>OU343221.1:61418332-61730508 GCA_910596185.1 Chrysanthemum makinoi
AATTTTTTTTTAAATCGTAATATAATAGAGTTAAAAAGTGAATTAAAATGAAGACTAAAAAGACTAAAAACTTCGATGGATCGGGATAATTTAAGATGAATTTGAGAAAAATCGATGTTTTTTTTTAAATCAACACTACATCAAAAAAAACCTTAGGTATCCCAGGCACCTGGGACCCGTGGCTCCGTTCCTCGTCCGTGTATACGCCAAAAGTTCTAAATTTCCAATGATACATGACTAGTTCTCCTTTTGTTGATACAAAAGTTGCGCTGCTTGTTTCACGGAGCTTTCTACTCAATTGAGAATTGTTGCTGGCACTGCCAGCACTAAAGATAAAAGACACCGTTAGGCTTACCGATTGTTTCCCACGCATTATCCTCCCGCGTGAGAGTAAGTAACGGTTTAGGGTTTAAGGAGAATTAGGGTTCGGAGATCGCATCTTAGACGAGGGATGTGATTCCTTTATATACGCATCGGAATCCTTGTTGGTTCCGTGTTCCTCAACCTTCGGCGTATCCCGCCTTTATCGGTTGGGAATGATTATCTCCCTATTTAGAAGATATCGAATATCTATTCCATCAATAGATTCGGGCTTGGGCCTTCATGAGCCCAAATGTTTAGTCCGCTTAGCCCAGCCTGCACGCCAAGTTAGTATTGGACTTTAGTCGGTCCGTGGACCGGATATAGACTATACGCCATCATGTCCCTCAGCCTAGTATGCGCTAAAGGCGTAACTACGGATGCTAGACTAATTATCGTAGTCGATTAAAAACAAAGCGTAGCAAAGAAGCTAAAGAAAATCCTCATGAGACATTGTATCCATCCACAATAACAGTAAACGGCACCTCGTAAATCAGGGGAAAGGTTACTGCACCCGTGTCCCATCAAACAATCCCAACCACATATTTAGGGTTGGTAGAGTCCACGTGTCAATCATCGTGTGGAGGAGGAAGGTTATATAATCCCTTCACTTCATTTTCACCGTGGTTCTACACACGCGAAAAACGCCATCCGCCATTTTCATAGCTGCAAACACTTCCAAGCCTTCATACCGAAATATCCCCTAGGTAATCGTGCTTGCGCCTTTGTTTTGTAGTATAAACAACACCATGGTTAAGGAATTATCGGATTTTACGCCGCATATAACGGAGGATGAGCTCGCGACATAGTTTGCGTCCCTGAGTATTATATTCCCAAGTAAGACATCCGGAAGTTTCACCGCATGCGCCGATAGCGATTTCCCCGATGGGAAGATTGGGGTATACACGCGATTCTTTGAATTCGCAAATCAAGATACCCCTATCGTTATTCTTAAGTGATGTATTGAATTATTACCGCGATACACTTGTCCCAGTTGTAATCAGATAGGTGCGGCAAAACTAATTAATTTCGAGGTGAACTGCCATTTATTGGCCATTGACCCCACAATCCACTGCTCACAAGGCTTTACCACACCACGTGGTCAAACGGGTGGGTTTCTTCGCGCTCCGGGTCACCCAATGTTATACGGAAAAGTTAGACGCTACGCTTTAAATTGGAGAGAAACCTTTTTCTCGTTGACGACGATGCTTTCCGCCTCATTTTGATTTTACTCTGGGGACACCGCCAAAGGATGAGCCTCCCTCGGATCATACAATGCGGAGGATGCGAAAACAATAAATGCGAACCGCATCCCTATTAGCTCCTACCCCGAGGAGTTCTTGGTGCATATTGGCCTGAGTCGCAATTATTTTGGCGCTCGAAGAAGTTCCTATCTTCGTAGGCGCATGGTCGTGGTGGGTGCTCATCCTTTGTACCCGCTGAGTTATATTAATGTAAGTTGTTCACTATTTGTGCTTCGACTGCCGTGAATCGCTTGTATTTCTTTGTTGTTGCGCAGAGATGGACCTGTTCAGCCACAGTGTGCACCGACGAAGCCTATCAATGTAGAGGTAGGAACACGCACCACGAAAGAGGGAGAAGAGCCCGTGCTTGTTGCGGCCGTATGCACCCTAGTGTTGGACCTAGGCGAGGCGGAGAAAGTTCATCCGCTTGCGCTTCAAGCAACACCGCTACAGTAGTTTGCCTAGTTCTACAATCCCTCCCTCCAAGCAACGCGCCCATAGCGTGGAGCATGTGGAGGAAGTGGAAGAGAAGAAGAAAGTCAAGGATTGGAGCGCAAAGTGAAGCGCTAGTGGCGATAGTGTCGCCACTTCTAAGAAGCGCCCGGTTGTGGTTAGTGTGGAGTCATCCTCTAGTGATGTTGCGCCGCTCCCCACCCTCACCCGATACATCTATTCCTGCGTAAGTGTCCGTATAAGATTATGTACCGAAATACCTTATTATATTATCAATAACAAAGTGAATTGCTCGTCATGTTTGTAGGTTTGAACAATCCGCAGAGTCGCCCCCCAATCAAGTCCAATTCGGTTGAATCATCCGGGCTAAGGAGCCAAAGCGCCGAGCCTGGGTCCTTCTGGGGATGCGCCATGGGGCAACGGTCGAGGATCCGGTCTTTCTTGCTTCAAGGCTAAAGGCAAAGTATTCGGGAGAGTCTAGCCAAGGTACCTCAAAGACCAACGAATTGTGCTGCTGGAGGCGCAATTGGCTAGTGCTAGGGGTGAAGCGGAGACTATGGGGTCGTACGCTACAAAGCTCGCCAAGAGAAAATGGCCCCGATGTGCCAAATAAATCAAGAGCTGCATGGAGGTCATGGATATAAGTCTTCCTATCATTGGGCCATGAAATATTTGGAGAATGGTAAAGACGCACTGACCTCCCATGTAAAACCCTAAAAATCTCAAACGCGTAAATGACACTTTTACCCTTCGACTTAATAATTATGTAAACTCGGAAAACACGTCAAACATCATTTAACTATTTATCTCATCAATAATATACACAAACAATGAAGGTATTTAACTTATGTTATTAAGTAAATGTACACAAATAAAATAAACTCTAAGTTGCCAATATATGTTACAATATGTACACAATTAACTTGGACTACAAAGGAGACTACATTCATAATGAAATGATATAAATTTGGTCTCCCCTCCCCCTTGGTGGCCGGCCTCAATCCCTCTCCTCATTATTATCCATATCAATTTCACTTATTTCATTTACACATTTCCATTTCATTTCAAAAACACACCAAGTAAACCCTAGATCTCTTTCTTCCAACATAGTGGCGGCATACTCTTATTTTCTTCATTTCCATCCGAAAATCAAACAAAGAAAGGTGTTCCTAGGAGGCTTGTGATCGTGTGTGATCGATTGGTGGGCGTTGTGATCGTGTTTGGTTCAATTAAAGCTTGGACGGGTATTGATTTTGGTCGTGGGGTTTAGAAAGCCAAGAGAGGCTTGGTTTTGATCGTGGTGGTTTATCTCTTGTTTCCTTGTCACGCATTAACGCTACTAGGGTAACGTATCATCATCTCACGCCTTCTCTTGTGTTTTTCTTATTCAATTCGTGGCTATGGAGTCCATTCTAGGGCTTGTTATACGAAAATATGTTACATGAAATAATGAATATGTTTGTCACATGAAATGATAAAATGGATTACATAAAATCATGATTCTAAACCTATGTGATTCGTATGATATGTGGCATGTTAATCTTAATACAAATCTGATTTTGGGTCTCTCATTAAGCCGACATATATGAATTACATTAAAGGGTTAAATGAGCTTGTGAAACTATAATGATATACGTATGTGATAAACGGAATCGATAACGAATGATTTACGAGTGTGTTTTGATTTGTATATGGGGCGTACATAATATGCTTTTGGTGAGGATGTCACGTACCAATATGGGTATTGGTTAATGTGTTGTGTAATCTATGATAATCGAGTTTACATGTGTTAAAACCTATATGCGTAATCATAATCAAAAACTAGTGTTTTGTAATTGATGATTTAATAAAGATAAGGGGTTAATTTATAAATTATGAAACTTGATGGATTAACTTGTTAATATGTTAACTAAATGGATTAAATGAGTAAAATGAGTAAACTTGCTATATTTACACTTTTAACCCTATACTTTGTAATAATGACATTTTAAACTCTAAATTATTGTAACTTGTCATAAATGATCCTTAAATTATGATAATACTCATTTTCACTATTTAACTTAAGATAAGTAACTAAACCTGCTAATTATGGAAACCTGCTAATTATGGAAAGTTACTAAAAATAGAAAGTTACCTAAAATAGAAAGTACTTAAAATGGAAAGATTACTAAAAGTGGAAACCTGCTAAAATGGAAAGCCGTCTTAAACGAGTGATCTGATTCTTATAGAACGTTATCTAATTCATATAGGTTCCGGGCGATGGGTTTGATCTGCTTTATTGATTTTACTTTCGTTGTGATTTGCTCGTAATAAGGTACGTATATTCTATCCCTTTTCTGTAGGGGTTTCTCATGATTCGTATTTCATCTTCGATATTCGTTTGAACTGTTATGCTTTACTCTAAGCCTCATTATTAGGGCTTCCCTATGACTTTGCTATGCTCCATTTGATATGAACCTTTGATATGAACTATGATATGAACTTTGATATGAACCCTTATGATATGATATGATTATGCTTTGACCGCCGCTTTGATACCCGAGCCGAATATGTGTTCCTAGTCATGAAGGTAACATGACCATGTCATTGATGCACCAATGGCATGACTCCAGTGTGCACGAGTGATGTTGTACACCGTCCCCATTATGATATGATATGATATTTATATGATTTGGCCATTATGTTCCGCGGGGCGTATGGATGCATCCTAGATATGATATGTTTCGAGGGATTTGATCTGTTTGGAGATATATATGGTGAATGATGTCGGGTGCAATCCGCTCTTCACATTTCCGAGTTGATCACTCCATTGTTACTTGAGGTCTCCCCTTCATTATATTTGGTATTCCGAGGTCACCCTCCAATACACCGATATGATATGATATGTGTATGATATGATATGGGCTCGTGGTAGATGACTGACCTTCCATTTCCTTTCTCTTATTATCCTTTGATATGCCTTATGATATTTCCCATTGCACCTTATTATTATGATATCCTCATTACTTACCCTTCGATTATTCGTTTTGTTATATATATATCCTGCTCACCTGGGCTTTTTAAGCTCACCCGCTTTTCCATGCGTAATTAAGCTAGAAGTGGATCTTAGCTATGGGTTTGAGTGATGAGCGGTTATGTGGATCTATGGCTCTAGTCATCTTAGTTCTACTTGATTATGTTGACATTATTTTAGACTCGGATTATGCTTATTTATGTCTTGGATTTATTCCTTCTCCTTTTGATGAACTTATGTAACGTTTAAGCCGTGTTGGCTGGATTTTCCTTTGGTTATTTATTTAAGATTCCCGCTGTTTTATTATGTTCATTATGTATGCTTTGATATGACACCATTTTATAATACTTCTACCCTTATCGGGTTGGGGTGTTACATCCCAGCTTGAAAGTTTTGGCGCTACTGTGAAAAGCGCCCTTGAAACTCAGGAGATGAAGTTGCGCAAGTTAAGTCTGGAATATGACGAGGAATTATATCCTCAACTTATGTCGCCATTGCCGAGCCGCCAGATGGCTCATAAGCCATGGGCTTCGCCTTGCCGCTAAAGTACCCTAGAGTCGAAAGAGGTCGCGACTCCTTCGGGATGTAGTTGGCGCTACTGAGCGTGAAAGGAAGCCATTGAGAAGCCGCATGAGGTCGAGCTTCTAAAGGTACCCGCTGAGCAGTGTACCTAATTATGACGCCGAAGGCTTATGATAATCCGTCACGCCATGAAGAAGATGAGGACTTGGAACTCCCCAAGATTGTTGAACTGAGCGTGATCGATTAACCGATAGATGTTATTTTGCAGTGTCCGACTCTAGCACGCCATCACGTGGAGAAGCCGCTATGCAGCCGCACTACTATCTTAAACCCGATGCATCCCAACCGACGCGGCCTATATTCGCGCCCTGTGGATATCTTGAATCCTTTTGTCCCTGGAGAGGAGGTCCCCTTGAAGCAAGTGTTAGAAGCGCATGAGACAAGGCTTGCTCGAAGAGAGGTATTAAGGGCAAGGCCGTGATGTGTGGTATCCGGCCGCTGCGACTCCCTCTGGTCCGACGGGGTGCCCGTGAGTGTTGCCACCGTGGGCCCGCCGAGACGCGATTTGTTGGAGGAGCTGGAGAAGGTTGGTAATGCTGCTAACCGCGTGGGTAGTTCATCCTTGAAGCGTAGTCATAGTTTGTAGATTGTATCCTGCGGTCTGTAACTATCGTTGGGAAATAACTCGTAGTTATGAAATAAATCCTCTTTTGTTAAGTGTTTGTGAATATATTTTGCAATTCGTGATGTGCAAGCGTACCGATTGTCTTTGCGTAAAACACGTATTCGTCGTTACATGTATATGCAAGTGTGAGAATATAGGAAATCCATAATCATGTATGAAGATCCTGAGTAAATATATGCAACGTATTGTACATACCGAATTAAGGAATCCAGTGTTTTGGTTCCACAGTTGTTAAACGCACGCGCGCTTGTTGCGCATCCGTCGTAGGATGTGTACAAAACTTATTTCAACGTCTTGGAAATAAGGTGTTTAACAAGGATACGTGATCCAGTGTTGATGGGTTTGCAACCCTCTTATTCAACAAGTTGTTTAGTAGGTTAACTTATCCTTTTACCATCATGGGTTTATTATGGTGCATGCACGCCATCGTGGGCTAGAAATAAAAAGTTATTAAGACATAGAGTATGTGGAAATAACAAATTAGAATATGTCGCGGAGTTAGCTAGAAACCGCGGCGTTTTATTGATACTTGCAAGTTTTTATAATAAGTAAATAAGGCAATTATTCTAAGAAAAAGAAAGAGTAAATGCATAGATGCTTTATCGAAAGCGAAAAGGCGAGCTGCTAAGGCTAGGCCGTAGCCATTCCTATAGATAGCACCTCTTGAGGTTGCAGATGTTCCATGCGTGGCGCTTCACGACCGGCCCGTGCCTCTGAGCTTGTACGCACTGTTCCAATTGCTTCGGTAACCTCATAGGGTCCTTCCCACTTTGGTCCAAGCTTACCTGTCTCTCGCGGGCTCGCGTCATTGGCGCGGTATACAAAATCACTCGGTCCGAATGAAACATTGCGCACTTTAGCATCATAGTATCCTTTCATTCGTGACTTTGATTTTGCTTCCCCTATAGGCTGCTGCTCACGCCTTTCTTCTAGCAGATCTAAGTCGATACGTCTCTCGTCATCATTGGTTGCCACATTGATTTCAAAGAAGGCGGATAGTTGGCATGCCGATCTCAGCCGGTATGGCTTCGTCCCCATATACTAAAGAGAGGGAGTGTCGCCCGTCTTTGGTCTTAATGGAGGTGCGTTCGCCCACAAGACATGTGATAGTTCTTCTATCCATCGCCCTTGTGCTTTTCTAGGTGTGCCTTAATTCCTTCGCCTAAGCTTCGATTCGCTCGTTCCACTAGGCCGTTAGTTTGTGGATGTTTAACTGACGCGAAGTGTTGTGTAATGTTAAGCTTCGCACCGAAAGGGTTATCACAGAATTGTTTCCGTTGTCCGAGATGATTTCCCGTGGGAGACCGGCGGCATACGATATTTTCCCATACTAAACATTTCACCGGTTGCCGCTGATTGTGACCACCGCCTTCGCCGATCCACTTGGTGAAGTAGTCTATGGCGACTATGAGAAATTTTAGTCCACCAGCTGCGATAGGAAAAGGGCCTGCGATGTCAATACCCCACTTGTAGAATGGCCATGGTGATGTTATTGGTGTTAGCTCGTGTTGTGGTTGGCGCGGGACGGGTCTATGAACTTGGCACTCGTTGCACTTCCTTATCAAGTCCCGCGCGTCACGGTGCATGGTCGGCCAGAATATCCTCGATCTCATGGCGCGTGCCACAACGGACCGTGGTCCCGAGTGCATACCGCATGAACCTTCATGGATTTCTTGCAATACGTAATTTGCTTGTAAGGGGCCGACACAACGGAGCCATGGTTGCAGGAAGGAGCCGCTTGTACAATATTTTGTCTCCAGTTCGAATCTTTTTGCGCCTTATCCTACGAGCTTCCTTCTGCTCTTGGGGTAACGTTCCCTTGCTTAGGAAGTCCGTTATCGGTGTCATCCATGTAGGACCTTCCTCCTCTATTATCGTGGAGATTTCCATCTCCGAAATTGACTTACTTTTAGTGTTTCCACCAAAGACTTGCTTTGACAGTGTGCAAAGCTTGTCGAGGCAATCTTGCTTAGTGCATCCGCCTTGCGATTTTTCCCTCTAGGAACTTGCTTGATAGTGAACCTATCAAAGCTTTTTATCGCTGTCTTGGTTTTATCAAGGTACTGGATCATATTATCTTCTTTGGCCACGTATTCGCCCAACACGTGGTTGGCCACTAGTAGGGAATCCACATTTTCCTCTAGGTTACGTACACCCATTCGAGTTGCAATGCGTAGTCCAAGTGGCTTCAGATTCTCCTCATTGTTTGTCGCTGTGAATTCAAAGCGCAGCCGCGTAAGTGAATTCCATTCCCTCTCGGATTTGTGAGAATGAGGCCTGCTCCCCGAGCCATCGATGCATGAGGATCCATCTGTAAACAAGATCCATGGATCTTGTAGTTCATTCTTACTTGGTGTGGGTACCTCGTCGGTTCCGGCTTTTCAATGATGAAGTCTGACCGTCCCTTGATTGCGACGTGGTCCGTAAGAGATGTTATGCTCACATAGCAATACACTCCACTTCTGCAGTTGCCGATCGCGCCGTTTGGAGATGATCGCTTGATTGGTTGGTCCGTGATTACCGCGATTGGGTGTGCTTGGAAGTACCGAGTAGCCGTTTAGCAGAAATACCAATGCCGAACTAATTTTTCCATGGTGCTATAGTTCATCTCCGTCTTCTTGAGTGCCTTGCTTACGAAGTAGATAGGGTTTGTATTGAGTCCCTATCTCGTTAGTAGCACCGCACTTATCATGCCTTCTTGCATAAATACATGATCAGCTCTTCCCCGGTCGGGTGCGACCAGTGTTGGGAGCGCTTGCCGAGATGTTGTTTAAGCCGGTGAAGGCCTCTTCGCCTCAGTAGTCCATCCGAAATCACCCTTCTTGATACACTTCTGAGTGTTTTGAAAAGAGGTAGTGATTTTTCTGCGATTTGGATAAGAACTCGCTTAAGCCGGCCAAACTTTCCGTTGAGAGATTGTACTTCTTTCGCGGCGCGGTGAAGAAAGTTCGATGACCGCCTTTGTTTTTCTCGACAAGGTTTTATACCATCAGGCTCGATTAGGTATCCTAGGAACATACCTTCAGTAGCGCCGAAGGTGCACTTCTTCGGATTTAGCTTCATGTTAATTTCGCGTAGAGTCTTAAACGTTTCCTCCATGTCGCGCACTAGCTCCTCTTCAGTATGGCTCTTTATGACCAGATCATCAACATAGACCTCTAGGTTGCCCCACCTTGCTTTTTCGAAAGCATTATCTACTAACCTCTGGTAGGTGGCGCCTGCATTTTTCAAGCCAAAGGGCATTTTTGTGTAACAAGAGACGCCTTTGGCTTGTGTGAAAGGCCGTTTTTTCCTCGTCCTCCATAGCCATTTGGATTTGATGATATCCCTTGTACGTGTCGAGGAAGCACTTTAATGGGTAACCGCACAGAGACTCTATTTTCCGCCTATCTCTGGTAAAGGATAGCAGTCTTGTGGACATGCTTTGTTAAGGTCGGTGAAGTCTACGCGACATTCGCCACCGTCCGCTTTTCTTTACCATGACCGGATTGGAAAGCCGTCGTGGTAGTAAACTTCCCGCATGATCCCCGCCTCTACCAGCTTATGTACCTCTGCCAAGATTGCTTGCCTACCGGGCTTGGCCGCGCTTCTCGGCGTATAGGTGAGTATCCCTGTCGGATTTTCAGTTTATGCTCTGTGACAGAGCGTGGTACTCCTGTCATGCGTTTAGGCTCCCATGCGAAAATGTCCAAATTCTTCTGCAGGAGTGCACATACAGTTGCTTTGCCGTTGTCCGACAATGAACCTCCGATGGATATTTCTGCTTCCGGTATTCGGTGAATTGCTACTTCGATTTGGGATTCTGCTGTCTTGGGGTTGGTACCGTCTTGCATGCAATCGTGTTGCATTCTCTATGTGGTACAGTGGCGTTGTAAAGAGTAACAATACCACCTTCCACTGGTAATTTAAGCATCCCATGCTACCGTTGATGGCACCGCCGCGATAGTCGATATTCCAGTCTCCCAATAATGCCATTGTATGGCGAGGAGATTTAATCACCATGAATTCCATCCGTGCCGCTATGAGTGTTCTTCGTTTCCAATGCCGCAGTTTGTGTAATCGATTTGCCCCATAGGCCATATCTTCTCACTGTAAAACCACCAACGCTGTTCGACCGGGATTAACTGATTGCGATTTCAGGACGCAATCGCTTGAAACAAAGTGCTCATACATGATGTCAGCAGAAGCTCCACCATCAACATACATGCGGTGGATGTCGTGACCCCCCGAGCTTATCTCTATAGTGAGTGGTTCCACCACGCGTTGTTCGCTAAGGTGGGGAAAGAGATCTCCTTTCCACGTGAAAAATCCTGGCCGACCTTCGCGCTTTGTGACCCCGCCATGATTGTATCATGAAAATGGTGTCGGGCTTGTCTTTAGGTGTCTCTTTCTTATTGCCACTCTTCTGTTTGTCCTTTCCTTCCTTGATATTCTTGACTAAATGGTCCAATCTGCCCTCTTTGACCATCTTGTCAATGAGTTGGCGCAGTTGGACACATTCGTTAGTGGTGTGGCCCTTCGCGCTGCGTGGTAATCACAAGATCCATTGCCAAGACGCCGATCCTCTCCGGGGTGCGATCTGCGGCGGTCTTGGAAAATTTGCACCTTCGCTTGCGAGTATTTCCTTTGGGGTCTTGATCACGGGGTATATCTATCATTATCCCTCCCGCTCCCTCGGCTGCGATAGCTCCTATTACGGTTACTACTCCGGTCATTGGATTGTCTCCCGTGTTGTTCCCGTGGACCTAGTTCAATGGTTCCTTTTGCTATCCGCCGCGGCTTCTCCCTGGACGAAGGACCGAGAGCGTTTCATGAGTTCATCGAAGGTTTCATGAATCTTGTCATTCAACCTCTTGATGAGTTCCGATTATTAATCCCGCTCATGAAACCGAGATCTTCAACACTTCGGAACATGCTTTGACTTGCATGCATTCATCTTTGAAGCGTTCCATGAATGTGCTTGTAGATTCTCCTTGGCACTGCTTTACCCTGGCGAGCTCGACAGGATTTTTAGCGCACTTTTTCCTCTGAGTAAAGTTTAGGCGAAAATTCCTTTCTCAATTCCTCAAAGCCATTGATGCTTATGCGTGGAAGCTTGCTGAACCAGTTCCGCGCGTTTCCCACTAGTGTGGAGTTGAACATGTGGCACCACACATGTTGTGGCCAATTTTCAATTGTCGCTGCTGATTCAAAAATTTTGAGGTGATCATCGTGGTCACCTGTTCCATCATAGGTCTTTACGTTGGCGGGCATGCCTTCTTTGCTTTTGAGAAGTCACCGATGCGCCGAGTAAATGCATCCACCTTATGACGGCGCCAAGGGAGGGATATATCTTCGTCCTCCTGGTCATTATATCTGCTTTTGGACTTCCAGGTCGGTTCGCCATCCCCGTTGTCCGAGGAATTTTCGGAGGACGAATTTTTCCTCTTCGGCTATGCCGACGCTGTCCTCCGAGTTTGTACTCGGGACTTTCACTTGGGAATAGCGCCGTCCCAGTCTGTCTTGGATTCTGCGGCTACCCGCCGGTGTGGACATTGGTACACTTTTCATCTTCATCACTCTCATTCAGATGGTGCGAGTGAGATGTCTCATCCTCCTCGATTCTCCTCCCGATTCTGTTGAATACTGGGGGTCGGCGGCTGTCTCTCCCGCGCTTCTCTTTCGATGGCGCTGGGGAAGTCTCGTATTCAGAATCAAAATTGAGTTGGGCTTTCAAGTTCACCGATATCTTCTTCTCTTCCTCTTGCATGAGGGCAATTAATGTTTCGTAGTTTTGGGATACGAAATCTTCTGGTGCCGCTTTGGTGCGACCCCTCAAGAGCGAGTGTGTTTGTTTCTATTACTACACCCTTATTTTGGTCCTGTACCTTTGTCAGTCGGCTAGCACCATTGAAAGGGAGTAGTAAGGACGGTGCGCAGTGGGTCTATTCCACTCGTAGTGGTTGCAGTGGCTTGGGTTGTTCCCGAGCCGCTGCTCCACTGAGAGGAAGATCAAGTCTTGCCTGATCCTTTATTTTTAGCAGCCGGTTGTCCCAGAGGTCCTTAGGAGTTAGTCCGCTGCGACTTCTTTCCCATAAGGTCCGATCATGCGATCGCTGATTTCAATGCTTCGTCATTCTAGTCTTTGGTTCTTAGTGTAGGGTCCCACGGATGGCGCCACTTGTTGATACAAAAGTTGGGTGTTCCTTGTTTGGAGCTCCGGCTCTCGTACCAATTGAGAATTGTTGCTTGAGACCTGCGCACTAAAGACAAAAGACACCGTTAGGCTTACCGTGATTGTTTCCCACGATTATCCTCCCGCGTGAGAGTAAGTAATCGGTTTAGGTTTAAGGAGAATTAGGGTTCGAGATCGTACCTTAGACGAGGGATGTGATTCCTTTATATACGCATCGGAATCCTTGTTGGTTCCGTGTTCCCCAACCTTCGGCGTATCCCGCCTTAATCGGTTGGAAATGATTATCTTCCTATTTAGAAGATATCGGATATCTATTCCATCAATAGATTCGGGCTGGGGCCTTCATGAGCCCAAATGTTTAGTCTGCTTAGCCCAGTTCGTACCGGGCCAAGTTAGTATTGGATTTTAGTCGGGTCCGTGACCCGGATATAAACTATACGTCATCACCTTTTGTGTGTTATTTTACATAAATGATAACTTATAATAATAATGATTTGATGTATCTGACGATCATCTGCATAGCTTCCCATCGAAGTGAAAGTGAAAAGCAAAGAAGATAACATATAATTGATTAATATATCTTTTGGGTGAAACCAAATGAAACAACATACTTTATCGAAAAGTTTTATTAACACTAGAAAATAATTCGCAAGGTGTTCAAAAAGAACACTAAAAGTAACATTGAAAAAACCGTGATTTGACAGTTTAAAACTTTTCCTCAAGAAAGGATGATGAAAGTGCAATAAGCGACTACAAACTTTTACAGCACTTTCAAAGCGTTGGTGACTTGGTGAGCTTCTTCAGTGGCCACTAACGTGAGTTTAATTGTGTAAACTGATAATCTGTTATACAATACTTACGGTTATAATATGGCAAAATCATGAACGAACCTTTGTCTAGACGTGTCCGGTGTCCTTCAAGTTATGTTAGGTAAACACCATACTCGCCTTTTCCGAATGAGATATATGCCTATATGAAACGTAATTTGATGTAAACACAAATCAGTGTGAATAGTTTTTTCATCATATGTATATTCTTTTAATCTTTTTACATACTCTTTATTGTGACACTATTTGATCAATGATACTCCGTATATTGTTCACTGATTTGTGGAAACTACAAAGATATTTGAACTACTTATTTTCGTTTTTAACTTTTTTGCTCAAGGAAATTTGATCTAACAGTTTTATGGTATCCAGTATGAATAAGAAAACCAATGAGCCTAGCAGCCCAAGTGTTTGATGATTATGGGCTTGCAACAGGTTTTTTCAGCCCAACAAGCATAACAATTACTACATTATTGAAGTATGAAAGAATTTCTTATAAAAAATGAATTAGTTTATACTTTATAGAATTGGTAACTATAAAAGTTATTTTGCATCCCCATTTAGACATTGAGTCATTTCTAATTCGTAACTATAAAAAGTTTATCTTAAATATGAAATTAGAATCTAACAATCTCTATACACAAATTTAAAGTTTTTGGAAATCATTACTTTGTAGAGCCATTTCTTTTCAGAAAAAGTTATACAAACGGAACACAAAATTGTTATTCTAAATCAAAACAAAATGAAACAAACATTGATTTTGTTGTGACAAAAACCTTTAATAACTATTACTTCATCCATCCTATTTAAAGTATCATAAAAAAAGTTTCTTCAATATACTCTAGGTACATTTAATGCATTATTTAATTCTTTTCTAAACAAACTAAAATAATAGGTTGTTATACAACTAAAATGACATGAAAAAAAAAATTATATGACATGCTAGATATAATATTTTGTGCTCTATCATTCTAACAATGTGTTTAAATATGAGTTTATACAGGCTTGACATTTCAAAATAAAATTTGTTTGACACACAAACTTTCAAACTTTTTTATAAGCTATAAATTTTCATAAGCTCAAGTTAGAAATGAGTTGTTATAAAATAAGTAGAACATGTATATAGTTTAGTTACTTAAATGTCTTTCAAAATATTATGGATAAAAAAAATTAAGTACGTGATACAATTTGTTGTATTTTAAGTAATTTTATTATTCGTGTATATTTTTTTAGCCTCGATCTGATTTTAAAATACAACAAATTAGCTTTGACCCGATACGAATTGACCTCATTAACACGCCAACTTAACTAATTTGGTCAAAATCATTTTGATGATTAAAAAGGCTAATAACATAAGCTTCAGCTACAACTTAGTTTCAGCTTCGACTATAACTCTAACCATGAAGTCAAATGGTCAATGGCAGTCTTAAAAAGGTCAATTTGACAAATAATATACTCAAAAAAACAAATTATTTAAAAAAAAACACATAAATGATTGGTAGGAACAGTCTCCATGACATCCACGTGTCAGTCACCTGATCACGTGCCACGCACACTCCCTCACTTTTTCTTGCACCATATAAATACCACTTTATCAACTCATAGTCACCTCTTCTTCCTCCCTCACATTATTCACGTACTCAACAAATCTCACAAAACACCCCCAAATTTCATGCAAACCCTCATTCCATAACAGATCAACATCAAAAAAATCGATCAGAACTTCAACATGTCGATTAGGTTCAAGTTTAAAAGCGCTAACGAGTTCGAAACACTAGATATCGAACTTAAACCTTATATTTCGATCGGTGAAGTTAGATCTAAGATTATGAACGTTAAAAAGCTTGATAATGTGTTTACGAAGGATTCTGACCTGGTTTTGTATGATGCTGTTACTGGTCAAGGTAATTTGTTGTTGATTTTTGTTATGTGTGTGTTTTTTATGGTGTTTTAACTATGTGTTTTGTGTTGTTAGAGTATGGAGATGATACATTCGAGTTACGGAGTGGATTGAGTTTGATTGTGAAGAGAGTGCCTACGGAAGTAGCTTCTTCTGCTATGTGAGTTTTGTTTTGATGTATATAATTTAAATTTGGTCGCGTCGATTTGATTTGATTATGCTAATGAATTGTTGTGCGAGTTGTGCTAACAGATTTCTGGATCCGACACTGGCTGGTGTAACTACAAACTAAATATATATATAACTTAGTACCTAAATAATGGGAATTTATTATTGATTGATTGAATGGTTATGATTTATTTTTCTGCTAAAACCAAGTGCGGAACCTTTGACAAATTTCTGGATTCGCCACTCGCTGGTGTAATTAACTAAATGAGTGACTAGATATACATAAATTTTAGTAGATAATAATGGGAAGTTATAATTAATTGATTGATTTATTGCCAATGAAGTTGATTTATAATGTAACGAGGCGTTGGTGGGAATGAATTGTAGAGAATGGAATTGAAATATAGTATGAAATGTAGAGATATGGTGAGGAGAATCAACACATAAACTAGCTAAATATGAAATGCGAATGAGAAAAATAGCGCAAAAATCGTTTAAAAAAGAATAAGTTGTTTTAGGTTATGTAATCCGAGCACGTGTGCTTTTTTAAGATATTAATAAAATCGAGCTCGTGTGCTTAAAAAAATCGAGTTTCGTGCACATGTGGTAGTCAAGAAGGCAATGAACCTAATCAATGTGATATTCAACGGGAATCTATTAAGGGGGTGTTTGTTTAAGCATATATGTGGGCTTATTAGTATTTAGTTTCCGCTTATATTTCATAAGCCTCAATTTTCCACCTTATTTTAGGACTTTTGGGCTTATAGAAGCTTCTTATGATATAAGAAGTTAATATAAGCCCATAAGTCTCAAAATAAGCCAGAAACCGGAGCTTATGAAATATAAGCTGAAATCAAATAAGCTCATAAGCCCACATATAAGCTTAAACAAACACCCCCTAGAAACACAATGATTTGATGTATTAGTGGATTTCTAGAATAGATTGGAATCTGTTCTCATAGCATTAAGGTATCGATTAATTCAATGTTAGAAGTAGTAGTGTTAGTGGATTTCTAAGAAGATTTCTAGAGAATGGAATTGAAACATAGTATGAAGTGTAGAGATATGGGGAGGAGATCGAATCAATATATAAACTAGCTAAATATGAAATGTGAATGAAAAAAATAGCGCGAAAAGCGTTTAAACAGAAGAAGCTGTTTTAGGTTATGTAATTCGAGCACATGTGCTTTTTTAAGATAAAAATAAATTCGAGCACGTGTGCTTTAATTTTTTTTGAGTTTCGAGCACGTATGGTAGTCAAGAAGGTAATGACCCTAATTAATGTGATATTCAGTGGAAATCTATTAGAATCACAATGATCTGATGTCTTAATTGATATCAACTACGGTAATGTTAGAAGTAGTGGTACCGTTATTGGATTTCCATAATAGATTGCGTAAGGAGTGAGTAAACTAATGATACTAGGTTGCGTGTAGCGAAGGGCATTGTGTTCATGTACCAAGCACGCGAATGGGACTTTTAATATAGTCGCTTCAAAAATTAGAAGCTTAAGTGGGAGGTGAGTTTGGATGGAAGACTTGATATCTTCTGGTGGTTTATATAGTAGATATAAAGAGAGGAAATATATTTGGTAAAGTGACCACAAGATATGTGAGTGTCTATAAGATATCAGCTAGTTGATATAGAGCATTCTTACCAAAGTTGTTAGGTAGTACCTGCGCAAATCATGCTTTAGACATTTTTTGTAGCGTGTGAGTGTGCTTTTGGTTATAAGCTTGTTTCGCGAACAAGCTTCTAGCAGGATTCTATCCGTTATCCAACTTTATGATAGAGTCAATAGTTTATTCGGTTTGATTTGTTGAGTTTATTTTGATGTTGATAATTTGAATTTGCTGTTTTGTTTATGCTGGCATTGGTTAATGAATTTTTGTGGCTTATTTTTTGAACCAGTGGTGCTAACAGATTCATAGATTCGACACTGGCTTGTGTAATTAACCGACCAACTAAATAAATTTAGAATTTAGTGAAGAACGGAAAGTTATAATTGATGATTCATTTATTGGAGTGAATTCATGTAGAGAATGGAACTGAAACATAGTATGACATGTAAAGATATGGCCGGGGGAGAATCTATACATAAACTAGCTAAATATGTAATTTGAATGAGAAAAATAGCACGAAAAGCGTTTAAAGAAAGAAAAGGCCGTTTTAGGTTATGTAATCCGAGCATGTGTGCTTTTTTAAGATAAGAATTCGAACAAGTGTGCTTTCTAAAAAATATGTAATTTCGAGCACGTTTGGTCAAGACGGGAATCACCCTAATGAATGTGATATTCAATGCAAATTTATAAGAATCACAATGATCTGATGTATTAGTGGAGTTCTAGAATAGATAGGAATCTATTCTAAACGCACAATGTGTATCAACTACGTTAATGTTAGAGGCTGTTGCACTGTTATTGGATATCTATAACAGATTGCACCAAGGAGTAAGTAAACGAATGATTCTAGCTAGGTTGCGTGTAGCGAAAGGCATTGTGGTCATGCTATTAAGCACGCAGATGGGACTTCTAATACAGTCGCTTTTAATATTAGAGGCTTAAGTGTGAGGTGTCTTTGGATATATAAAAGATATGGTTTCTTCTCGTAGGTTATATATAGCAGATACAAAGGGAGGTAATATACTTGGTACAGTGACAAGAAGATATGCGAGTGTATATAAGATATCAGCAAGTTGATATTAAAGCATTCTTACCAGAGTTGTTAGGCATTACCTCCACAAATAATGGTTTAGAAACTATGATAGTGTGTGAGTGTGCTTGGTTATAAACTAATATACCTATCTTAACAGTTATTTTCTTTATTTGATTGCAACTTTTTTTGCTAACAAGCTTTCTGCAGGATTTTATCGATCGATCACTTATGCAAATTTATGATATGAGATAGTTTAAGTCTCACATGGTTTCAACTGGGAGGAAAACTACCTGTTCTCTCAAAATATTAATAAGGGTTTTTTTAAGCTTCGCCAGTTCATTAACAAATTGGCTAAATGAAAGTTGTAAAAAGGAAATAATGTTCTCTCAAAATAAGTGGGTTTTTTTCATACCATTGACGTTTGTTCTTATAAGTTTTAGGAAGGAGAGATATATGCTGACAATTATGTATATTTATTATTTGACAAAGTGAACTTACTTAAGATGGCTGCCAGTTTTAAAGAGTATAACAGGTAAATTCTTAAGGAAAAGAGATAGATGAGGAGGCAGATGAATTAATGTAGGCATTCGTAGTTCCGTTTCTTAGATGAAATGCAAGTTGTTGAGAATAGTTCTGCATTTGATGACTACCAGATGGAAAAATATACATAGATAACTTATTAAAAAATCTTTTGTAATCCGACAACTAGTAAACTTGATGGATTCAAGATCCTCTAGAATGTAGGAAAATTCAAAGTTGATCATACATCATTTGTGATATTGGGAGTGTGAAATGAACATTCAGTGTTTTTCTAACCCATAAAGGTATACTTTCTTGTTTTTAAAACGTACTGGATCCAAATGAAAACTGCATAGTTTTTCAACAACTTAATTTAGTCTTTCGCAGTCGTGGAGTTAACTTACTGACGAAGTTACACTTGTCATGTACTAGTTTTCCGTTTACATCAAATATGGGAATCTACTGTTAATTTCATTTAAGAAATAGACTATTGATTTATACCCTTTTGAGGCATATATCCCACCCATTACTGCAGTTTCTATTTTCCCACAGTGCAGGGTTCTGGATTCCATTATCTGATCCGTTTGATATATTCATCTTGGAATTTCACTCGACACTTTTTCTTTTGTCCAGGTTAAGATGTCAAAGTCTTAAAGCGAGTCACCCTAGAGATGACAATCTAAAAGGTGGATAGTAGTCGGTGTAACTATATTTGAGCTGTATTTGGTGATTCTGATTCTGGAACATTTCTTTTCCATTGTAGGTTTGGATCAGAAAAAGTCACAGAAGAAAGTTCGCCATGAGAACCAAAAACCAGATTCTAACAAACAGATAAACTTGAAAAAGTAACGAAAAAAAAATGTCCTGCCTTCTTCACTATTTTCATTAGTATGGTATTCCAGTCTCTAACTTAAATTTTTTTTTTATCGGCGCCATTCTTAAAGTTTGGCTGGTGAAAGTTATAAAGGTCCACCAAGTGCATGTTTTCCTTCTCTAAGATGTCCTGTTTGCAACAAGTATTTCAAGGAAGCTACGACAATACAATGTTGCAGCCACAGTTTTTGTGAAGAATGTAAGACCCTTAATCGATATAATCTTATATAGTAATTAAGTCTCTGCTTGTAATAAATAATTTGCATACACATGATTACAAACTATATATGATTGCAAAAATCAGGTATTGCATGATATATGGAAACGGGTCAACTCGGTTGTATTTTAATGATTAACGGGTCAAACAATTTAACTATAAAAATTAATCAGAGGTCAAATGGATTAAATACACAAATTAGTAAAATGTATTCAAATGCTTTCAACGTATTAAATCATTTTTTTCTTAGGAAATTATATTACTCCCTATTACTTTACTAATATAGTTTTCTTTGAAGTATAATTGGTTAATGTGTTTTGTGGATGCACAGGCATTCGTTTAGAACTTATAGTAAAGGGAGAATGTCCTATGTGTCATTCTACCGAGTGTGGATTAGAGGACTTGATAGCAAACATAAGTCTTAATGAAAGAGTCAAGCGCATTATTGAACCTCAGCTTATTGTTAATGCTCGGGAAAATGTTTTGCAGAAATATGCCTCAGGTGATAACTAAGATTGTTAGCCGATGTTTTATTCAGACAGATACATATAACAAATTATCACAGTTGCATGTATAACACAACCTCAATGCAGATGGAGGATCTGGAATTCAGGGAAACAATGTTTCTTATGATGTCCCCATCACTAAAAGGAACAAGGGGTTGTTTAATTATACATCAGCTAAGGATCAAGGATCAAATCTCGATAAGGTAGAATATGCATACACATTGCAAAATGAGAAAGTTCCTATAACAACTGCCGCTGAATCTCGAGATATAAATCAACCTCTCATTATGCCCCAAGATTACATACCTCTTCAAGGTACTTTGCATTCCCAGATACTTGCAGTTCAAAAACAGCATCCTATTAAATGTTATTTTATGGTTTTTTGGGCATAACAAGTTAAAAACGTATTCTTTCAATTGTTTTGTTTGTC
The DNA here is from genome assembly GCA_910596185.1 of Chrysanthemum makinoi. Lineage (NCBI taxonomy): Eukaryota > Viridiplantae > Streptophyta > Magnoliopsida > Asterales > Asteraceae > Chrysanthemum > Chrysanthemum makinoi. The sequence continues at coordinate 61,438,880 of OU343221.1, forward strand.
ATTGTACTTTTTACTTTTTAGTAAATCCGATTTATTAAAGATGGTTTTATGTCTCGATCGGGTCATTTTGTAACCCATAAACTTAACATATCTATGTAAATCTAAGTTCTGTATGCATATCTAACAAATTTATTTACAAATTTAACTTTTTCATATATGAATTGTCATGTTTGAAAGTCAGGTTTTTAGCTACAAAAAGATCCAAACAGGACACAAAACCATATAGGTGACCCAAACTAAAATGTACAAAATATAGGTATAATGAATAAATGGGATAAATGAGATGTACAATGGTATTTTGTGCGAAAAACCCATGAGATGCTCCTCTTGAAACCTCTGTTATCATTACAATTTTTGTGTTTGATGCAACCAGCAAGAAAAGAGGATTACGGGTTGATCCTGGACGTACAAATTACTCCCGGATCAACCTGCCTAAGAATATCGTTATTGTTGTCATTATATGCAACTTAGCATTCATCTTATATCGGTAGAAAGACAAATTATCTTTTACATTCTCTCTTTTCAGGTGGAGATGGACCGTTCACAGTAGGCAGTACTAACAAGAAGGTGACACCATTTCTAGACAATGCTTAATTTTTTATAGCTACCTTTTGTTGGTTACTTAGTATAAGTTATAAGTACTTGTTGGAACATGGGTCCTGTAAATGTTGATGTTACATTTACATGTCAATACTTTCATATCAATACTCTCTCTTGGTCTGATACAAATGTTCACCATGTGAATATCAGGTGGACTTTACTTGTTACATGTGCGGTTCTCCAGGCCATTTAATAAGTGACTGCCCTATCGCTCATGCAGGTGAGCATCAATTACTTTATCGAGTCTTAAATTTTGTTGCATACTATTGATGGTAAGATTATATAGAGTGGGTTTCAGGAGATCCTATGTTTCCAGGTGTGCCATGCTTTGCAACACCCTATTGGGTTGGTGCTCCCGCTCCTAAAGTCAACTTTCACATGAATATGTGTGGAAGCCTAGGAGTGGTGCCTTTTGGTGGTAGTATGATCCCTGTCACACCTTATACTGTTCCAGATTATCTCCCGTCTTTGTTTAACAGCTCACCTGTCCCTAGGTAAGATGGTTGTACGCTCGGTACCTTGTCATAGTCATTTTCTAGCCTTTATCCTACATTTTTGTTAGCTTTACTTTGTTTGTTTTAACTGTTCTTTTCCAGACAACCTTCTTTCGATTATGAATATAATGTACCCAACAAACGCCCGTATGAAGACCCGGCAAATCGTGAGAGACAGACTGGTAGCAGTTCTAGCAGGATCCACCATGAAGCCTAAAAGAACTGGGTGGTATAAGAAAGGTTGGGTCCGATGTGGACCATGTAACCAACAAGTATGGATGATTAAAAAGTATATGTATCCAGTGGAGTCTAAGTTATTATAGTTGGTGTTGGCTGATGCTTATGCTGACTGGTCAGTGGTCAATATGCTGATAGAATTGTTGTGGCTCAGCGAAAAGTATTGACCAGAACAGTCTGGTTATTACTATATAAAGTTTGACTTGTTGACTGAGGTAAGTTTCAACTTCAACTCATAATGGTTGTTGTTTGGCTATCTTTCGAGTTTATGGTTTACAAAACCTATACATCTTTACAGCTAAATCTACGGCCAGAAAAAGTATCCTGGGGTTAATTGATGGGATTGACATCCTCTCAAGTTCATGACAACATGACGTGAATGTTCTCTCACAAAAGAACATCGGGGCCTACTGAGGGACCCATTTTTCTTTATGATTGTGAGAAAACATTATGAAGATTAGAGAACATTATCAGTCATGCTCATATGAACATGAGAGGATATTAATTCTAAATGCTGAGGGTTGCTGGTAAGATTCGTGGTCCACACGGTATTGGTAATGGGTCAAAACGGGTGTTTTAGTACAAGTCAAAGCTTGCTACATATTCTGTCTATTTTTACAGATTTTCTCACAGTATAACCATAAAGTATGATTACTAAAACAATATTAATATAATTATTTAAATCTTATTATTACACTTTTGAGACTAAAATAGCCTTAACACTCTATTGGGTCGAAATTGCCAAGTATTGCACTAAAACCTCTATATAGCAAGTGTTGTAGTTTGTGGTATTATTCGGTATTCCTATATGATGTCATCTTATACGAGTCCATGTAAAAGTTCACTACGCAAGGTAGTGGCGGTATATAGCGTATAGGACCTCATGATTTGGTAGGAGCAGAGTCCTATATCATGGTGATTGATTCTAAAAACAAGCATGCTGGAGCTCTTTTAGCAGCTTCAGAATGTAATAATGGGCGTGCAACACCTTATAACTTGAAACATTTTCATGGCAAGGCTATGTATTTTCTCAAACAATAAAATAACACTTAAAAATAATTATCATATATTCTTTCGATTTACATAGAGGTGAAAGGCAAACGCAACAAGCTGCGCTGCTAGCCCTTTTTGAATTGCAAAGCCAATTCTTTTATAAAAAAGAATCGTAATGATTTATGTGGTTGAACTTTCAATCTCATCACAGTTAAATGGAACATATTTAGTTATTAGAACTATCAAAAGTACTAAGATCAAATTATAGATGTATACATGTTGTGTACATAATCTTGCAAATGAGGTCTTTCATTTTAAATTTATACCCGCTGTCAAATTGCGTACATAATCTGAACTGAAAATTGTGTTACATACTTACATTTGCTCCCAAAACTGCAACCAACCTAGCGATTGAAGGCAACAGACAGAGTGATGGATAGGATTATCCATGTGAGGAGAAAGTATCCTACTAGTCTTGTTGGCTCTGTGTCTTCAGGCTCCTGTAATATGAGCGTGACCAATTAAGCAACACTTGCTATAGATTTCAAAGCTTAGCCAAACTAGGACAAGTCCGATGCGACTTGATGATGTTATCGACAAATGTAGGTTAAACACGATCTCATAATACAGACTAAAAAGGGAAGATGGATGTAGTCTTTAGTTTAATGTATATATAGTACCAATTGAAAAGCCAAAATTAGAAATCAGCCACCATTTTGAAAACAATTTAAGACCCCAAAAGGGCATAAACATATCAATATTGCCAGAAGGCTGTCCCGATAAAAAAACTTGAGATCCTAAATTACCTGTGGTGGAGGAGTGTCCGGTGAATTTACAGTTACAGTTTGAGTGATGTCAACCTCAAAAGGCCAAGCATATCGATCGGGGTTCCCATTCCTTGCCAAACTCCAATCATACAACCTTCTATCTTCGACCGATGACAAGATTGTGTATGACTCCTGAAATGAGATGCAAGAAACATAAACAAACATTGGAGCGCATAAACTCGAACTTGCTACTTATACATTTAAAACATACTTTTAAGAGATCAAGCTTCTTGGTTAGCTCCTCTTGTTCTAATCCTTGCTTCATTAGCTCTCCAAGCTTTTCTTCATATGCAACTTTAACCTGTAACACAAATCACGCCCAAAATAAGCATCGAATAGATCCTAGAAATGCTCAGTAATGGATTGGAAATCAAAATGTTTCGAGAGAGGATGTTAAAGAACCTGGTCATATGGACATCCCTTTTTCAGTCCTAGTACGCCATAGAAATCTATATCTGTAATGGCTGAACTCTAAATAGAAACTTCATCATTCATCTGCACTCTAAGTAGAAACATAATTTACGTTGCCCAAACTGCTTATTTTCAAATGCTTTCATGATTTAGGAGCAGCCGTAGACATAGCTGAGACAAAAGGTATACACGTGCATACCCTTTGAGAGTTTAATGTGCATAATCTACTTAAAAAAAAGGTCAACTAAACTACATTTGTTAGTTTAATGTTCATAAGAAACCAAAACTAGGATGCAACACAACACAAACACACACAATGAAACAAGAGTATCATACCAACGCCACGAATAGCTCTTTCAGCATTAAGAGCACTGATCAAAGACGGAGGTCCTTTTGGTACTTCTATCTCAGTTTCTTCGGTACTCGTCGCTACATCATCACCAGAACACCTCACACTAACAAACTTAGCTGTAGGTTTTCTCGTAAAACTAACATAACTGTTTGAAAAACTTCTTCCGAATGACGTTAGCTGTCTCCGGCATATGCAAGTACTCGCGGCAGCGGAGGTGGTTGCTGTTGTAGCCATGGAAATATGTTCGTGACGATTTTCTGTTATTTCTGTTACATGAATCCAAATTTTGTTGTGGAATAAAAAGATAACGCTGCAATGTTTAGCAACCAGTCATTTTTTAAAAAGCAATGGGGCTACTTTATTATAATTAGTTAAAGAACGGAAAACAACAAGGTTGTTGTAGTATAGTGGTAAGTATTCCCGCCTGTCACGCGGGTGACCCGGGTTCGATCCCCGGCAACGGCGCATTTTTTAGTTTTTAATTTTGTAACTTTTTATTTATTTGTTTATCTGTTTTAGAAATTAAATTTCATGAATTAGTTTAAAACCTTACTTGGATTGTGTTGGTGAAAAAAATTGATGTTCACTTCTTTTTCAGGTTTCATGTGAATTAGTTTTACTTTGGTGATGATCAGCAGGTCCTAGTATTCCACTATATAACTAAAGCATGGCAAGAACGACAAAAGGTGTGTGCGTTTAAGCTAATTTTGTTTTTGACGAGCTTATGTGGTTTTGGCTTAGGTTTCATACGCTCATTTTGAAACTTATGCTTATTGTTTTAAGGTTTATTTTGAAACTTGAGAGCTTATATGAACCCATAAGTTTCAAGATAAACCAGAAGAAATGGGATTATGAAACATAAACTTTATTCACACAAGCTTATAAGCCAAAAAAGTAAGCTTAAACAAACACCCGCAAAGTGCAAGATACATACTCCTAAGTCCTAACACGAAATGCAAAAACTATGGTTTTTAAACTTGAATATGGCATCAAACTAGCAGTCCTATACTCCTACAGGTTAAGTAGTCCAGCCATTCGGTTGTTCAACATTGGATCGATTTTAAGATCCCTTATATATAATTAATTTTTTATATGTATAGATGATAAGCAAAACAGTTTTGTTGGTTCGGTTTTGGACCGGTCATCTTGGCTGCGACGAAAATATTTTGACTTTTGAGTGTGTAATCGTTACAAACTCTACAAGTTTGGTGTTAATCACCAAGTCCTATTCCCCATTTACAACCAATGAACTAGTAAGAAAACATAGTAGAGTTATATGGTTTGGTCATCCCACATTGGAGTGTGAAGAAAAGTAGCCAGAGGAAGTTGATTATAAATAGAAAGGTGAGGGTATGAATCAAGATAGGCTTAGTTGAAATTTTCTAAATCAGCTTGTCGGTGGCTTTTCGGTTTAACTTTAAGTTTTAAACGAAAAAGTCATCGGCACCTGTTTTTTCAAATATCAACGAGTTGCTCAATTATATAAAAAAATCTTATTGCATTACCTTGTTAGCTTACAATAAACTCACAAGGCCTGAAACAAGCATGGGGTATGTAGTAAGTTAAATTCAAGACGCACAAGTGTATAACAAATTGTCAACTTATAGAAAGTCACTGGTCGTGAGTAGATGGCTTATAAACATTATGTCTTTTCAGATTTTAACAGGGCGTCATGTTAATCGAAAGAGCTTGGTTTGATCCGCTTTAACTAAGATATATGTATAGCTTGGTTTGAGCCTCTTTAGTTTGCCAGTTGAAGAGTTGAGATAAAAAGAAATGAATGAAGCTATTAAAACTAATTATAGTACTTATTTAGTTCCTTTAACCCGATTTTAGTTCCTATTAATCCCTAATCCCCCAATTTAACAAAAGTGACCGGATCCTTAAAAGGCTATTTGCTCGGTAAAGCATTAACTCGGTAAAACATTTACCAAATATACCACGAGTACTACTACTAACACAACTCTATTTTTTCATACACATTTATTTACATTATAGTATATTAACCAAACAAAACCGTATTTATGAATTCCGTTTATGTTAACCACCAAGCACAATTTTATAATGTACACATAGATTAATAGTTAGTGAGTTGGGTTCTCATTTTGCCCAGATGTACAAGTAGGCTTGATGAAGTTTTCAAAAGCCATGTTATATGGTTTATATTTACGCTTATAACTTTTTAAATATGAGCAATATTTTTGATTTATTAGCTGAAATGGACCCTGTAGCATGTGTTTTTCCAACATCAATAAGTTGATTAATTATGTAGTTCATCAAGCTTTACTGCACTACCAAACTCTCCTTAACTTATCTAAATTACGTAAAAAATAAGCATTTTAACAAATATCAAGCTGTTGTTCTAGTGCCATAACCCTGGTTCGAATATGAGATCAATCAAAGCATGATAAACACCTAAAGTGGCCTGAAAAATGGTATCAACAGATTCCAGTTTTGCAAAGTCTGCCTGTTCCTTTGTTACAAGATAGTGTTAAATGGAATTATGATTGACAACTCTGTAAGTGATTCTTGGAATGTTCTCAACCCTGCTGGATCTGTAGATGACTGGAATAGAATAATTTGGTTCTCTCAAGGCAATCCTAAGTAAAGAAGAGACTACAAACTCAAGATAGAATGATATGCTATGGAGTACCGCAAAAAACATTGATAGCATCCTTGTAATATTGACTTTGGCAACTGTAGCATACTTTGTATGGAGGGCGAGCAATAATAGATTATTCAAATAAGATGAAAAGACTGCAGAAGTGCTTGTCAGTAATATCAAATAAAACATAAGACTGCAACTCATGAATCTGAACGTTAAGAGATCCAGGCGAGTGTTAATTATTGCTAATGAATGAGGTCTGCAAATGCAAGTTAAAGCTTAAAAGTCAATGTGTAGTCTATAATGTAGTTAATATTGTTGTATCCCGATAAGGCATGTCGTATGGACTTATTTGTCTCTTTTTTAGTTGTGTATATACTATATGGGGTGAGATCAATAAAGATCACATAAAAATTAAAGATCAAATGGACAATTCTCAACCATTCATTTTTAATCAAATCAATTAAATTCACTTTCACCCTTATATTTAAAAATTAAATATCTCACAAAACCGTTAATAATATTAGGGATAAAACTAATTATACCATGCGACATTGAGAATAAAATTATCTTTTATAGAGATCCAATATTGTATACTTTCGACGAACTTATTTTTTATCGTTTTTTCTATGGGTTTAATATTACACTATAAATGAAAATTTTAAAAATACTCTTTTGTGTTAACACAACTCGTAAACCCTAAAAACCCTAACCCCTAAATCAAAAAAAAAACCTAGCCCCTAAACCCTAAAAAACCTAACCCCTAAACCCTAAAAACCCTAACCCCTAAACCCTAAACCCTAAAAACCCTAAACCCCTAAAACCCTAACCGCTAAACCAAAAAACCTAAACCCTATCCGCTAAACTGTAGGAAATCTAAACACTTAACCGCTAAAAATCTTAACCCAAAAAAGTCAAACCCCTAAACCCTAAACACCTAAACCCTAACCGTAAACCCTAAACCCACCTTGAAAAAGTTCGGAAAAAAATTTCGTCGAAAGTATATGATGTGGGATATCAAATTAAAGATAATTTTATGATTGTCGTGATGGTATGATTAGTTTCGTCAAACGATCAATGGTTTGTGAGATATTTAGTTTTTAAAAATGAAGATGAAAGTTTATTTTATTATTTTAATAAAAAAATGAGTGGTTGAGAATGGTTTATTTGATCTTTAGTTTTTATTTGATCTTTATTGAACCAAACTCTATACTATATATACAATTTCTTAAAGCACAATATCAACCCATCCAATCAGCAGCAGCATCCAAGATTTCACCAATGGTACCAACACATGTCCTTCTTACCTTTACATTGCTCATTCTAGCTACTAAGCACAATTTAGTGCATTTGACTAAAGAAAATCTTCATTTCTCGGTGGCCCTGTTGGACAAATGATAATAACATTGTGTTTCTGTATATATTTTTGGATTAAGCACAAATGATACTTAATTTGTTTGTAATTTTTTCTGTTTCAATTCTACTTGTCTTTGTCTGTGAACTCATATTTTGAATGGTCATCAAAGGTCCGTTAGATATATGTTATGCATTTTGTACATGGGTAAAATATAAAATCTTTACACTTTACATTGGTCTTTTATTTCAAAAGTATTACATGTTGAAGGATAGAAACCCGTGGGCTATAATATTTATTCGTCAGGTATTTATAAACAATATACCTGGAAACCCTAATGGACCCATCCCACAAGTCGGGCTTGGGCCAACTAACTTATTCATCTAATACTCCCCCGCAGTTCGAGCGGCGAAATCGCGAAAGCTCGGACTGAAGAAGAAAACTAAAAAAGCAAAATAAACAATAAACCAAAGTAAAACGACAGTAGTACAAAATAGTAACGCTGCATTTTTTTCAGCTTTTGATTCCAGAAATAACAATATCAATAATAGAGATAGATTGTTAGAAAGTAGTCAAATTTAAACTAAAACGCTACAAAGATTTATAAATGGACTAGAATTGCATGTTGGCACTACCCCAGGTCCATTCTTCATGATCCACTTTTGAAAAAACTATAAAGTAATGCAAAGTCCATGATCTATAACAAGGAACTCACACCAATTTAGTTTAACAGAATAAACAATAATTGCATGCTTTCTTATTATAAAGAGTTCCACGGTGAATGATTGTATTTGTGTTTTCAAATAAAATACTCGTTGTTCATCTAGAATAAAACATCAAAAGATATAAATTAAAATTTCTATAAAAATTTGGTTTGTGAGGCTAAGGGTGTATCCATCGTTAGATTCCATAACGGTTACCCGTTTGAGATATTGGTGTGAACGAAAAACATTAGGGCTGAAGAAGGAAGGGGGCTTTCCTTCGTTGTATTGGATGAGATATTTGGCTAAATAACCTATCTCATCAAATACATTAAACACAAGTAGACGTTGAACACAAGTAAACGGGAGGAGAAACTTGTAAACAAAAGGGAGCAGCCTAAGAAATTGAAAATAACTCAGAAGGAAAGGGGAGGGCAAATCTAGTCTCTGATCCCAAATTCAATTGTTGTTTGATGTAATAATAAGGATTTATGGTATTATATCATATTGTTTCTTATACTAAAACCATATATAAGTCCATAACAATTGCCGAATCAAAGATGTCACTTCTTGTGCAAAGTGATGCTTATGACCAAGGTTAATCATATGACACTAACTATAAATGTTTTGGTTGTGATCATATTTTATTGGGTTGGTTTTGGTCAAACTAGCGAATAGACGAACCAAACTTGAAAAGTTAATCATTTTCATTAGGATGAAAAAGCAACAAGCGTTTTGTAGCATTTTGGAGCATTTAGCATTTGGTGTTTTAAGCTTGTTTGGCAACAAGCATTTAACGGTTTTACTTTGGTCAGAATGCTCCTTTTTGAAATGCTCATTCAAGAAGCATTTGACATATGAATTAGCGTTTTTGCATTTAAATTACTATACTACCTACCCTCTAGTTAATATGTATTTCATGATATGTGAATTTTTTATTTTTTATTTTTATTTTTTCGTTTTTATATCAAAACTTTGTATCCCTCATATTATTTTATATACTAATACAATATGTGTAATTATCACTTATAAGGAATGAATAGTGTTCAATTTGTAATTTCTAAAAACATAAATTGTTAATAATATATTAATGTCGATAATTTATAAACTGATCACATTTTTTAGGGGTGGCAATTCTCGATACGACACGATAAACGACACGAACCCGACACGAAGTTAAACAGGTTTGGGGCGAGGATAAATAGGTTTGGGTAAAAAACGGGTCAACCCGTCTAACCCGTTTAATAAACGGGTCGTGTTTGGGTTGAGTAAGTATTAAACAGGTCAACCCGCGAACCCGTTTAAGTATATAAGATCTTAAAAATAAAACATATAACCTAGTTTTTATGTTAGATGTGGATTAAATGTATTTTGTTATTTACTTAGTACTAGTTATAATACCCGTGCACGCACAGGATTTGGTAAAAAAATTCTTCTATAATATTGGTTATTGCGAGTCCATATAAATGTATACATTAGTTTGTTTTGAATTTATGAGGTAGATAATTACTTAAAATAGTATTTTAAATCATTAATGTAAAATTGTTTTTTGTAAGATTGTTTGGCCTAACATTTGATGTTGGCGGTGTTTTAACAAACATAATTATCATTTTCTTTTACGTTCTCACACTTATAAAAGCTTGATCATATTCTTCTAGCTAGTGCAAAAATATAGTCATTTCTCAAAATCTTTTTCTTGTCAATAACCTGCAAACCATTTTGCATAAATAAGAAGTTAATTTTTACATTTTTTTTTTGTAACTATGGTTTCGACTTTTAGCGACTAATTCACAGTGTTTAAACTCACCGCTACACATACATTTGAACCAAGTAATTCCATTCTTTTTCAGGTGGTTGGTAAGTGGAAGTTTGCATTTCACATGTAGCTAAACGGAGGTAATACATACATTATGAGCTACTAGACGAGTACCCGTGCCTAGCGGCAACGGTGTCTAGTTTCTGCAAAATTCCTACGATCCATAAGTTTCTTTCAACAAAGTGTATTTGTAGCGTCAGAGACTCATTTTCGAATAACTATAATTCTGATGCATGGTTGTATAGCAGCAGAAATATACAGTTTTCAAGAAAATTGTGTGGAATCGATTTAAGTGTGGAAGTATATTTCTAATATGATTGTTTTAACTTTTAAGTTATTAAAATTTTAGTAATAATAGATTCAAGCATTACAAAAAGCAACGGTATTATGTAGTTGGCAATATTATGTTGTAGTTTAGATGTATAGCCAATGTGTGTGACCGCATTTTCTTATTTTGTCATTAGGCAGTGATAACTATTTTTTTAAATATGTGTAGCGTTTATTATTTAGTGTGTGGCTTTTAAACTTGTAACCTTACAAATTTAATATCCCCATAATAAGATTATCTTGTACTATCAATTTGCATAGATGTTTAAGCATTGTTCAAAGCTATTTGTTTGTGTACAAATAATTATCTCTAAAGATACCAGTACTATTTAATTTTGTGATTCGAATAAACTTACATAAAATTATTGATATACCGGACAAAGGGTTATACAATATTTATTAACTTTTGAAAGACGATTCATATATGCTAGTCTCTTAAGTGGTGCAAGACCAACATTTTTCAAAATAACATTGTACAAATGATAACGTACATGTGTCAAATCAAAATAAACAGCAAAAAACTACAATTACGTGGTCTATCATTTTTCCAAATTTGTCACGGGTTCCACAACTACTTCATAATTTCTTATATAATTTTGTCAAATTTGAAACCTGGTTCGACCCGGGTGGTTCAACCGGTTGAACCATTCCAGTAAAAAAAACATGTCGATTTAAATCCGAGTCAACGCGGGTTGGGTCGAAAACAAGTCAATTAACTCGGGTCAACCCGCCGTGTTTGAAGCGTCTCGGGTCAACCCATTTTTCGATGTGTATTAATAGTTTCCTTTTGAAATATATGTCTTCAACATTTCCACTTTTAGTTTCAACTTTTCACTTTTTACTTTTTGTTTTTTCCTTCATATATAGTATATTGCAGGGTACTTGCGCGTTTGGCGGCGGGTACCTGTGACGATTAACCGCGAGAAATAGATCTCGATGAGACATGATTCACCGGTTGTATCCGTTTCAATGGGTCCTCTCGGTTCGTTTTAATTTCTTTAATTGGTTAGCGAACCGTGGAGACACCTACAATTGAACACGTTGGTCGGTTCGTCCGTTTTTAAAACTATATCTAACATCAACTTGTTAGCTTGTATGAAGTTTTTGTGTGTTTTATTAATTTGTATAATGTGTATAATAACATGTATTTTTTATTTTAGGGTGATTTAAAAATAACATTAATTAGTGTGTTTAATTATTTTATATCTTTGATTATGTTATAGCTTTTTAAATTGTACGTTACGAAATTTTATTGTACTTTTTAGTAATGGGTGTTTGAATTGGTTATTTTTAATTTTGTAGACGTGCTTTTAATTAGTTGTACAATGTTAATAAATTATTGTACTTTTAAGTAATGTGGTGTTTTAATAAGAGTATTAATTACATTATGCATTTCTCTCTCATTTGACCAATTTCAACAATTCAACTTTTTCACTTTTCACATTTGACCGTTTTTCTATTTTATGTAGTATAGATATATCGAGTTGGCAAAATAGGTGGGTTTTAACGTGTGACACATAATTAATTTACATGGTATTGGAAATATAGGCGCATACTTCAGACCGTTCAACCCTTGTAGATCAGTCGTTAAGTTATTGGTTGATTTCAGTTCCTTTAGTGCCATATGTTTGAAACCTCACACGACTACAATTAATCCAGCACTTTAGCATACAATCACTAATACTTAGGCTTGAATCAACATCATTCGAGCTTGTTTGTGTCAAAAGAAAATTGCTCATTTCAGATTATTTAATTTATCACCCTCGATCCAAAACTGAGGCAATTTAAATCCACACATATACCCGTTACCTGGATCATATCCATAACCGAAATAATCAGGGATAGAAGATGAAACGCTACTACCATCCATAATTTGGCCATTTGGAGTCGGAATCTACATGGTACGAATACTACTCCGCGTAAAAGCACCTAAATCATGTATTACCTTGCTCATCCAAGATGTTAAGTTCCATTTCTGACCCGTTCTGAGGGTTGATCCGATTTTCATACATGTTAAAAATACAATGGGTGGATGATCAAAACTCTGCCAACCCGCTTGTAAATTTCATTCCTTGACTTGAAGTTACCTTTACCTTCCCACGTTGCTGTCAAATTAGGACCAAGACTGAATTATTATCCGAGATATTAAAAATTCACCTAACTATTGTATACATGAAAAGACAGTTTATCAAACTTTCCACACATTTCTTCTATAGCTCATTTTCAATTTTTGTTTATCGATATACATAACCCCAATTAATCAATTAATCATATTGGATTATTTTCCCAAACTCTTTAATAAAGAATTGAAATGATGTTGGGCACAAAATGACTCTTAGGGATCTTTGAGACCGTCTTTGCAAAAGAAAATTTAAGGTAAGAATGTTTGTGGACCAAATCTCCTCAGCGACCCATAGCCCATACTAAAGATATTGTTTTAAGACAAATGAATCCAAAAGCAACCTATCTCTGGTAATCGAATACTTACATTCCTTTTCTTGTGTGAATTCATCGATTTATCTAAAATTTGTATCACGGATCATTAATGAAAGAAAAGATGTCTTAAATATCCATTTAACCCATATTCAAGCAAATAAATGTGTGAGAATTAGTCGACCAACTAATGTTTTTTTCTAATGCTATACATTCTTGTTCTTTGTGTCATTTTAAATAGATTATTCCCAATTCTTTTTAGACACAGAATTTAATACATATATTACTTTCTCTTACAATCTCCAACCCGTTGTTAGAGGCAAATATATCAATAATTTTCTGCACTTTCAACCCATTAATAGGGCAATGGTTTACAAACCTAAAAGTTATATTACGCAAATTTATCATCTTTAATATGAACATCAGTTATCACAATCAAAGCTTAGATCCAAACAATGACTATGTCACCTTTCTGTTTTGAAGATAGCTTATAACCCGTCCGATGGACAATTCACTTTAAATTTGCATAATTACTAATTATTGGTTTCTGGTGACAATAATACCAAACAAATAAAGATAACAAAGTTACGAACTGACACTCATTAACAATCTTTGGGTGTTGGGTAACTTCCAGCGTCTCGACCCTAAGTTCAGATTGCATTTATCCTTCATTTTTTTTTTTTTTTTTTTATTTATTTGTACTTGGGTATACATCGTCACCTAGAATCAAACATATCACACATAATACAAAAAGATGCTTATCACATAACCCAAACGCCTAAGAGATTGCCATTCCCATGTATGTGGAGTTTATGCTTTTTCCGCTAAGATTATAATAATATAAATGTTTGAATAAACCATTTTAGAGGTTGTATGGAAAAAAAACTTGGTCGAACTTTATGTCCTATAAGCTGGTTCTTTATCAGATCTGCTTAAGAGAAAAGACATCTTAGAATACTAATAGGCCTTGTGTTACTCTGTCAAAGAGACTCAGTGATGACCTATCACTATGATCACCCTCACCAAGAGATGAAAGTCGGTCCTATGAAATGTGAAGTTTAGGGGTTGCATTTAGCTTTAAGGCAGTAGCAATGCCCATATTTTATAATTTTCAGCGTTATAATAACAATAAGAAAATGTCAAATGATCAATTACCTTGTAACCGTCTCGAGATGAATCTAAAAATTGAAACTCGCTCACTTTGTAAACAACAAAATCAACACAACCACATCCGTTTAGATTAACTGCAAAAAGCGAAATTGGTTGACTTACTTCATTCAAACATAAATAGTTTTGAATTTTTTATGAGCATAGGAGCGATTGTAAAAAGAGAGAAGAGAAGCTATAATACCATGTGGATGAAAACACCGTAAGAGGACCCTTTTTTCTGGTCTAGTGGTTATATGTGAACGACAAACGACTTAACCACAACGGTCCTCCCTAAAACAGCTCTAATCCACGCAAATATCACATGTTCCAAACTCACTGTGGCTACAACTACACCAATCCTAACCTTATGGTCCACTAAAAAAGCAACAGCAAGTAAGGTAAGATGACCCCTAAAATAATCACAGTGGCTGACGCTGCAGCAGCCTGAACCGGTTTCGGAAATGCTTCCTTCTAAAAAAAAATTTATCTCTCTTCATCTTAGCCTATAATAATCATGGCTCTAACATATTGTTTAACAACTTCAATACCCATCATCGGAGATGCAACTGAAACTAAACCATCAGTGGCTCCTAGAACAGCAGCACGTCGCCACTGTCCCCTTTGTAAGTAGTCAAAGTCTTCATCAATAGACACGTTGCCTTTTTCCGACACTTCGCCTTGTGCTTGTCTGGTAAATCTTCTTTGCTGATCTTTTTGACTCATTAGTCATGACCTTTTCTGTAATTTAGAAAAGTGCTTATTCCTAAGGAGCTCTACGTATATCAATGGATGTAAGAACCATATTACACTCTATACAACTTATGATAACTTCTAAATTTGTTGCAAAATTATACCCTTATCTGTAGTATGAAAAAAAAAAAAAAAAAAAAAAAAAAAAAAAAAAAAAAAAAAAACGTCAGGATGCTTTTAGGCTTTCGTGGATGTTGTTTATTTGGGTCTTCTCTGGGGCATGATCGTCGTCCTCCAAATCTTAGTGACGAGCGAGGTCTTCAGTTTGCTTAGACGGACTCATGAAGATAAACGTCTTTCAGGTTTCAGACTTCTCAATTGATAACGACCCTAACCAAAATCAATATGACTATAAGTTTCATTTTGAATGTGAATAACCAAATATATATATGGTGTCACAGGCACTTCTTTTTCACCGCAATGTTGTGGGTGGATGGTCGTATTCTCGTTCAACAGATAATGCATGTTGTAACTCCCGATAAATTCATCTATAAGCTTGCATGTGCATTTCAAGTCTTTCTCAAGTTAAAAATGGACATTTTGGTTACGGTTGTGAACATGTATCTTACGTGTAGCAAATTACAACTTCGCTTTCATCATTCGCATGAATGCGAAGCAATATACTTTTACTTTTATGCTAATACAATGTTTTCATATGCTACAGGGTTCATGTGGTTTTTACTTACATTAAAGAAAAAAGAATCAATGTAGTCAATATGCATGGACACACGTGATTTGGATAGTCGTATTTACGCAATCTTCCTTCACTGTTGCCAACATATTTGAAGGGATATTCTGGTAACCATATTACACTCTATATAACTAATGATACTTATTTCCATATAACTCATACTAAAATGATATCTTTTGATAATATGTTGCGATTGCAATTCGATATCTAAATTTCCATATGCACTAAATATGTATGCACATTAGATTCAGCAGAACAAAACAATGTTTTTTTTATTTCTGTTCTGATATTACAATCAACAAACTCAAAAGAAAAGAAAACCCGTTTTTTTTTTTTTTTTTTTTTCATTTTTTTTTTAAGGAAATGCCACTTACGGGAAGTTAAACAACAGATTAGCATGAGTTAATATTGTATGCTCGAAAGATCTTAAAAGAGAGTTAGCGTATTGACACTTATTGAATTGATGACTTCCCTTTTGGTTTTTTCCACACCCGTAATTATACCCACACCTGCAACAAATGGTAACCTCAATTTTTTTTATTCAAATGAAAAGAAAAAGCGTGAAATTAGCAATGTGCAAACAACCACTGATTTTTTTCGGCATAAAAGTTGCTTTTTGGGCACTTCTTCCATTTCTTATCCTTGGCAAGATTCATCAACATAATATCACTTGAATCTCTTTCGCCCTTTTTCAAGCTTTGAAACTCGTTGCAACACATCCCTCAATGCCACGTCACCTTACACTGAAATATTATAATTCAAGATGAATGTTCGGCGTCTTAAGTATTCCTCTACATGTCTTCACTATATGATTACCTAGACAGTTACTTTACTATTAAACTAAAGTTGAAAGAATGAGTTTTTAACATGCTTGGCTGATCTATCTTGTTCCTATTATCATAATCAAACAAAGATATACATATGGCTTCTCCAAATCATCTTCATGTATTGATGTGTTGTTTATTGAAGAATAATGATCCATTTGGTACAATTACCACTAAGTCATCAATTAAAACCTAAGAATGCGTGATAACAAAAATCAATTAGTGGAAGAATAACATACCCGGATAAGATAGTATATCATTGGATCAATCAATCTATAAACACGACATCAAACTCAAAAGCTGTAGTCTCATATAAACAAACCCACAAACCTTAACAAAAATTATTAATCTCCTACATGATACACGGTCTTTAATCAATTAATCAATTCACCAAAACTGAAGTTTAGGTTCGAGTTTCATGAACCTAATTTAGGGTCTCTTCAATAATCGAAACATGATAATGATTCAATCAGTTTGACCTAAGAATTATCAATCGAAATTTTTGATTCATTGGTTTGGTTCGACTGCTTTTGTTATGAGATGGGAAACTATAGATTTCTAGAGATTTGGAAGTCCCGGTTTTCTTTTTCAAAATTTACATCTTGGTCTACAATTATGTAAAAATATCAGTGAGACTCATGTGTATTTTCAGCATTTTTGTACAAAAACGTTTTTTAAGTTTTTTTTAGACAATTTAGGAAATAATTAGTTATTATTATTTTTCTATATCTAAATAAAAAAATTAAATTAAAAAAATATTACCAAATAAGGTATGAATTGATTTTTTTGAAATGAAAAATTCCCACTAGAGGTTTTGTTTTATTATATAAAAGATGAGTGAATTATAATTTTATACCTTAGATATCATGAAAATTGACGCTTGTAATTCAGAAAATTGTCAAATAGTCATTTGTATGTTATTCTTATCATTATTTATATTCTTATATCATTTTTTGCGTTTAAACTAGTTAAATCGACAAACCACCAACTTTATTCACTGCTTGACCTATTTACTTAAATGGGTTAAACGGGTTACAAATGGGTTACACGTGTTATGCAGGTATGGGTTAGGGTTGAATTTCTTGACACGATTAATAAATGGGTCGTGTTTGAGTAAAGGCTATACTAACCCGCTAACACGCGAACCCGAATAGGTTAACACGAACACGACTCGATTACCACCCCTACATTTTTTAATATATTCTTAACATCGTTGTGTGAAGGAAAGTAGCTAAAGGAAGCTCATTATAGATAGGAAGGGAATGTATGCTTGTTAGAGTTTTCAGAAACCAAGTTGCACGGTTTTATATTCCATGGTTTATATTTCGGCTTATATTAACTTTTTAAATATGAACAATATTTTTGATTTGTCAGCTGAAATGAATCTTTTATATAATAAACAAAACTCTTAGTGAAAATTTTTCATTTTAAAAAAATCAATTCATACCTTATTAAATAATAATGTAATTATTATTGTTACTCCCCCGTCTCATAATTTAAGTCCGTTTTAACTTTTGGAATCAAATTTTAACCCTGAATATATTTGTTTGTATTATATAATATTTTACAAAAATTATACCAGTGAAAATTACATTTAAAACACAATTCATTCATATATTTTGCATCAAGTTTTATATAATACAAACAAAAATATTTAAAGTCAAAATTGGATTTAAAAGTCTAAATGGTCTTAAATTTTGAGACGGAGGTAGTATTATTTTTTAAACTTTTCTAATAATAAAAACATAACTATTTCTTAATTTGGCAAAAAGATTAATAAATTCGTTTTATATGGCCATATGCAAGAAAAAGCAAAAAATATACAAGTACTTGTTTGCTATTTTATCATAGTTTTAGAATAAGAGGAGAGTTATTTTACATACTAAACTTTTCTTACATACCATGGGACTCATCTACACCATTCATTTAAAAATAAATCAATGGCTGAGATTAAAAAGATTTTATTATTTCATCTATTTTTTATAATTTAAATATCTCTTAAACCGTTAATCGTTAAGCAAAAATAATTATACCATCGCGACGAGCATTTAATTATCTTTCTATAGACGGGCACTTTAATATACTTTCGAAAAAAGAAAAAAAAAATCGTTTTTTTCACCTTTTTCATCTTTTTTTTCGTTTTGTTCAACGGAATTTGCATGAAATATCGTATATGATTTAACACTAATTTGGATATCACATGTGATTTTAGTGATAAATCACATATGATATGTAATATCATATGTGATACTATTGTTAAATCATATATGATATAACACTAATATCATATATGATATAACACTAATAGTGTTATATCATATATGATTTTTTAATGTAAATTTCTGTAACGTAAAAAAACGAAAAAACTTAAAAAAAAACGTAAAAAATACGATTTTTTTTTGGTCGAAAGTATATCAAAGTGCCTATCTATAGAAAGATAATTAAATGCTCGTCGCAATGATATTTTTTTTTCCGCTTAACGATTAACGGTTTGAAAGTTATTAATATTTGAAAAAAGAGGATGAAAGTGGGTTTTTTAAATTGTTGGGATTAATCTCATCCATTAGATCAAATAGAAATAGATGGTGGAGATTGATCCCTTGGTATGTAAATAATCTTTTGTCCTCAAATGATCTTAAATTAAAGTATTTAATTATAAATATAAACTATTTAATTTTAATTCTATATTAAATAAATTATCTAAATTAAATAAAAATAATTTTTTAAAATTAAATAATTTAATTAAAAACTGGTTTATAAAGTTAAAAAAATGAAAAAAAATAGATTTGGTTTGGGACTTAATAATGTCGTCCCAAAGTGTTTGGCGGGATAAAAAAAATGGCGGGATGTATTTATTAACTTCTTGGTTTATTAAAAAGTTTTTAAATTATAAAAAAAACAAATAATTACAAAAAGTCGTGCCAAAAACATTTGGTTGACTGCTACTTTTGTTGAAAACTTGTGGTCCTACATGCAATTTGGCACGACAATTGTCGACCCAAAAATTTTTCTCGTCCCCAACCTCTTATTTTGGTGTAGTGTATGTAAGTGACTGCTTTGTTTACAAAGAGGGGTCAAGAGGTTATTTGCAGTACTCCGTAGGATAAACGCATACTTAGGATTGGCTTGAGAGAACCTAGGGTGCGTTTAGTTGGAGAAAAAATTCTCATGTTTTCTATCTCTAGTTTTGTAAAAAATTGGATGGGAAATTTATTTTCACAAAACACTTGAAAATATAGAAAATGCGTTTAGTTGATATTTGTATTTTCTATTTTGAAGAATGGGAGGGAAGGTTGGGGGTTACAAAGGAAAACAACTAAAATTTGTTTTCTAATTTTCCTTGTTCGATTAGAAATAGGGGATTTTGTGTTTTGCAAAACATTTTGTTGGAAAATGATAATTTGACGCGATCTGCTTTCCTTGTTTTCCACAAAACATTTTATGGAAAATAAGGGTGTTTTCCCCCAACTAAACGCACCCTAATTATTCTATTTTAGTCAACTATGGATCTAGCAGGGTTGAGAACATGCCAAGAATC
Organism: Chrysanthemum makinoi; assembly: GCA_910596185.1. Taxonomy (NCBI): domain Eukaryota; kingdom Viridiplantae; phylum Streptophyta; class Magnoliopsida; order Asterales; family Asteraceae; genus Chrysanthemum; species Chrysanthemum makinoi. The sequence continues at coordinate 61,458,982 of OU343221.1, forward strand.
TCTTACATAGTAGTCAACCATAATTCCATTTCCCATTTTCCATTAAACACTCTCGTACTGTCAAGTCTCTTGTAACATAGGAACATACAGACTTTGCAAATTGGGAAACTGTTGGTACCATTTTTCAGGGCCCTTTAGGTGTTTATCGTGCTTTAAAAGACTTCATATTCGAACCATGGCTATGGCGCAAGAACAACCACTTGATATTTGTTAAGGTGCTTATATTTTAAGTTTTATAGCTTAGTGATAATTGTTTATGTTATGCTGTAATGTAAATTTAAAGTAAAAATAAGTTAAGAAGAGTTTGGTAGTGATGTTAAACTTGATGAACTATATATTTAGAGGATAATACCTTTAAAAAACATTAAACTTGTTCAAAAATACTCTTATGAGTAATCGTCGAAAAAAAAAAAAAAAAAAAAAGCTCTTGTGAGTATTACTATTGAAATCTTGTCATTATATGAGTATTAATGGTGACACTTTTGTCTTTATGTGCGTAGTGAAAAACCTGTGATGACTATTTTACCCTATGAGTTTACGAAAATTGCATCCACCGTCCTTAGGATAAATTACATTAATGTTCCTTATGGGTTAAAAAAAATTGCATTACAGTCCGTATTTTTTTTATCCTCTCCTTATGGTTTTACCCGCAATTTTTTATATACTTTTTTATCTATGTTTTTATAAACGTTTTTGTTTACGTGTTTTTATATACGTTTTTGTTTACGTGTTTACGTTTTTGTCCGTTTTCATACGTTATGATATTCCACTAGATGCAATGGCAGTACATGTATTCATTATGCATGTGCGCATGATATTTTATGCATGCATGGCATGTATGATAAAACAAATTCATGCAATGTGTTATCCTTATCAGATGATATTAGGTATTAATCGGTTACTGTTCATCGAACAGTTTAGTTCTCGGATAAGAAGCAAGCTTTGGTTCTTGGGTTTTCTTGTTCGTGTGGTATTCAAGTTATAAATGGGTTGATCGGTTTATACGTTCTCGACTAGCTTTCTATCGAACGTGCTCGTTTACGTGCTGTGTGTGATACTCGTAGAGGTATCTACTTTAGATACTATTAGTTTCTTTTGGTTTCTTTGTTCGTTACTAAAGTCCAATTGCCAAGAAAGGTTAGGTTTTCTTTTATCCCTTTTATTAATTAATTGTTTATTAATTACGTGTTTAACCTAATTGCAAATACTAGATCCTTATCCGCTGCGTACTCGTAGAGGTTAATGGTTAACTTAGTTCTAAAATCCCAACAGTATCCCTATACGACATGTCTTATGGTGTTATTTGTCATTTTGTGAGTTGTGTATATACTATATACAAATTTTTAAAGCACCATATCTGTAACACCCCAATTCCAAAGAAACCGAAGACTACACAAACGATACATAAGCAGAGTAAAAATTTAAAGTCTAATGGATTCTTCAATAAAAAAATAACATAAGTTGTCCCAAAAGCTCAAAACTAAACATGCATTACAATGTTCTCAATACAAGTTTATTCATAAGAAACTATATAGGCCAAAATAATAAGTCTCTAACGCACCATGCTACTTGGACCAACTCTCAATCTCTATGTCTCAAACCCTGATTACTTGTCGCATGGAAAGAAAATGCGGTGAGCAAAAGGAGATTGTGTGGAGAGAAAATAAAAGTTATACGAAACAAAAGAAGTATATATGATCATTAAAGTTATTCAATGCCAAAGGTTTAACCATTGAACTTAGAATCACAATGATGACACTTTAATGAGGTAAGGCTATATTCAATACGATACATTCAAGGTCCAAGTTCGATAAGTAAGTTCAATAGGATAATTTAATACACAAGTTCAATGGGTAAGTGGGGTAGAGCTCATACAATATACAATAAATCAATAAGAGCCGCAAAGGCCTCCACATGGGACTGCAAATCCACATGTAGTAGCAATGGTGGATGAGGTTTGGGCACTCGCCTCAATCCACAACAATATCGATACAATATGTGCATTTGAAAATCATATGGTAATATCTAATAATGTATCATACTTGTCACTTGCACTTTTTATACGCATCCAACAAATTTTTTTGCTATTTTATTTACTAAACTTTATTTTATTGTATTTTTGTGTACTTTACGACATCAATGATACATATAGTGGCAAAAAATGAGGGCAAAGTACACAAAAAATCAATAAAATCAAGTTTAGTACATATAATAGTAAAAAAAAAATTCGATACATATAAAAGGTGCGAGTGACAAGTATGATACATTACGATGTTACTATCACTTTTATTTTTGTTCATAGATAACCAAGTATCAAGTGTGTACCCATTCTTTGTTTTCACTTAATGAGTCTTATTGGTACCACCCACTAATATTAATATTCATTCATAGTTATAAATATGTAGTTTATTATTGTTCGGTATTAAAATATCACCCATCAATTAGCAGCTAGCCAAGATTTCACCATTGGTACCAACACCTTTACATTCACATTATAGCATAGCAATCCAACCAAACAAATAACATTGTGTTTCTTATGTAATTCCATATTTTTTTTGGATTAAGCACATTTGTTACTTAACTTCGTTTTTTTATTTTTTTTTATTTTTTTTTTAATTTTTTATTTTATTTTTCTCTCTCCCTCCCTCCTTAATTCCAGTTGTCTGATTGTTTTGGGAAAAAAGGGGACTGCTAAGGGTTTTTTGCATGTTTTATTTGCATTCTGTTACTTTTTTAACAAGTGAGTATTGACACTACAAAAAATTGGTTCAATTTACACATTTTTTTCTCCACATTTCTAAAAGTGTGTAAAATTTTACTAGTATTAATTTACTAACACTTAGTAATGTGTAAAAATTGGTTACATTAATAAATGTGAAAAAAACTGTAAAACAATAAAATTTTCACCCTTTTAGTTGTTTCAAAAAAAGTTCACACTTTTAAGTGTGGAGAAATCTAAGAAATGTCCCACACTTATGGTGGACCCAAATTCTCCACACTTTCTCAAAGTGTGGGACTTAAAGATTCTCCACACTTTTCAAAGTGTGGAGAATTTGGGTGTTACAAATAATCTTCATACTTAGAAGTGTGAAGAATCTTATAATTCTTCACACTTAAAAGTGTGAACTTTTATTTGATATAACTATAAGTGTGAAATTTATAATTTTTTTCACATATATTAATGTAAACAATTTTTATACATAATTAAGTGTTAATAAACAAATAAAATTTTACACACTTTTAAAAAGTGTGAAAATTTAGTGTGGAGAATGAACCAATTTTTTGTAGTGTGAGATTGTGACTTAATCTTAGTTCCTTTCAGTTGGTATGCTTTCAGTAATCATGGACAAGTGTTTCAATGGTCTTCTTGAAAGTTATACTAATTAATATTGTAAATGCTTTCACAAATTAATGTGTCAAGTTAAATGTTGAAAGTACGTAACATATTCATTTGGTGTTGTCCACACTAGTAACTGCAGCTGTGTTTTTGTCATCCCACATCGCTGTGGGAAGGAAAGTGGCTAAAAAGAAATAAACTGAATCTTGTGACTTTTTTTAATATAACTAAGCTGACTAATTATTAAGTTTAATAGTACAACAAACTTCTGTTATCTTATTTCACTTTTAATGTTGCCGCTTATCATGTATTTGCTGCATTTTGATTATAAAAAATATCTTAACTTCATGAAGGGCTTCTGATAAAAGTAAAACGAGTTGGTATTTGACCACCAAGTGTTTTATAAAATTCCCATAGAGTATTGATATCAAAACTGATTCATCAGATTTGGTGTTTTGTATTATGGTCATCATTGCTGCATTAAACATGTTTTTGATTTTTTAGCATGTGATTTGATAAAAATACAAATTAACATAGTTGTGTTTTGGTGTTGGTCAGCACTAGTAAGAACTAAGAAGAATACAAATTAAATTAGTTGTGTTTTGGGTCATCCCACATCTCTGGGTAAAGAAAAGTAGCTAAGAGGAACTGATTATAAAAAGTAAGGAAGGACACGGGTTACAAGCACGGTATGAAGTAAATTTAAGTTCAAAACGCACAAGTGTATAACAAATTGGTTAAATTATAAAAAGTCATTAACCTTGAGTAGATGGCTTATAAAGAACTAAAACATAAGGCTATAAGTTTGTGAGCCAAAAATGTACTAGTAATATTGTTGCTCTTTTGAGATTTTAACATGTCTTTAATTCTATAAAGAAAGTTAAGAGTTTGGTTTGATCCGCTTTAACTAAGATATGTATAGCTTGGTTTGAGCCTCTTTAGTTAGTGTGTCGAAGCCTAGTTGCTTAAGTGATCGAGATAAAAAAGAATTGTATGAAGCTATTAAAATTATTTACGACTTATTTAGTTCACGTTAACCCGGTTTTAGTTTCTATTTATCCCGAATCCCCCAATTTAACAAAAGTGACCGGGTCCTTAAAAGGCTATTTGCTCGGTAAAGCATTAACCATATATACCACCATTGGTACTAGTACTAACACAACTCTATCATTTCATATACATTTACATTATAGTATAGTAACCAAACAAAATTAATTACAGTTGCTTAAGTGATGAGATAAAAAAGAACTATATGAAGCTATTAAAATTAATTGTTACAGTTACTTATTTAGTTCATGTTAACCCGGTTTTAGTTTCTATTTATCCCGAATCCCCCAATTTAACAAAAGTGACCGGGTCCTTACAAGGCTATTTGCTCGGTAAAGCATTAACCATATATACCACCATTGGTACTAGTAGTACTAACACAACTCTATCTTTTCATATACATTTACATTATAGTATAGTAACCAAACAAAATTAATTACAGTTGCTTAAGTGATGAGATAAAAAAGAACTGTATGAAGCTATTAAAATTAATTACAGTACTTATTTAGTTCACGTTAACCCGGTTTTAGTTTCTATTTATCCCGAATCCCCCAATTTAACAAAAGTGACCGGGTCCTTAAAAGGCTATTTGCTCGGTAAAGCATTAACCATATATACCACCATTGGTACTAGTACTAACACAACTCTATCATTTCATATACATTTACATTATAGTATAGTAACCAAACAAAATTAATTACAGTTGCTTAAGTGATGAGATAAAAAAGAACTATATGAAGCTATTAAAATTAATTATAGTACTTATTTAGTTCACGTTAACCCGGTTTTAGTTTCTATTTATCCCGAATCCCCCAATTTAACAAAAGTGACCGGGTCCTTACAAGGCTATTTGCTCGGTAAAGCATTAACCATATATACCACCATTGGTACTAGTAGTACTAACACAACTCTATCTTTTCATATACATTTACATTATAGTATAGTAACCAAACAAAATTAATTACAGTTGCTTAAGTGATGAGATAAAAAAGAACTGTATGAAGCTATTAAAATTAATTACAGTACTTATTTAGTTCACGTTAACCCGGTTTTAGTTTCTATTTATCCCGAATCCCCCAATTTAACAAAAGTGACCGGGTCCTTAAAAGGCTATTTGCTCGGTAAAGCATTAACCATATATACCACCATTGGTACTAGTACTAACACAACTCTATCTTTTCATATACATTTACATTATAGTATAGTAACCAAACAAAACGATTTTATCAATAGCGTTAATGTTAACCACCAAGCACAATTACATAATGTACCCATAGATTAATAGTTATTGAGTTGGGTTCTCTATTCGCCCATAGGTACTTGATAAGATGAAACTAAAACTAAATCTAAAAGAATAAACACCTTACCAAATATCAAACCGTTGTTCTTGCACCGTTACCCTTGTTCAAATATGAGCTCAACTGAAGCACCATATACACCTAATATCAAAGCACAATATCAAGTTATCAACCCATTGAATCAACAGGCTCGTTAAGTAGCAGCAACCAAAACATTTTCACCATTGGTACCAACACAGATTTACGTATCATTGTTCTTTTTAGCCACCAAGCACCATCTGGTGCATTTGATCAAAGAAAATGTATTAATTTTGTAGTGGGCCTGCTGACAAATGATAATAACATTGCGTTTCTGTATATCTTTTGTATTAAGCACAATTGAAACTTAACTTCGGTTGTATTTTTCCTGTTTTGATTCCTTAAACTTGTAAATGATTGTATTGGGAAAAAAAGGAGCGTTTGTGACTTAATCACAGTTCGTAAGTTTTCTTTGCTAAACTCTCTTTCAATTGGTATGCTTTCAGTAATCACATTACAAGTGTTTTATGTTCTTCTTGGATATGTCAAGTTAAATGTTGAAATTAATATTCTTGTTTTGGATTAAGCATTTATCTCGACATCTTGGCTGATCTCAACAAGTATGGGGTATGTTTGGCAAAAATAGCTGGTGCTGGTGCTGAAAAAAAATTATAAAAAGAGATTATTTTTATAAGCTACATGAAGTAACATTTTATTTTCAGAGATTATGGAAGATCATTTTTTTAATAATCTCTTATAAGTTATGTCTGCCAAACAAAGATTATTTTTAGGTAACTTATTTTTTAAAATAATAAGCATAATCTCATGTGCCAAACATAATCCCGTGGCATGAAGTAACATTTTATTTTCAGAGATTATGGAAAATTATTTTTTTAATAATCTCTTATAAGTTATGTCTGCCAAACAAAGATTATTTTTTAAGTAGCTTATTTTTGAAAAAATAAGCATAATCTCATGTGCTAAACATAATCATGGTGTTGGACGCAACTAATTATTAATAGATTATTTTTTGAAAAAGATTATTTTTATAAGCTATATCATCAGTTTTTGTCATCCCACATCGCTGTGTGAGAGAAAGTAGCTAAAGGAAACTCATTATAAATAGGAAGGGAAGGGGAGATTACATGTAGGCTTGTTGAAGTTTTCTAAAGCCATGCAGCTTGGTTTGCATTTCGGCTTATAACTTTTTAAATATGAACAATATTTTTATTTGATAGCCGAAATGTATCCCTGTCTCATGACTTTTCCCAACATCAATGAGTTTACTAATTATATAGTTCATCAACTTTAACTTCGCTACCAAACTCTCCTTAACTTATCTTTACTTTAAATTTAAGTTATATCATAGCATAAATGATTATCATTAAGCTAAAATTAAAAAAATAATTATACTTATTAATTTATTTGTAATTTTTCTGTTTCAATTCTACTTGTCTGTGATTGTATTGGGAAAAGAAGGGAGGGTTTGGTTTTTTTTGCAAGTTTAACTTGGAATTGGCTTCTAGTATTGTGTTTCTGACTTAATCTTAGTTCGTAAGCTTTCTTTGTTGAACTCTTTCATTCAATTGGTATGCTTGCAGTAATCACATTACAAGTGTTTCAGTGGTCTTCTAGAAAGTTATAGTAAACAATATTGTGAATACTTTCACAATTTAATGTGTCAAGTTAAATGGTTATGTTAAGATTCTTTTTCTGGATTAAGCACGTATTTCGGCCATCCTTGCTGCAACAAACATGTTTTTTACTTTTAGTTATGTTAATCGCTAAGAACTCAACAACTTTTATGTTGTCGCCACTAGTAAGAAAGAATACAAATTAACATCATTTGTGTCTTTGGCCATCCCACATCGCTTGTGTAATGGAAAGTGGTCAAGGGGAAATAACTATTAAAAGGAAGGAAGGGGTTGGTTAAAAGGTAAGCTCTTTGATATTTTCAAAAGCCACTTTGTCTTAAATTTTCACTGCCTTATAACTTTTTAAATCTAAGCTTTTTTAAGCTTGATATTGTAGTTTTACAGGCAGTGTAAACAAAGGCATGTGACTTTTTTCAATATCACTAAGCTGACTAATTATCAAGTTTAATTTAGCAAAACAAAACTTCTGTTATCTTAAAGTCACTTTTTAATTTCTGCTCTTTCTTGCATTTTTGATTATTATTAAAAATATAAATTTTGTGATGGGCTTGCTGATAAAAGTAAACAAGCTGGGTTATGTATTGCCCACCAAGTGTTTTATAAATTTCCCATTGATATCAAAACTTTTTGGTGGCAAAATAATTAGACATTTATTATCATAAGGAGGGATAAGTGCAGATCAAGAATCATGAGATGCTTTTTAAGTAAAAATGAACTAACATTTGACAATATTCACGTTTATTTAAGTAAATATGCTGAAAATTGTGTGACTGTGTCAAGACCACCATATGATATGTGCTTTTACAAATAATGGATTTGTGGATATACATGAAGTTATTCATGAATCTGAGATACGAGAGCTCAAAATTTGTTATGCTATGAAAGAATGTTTTCTTGCGGTAATCTTAATGCTACTAGAGTAACAAGATGACATCGTCGTTACATCATGGCTTTTCAACAACCAGTTGAAGACTTGAAGTCCATCAATGGTAATCTTCTTCAACCATGGCGAGTACAATCCTTGTTCATGCTCGAGATCTAGCTATGCTAAGTGAGTAATTACAAGATGCACTTGATGAACATAGGCTTAATGATGATTGGAACTTAGATGAACATGGATGGTTTTCCAAGGAAATCTGCTGTGAGCAAGCTTCGTGCAACTTCTGCGCAAAGTTTAGAGCCTGAGTGGTTTAATAGAGCTTAGGATTTAGAAAAATCTCTCATGTATTTATCATTGTGTCTTTACGATACACGATTGACTAGTGAATGCAACAACTATTATACGGAAGTTACTTGAAACCGAACAGTTTCCTCCGCTTACTGTTTGGTTTGCTATACGCTTAAGCTTACATGTCACAAACGACTGATGTGCTTACCCGGCTAATGAATTGTTTACTGAGACTCATTTTATGCTCAAAATGGGAGGGTGGACCCACGGAAAAATGTGTTTTGATTCCGAGTCTGCTTATGGAGCCTAATACAAGTTTTGTGAATATTGCACCAAATGTGTACAGTCGAAAGGTCAAATTTACCATTTGCGACAACTGTTGTGACTTTTCTCAGTATTACTTAGTAAATATTGAATGTGCCTTGATAAAATATGGGTCTTGAGAATCCCACATCGCCCTGGAGGGGAAAATAGGTAGAGAGTGGTGATTATAAATAATGAGGGAAATGAAACTTACAAGTTAGGGTGTTTAAGTTTTGAAAACTCATTAGTGACACACTATTTGACTTTTACACAATAACCTTTAGGTTATATAAGTTTACAAGTCAATTATGTGTATCACTATTGGTTTTTTATATCTAAAACAACCTATACAGTTCTATAAAATAACTTTATTGTACATCACTTAAAATAACTTATCTATGTTTGAGCCTCGTATGTGCATCACTATTGATTTTTGCTAAATTGTCAACTATACTTTAGTATTGGTTAGTTTCGACAATACCTTGTTTTAGCTTTGTTTTTTCCTGATTCACTCAGCTAAGAACGGCTATATGGCTTGGTTCAAAGAAATTGAATTCGCTAGGAGTCTCAGTTGAAATAGTTAATTGCTTTCGATGAATCAAAGCAAGTTGTTATTCCCCTTATTCATTTGAGGGTGCTTGGGATTGATTGTTTTTCTAGCTTATTCACATTATTCTAAGCATATAAGTAGTTTGTACATTGTAGTATTTGGATCATTTAAGCTGATTTTGATTATTTTCGAGTTTAACGAACAATATTCAGTAAGGATGTTAATACATGTCTGGTTTTGATTATTCTATTACTTATGTTTGCTAAGCTAACATTCACGAATATCAAACCGTTGTTCTTGCAAGTATAAAACTATAGAAGCATAGCATAAATTATTCAATCTTGACCTGAAACATGTAGGGCGTGTTTGGCATATAAGATTGTGGAGATTATAACAAATATAATCTTTCATAATCTCTGAAAATTAAATGTTATTTCATGTATCTTATAAAAATAATTTTTTTTTTTTTTTTAATCTCCATCTCTGATACCATTTCCAACACCATCTCCAGTTCTAACAATTACTTTTACCAAACATACCCGTAATCACTTAGATAAATTCAAAACATATATACATGAACAAATTGCTTAGAATAATTTGAGTTTTGGTCATCCCACACCGCTCACAGTAAAGTAGCTAGAGGGTACTGATTATAAATAGAAAGGGAAGGATTATGTAAAGATGGCTTGTTGAAGTTCTCAAAAGCCATCGTTACAAATTTTCTTGGCTTACAACATTATATAAATGAAAAGCTTTCTTAAGCTTATTTAGTCAAGATATAACTTTAAAGGGTGCATTTTTAGGTTTTTTTTTTATAAGTTGAGTATTTTTATAAGATAGATTAATTCCATAGTCTAATGCTAACCATGTAAATATGAATAGTTTGTAACTACTAGTTATAATACCCGTGCACGCACGGGTTTTTATATATTGTCTTTTTTTAATAATCGATTACTAATTTATTTATTTTATATAGATTTGTAAATTATTGATGTATAAACCTTATAATTAATTTAATTATATTAATTAGGGGTATTTTTTTTTTATTATTATTATTTTTTTATTTTTTTCGTGTGTCGATAATGGACAATAGGTGGGAAGGAGCCTTTTAATCTTAAATTTACACATATGTTGGAAGGTGTATGTATGTACGTGCGATTTTTTTTATTTCTTTACATTATACACAAATATTCTAAAATCACTCCCGCTTTTTACTAAGTTTTCTTTATACTTTTGACACTTAAACTTTTATGTTTATTTTTATTTTTTTGGCTATATATAAGAACATTTTTTTAACTATTGCCAAATCCGAAATATTTGAGTTTTTATAGTACATTTAATTCTTTTCTAAACAAACTAAAATAATAGGTTGTTATACAACTAAAATGACATGAAAAAAAAAATTATATGACATGCTAGATATAATATTTTGTGCTCTATCATTCTAACAATGTGTTTAAATATGAGTTTATACAGGCTTGACATTTCAAAATAAAATTTGTTTGACACACAAACTTTCAAACTTTTTTATAAGCTATAAATTTTCATAAGCTCAAGTTAGAAATGAGTTGTTATAAAATAAGTAGAACATGTATATAGTTTAGTTACTTAAATGTCTTTCAAAATATTATGGATAAAAAAAATTAAGTACGTGATACAATTTGTTGTATTTTAAGTAATTTTATTATTCGTGTATATTTTTTTAGCCTCGATCTGATTTTAAAATACAACAAATTAGCTTTGACCGATACCGAATTGACCTCATTAACACGCCAACTTAACTAATTTGGTCAAAATCATTTTGATGATTAAAAAGGCTAATAACATAAGCTTCAGCTACAACTTAGTTTCAGCTTCGACTATAACTCTAACCATGAAGTCAAATGGTCAATGGCAGTCTTAAAAAGGTCAATTTGACAAATAATATACTCAAAAAAACAAATTATTTAAAAAAAAACACATAAATGATTGGTAGGAACAGTCTCCATGACATCCACGTGTCAGTCACCTGATCACGTGCCACGCACACTCCCTCACTTTTTCTTGCACCATATAAATACCACTTTATCAACTCATAGTCACCTCTTCTTCCTCCCTCACATTATTCACGTACTCAACAAATCTCACAAAACACCCCCCAAATTTCATGCAAACCCTCATTCCATAACAGATCAACATCAAAAAAATCGATCAGAACTTCAACATGTCGATTAGGTTCAAGTTTAAAAAGCGCTAACGAAGTTCGAAACACTAGATATCGAACTTAAACCTTATATTTCGATCGGTGAAGTTAGATCTAAGATTATGAACGTTAAAAAGCTTGATAATGTGTTTACGAAGGATTCTGACCTGGTTTTGTATGATGCTGTTACTGGTCAAGGTAATTTGTTGTTGATTTTTGTTATGTGTGTGTTTTTTATGGTGTTTTAACTATGTGTTTTGTGTTGTTAGAGTATGGAGATGATACATTCGAAGCACGAGTGGATTGAGTTTGATTGTGAAGAGAGTGCCTACGGAAGTAGCTTCTTCTGCTATGTGAGTTTTGTTTTGATGTATATAATTTAAATTTGGTCGCGTCGATTTGATTTGATTATGCTAATGAATTGTTGTGCTTGAGTTGTGCTAATGATTCTCGATCCGACACTCGGCCGGTGTAACTACAAACTAAATATATATATAACTTAGTACCTAAATAATGGGAAATTATTATTGATTGATTGAATGGTTATGATTTATTTTTCTGCTAAAACCAAGTGCGGAACCTTTGACAAATTTCTGGATTCGCCACTTTCAGTGGTGTAATTAACTAAATGAGTGACTAGATATACATAAATTTTAGTAGATAATAATGGGAAGTTATAATTAATTGATTGATTTATTGCCAATGAAGTTGATTTATAATGTAACGTGTGGTGGGAATGAATTGTAGAGAATGGAATTGAAATATAGTATGAAATGTAGAGATACGGGAGAGAGAATCAACACATAAACTAGCTAAATATGAAATGCGAATGAGAAAAATAGCGCAAAAATCGTTTAAAAAAGAATAAGTTGTTTTAGGTTATGTAATCCGAAAGCGTGTGTGCTTTTTAAGATATTAATAAAATCGAGCTCGTGGCTTAAAAATCGAAGTTTTGCACATGTGGTAGTCAAGAAGGCAATGAACCTAATCAATGTGATATTCAACGGGAATCTATTAAGGGGGTGTTTGTTTAAGCATATATGTGGGCTTATTAGTATTTAGTTTCCGCTTATATTTCATAAGCCTCAATTTTCCACCTTATTTTAGGACTTTTGGGCTTATATAAGCTTCTTATGATATAAGAAGTTAATATAAGCCCATAAGTCTCAAAATGTCACACCCCAATTTACATTGTTGCAGCAATGAAATGAATTCACTCGGGGCATTGATTATAGCACCACATCACAGTTATATTGAACGACCTAAAGTGCCGTTTTAAAACACATCGTTGGATATTTCATAAAACATAATCGAGTACAACGTCGGTCCCAAAAGGTTTAACAAGTTTAAGGAAATACAAATATGTTACAAATCCAAACGATGTTTCGAAATAAAGAGCCATAATGTACATAATGTAAGTCGACGCCGCGACTCAAAATATAGGTCCCTAAACCATGTCATGATGATAATGCCTCGCTTTTGAAAATACATTGCTATAAACGGTCAACAATAATGTTGGTGAGAAATCATAGGTTTATGTAAATGTTTTATACGACTACACAAGTATCTAGCATGCATGACAATCAAGTCACGTAAAAATAATGTTACATTTGCCTTAAGCCCATGACCCGAAACTAGATGATCAATTATGTATGCTCCTCCACGGAATGTTTGCCAGACAACTCCGTAATGAAATCAAATGAAATGCATCCGTTCACCTGGTTGGGATTCACCAACCCGGATGGAGGCGTCACCCTCGATAGATCTATCCACTCATCCTCGCTTCAAGAATTAACGGTTCATGGTTCAGGAAATGGGGACTTTCAAATTGGCATATGAGGTAACTTAAGCAATGTAATGAATTTAACATACTTGGTATCGTACAAAGAAAATGTAGTGCAATGTATTCTCCCCCGTGGGTTTGAAAATAATCGAAAGCATGTAAAACGGGGCTATGAAAACTCACTTGGATAAACTGGAATAACGGCAAAAGTGAGTACACTGAGGTTTAATGTAATGCGTCAACCGGGACCTATTATCAATGATATGATATGTCATGAATTGCAATGTAATGTTATGCATGCACTACGTATGTAATTTATACCATTTACGAGTTTTTGAAAAAGATACTCGTCGTCGAAAAATACATTTTTGACGTCTCGACCAATCAAAATGACTTTACATGTTTTTACGTAAAAATGTCATCCTACAATGGTTTTAAAATGATTTTTGGTGAAATTACCACTTTTCGTCGCAAAACAATGTCGTCGGAAAAATCGTGAAATTACCAAAATGGCTCCGGAAAAACAATCGTAAAACAAGGACACGTGATCGTTAGAGAACGAAATCGACGGTTTTGGAAAGTTTGTATCCATATCTAAAAGTTTTAGTTCAGGAGTTTTCGTCCAAAAGGTCTCGATCATAAAGATATTAAGGGTTAAAGATGGTGGTTTTGGCTAATAGTGTGCAGAAAATTAGTTACGGCAAGTTTAAGAAAAAGTGCATATCTTTGTCGTTTCAAATCCGCTTTCTACGTTTAATATGTCCTTAGCTTCGTATCAAAGTATACTAATATATTTTTGAAAAGTCGAAATAATTTGTGAAGCTTAAGGCTCATTTTTTGACTCGGACAAAATAAATACATGTTGCTGAAATTCCGTAAAATAATATTTTCGTCGTCAAACTTGTAAAATCCATAACTTCTCCGTTATAAGTAAAACCGTTTTATCCGTTCAAGCGGCCACGGATTCGTTTTAAAGTATATTTTCTAAAAATCAAGGCCAAAATTTAGTACCAACTGTCGGATTTTCCAGAAAATCAAAACAAGGACAGAACATAAAATATAGTTATCGAAAATAGTTTTTCTCGGACAAAACCTATTCTAATCCCTTCAAATCAACTCCAAAACTAATCTAATCCTACCATACACCTTCTTAGGGTGTCATGGGTTCCTAATCACCATCAAGACCAACCAAAACCATGGGAATAATTATAGGATGACCTTAGGTATATATATAACTTAAAAATCATGACATAAATGGTATAAATCACAATACTTGCATAAAAGCTCCAAAAATGATAAGAAACACATGAAAATGAAGAGGAAACATAAAAATGATAAAAACATGCTTACTAGTGCAAGTGAAGAGGTGTAAGTAACAAAGGATTACACTTAAATATCCTTGGTTTTTATTTCAAAACCATGAAAAGGATATGATCTAGGTTGTATAAACACTTGAACTTAGCAAAAATCTTGATCCCTTGTGAACTTGATGCTTGGCCGGTTTTGGAGAGCCCCAAAGAAGAGAGAAAAGTTTTTGTTCTAACACTTTGTAAATGAGAAGTGAAGTGAATGAAATAATTTGAGGTAGACTTTATTATTGAGTGTATTTCAAACCAAATCAAGAAACCATACACAATTAAATGCATCCCTCCCCTATGGCCGGATTTAGGGGAGGATTGTTTTCCAAGATATATATTTTTTTTTTTAAATCTATTACTTGTATATATTTTGTATAAAACTTTGACAAAAGTGTAAGAAATATGTAAGTATTAATGTGTAAAGTGTAGAAAAATGTACAAGTAAGTTTTTAATAGGTTAAAATAGAGTGTATTGAGATGATAAAAATTGCAAAAATACTTTCCTTGTGAAAATTGAGTGATAAAATAATTATCGTAAGATTTTTAAGAAAACGACGTAAAAATTAAACGTTAACGATTAAAATACCAAATAAATTTGAAACACTAGGAAAACTAAAAATATAGTTTTTATAGGCTAAATGTGAGTTTAAAAATACCTCGGGATCATTTTTGAAAGTAACGGTTTAAATATTTAAAATAAAAACTCACGCGATAAAGATTATTAAACATAAAAATTACGCGTAAAATATGAAATGAAATGTCGTGAATGAATTTATGAGATGCACATGATGTCCATGAAATGTAGACTAATCATAGTCCATATGAAATGTACGTGATGTCATGATCATGAATTCGCCGCTAAACCTCAAAGGTTACGCGAATTTGAAACAAGTAAACCAAGTTTACTAAAATGTTGAAATAATGAGACATGAATCGTGTCGAAAATGACCGAAGTACTTGTCACATTAAGCACCATCCAAAAGGAATTCAGTCCTCTGAATTCAATCGTTGTTAGTGTAACCGTGGTCGGTGAAAAGATGAGGATACTTGTCGATCTGGTCTTCCGTTCCCAAGTAAACTCAGGGCCTCGTCGAGAATTCCAACGAACTTTCACGATAGGAATACGACTGTTTCAAGCTGCTTGACCTCGCGGTCCATGATTTTACTTCCACAAAATTGAGTTTGTCATCAAGCTGAATTTCATCCAATGGAATAATGAGCGATTCGTCCGAAAGACACTTCTTCAAGTTTGAAACGTGAAACGTGTTGTGCACATGACTAAGTTCTGAAGGAAGATCAAGTCGATAAGCTACCGGACCAACTCGGCTCAAAATCTTGAATGGTCCAATGTATCTCGGGTTTAACTTCCCACGCTTTCCAAAGCGTCTCGCACGCCTTCCAAGGCGATACTTTCAACATGACTTTGTCGCACTTGAAATTCCAAATCTTGCGTCTAACATCCGCGATAACTTTTCTCACACTCCTTGCGGTTCTGAGTCTATCACGAATTTGAACAATCTTTTCCGTGGTTTCCCGTACCATTTATGGACCAGTAAGTTGTGCGTCTCCTACCTCGGCCCAACAAACAGGTGATCGGCACTTACAACCATAGAGTGCCTCAAATGGTGCCATCTTGATAACGGTGTGATAACTATTGTTGTACGAGAATTCTATCAATGGCAAATGGTTAGCCCAACCATTTCCAAAATCAATGACACATGCTCTAAGCATGTCTTCTAATGTTTGAATGGTCCTTTCACTGACCGTCGGTTTTGTGGGTGATATGCTGTGCTCATCTCTAATCTGGTTCCGACTGAATCTTGCAATGAATTCCAAAAGTTTGAAGTGAATCGACTATCTCTCGGCTTGAAATGATAGAAATTGGTGCTCTGCCAGAGACTATTTCCTTGATATAAAGTCTAGTGAGTTGCTCCATGGAATAAGTCTCTCTAATCGGTATGAAATGTGAATTGGTAAGATCGATCAACAACTTACCCAAATAGCGTCATAACCTCCCGATGTCTTAGGAAGTTTCGTAACAAAGTCCATTGTAATGCGTTCCCATTTCAATTGAGGAATTTCCGGTTGTTGGAGTAATCTGAGGCTTCGATATTCGACTTTTACCGTAGAGCAGGTAAGGCATTTGCTAACGTACGTGGCAATCTCCGCTTTCATGTTCGGCCACCAATAAAACTTCTTAAGATCTTGATACATCTTATCCTCTGGATGAATAGAATACTTTGACTTATGCGACTCATGCATAATCAATTCCCGTATTCCGCCATGCAATGGAATCCACATTCTATCCTTGAAACATAGTACTCCATCCTCGCTCTTTAAAAACCATTTGCGCTTTCGGGCATACCATAAAGCTTTTCACTTGGTCGATTTCCTCTTTAAGTGCCTCGACTTGTGCTTCATGAATTTTCGACGGTAAAGGAGAAATAATCGTCATTCCCAATGATCGAACTCTTAAAGGTTTAGGCCTCTCTTTCCGACTAATAGCATCAGCCACAACATTGGCTTTTCGCGGTGATACTTGATTTCACAATCATAGTCGCTGAGTAATTCCAACCAACGACGTTGCCTCATATTAAGCTCCTTCTGATCAAGAATATATTGCAAAATCTTGTGGTCGGTAAACACTGTGCACTTTGAAATCGTAGTAAGGTAGTGTCTCCAATTCTTGAGCGCGAAAACTACGGCTCCTAACTCGAGATCATGAGTTGTGTAGTTCTTTTCATGAGTCTTAAGTTGTCGAGAAGCATACGCTATCACCTTCTCGTTTTGCATTAAAACAGCCCAAAGTCCTTTATGCGAAGCGTCGCAATATACAACAAAGTTCTCAATGCCTTCGGGTAGTGCCAAAATTGGCGCACTGCAAAAGCTTTTGCTTCAAGAACGAAAAGCAACTTCTTGTTTCTTTCCCCATTCGTACTTCGTGTTTTTCTGTGTCAACTTGGTCAAAGGTCTCGCTATCTTCGAAAAACCGTCGATGAACCTTCGGTAATATCCTGCTAGTCCTAGAAATTGACAATTTCTAGGATTCGTTGGAGTAGCCCAATCTTTTACGGCTTCAATCTTTGCTGGATCAACTTGTAGTCCTTGACTATCAATGATATGACCAAGAAATTGCACTTTGTGGTTCCAAAAATCACACTTCGAAAACTTGGCATACAACTTCTCATTCTTGAGTAGCCTTAAAATTGTCCTTAAATGCTCTTCGTGCTCTTCTTTGCTCTTGGAGTAGATCAAGATGTCGTCAATGAACACTATAACAAACTTGTCCAAATACGGCACAAAACTCTATTCATGATATCCATGAATACCGCCGGTGCATTAGTCAATCCAAACGGCATCACTTGAAACTCGTAATGACCGTAACGGTTCTAAACATTGTTTCGAATATCCTCTTCGAACTCGAAGCGATGATAACCCGAATCGAAGATCAATCTTGGAATAAATACTAGAACCTTGCAAATCGATCGAACAAGTCATCAATTCAGGGGAGTGGGTAACGATTCTTCACCGTTAACTTGTTCAACTCTCTATAATCTATGCACATTCGGAAGGATCCATCCTTCTTCTTCACAAACAAGACCGGTGCTCCCCAAGGCGAGGAACTTGGCCTAATGAATCCTTTGTCTAGAAGCTCTTGCAATTGATTAGACAACTCTTGCATTTCGGATGGTGCTAAACGATACGGTGCTCGCGCAATCGGTGCAGCTCCGGGCACTAAGTCAATATGGAACTCTACTTGACGTGCGGTGGAAGTCCCAGGGAAATCCTCGGGAAATACTTTAGAAAATTCACGAACAATAGGAACATCTTCAAGTCGCTTCTCCTCCGACTTTTTCTCGGTTACATGGGCTAAGAAAGCAAGACAACCTTTCTTAATGTACTTCTCCGTTTTGATGCACGATATGATACTAAGTCCGGTTCCACTTCGTTCCCCACGAATAATCAAAGTTTCGCCGTTATAGGGAAGATGAACAACTTTCTCATCACAATGATCTTCGCTGATGCTTAGATAACACCGTTCGATGACGACGCGTCAAACTACCAAGCTCTACGGGCATGAGGTCTATGTTGAAAGGATGATTAAGAAAATTGAATGTGCAACCGCGGACAATGGTGTTTGTGCTAAATAAATTACCATTAGCTAATTCGACAATGTATGATGTATCTAAGGTAGTTGGCTTAATGTTGAGCAAAGGTGCAAATGCATTGGACACAAAACTTTATCGCACCAATCAAATAAAACTGAAGCAACGATTATTGAGAAGAAATGTACCCGCTATGACATTATATCCGGTCCTATCTTCCTCCTCCGGCCCAATGACGTAAACCCTTCCTCGTGACAAACCTTCTTGATTCGGATTTGCTTGATTCTTTCCTTTCTTACAATCCCTCTTGTAGTGTCCAGCTCCCAACCAAACAAGTAACTGGTGCTTGCAATCCCTAGTACGGTGACCAACTTTCTTGCAATTTTCACACGGATCAGAACATCGACCCGGATTGTGTGACTCAAACACTGCTACATTTCGGCAAAACTCCCCAGATATCCTTTTCGTCCCGCAACATAAGCCTTAGCAAATCTTGCCTTTTGTGGTGGTTGAGTAGCATTCTACCCCGTTGTCCCACTTGCGTTTGTTATTGTTGTTGTAGCGTTCTTATTGTTGTTGAAACGGTGTTTGGGGTTGTTGTTGTTGCTCGTTGGTAGTGGTACTTGCCTCGCTTCACCACTTGTGCCATCAACTTAGTCAATAATAGCTTCCTCGATTGTTTGTGGATCAAATGAAGTCACATCTCAATGACTTCGAAGTCCCCCGATAAAAGCCTCCTAGCAACTTTTCATTATCCGATACCATTGATGGGCATAACGCTGCTAATTTTGAATCTCCAATGTCGATATCATACCAATAGTGACCAATTCATAGAACTCCGCTTCCAACTTCTTGACGTTTCGAGGACAAAACTTTAGTCACGCCCTTGAATTCTCCAGTAAGCTTAAAAGCATTCTCCCCAATCGGTTGGCGTATGAATTCCACCATGACAACGCTCCATCAGTAAAGTGCTTGTAGCAAACTTGACCTTACGTCATCCGACAAGCAAAGCAAAACACCGATTCCAATTTCTCAAACCATCGCATCATTGCAGTAGCTTCTATTCCTAAACTTAGGGGTTCACTCTTGAAATCTTTGTACAAACAGCTTTTAACCCCGATCCTCGGCCTTACACCAGGTGAGTTAGCCTACGGCTTCAGCAAAGCAATGAATGTTTCCTTTCACTCTTAGTGCATTAGCAATGCTATCATTCACCAACTTTTGAATTTGCTTGGGTCTTCCTGTAACTTTCTTAGGCTACCATAATTCTTCAAAAATCACAAGATGAAACAATCATGAGAACTCGTAAGTAGAAACAACCATCATACAAATATATCCACAACAACATCATGCATAAAGATAAATGGAATCACAACGGAACAATAACGAAATATCACAAATATAATCACAACACACGGGGATAATATACATGAAAATTTCGCTACATGACCATATCATAGATAATAAAAACCATTCCTACATAGTAGAGTCAATACTTGATACATTTGTTTGTACAACAACCAAAATACAACAAGTTCTTTAAACTACGCCACACACCTTGTGACTAGGATAATAATGGTCAAAACTATACAATGACAAAATCTACATAAGGCACCTTGCGAAATCCGCCCTCGTCTCCGAAGATCGCGAACCTGAGTAACCAAACTATCCACCAAACCTCAACTCATCAACTCGAACCCGCGAAGCAATACTCTCCTATCCTCTATCTCTGTCCATGCTCAATACTCGATGAGATAAGTCAATACAAACCCCGCCTATCAAACCCTCGAACCTCCCCGACGCTCAATTCCTACCACAATCTCCAACCGCCGGTCAACCATTAATCAGAATGCCGAGCATCAATGCGGCTCTAGTGCCATCAGGTCGACGTACAGCCAATTCTCGCCTAACTCAAATCTAGCGTGGCTCGGGCTCGAAGATGTGGGTAGGGATATCAAAACGAGCACGCTTTTGGGCGGCAAGTCCGATGCGGGTACAGGTCTCTAAGAAAATATGACGGACGTGATGATACCGGCAAAGTGGTGTGGTGGTGATGGTGCAGCAACGGTTATGAGTCTAATGTGAGGTGGGTGCAACCTCGCCCTCCTCAAGGGTTCGGCCTCGTTTCGATCATGATAGGTGGAAAGACTGGAGTAGATCCAATGGAAGATACGATCTCAGTGGAATGTGATGCAACATCATCCATGATGGGTTATCGAACATCATCCGAGCTAGAGTCCGGCATGGTATGGGATGGATGACATTACGCTCACAGACAACCGATGTGAAATAAAAGTAAATAATCTCGAATAAAGTGTAAGTGAATCCGCATGATAAACATGAATATGTACTATGATGAAATGATGAGATGCTATGATAATGTAGCTATAGTCTAGGGTCAATGATGCAACCTAGTTCTCTATAACTAGCTCGTACCAATCTGGCACACCCCAATTTAATTTGCTTTGGCAGCCGAATGGAATTCCCGGGGCTGACTGTCATAGCACCACATCACAGTTATATTGAACGACCTAAAGTGTCGCTTTTAAAAACACATCGTTGGATATTTCATAAAAACATAATCGTGAGTACAACGTCGGTCCCAAAAGGTTTAACAAGTTTAAGGAAATACAAATATGTTACAAATCCAAACGATGTTTCGAAATAAAGAGCCATAATGTACATAATGTAAGTCGACGCCGCGACTCAAAATATAGGTCCCTAAACCATGTCATGATGATAATGCCTCGCCATTGAAAATACATTGCTATAAACGGTCAACAATAATGTTGGTGAGAAATCATAGGTTTATGTAAATGTTTTATACGACTACACAAGTATCTAGCATGCATGACAATCAAGTCACGTAAAAATAATGTTACATTTGCCTTAAGCCCATGACCCAAACTAGACTCGATCAATTATGTATGCCCCTCCACGGAATGTTTGCCGTGACAACTCCGTAATGAAATCAAATGAAATGCATCCGTTCTCACCTGGTTGGGATTCACCAACCGGATGGAGTTGCCCCTCGATAGATCTATCCACTCATCCTCGCTTCAAGAATTAACGGTTCATGGTTCAGGAAATGGGGACTTTCAAATTGGCATATGAGGTAACTTAAGCAATGTAATGAATTTAACATACTTGGTATCGGACAAAGAAAATGTAGTGCAATGTATTCTCCCCCGTGGGTTTGAAAATAATCGAAAGCATGTAAAACGGGGGGCTATGAAAACTCACTTGATAAACTGGAATAACGGCAGTATGAGTACACAGGTTTAATGTATGCGCCAACCGGGACCTATTATCAATGATATGATATGTCATGAATTGCAATGTAATGTTATGCATGCACTACGTATGTAATTTATACCATTTACGAGTTTTGAAAAGATACTCGTCGTCGAAAAATACATTTTTGACGCCTCGACCAATCAAAAATGACTTTACATGTTTTTACGTCAAAATGTCATCCTACAATGAGTTTAAAATGATTTTTGGAGAAATTACCACTTTTCGTCGCAAAACAATGTCGTCGGAAAAATCGTGAAATTACCAAAAATGGCTCGAAAAACAACGTAAAACAAGTACACGTGATCGTTAGAGAACGAACACGACTGTTTTGGAAAGTTTGTATCGATATCTAAAAGTTTCAGTTCAGGAGTTTTCGTCCAAAAGGTCTCGATCATAAAGATATTAAGGGTTAAAGATGGTGGTTTTGGCTA
Source organism: Chrysanthemum makinoi (assembly GCA_910596185.1). Taxonomy (NCBI): domain Eukaryota; kingdom Viridiplantae; phylum Streptophyta; class Magnoliopsida; order Asterales; family Asteraceae; genus Chrysanthemum; species Chrysanthemum makinoi. Next base: position 61,481,515 of record OU343221.1, read on the forward strand.
ATAGTGTGCAGAAAAATTAGTTACACGCAAGTTTAAGAAAAAGTGCATATCTTTGTCGTTTCAAATCCGTTTTTCTCGTTTAATATGTCCTTAGCTTCGTATCAAAGTATACTAATATATTTTTGAAAAGTCGAAATAATTTGTGAAGCTTAAGGCTCATTTTTGACTCGGACAAAATAAATACATGTTGCTGAAATTCCAGAAAATAATATTTTTCGTCGTCAAACTTGTAAAATCCATAACTTCTCCGTTATAAGTCCGTTTTTATCCGTTCAAGCCGCCACGGATTCGTTTTAAAGTATATTTTCTAAAAATCAAGGCCAAAATTTAGTACCAACTGTCGGATTTTCCAGAAAATCAAAACAAGGACAGAACATAAAATATACTTATCGAAAATAGTTTTTCTCGGACAAAACCTATTCTAATCCCTTCAAATCAACTCCAAAACTAATCTAATCCTACCATACACCTTCTAGGGTGTCATGGGTTACTAATCACCATCAAGACCAACCAAAACCATGGGAATAATTATAGGATGACCTTAGGTATATATATAACTTAAAAATCATGACATAAATGGTATAAATCACAATACTTGCATAAAAGCTCCAAAAATGATAAGAAACACATGAAAATGAAGAGGAAACATAAAAATGATAAAAACATGCTTACTAGTGCAAGTGAAGAGGTGTAAGTAACAAAGGATTACACTTAAATATCCTTGGTTTTTATTTCAAAACCATGAAAAGGATATGATCTAGGTTGTATAAACACTTGAACTTAGCAAAAATCTTGATCCCTTGTGAACTTGATGCTTGGCCGGTTTTGGAGAGCCCCAAAGAAGAGAGAAAAGTTTTTGTTCTAACACTTTGTAAATGAGAAGTGAAGTGAATGAAATAATTTGAGGTAGACTTTATTATTGAGTGTATTTCAAACCAAATCAAGAAACCATACACAATTAAATGCATCCTCCCTATGGCCGGATTTAGGGGAGGATTGTTTTCCAAGATATATTTTTTTTTTTTAAATCTATTACTTGTATATATTTTGTATAAAACTTTGACAAAAGTGTAAGAAATATGTAAGTATTAATGTGTAAAGTGTAGAAAAATGTACAAGTAAGTTTTTAATAGGTTAAAATAGAGTGTATTGAGATGATAAAAATTGCAAAAATACTTTCCTTGTGAAAATTGAGTGATAAAATAATTATCGTAAGATTTTTAAGAAAACGACGTAAAAATTAAACGTTAACGATTAAAATACCAAATAAATTTGAAACACTAGGAAAACTAAAAATATAGTTTTTATAGGCTAAATGTGAGTTTAAAAATACCTCGGGATCATTTTTGAAAGTAACGGTTTAAATATTTAAAATAAAAACTCACGCGATAAAGATTATTAAACATAAAAATTACGCGTAAAATATGAAATGAAATGTCGTGAATGAATTTATGAGATGCACATGATGTCCATGAAATGTAGACTAATCATAGTCCATATGAAATGTACGTGATGTCATGATCATGAATTCGCCGCTAAACCTCCAAGGTTACGCGAATTTGAAACAAGTAAACCAAGTTTACTAAAATGTTGAAATAATGAGACATGAATCGTGTCGAGAAATGACCTGAAAGTACGGATTGTCACACAAAATAAGCCAGAAACCGGAGCTTATGAAATATAAGCTGAAATCAAATAAGCTCATAAGCCCACATATAAGCTTAAACAAACACCCCCTAGAAACAAAATGATTTGATGTATTAGTGGATTTCTAGAATAGATTGGAATCAAGCTTCTCATAGCATTAAGGTATCGATTAATTCAATGTTAGAAGTAGTAGTGTTAGTGGATTTCTAAGAAGATTTCTAGAGAATGGAATTGAAACATAGTATGAAGTGTTGAGATATGGGGAGGAGATCGAATCAATATATAAACTAGCTAAATATGAAATGTGAATGAAAAAATAGCGCTGAAAAGCTTTTAAAATGAAGAAGCTGTTTTAGGTTATGTAATTCGAAGCACATGTGCTTTTAAGATAAAAATAAATTCGAGCACGCGTGTGCTTTAATTTTTTTTGAGTTTCGAGCATGTATGGTAGTCAAGAAGGTAATGACCCTAATTAATGTGATATTCAGTGGAAATCTATTAGAATCACAATGATCGATGTCTAATTGATATCAACTCGGTAATGTTAGAGTAGTGGTACCGTTATTGGATTTTACATAGATTGCGTAAGGTAGAGTAAATAATGATACTAGCAGGTTGCGTGTAGCGAAAGGTATTGTGTTCATGTACCAAGCACGCGAATGAGACTTTTAATATAGTCACTTCAAAAATTAGAAGCTTAAGTGGGAGGTGAGTTTGGATGGAAGACTTGGTATCTTCTGGTGGTTTATATAGTAGATAAAGAAAGGAAATATATTTGGTAAAGTGACTCAAGATATGTGAGTGTCTATACGATATCAGCTAGTTGATATAGAGTATTCTTACCAGAGTTGTTAGGTAGTAGCTGCGGCGCGAATCATGCTTTAGACATTTTTTGTAGCGTGTGAGTGTGCTTTTGGTTATAAGCTTGTTTCGCTAACAAGCTTCCTGCGGGATTCTATCCGTTATCCAAATTTATGATAGAGTCGGATAGTTTATTCGGTTTGATTTGTTGAGTTTGTTATAATGTTGATAATTGAATTTTGTTGTTTTGATTATGCTAACATTGGTTAATGAATTGTCGTGGTTTACTGATACGACACCTTATTATTAATTAGTATCTGTTTATTATCATTTACTTTTTGAACCAGTGGTGCTAACAGATTATGCATTCAACACTGGCTTGTGTAATTAACCGACTGACTAAATATATATAGAAGTTAGTAAAGAACGGGAAGTTATAATTGATGATTCATTTATTGGCGTGAATTGTAGAGAATGGAATTGAAACATAGTATGACATGTAAAGATATGGGGGGAGAATCCATACATAAACTAGCTAAATATGTAATTTCAATGAGAAAAATAGCACGAAATGCGTTTAAAAAGAGAAGAAGCTGTTTTAGGTTATGTAATCCGAGCACGCGCGTGTGCTTTTTTAAGATAAATATAAATTCGAGCATGTGTGCTTTCTAAAAAATATGTAATTTTGAGCACGTTTTGTCAAGACAGGAATGACCCTAATGAATGTGATATTCAACGCAAAATTATAAGAATCACAATGATCTGATGTATTAGTGGAGTTTTAGAATAGATAAGAATATATTCTAAACGCAGAATGTGTATCAACTACGTTAATGTTAGAGGCGGTTGTACTGTTATTGGATATCTATAATAGATTGCACCAAGGAGTAAGTAAACTAATGATTCTAGCTAGGTTGCGTGTAGCGAAAGGCATTGTGGTCATGCACTAATTAAGCACGCAGATGGGACTTCTAATACAGTCGCTTTTAAATTTAGAGGCTTAAGTGTGAGGTGACTTTGGATATATAAAAGACATGGTTCCTTCTAGTAGGTTATATATAGCAGATACAAAGGGAGGTAATATACTTGGTACAGTGACAACAAGCTAGATATGCGAGTGTATATAAGATATCAGCAAGTTGATATAAAGCATTCTTACCACAGTTGTTAGGCAGTACCTCCATAAGTCATGGTTTAGAAACTATAATAGTGTGTGAGTGTGCTTGGTTATAAACTAATATACCTATCTTAACAGTTATTTTCTTTATTTGATTGCAACTTTTTTTGCTAACAAGCTTCCTGCAGGATTTTATCGATCACTTATGCAAATTTATGATATGAGATACTCCGTAGTTTAAGTCTCACATGGTTTCAACTTGGACGAAAACTACCTGTTCTCTCAAAATAAGGGTTTTCTCTAGCTTCGCCAGTTCATTAACAAAGTGGCTAAATGAAAGTTGTAAAAAGGAAATAATGTTCTCTCAAACTAAGTGGGGTTTTTTTTTTTTTTTTTTTTTTTTCATACCGTTGACGTTTGTTCTTATTTTTCTCAAACTAAGGAAATAATATTTGTGATATTGGGAGTGTGAAATGAACATTCAGTATTTTTCTAACCCACAATATAGGTATACTTTCTTGTTTTTAAAGCATTCTGGATCCAAATGAAAACTGCATAGTTTTTCAACAGCTTAATTTAGTCTTTCGCAGTCATGGAATTAACTTACTGACGAAGTTACACTTGTCATGTACTAGTTTTCCGTTTACATCAAATATGGGAATCTACTGTTAATTTCATTTAAGAAATAGACTATTGATTTATACCCTTTTGAGGCATAATCCCACCCATTACTGCAGCTTCTATTTTCCCACAATGCAGGGTTCTGGATTCCATTATCTGATCTGTTTGATATATTCATCTTGGAATTTCACTCGACACTTTTTCTTTTGTCCAGGTTCAGATGTCAAAGTCTTAAAGCGAGTCACCCTAGAGATGACAATCTAAAAGGTGGATAATAGTCGGTGTAACTAATTTTGAGCTGTATTTGGTGATTCTGATTCTGGAACATTTTTTTTTCCATTGTAGGTTTGGATCAGAAAAAGTCACAGAAAAAAGTTCGCCATGAGAACCAAAAACCAGATTCTCACAAACAGATAAACTTGAAAAAGTAACGACAAAAATATCCTGCCTTCTTCATTATTTTCATTAGTATGGTATTCCAGTCTCTAACTTAATTTTTTTTTATCGGCGACCATTCTTAAAGTTTGGCTGGTGAAAGTTATAAAGGTCCACCAAGTGCATGTTTTCCGTCTCTAAGATGTCCTGTTTGCAACAAGTATTTCAAGGAAGCTATGACAATACAATGTTGCAGCCGCAGTTTTTGTGAAGAATGTAAGACCCTTAATCGATATAATCTTATATAGTAATTAAGTCTGTGCTTGTAATAAATAATATTCGTACACATGATTACAAAATACATACGATCACAAAAATCAGGTATTGCATGACATATGGAAACAGGTCAACTCGGTTGTATTTTAATGATAACGGGTCAAGCAGTTTAACTATAAAAATTAAATTGAGGTCAAATGGATTAAATACACACATTAGTAAAATGTATTCAAATGCTTTCAACGTACTTACTCATTTTTTCTTAGGAAATTATATTACTCCGTATTCTTTAAAGTATAATTGGTTAATGTGTATTGTGGATGCACAGGCATTCGCTTGGAACTTATAATAAAGAGAGAATGTCCTATGTGTCATTCTACCGAGTGTGGAGTAAAGGACTTGATACCAAATGTAAGTCTTAATCAAACGGTCAAGAGCATTCTTGAACCTCAGCTTGTTGTCGATGCTCGGGAAAATGTTTTGCAGAAATATGCCTCAGGTGATAACTAAGATTGTTAGCCGATGTTTTATTCAAGGGATAATGGTCAAAAATTAAACTTTCCATTTTATTTACTATTGTGACATAAAATTTTATTTTCCTATTAAACAAAAACTTTCTTAATTACCCCTATTGTAACAAAATTTGCCATGTGGCACCCTTAATCAATAGTAAAATGTGGAAAGATTAAGGGTGCCACGTGGCAAATTTTGTTACAATAGGGGTAATTAAGAAAGTTTTTGGTTTTAATAGGAAAATTAAAAGTTTATTGTCACAATAGTAAAATGTGGAAAGTTAATGTATTTTTTGAACCATTAACCCTTTATTCAAACAGATACATATAACAAATGTTCACAGTTGCATGTATAACACAACTTCAATGCAGATGGAGGATCTGGAATTCAGGGAAACAATATTTCTCATGATGTCCCCATCACTAAAAGGAACAAGGGGTTGTTTAATTATACATCAACTGATGATCAAGGATCAAATCTCGATAAGGTAGAATATGCATACCCATTGCAAAATGAGAAAGTTCCTATTACAACTGCCGCCGAGTCTCGAGATATAAATCAACCTCTCATTATGCCCCAAGATTACATGCCTGTTCAAGGTACCTTGCATTCCCAGATACTTGCAGTTCGAATACAGCATCCTGTTAAATGTTATTTAATGGTTTTTTCGTCATAAAACATATTTTTCAATTGTTCTGTTTGTCATTGTACTTTTTACTTTTTAGTAAATCCGATTTATTAAAGATGGTTTTATGTCTCGATTGGGTCATTTTGTAACACATAAACTTAGCATATCTATGTAAAACTAAGTTTTGTATGCATATATAAGAAATTTATTTACAAATTCAACTTTTTCATATAAGAATTGGCATGCTTGAAAGTCAGGTTTTTGGCTACAAATTGAATCAAACAAGACACAGAACCATATAGGTGACCCAAACTCAAATGTACAAAATATAGGTATAATAAATAAATGGGACAAATGAGATGTACATTGGTATTTTGTGCAAAAAACTCATGATATGCTCCTCTTGAAACCTTTGTTATCATTACAATTCCTGTGGTTGTTGCAACCAGCAAGAAAAGATGATTACGGGCTGATTCTGGATGTACAAATTCCCGGATTAAACTGCCTAAGAATATCGTTATTATTGTCATATATGCAACAATCATTCATCTTATATCGTTAGAATGACAAATTATCTTTACATTCTCTCTTTTCAGGCGGAGATGGACCGTTCACAGTAGGCAGTACTAACAAGGTGACACCATTTCTAGACAATGCTTGTTTTTTATAGCTAGTTTTTGTTGGTTACAAGTACTAGTTGGAACATGTGTCCTGTAAATGTTGATGTTACATTTACATACCAATTCTTCATTTATCGCACACATGATCTGATACAAATGTTCACCATGTGAAAATCAGGTGCTCTTCACTTGTTACATGTGCGGTTCTCCAGGCCATTTAATAAGTGACTGCCCTATCGCTCATGCAGGTGAACATCAATTACTTTATCGAGTCTTAAATTTTGTTGCATACTATTGATGGTCAGATTATATAGAGTGGGTTTCAGGAGATCCTATGTTTCCAGGTGTGCCATGCTTTGCAACACCCTATTGGGTTGGTGCTCCCGCTCCTGAAGTCAACTTTCACATGAATATGTGTGGAAACCTAGGAGTCGTGCCTTTTGGTGGTAGTATGATCCCTGTTGCACCTTATGGTGTTCCATATTATCTCCCATCTTTGTTTAACAGCTCACCTGTCCCTAGGTAAGATGGTTGTACCGTTGTACGCTTGGTACCTTGTCATAGTCATTTCTATAGTCTTTATCCTACATTTTTGTTAGCTTTACTTTGTTTGTTTTAACTGTTCCTTTCCAGACAACCTTCTTTCGATTATGAATATAATGTACCCAACAAACGCCCGTATGAAGACCCGGCAAATCGTGAGAGACAGACTGGTAGCAGTTCTAGCAGGATCCACCATGAAGCCAAAAAAGAACTGGATGGAATAAGAAAGGTTGGGTCAGATGTGGACCATGTAACCAATAAGTATGGATGATTAAAAAGTATATGTATCCAGTGGAGTCTGAATTATTATAGTGGGTTTTGGCTGATGCTTATGCTGACTAGTCAGTGGTAAATATGCTGATAGAATTGTTGTGGCTCAGCGAAAAGTATTGACCAGAACAGTCTGGTTATTACTATATAAAGTTTGACTTATTGACTGAGGTATGTTTCAACTTCAACTCATAATGGTTGTTGTTTGGCTATCTTTCGGGTTTATGGTTTACAAAACCTATAGATCTCATCTTTACAGCTAAATCTACGGCCAGAAAAGGTATCCTGTTGTGAAAAGAGAGAGGATGCCATAACATAGTCACTAAGGATTTACTTATTTTCTTCAATTTGGTGGGTGGTTGGCTGTCAGTGGGTGTGGTGGGTGTGTGTGTGTGTGTGTGTGGGGGGGGGTTAAATGCTGAGGGGTTTGTGGTCCACACGACCGTGTGGTAATGGGTCAAAACGGGTTTTATTGTACAAGTCAAAGCTTGCTTGGTTCACCCAAAACATATTTTGTCTATTTTAAGAGATTTTCTCACAGTATTAAACCAAAAAGTATGTTTACAAAAACAATATTAATATAATTATCTAAATCTTTTTATTAGACACTTTTGAGACAAAAATAGCCCTAACACTCCATTGGGTCGAAATTGCCAAGTATTGCACTAAACCGACTAAATAACAAGTGTTGTAGTTTGTAGTATTTTTGGGTATTCCTATATGATGTCATCTTATATGAGTCCATGTAAAACAAGCATGGTGATTGATTCTAAAAACAAGCATGCTGGAGCTCTTTAAGCAGCTTCGTAAATGTAATAACATTTGTGCGTACAACACTTAATGACTTGAAACATTTTTATGGCAAGGCTATATATTTTCTCAAAACAATAAAATAGCATTTATTAATATAAAAAATCGTTAGCTGAACTTTTGATCTCATCACAGTTAAATGGAACATGTTTAGTTATTAGAACTATCAAAAAACTAAGATCAAAATTTAGATTTATACTCGCTGTGTACATAATCTTGCAAATGAGGTCTTTCATTTCAAAATTATACCCGCTGTCAAATTGTGTAGATAATCTGAACTGAAATTTGTGTTACACACTTACATTTGCTCCCAAATTGCAACTAACCTAGCGATTGAAGGCAATAGACAGAGTAATGGATAGGATTATCCATGTGAGGAGAAAGTATCCTACTAGTCTTGTTGGCTCTGTATCTTCAGGCTCCTGTAACATGAGTGTAACCAATTAAGCAACACTTGCTATAAATTTCAAGGCTTAGCCAAATTAGGACAAGTCCAATGCAACTTGATGATGTTATTGACAAAATGTAGGTTAACCACATTTTTGGGTCTCATGATACAGACTAAAAAGGGAAGATGGATGTAGTCTTTAGTTCAATTTATATATAGTACCAACTGAAAAGCCAATATCAGAAATCAGACACCATTTTGAAATCAATTTCAGGCTCCAAAAGAGCAGAAACATATCATATATTGCCAAAAGGTTGTCGCAATAAAAAAAAGTTGAGGTCATAAATTACCTGTGGTGGAGGAGTGTCCGGTGAATTTACAGTTACAGTTTGAGTGATGTCAACCTCAAAAGGCCAAGCATATCGATCCGGGTTCCCATTCCTTGCCAAACTCCAATCATACAACCTTCTATCTTCGACCGATGACAAGATTGTGTATGACTCCTGAAATATGATGCAAGAAACATAAACAAACATTGGAGCGCATAAACTCGAACTTGCTACTTATACATTTTAAACATACTTTTAAGAGATCAAGCTTCTTGGTTAGCTCCTCTTGTTCTAATCCTTGCTTCATTAGCTCTCCAAGCTTTTCCTCATATGCAACTTTAACCTGTAACACAAACCACGCCCAAAATAAGCATCGAATAGATCCTAGAAAATGCTCAGTAATGGATTGGAATCAAAATGTTTCGAGAGATGATGTTGACGAACCTGGTCATATGGACATCCCTTTTTCAGTCCTAGAACGCCATAGAAATCTATATCTGTAATGGCTGCACTCTAAATAGAAACTTCATCATTCATCTGCAACTTTAAACTATTCATAGCATCGTGTTGTTTTTTGAGATTGCTTACTAAAGGGGTGTTTGGGATTGCTAGAATCAAACTGCTTATTTGATTAAAAATATAGAGTTAGCAACATGCTTATTTTTAACTGCTTATTTACACTAAATAAGTAGAATAATAGTTTACGTTTCCCAAACTGCTTATATCCTAAAAAATTTAAGGCATACGCAGATAATCACTCAAATAAGCAACCATAATAAAGACCCTCTAAAACTGCTAACTTGCTTATTAAATTCTATGAAGCAATTTGGAATAAGCATCTCTAATCATTCCAAACATCATATTTCGCTCAAATATGAACAGTTTGTAAAAGAAATCCTCAACATGTAAACACAATACAGAAGATAGTGTTTGGATTTGCTTCGGATGTAAACAAAATGTACGCAATAAGCATATATAAGCATTTTGTCTTAGTATTTGGCAATTCTGCTTTCTTGAGCAGCCGCAAACATAGCTGAGACAAAACGTGCATACCCTTTGAGCGTTTAATACTAAGTGCAGAGTCAAATCTACTTAGAAAAGAAGGTTAACTAAACTACATTTGTTAGTTTAACTATATATCATAAACCATAAGACACCAAAACTAGCATATAAGAGTATCATACCAACGCCACGAATAGCTCTTTCAGCATTAAGAGAACTGATCAAAGACGGAGGTCCTTTCGGTACTTCTATCTCAGTTTCTTCAGTACTCGTCGCTACATCATCACCAGAACACCTCACACTAACAAACTTAACCGTCGGTTTTCTCGTAAAACTAACGTAACTGTTCGAAAAACTTCTTCCGAATGACGTTAGCTGTCTCTGGCAAACGTAAGTACTTGCGGCGGGTGAGGTGGTGGTGGTTGTAGCCATGGAAATATGTTAGTGACGATTTTCTGTTATTTCTGTTACATGAATCCAAATTTTGTTGGGAATAAAAAGATAACGCTGCAATGTTTAGCAACCAGTCATTTTTTAAAAAGCAATGGGGCTACTTTATTATAATTAGTTAAAGAACGAAAAACAACAAGGTCGTTGTAGTATAGTGGTAAGTATTCCCGCCTGTCACGCGGGTGACCCGGGTTCGATCCCCGGCAACGGCGATTTTTTTACTTTTTATTTATTTTTCTGTTTTAGAAATTAAATTTCATGAATAAGTTTAAAACCTTACTTGGATTGTGTTGGTGAAAAAAATTGATGTTCACTTCTTTTTCAGGTTTCATGTGAATTTGTTTTACTTTGGTGATGATCAGCAGGTCCTAGTATTCCACTATATAACTAAAGCATGGCAAGAACGACAAAAGGTGTGTGCGTTTAAGCTAATTTTGTTTTTGACGAGCTTATGTGGTTTTGGCTTAGGTTTCATACGCTCATTTTGAAACTTATGCTTATTGTTTTAAGGTTTATTTTGAATCTTGTGAGTTTATATAAACCCATAAGTTTCAAGATAAACCAGAAGAAATGAAATGGGATTATGAAACATAAACTTTATTCACACAAGCTTATAAGCCAAAACAATAAGCTTAAACAAACACCCCCAAAGTTCAAGATACATACTCCTAAGTCCTAACATGAAATGCAAAAACTATGGTTTTAAACTTGAATATGACATCAAACTAGCAGTCCTATACTCTCCTACAGGTTAAGTAGTCCAGCCATTCGGTTGTTCAACATTGGATCGATTTTAAGATCCCTTATATATAATTAATTTTTTATATGTATAGATGATAAGCAAAACAGTTTTGTTGGTTCGGTTTTGGACCGGTCATCTTGGCTGCGACGAAAATATTTTGACTTTTGAGTGTGTAATCGTTACAAACTCTACAAGTTTGGTGTTAATCACCAAGTCCTATTCCCCATTTACAACCAACGAACTAGTAAGAAAACATAGTAGAGTTATATGGTTTGGTCATCCCACATTGGAGTGTGAAGAAAAGTAGCCACAGGAAGTTGATTATAAATAGAAAGGTGAGGGTATGAATCAAGATAGGCTTAGTTGAAATTTTCTAAATCAGCTTGTCGGTAGCTTTTTGGTTTAACTTTAAGTTTTAAACGAAAAAGTCATCGGCACCTGTTTTTTCAAATATCAACGAGTTGCTCAATTATATAAAAAAATCTTATTGCATTACCTTGTTAGCTTACAATAAACTCACAAGGCCTGAAACAAAACGCACAAGTGTATAACAAATTGTCAACTTATAGAAAGTCACTGGTCGTGAGTAGATGGCTTATAAACATTATGTCTTTTCAGATTTTAACAGGGCATTATGTTAATCGAAAGAGCTTGATTTGATCGCTTTAACTAAGATATGTATAGCTTGGTTTGATCCGCTTTAACTAAGATATGTATAGCTTGGTTTGAGCCTCTTTAGTTTGCCAGTTGAAGAGTTGAGATAAAAAGAAATGAATGAAGCTATTAAAACTAATTATAGTACTTATTTAGTTCCTTTAACCCGATTTTAGTTCCTATTAATCCCTAATCCCCCAATTTAACAAAAGTGACCGGATCCTTAAAAGGCTATTTGCTCGGTAAAGCATTAACTCGGTAAAACATTTACCAAATATACCACCAGTACTACTACTAACACAACTCTATTTTTGCATACACATTTATTTACATTATAGTATAGTAACCAAACAAAACCGTATTTATGAATATCGTTTATGTTAACCACCAAGCACAATTTTATAATGTACACGTAGATTAATAGTTAGTAAGTTGGGTTCTCAATTTGCCCGGGATAGGATCCTCTCAAGTTATAAATAACTTGATTGATCAAGTTAAGCAATTATCAACCATTGGATTAAATCCAATGGCTCAAATCAAAAGAATATGAGATGATTTGAGCCATTGGATTTAATCCAATGGTTGATACTTGCAACTTGATCCATCAAGTTACTTATAACTTGAGAGAATCATTTCCCAATTTGCCCAGATGTACTTGATAAGATGAAACTAAAACTAAATATAAAAGAATAAACACCTTACCAAACATCAAACCGCTATTCTTGCCCCGTTACCCTTGTTCAAATATGAACTCAACTGAAGCACCATAAACACCTAAATTTAAAGCACAGAATTAAGTTATCAACCCATCGAACCATCATAATGCGGGTTAAGCAGCAGCAACCAAAATGATTTCACCATTGGTTAGTAATATTGAGTTTGTGAGATAATATTGTTTCCTAAGTTCTCTTTGCTAAACTATTTCTTTCAATTGGTATGCTTCCAGTAATCACATTACAAGTGTTTTATGTTCTTCTTGAAAGTTACTAAACAATACTGCGAATACTTTCGCAGAATAAGATCTTGTTTTGGATTAAGCACTTATCTCGGCCGTCTTGGCTGCAACAAACATGTTTTTTACTTTAATGTGTGAAAGAAAGTAGCTAAAGGAAACTCATTATAACATCAGTTTTGGTCATCCCACATCGCTGTGTGAAATAAAGTAGCTAAAGGAAACTCATTATAAATAGGAAGGGAAGGGTAGATTACAGGTAGGCTTGTTGAAGTTTTCTAAAGCCATGCAGCTGGGTTTGCATTTCGGCTTATAACTTTTTAAATATGAACAATATTTTTATTTGATAGCCGAAATGGATCTCTGTCTCATGACTTTTCCCAACATCAATGAGTTTACTAATTATATAGTTCATCAACTTTAATAAAATAAATAATTTTTATTAAGCTAAAATTAAAAAAATAAGCAACTTAAACAAATATCAAGCGGTTGTTCTTGCGCGATAAAGTGGCCTGAAGAATGGTATCAGCAGTTTCCCAATTTGCAGAGAGTCAACAGCAAGATAGCATTGAATGGAAAAAAGTAAATGAAATCATGGTTGACTACTCTGTAAGTGATTCTTGGAATGTTCTCAACCATGCTGGATCAATAGTTGACTGAAATAGAATAATTTGATTCTCTCAAGGCAATTCCTAAGTACGCATTTATCGTATGGCTTGCAGTAACGGAGAAACTACAAACTCAAGATATAATGATGCTATACAGTCACTCACATAGTCATCTCTTCTTCAATTGTCAGTATTCAAGGAAGGTGCCAAATGTGCTAGTAATCTGCCAAATGAATGGGACGAAATTGTAAGAAGTATGTTTACATTTCCTTGCACTACTAACATTGATAGCACCCATAGAAGTTTGACTTTGGCAGCTGCAGCCTACTTTTAATGGAGTGCGACCAATAATAGATTGTTCAAACACGAGGAAAAGACTGCAGAAGTGCTTCTCAATAATATCAAAGAAAAGACAAGACTGCAACTCATTAATTTGAAGGCAAAAAGATCCAGGGGAGTGTTAAGTATTGCTTCTGAATGGGGCGAACGTGTAAATGCAAGTTAAAGCTTAAAAGTCAATGAGTAGTCTGACTGTCTGTTTAGTATAGATTGTAGTCTAGAATGTAGTTAATATTGTTATTTGTCTGTTTGTTAGTTGTGTATATACTATACACAAATTCTTAAAGCACAATATCAACCCATCCAATTAGCAACAGCAGCCAAGATTTCACCATTTGTACCAACACTGGCCCTTCTTACCTCTACATAGCACCATTTAGTGCGTTTGACTAAAAAAGATCTTCATTTGATTTCGTGGTGGCCCTGTTGGAAAAATAATAGTAACATTGTGTTTCTGTATATCTTTTTGGATTAAGCACAATTGATACTAAATTTTTTGTAATTTTTCTGTTTCAATTCTACTTGTCTGTGATTGTATTGGGAAAAGAAGGGAGCGTTTGGTTTTTTTTGCAAGTTTAACTTGGAATTGGTTTCTAGTATTGTGTTTCTGACTTAATCTTAGTTCCTAAGCTTTCTTTGCTGAACTCTTTCATTCAATTGGTATGCTTGCAGTAATCACATCACAAGTGTTTCAATGGTCTTCTTGAAAGTTATACTAAACAATATTGTGAATACTTTGACAAATTAATATGTCAAGTTAAATGGTTAAATTAAGATTCTTGTTTTGGATTAAGCACTTATTTCGGTCTTCTTTTGCTGCAACAAACATGTTTTTGACTTTTAATTATGTTAATCAATAAAAACTCAACAACTTTTGTGTTGTCGCCGCTAGTAAGAAGAATACAACTTAATGGAAAGTGGTCAAGGGGAAATAACTATTAAAAGGAAGGAAGGGGTGGGTTACAAGGGTAGGCTTCTTTATCACTATATCTTTACGATACACGATTGACCAGTGAATGCATGAACTATTATAAGGAAGTTACTTGAAACCGAACAGTTTCCTCCGCTTACTGTTTGGTTTGCTATACTAGCTTACATGTCACAAACGACTGATGTGCTCGCCTAGCTAATGTATTGGTTATTAAGACTCGTTTTGCTCCAAAATGGGAGGGTGGACCCCCATAAAAATGTGCTTTGATTCCGAGTCTGCTGGTGGAGCCTAATACAAGTGCTGTGAATCCGTTCCAAAAAAAAAAATACAAGTGTTGTGAATGTTGCACCAAATGTGTACAGTCAAAAGGTCAAATTTACCATTTGAGCCTAATACAGCTGCTGTGACCTTTTTAAGCAGGTTCATGAGCAGATCCTATTCCTATTTACCACTAAAGCACTAGCCAGAAGAATACAAACTACATGATATAGATACTCCATTCTTTTTCGGCTATGCGAAGATTTATCGACGGGCATTAAACTAGCTATCGATGACGGTGGTTCACCCGGTCCAGCTGTTTTGGACCTGTCACAAGCATCGGGTGTTTATCTTACTTCATTCAATCTTCTTTTTCCTATAATAATTTTCAAACTTCTAGTATTTATGTGTAATTTAGTGACTCGTAAATAAGAACTATCGACATATACTATAACAAATTGTTTAAAATAAGTTATGTTTTGGTCATCCCACGTGGGGCGATCCAAAGTGAGCTAATATTAAACAGGAAGAGAAGAGTACCATACCGAAACAGGCTTGTTGAAGTATTTAAGAGCTGCCCAATATGACTTTATTGGCTTATAACTGTATAAATTTGAACTTCACTAGCCGATAAAACTCGTGATCTGATTGTTTTCAACAGCATCAATAAGCTGATTAATTGCTAAAATTAAATTAACTGGTTTGGACGGTGTAAAGAATAACTGGAATACTGAATTGTGTATATTGTAATCAAACATTAGAATGAGCTTATATTTGCTAAGCTAACATTCACAAATATCAAACCGTTGCGTTAGCGCCATAGCGGAGGCTCAATCATGAAGTCAATTAAAGAATGAATATCAACCCGAATCACCGGGCAACGCATATTATGTAGCAGCTATCCTAAAAGTTCCACCGTTGGTACCAAATGACCTCCTTTTTATCTTTTAATTTACATTCTAGGATACTGAATCATACCAAAACAAGTAACTATAAACGTTCAAGTTAGCCACTAAGCATAGTTTGTTGCATTTGATTAAAAATCTTCATTTCTTACTCGGCCTGTCGACAAATGATAATTAAGTTGGGTTTCACTATTTTCTTTTGGATTAGGCACGCATGATGATAATTGGCCGGTTGTTGTATTATATTCTGTCTCATTTCCCTGAAGTTTTTCATGATTGTTTTGTGAAGAAAAAAATGGAAATTTCGAGACGGATTAGTCGGCTCGCAATGTCGAGACGAACGGTAAAAAAAAATAAAAATGGAAATTTCTATTTTTGTTAAAATAAATTGGGTTTTGGTCATCCCACATCGCTATGTGAAGGAGAGTAGCTAGAGGAAGATTTTAATAAATAGGAAGGGAAGGGTTTCTTACAAGTAGGTCGGTTGGTATCTTCTAAACTCACCCAGTGTAAGTTTTTCTCCGCTTGTAACTTAATATGTGGAGAGAAACTTGTTTTTGGTGTGTTTTTTAGATTTTTGCTGATTAATTAAACAAAGCCAAGTTAAACTGTTTGTGATTATATACTTCATGGCATCTTCTATTACCTTTTGTATGTTTTGAAGTCTAACCAATAATAACTAAGAGGGGAAGGAGTGGGCATCGGGTAGGGGTCGGTGCCGATCGGTAACACCGCCCCGCCCATGTCGGGTAGCGCAAATCGGCTAGACAAACGGGTTGGGAAACCGATCGGTACAAGGAGAAAACTTTGGAAAATTATGACCGTTGGGGGGACTTCATTGCAACCTTGAGATAAATCATCTTTTTACAACCAAGAAAATGAATGCTGGTATCTTCATTTGTGCTCTGTTCTTGGCCATCAACTCCATCAATGGTGAAGACCCTATAGGTTTTTTACTTGGAAAGTTACTTATGGTAACATTTATCCATTGGGTGTTAAGCAACAGGTGAGAAAAGTTACTTTTTGCTCTGTTTTTTGCTCTGTTTCTTGAAGGGTTCTTGATGTAATGTGTTTTGTTTTTGTGTGTTTTGTAGGGAATATTGATAAATGGGCAGTTTCCAGGGCCTCAGATTAAAAATATATGGAAAAAAAAAGAAAAAGAAATCGGGTAGGATTGGGTACCACTCCCTCCACTTTGGGTAGTGTTATTGGATAGAGGTGATGTGGCAATTTGGGTAGTATTGGGTACTAGGTGACCACTCCTCCCCCATAAGATATTAAAAACAACCAAATGATCGTATAAAAGCAAAAGTAATGCAAGTATCTATTTCATAGTCTTACTGTCTCTTCCCCTAGTATAGATTGTAGTATAGAATGTAGTTAACTTTGTTGTATCTGTACAAGGCATTCTTATCTTTGTTATTTGTCATTTTGTTAGTTGTGTATATACTATATACAAATTCTTAAGCACAATGTCAACCAATCCACTCAGACAGATCCAAGATTTCACCATAGGTTTACAATGCTCGTTTTAGCCACTAAGCACAATTTAGTCATTTGAATATAGGAAATATTCATTTGGTGGTAGCCCGTGTTGGAGAAATGATAATGACATTGTCTTTCTGTATATGTTTTTGGATTAAGCACAATTGATACTTAATTTCGGTCTGATTTTTTTTACGCTCGATTCCTTAAACTTGTCTGTGATTGTATTGCGGAAAAAAAAGCGTTTTTATTTATTTTTATTTTTATTTTGTATACATATAATTTTTTTTGCATGTTTATCTTAAAATTGATTTCTAGTATTGTGTTTGTGACTTAATCTTAGTTCCTAAGCTTTCTTTGTTGAAATCTTTCATTCAATTGGTATGCTTGCATTAATCACATTACAAATGTTTCAATGTTCTTCATGAAAGTTATACTAAACAATATTGTGAATGCTTTCACAAATTAAATGTTGAAATTAAGATTCTTGTTTTGGATTAAGCACTTATTTTGGTCATCCTTGCTGCGACAAACAAGGTTTTGACTTTTGAGTATGTTAATCAAAAACTAACAACTTTGGTGTTGTCCCCACTAGTAACTTCAGTTGTGTTTTGGTCATCCCAGATCGCTGCATGAAGAAAGGTAGCTAAGGGGAAATAACTATTAAAAAAAAGGAAAGGGTGGCTTGCAAGTTAGGCTTTTTGATATTTTCACAAGCCAGGTTACCTTTGTTTAACTACCTTGTAACTTTCTAAATCTAAGCTTTTTGAAGCTTTGATATTCTAGTTTTATAAGGCAGAGTAACCAAGTCAATGTGACTTTTTTCAACATCACTAAGCTGACAAATTATTAAGTTTAATTTTACAAAATAAAACTTTGTTATCTTAATTCACCTTTCATCTTAATTCACTTTGTTATCTTAATTCACCTTTCATTTCACACAATATAACTTTGTTATCTTAATTTACCTTTCATGTTATCTTAATTCGTTTTATAAATTTCCCATAGAGAATTGATATCAAAACTGATGCATCAATTTCCGTGACAAAATAATAAGATATTTATTATCCTATGGAGAGATATTTAGTTTTATACTTTCATAAGTGCAGATCAAGATCATGAGATGTTTTTTTTTTCAAGTAAAAATGAACTGCCTTTAGTCACGGTTTTTCAAGTTGATATGCTGCAGATTGTGGATTTTCAGATATACATTATACAGTAATAGTTAGGAAAACTGAGACAGTAGAGCTCAAAAGTGTTATGCTACTAGAGTAACAAGATGACATCGTCGTTACGATATGGTGTTTCATTAAGCAGTGAAGTCCATCGATGGTAATCTTATTCAACCATGGCGGAGTACAATCCTCGTTCCGCGCGAGATCCAATGAAGCTAAGTGAGTAACAACAAGATGCACTTTATAAATATAGGCTTAAATGCTTAATGATGATTGGAACTTAGATGAACATGGATGCATCAAAGTTTAGAGCCTCAGTGATTTAATAAGATTTAGAAAAAGCTCTCATATATTTATCACTATGTCTTTATCATACATGATTGACCATGAATGCATCAAGCTGTTATAAGGAAGTTACTTGAGACCAAACAATTTCCTCCGCTACTTGTTTGGTTTGCTATACTAGCTTACATGTCACAAACGACGGATGTGCTTACCTGACTAATGAATTGGTCATTGAGAGTTGATACTTGTGTTATGCTCCAAAGTGGGAGGGTGGACCCACGTAAAAATGTGTTTTGAATTTGAGTCTGCTTATGGAGCCTAATACAATTCTTGTGAATGTTGCACCAAATGTGTGCAATCAAAAGGTCAGATTTACCATTTACACCTAATACAATTGATGTGATCTTTTTAAGTAGGTTCATGAGCAGGTCCTATGCTTAGTATTAGTAGTATTGATTATTGAATGTCCCTTAATAAAATATGGGGCTTGAGCATCCCACATCGCCCTGGAGGGGAAAGTAGTTAGAGAGTTGTGATTATAAATAAGGAGGGAAATAAAACATACAAGTTAGGGATTTGAAGTTTTGAAAACTCTATTTTGATATCCTCTTTGACTTGTTTACAAAACCATAAGGGACGTATGGTTCACAAAATATTTTTGAAATAAATGTAATTTTTGAAAGGAATTGTAATTCAAAGAATTGAAATGTGTTGCAATTGTAATGTGTTGTAATTGTAATTGATGAAATCTGTTAATTTGTTTGGTTGACTCGTAATGTAATGTAATTCAAATTGTTTTATAAAATTTTAAAAATTAATATAATAATAATTCAAATAGTATAACAATAAATAAAAACAATAATAAATAATAATAATAATAAAATTAATAAATAATACAATAATAACAATAATAATAATAATAATAATAATAATAATAACAATAATAATAATAATAATAATAATAGTAATAACAATAATAGTAATAAATAATAATAATAAAAATAAATAATAATAATAATAATAATAGTAATATTAAAATAATAATAATAATATTATTAAAATAATAATAATAATAACAACAATAATAATATTATTATAAAAATAATATTAATAATTATTAGTATTTTAATAAAAATTAATATAATAATAATAATATAATTGTAATAATAAAAAGAATAACAATTATTATATAATAATAATAATAGTAATAATATTAATAATAATAATATTAATAATAATAATATTAACAAAAAAAAAGTGATGTTTATAATTAAAATATATATATATATATATATAATAATAATAATAATAATAATAATAAATAGAATAATAATAATTATATATAACAATAACAATAATAATAATAATAATAATAATAATAATAATAATAATAATAATAATAATAATAATAAAAAAAGTAATAATAATAATTATTATAAATAATAATTATTATAATTACTATTTATTTTTAAAAATTAAATTATATAGTAATAATAATTATAATAACGATAAAAGATAAATACTGATATTTAACTTGTAAAAATCTGAATTCCAATGTAATTCAACAGATTACATCAAGGTTGCTATGTAATTCAGATGTAATCCAATGTAATCCAATTACATTTCTTTACAAACCAAACAAGCACTGTAATGTAATCTCAATTACAATTACATCAATCCTGCCAGCCAAACAGGATTGTAATGTAATTCAGATTACAATTACAACAGATTACGACGAATTCCAACGAACCAAACGCCCCCTTATAACATTAACACTCCTTAATAAATTTTTGATGGGGCCCTATGGCGTATGACATGTACACTTCACCCTGTACTCTTAGCTTTGTTTTTTTTACTAATTCACGGCTATATGAGATGGTGTAAGATTGTAAATGTTTTTATATGGTGTTTATTTTTGGACAGGTTGCCCCATCATTTAAACTTGTCCTCTCGGGGATTGGATATTCAATCGATTATGTGTTTGATTTGTAACGAGCAAGTAGAGTCTATCGATCATGTATTCCTTTTTTGTGACATGGCTTGAAATGTTTGGAGGCTTATTCGGTTATGGAGTGGCTCGAAGATCCCGGTTTTGAACTCTCTTGGGGACTGGGATAATTGGATTGTGTCTTAGCAAGCTTTAAAGGAGTCGAAAAGATTGTCGCACGTCATTTTGCTTTGCGACTTTTGGGTGTTATGGCGATATCAAAATAATGTCACTTTCAACTCTCAATGTTTGAGGAAGTGTGACATTTTTGATAACATTTGTCTTTACTCTTTCTCTTGGCTTAAGTATAGAGAAAAAAAAAATAGTAGTAGTTGGAACGATTAGTTAAACTCACCTTTCTAATTTGCAAGCTTTTTGCTAGTTTTTCTTTTAATATAAGTTGCTGTTAAAATAAATAAATAGAAACAAAAAAAGGGCTATATGGATATGGCTTGATCTAAAGAAATATAATTCGGAATGAGTCTCGGTTGAATTAGCTAATCGCTTTTGATAAATGAAAGCAAGCTGTTATTCCCCTTATTCATTTGAGGATGCTTGGGATTCATTGTTTTTCTAGCTTATTCACATTATTCTAAGCATATAAGCAGTTGCCTTTGTTTACTTATAACTTTCTAAATCTAAGCTTTTCTAAGCTTGAAATTGTAGTTTTATACTAAGCTGACTAATTGTCAAGTTTAAATTTAGCACAACAAATTTTCGTTTATACATGATATTAGTCAAGGAAGCTGAGATAGTAGAGCTCAAAATTGTTATGCTGTTAAGGATTTTTTTTTTTCTTTTTCTTGCAGTAATCTTAATGCTGCTAGAGTACAATTCTCGTTAAGCTCGGGATTCAGCCAAGCTAACTGAGGAATTAAAAAACGCGCTTGATGAACATAAGCATGACGATGCTTGGACTTACACGAACAACAAATGAGCATGGAAGGGTTTCCGAGGAACAATCGACTTGTATCAGTAATTTAAGTTTTGAATTCTTATCAATGACTTGAAGATAATTAAAATTAAACAAAACACCATAGGGAACAGATCTAATGCAAGTATAAAACTATAAAAGCATAGCATAGATAATTCATTCTTGATCTAAAATATGTGATAAAATCAAACACATACCCACAAAAATCAAATTGTTTAAAATCAGTTTTGTTTTGGTCATCCCACGTCGCTGTGTGGCGGAAAGTATCCAAAGGGAGCTAATCATATCTAGTTGTTCTATAACAACATCAGTAAGTTGTTTAATTGCTAAAATCAAATTAACTGTACGAAAGTTATACTGTTTTGTTACTTGTTTGGACCGTCTAAAAAAGTTGAATAACTGAATTGTGTATGGCTTATTGGTTGAACATGCTGACCCAATTTTGAAGCCATTTCGGCATAAATTGTTGATTATAGAATGAGCTAAAAGTGTGATAATGCAATAAAGAATACTTTTAAACATAAGTAACATATGAAAATATGAAATTATGGATCATCAAACTGCTCATTGCTTATTTTGAGGTAAAATAAACAGTTGTCAATGAACAGGTTCATACATGTGTTATTCCAAAGTGCTTATTTGGTTCATTTGAATAAAGATAATCTTCACTTCGTAGCGGGCCTGTTGACAAATGATAATAACGTTGTGTTTCTGTATATTTTTTTGATTAAGCACAAATGGTACTTAACTTCCGTTTCATTCCAGTTGTCTGTGATTGTTTTGGGAAAAAAAGGGGAGCTTCTGGTTGTTTTTTGCAAGTTTTACTTGAATTAGGTTTCTAGTATTGCGTTGCTAACTTGACCTTAGCTTTAAATCCCACATCGCTATGTGAAGGAAAGTGGCTAAGGGATAACTATTAAAAGGAAGGAAGGTGTGGGTTACAAGGGTAGGCTTTTTGATATTTTCAAAAGCCATTTGACTGAGATTTTCACTGCTTTGTAACTTTTTACCAATATCGCTATTATGAAGTTTAATTTGGCACAACAAATCTTTTGTTATCTTAGATCACCTCTCATGTTACTGCTAATCTAATATTTGTTCCATTTTGACTATAAACAAAATCTTAATTTTGTGTTGGGCTTGCCTGATAAAAGTAAACAAGTTAGGGTATGCATTTGCCCACCAAGTATTTTATAAATTTCCCATAGAGTATTGATATCAACACTGATGCATCAGTTTTGGTGACTAAATAATCAGATATTTATTATCATATGGAGAGATATTGTAGTTTTATACTTTCATAAGTGCAGATCATGATCATGAGATGCTTTTTTAGTTAAAATGAACTACCTTCAGACAATATTCACGTTTATGTAGGTTAATATGCTTCAGATTGTGTGATTGTGTCAAGATCGACCACCATATGATATGAGCTTTTTACAAATGGTGTATTTTCGGATATACATTATGATGGTCAGGAAACAGAGATGCCTGAATTCAAAATTTTATGCTATCTAAGGAATCTTTTCTAGCAGTAATCTTAATAATGCTACTAGAGTAACAAGATGACATCGTCGTTACAATATGATGTTTCATCAAACAGCTGAAGTACATCAGTGGTAATCTTCTTCAACCATGGCGAGCACAATCTTGTTCGTGCTCAAGATCCAGCTATGCTAAGTGAGTAATTACAAGATGCACTTGATGAACATAGGCTTAAATGATGAATGCAACTTAGATGAACAAGGATGGTTTTCGGAGGAAATCTGTTGCGAGCAAGCTTCGTGCAACTTCTCCGCAAAGTTTAGAGCCTTAGTGGTTTAATAGAGCTTATGATTTAGAGAATTTCTCATATATTTATCGCTATGTCTTTACGTTACACGACTGACCAGTGAATGCATCAACTATTATACATACGGAAGTTACTTGAAACCGAACAGTTTCCTCCGCTTACTGTTTGGTTTGCTATACTGGCTTACATGTCACAAATGACTGATGTGCTTAACTGGCTAATGAATTGGTTATTGAGACTCGTGTCAATGCTCCAAAATGGGAGGGTGGGCCCATATAAAAATATGTTTTGAATCGGAGTCTGCTTGTAGAGCCTAATACAAGTGCTGTGAATGTTGAACCAAATGTGTACAGTCAAAAGGTCAAATTTACTATTTATGCCTAATACAACTGCTGTGACCTTTTTAAGCAGGTTCATGAGCAGGCCCTATTCCTATTTACTACTAAAGCACTGGTTAGAAGAATATATACTACATGATATATATATATTCCATTCTTTTAGGCTATGCGGAAGATATATCAGACTGGGCATTAAACTAGCCAACCAATCAGTACGGTGGTTCAACCGGTCCGGCTGTTTTTGGCCTGTCACAAGCATCGGGTGATTATCTTACATCATTCAATCCTCTTTTGCCTTTCGTATTTTTCAAACTTCTAGTATTCATATGTAATTTAGTAACTCGTAAATAAGACATATGGACTTATATAGTCAGTAACTTGTGTTTTGAAATGTTGTTACCAGTGACTAAAAGATAATTAAAAACAAACAAAAGATCATAGGAATAGAACTAACGGAAGTATAAAAGCATAGCATATATAAATCTTATCTGGTTTTATTTTAACAACATGAATAAGCTGATTAATTGCTAAAATCAAATTAATTACGACAGTTATACTGTCTTGTTACTGGTTTAAACGGTCTAAAGAACCTAATATCTGTATTGTGTATAGCTTATTGGTTGAACACGCTGACCCAATTTTGAAAACCATTTCGGCATAGATTGTTGGTTATAGAATGAATTAAATGTGTGATACTGTAATAGAGAATACTTTTATATTTTTTGGGATAAAACACAAATGATAATAACATTGCGTTTCTGTATATTTTTTGGGATTAAACACAAATGATACTTGACTTCGGTTGTATCTGTTCCATTTCAATTCCAATTGTCTGTGATTGTTTTGGGGAAAAAAGGGAGCTTTTTGTTGTTTTTTGCAAAGTTTAACTTGAATTTCGCTTCTAGTAGTTCCTAAGCTTTGTTTGCTGAACTCTTTCTTTTAATTGGTATGCTTGCAGTAATCACAAATTAATGTGTCAAGTTAAATGTTGAAAATAAGATTCTTGTTCTAGATTAAGCACTTAGTTCGGTCATCCTTGCTGCAACACACATGTTTTCGACTTTTAAGTAAGTTAATCGCTAAATACTCAACAACTTTGGTGTTGTCGACACTAGTAAGAAGAATACAAAGTGACTTCAGTTGTGCCTTTGGCCATCCCACATCGCTTGTGTGATGGAAAGTAGCTAGAGGGAGCTCATTATAAATAGGAAGGGAAGGGTGAATCACTGTTGGCTTGTTGAATTTGACAAAAGTCAGGTTAATTGGTTGAATTTAGACTTATAATCTCAATACATGAACTTTTCAAAG
Organism: Chrysanthemum makinoi; assembly: GCA_910596185.1. Classification (NCBI taxonomy): domain Eukaryota; kingdom Viridiplantae; phylum Streptophyta; class Magnoliopsida; order Asterales; family Asteraceae; genus Chrysanthemum; species Chrysanthemum makinoi. The sequence goes on from OU343221.1 coordinate 61,506,598, forward strand.
TTTCATGTTTAAGATTTATTAGCCAAATTTATACAGTAGCTGTGATTTTTTTCAAAATTAATAAATTGATTAATTATATAGTTCAAGTTTACTGCATTACCAAACTCTCCAAAACTTATATTATACATTTAATTTACATTCTAGCATAGTAATCAAACTAAAAGGGTAATGATAACCTTGCATGTTAATAACTGGTAATTATGTGTTTGATTATTGCCCACCAAGTGTTGATAATTGCCCCTATGAGTATCAATATCTGGTTAGGTACCTATTATAATATGTGCAGGTCAAGATCATGAGTTTTTTTTAGAGTCAAAATGAACTAGCTTTAGATGATATTCACGTTTATTTTAGTTAATTTCACTATACAAAGGTGGTTTTGCTTATGCCATCGTTGAATGTTGGTAGTTAATATGCGGCAGGTTCTGTGACTATGTCAAGACCACCATGTGAAATGGGCTTTTACAAATAGTAGATTTGCGGATATAAATTATGTTAGTCAGAAACTCACATATGGACCCAATCGTTCATTATGTTATTCAAAGAATGCTTTCTTGCAGTAATCTTAATTAATGCTACTAGAGAACCGAGAACCAATATGGCTTTGTTGTTATGACGTGGCGTATCATAAAATAGTTGATCAAATTCCATCAACGGTAATCTTACATTGAGTTTATGATATATTAAATACAATAAAACATAAAGACATCAAGAGTACACAGCGGAAGACTAACGATCATAACAAATAAATTAATTAACTGAAAGTATGCGTAACGTACCTCTTGCGAATGTCAAATCCCTCGAGCAAAGCAAAACAAAGAAGTACTTATTGGTGTAAGAATAATGTCTTACAACCACGTTCTTGTACACACGAATTAACCAAACGAATCAAGCGATTGCTAGATCTAACACAAGTCCTCGTTTAAGAAAAACGAAACCAAACTCCCTTACAAATGGGGTGCTTGGCCGAATATTAGACTAGAGAGAGGAGATGAGAGATCTAGGGTTAATTCAATGCACAAGTGTATGAAACCCTAGAACCTAACCCTCTTTATATACTAGTAGGTAAACTTTGGGAACAAGTTAGGTATTGGGTTGAAACCCATTACCCTTTGGCCGGCCATGTAGACAAGCCCAAAGAGAACCCATAACTTTTTTCTAAGTCTTCCATTTCTAGTCCTTCTCTTTTCATTTTAACGGTCGTTAGTCATTTTTCCGTTAAATACTTAACGATCGTTAACCGGACTTAATGTGCAATAATTAATCGTAAACATAAACATTAATTATTAACTTTAATTCTCATTCGCTAATGTGTGCAATCCCGTGGTCACGAGATCGAATCCGGACATTCACATGTTTGTAAATATATACATTTCCAACAGCTCCCACTTGGATATGTTTACAAAGCGTGAAATGACATTGGTTAGCGTCTAGCAACACGCCAATGCCCCGGTACAACTCGTGTATGGTTTTCTGGAGAAAAACCAAGTTTGATGATTCATCATCATATTCATCCTTTGTTTCTAATACCATGTTAATAAGAATATGGATCTCACTCATTTCTTAATTAACTATTCGTTTTCGCTTTATGTGATTGAATAAGATTACCAACTCTTCTGAACATATTCCAGAAGACCTTGGGTATGGCCATACAAACATCTTAACAATCCTCGAGGGCCCATAGTATTATACTTCAAAATAAATTTGAAGGAAACAAATCCCATTTTGACTACAAGCGATTCATAAATTTCAACACTTCGAAAACAACCCTTATAACTACCAGTCACGTATAGCGTTAGATTGCTTCACAAAAATGCACTACATCCATGACATATCTCTTGTATCTCAAGTCAGAGGATAAATATCCATGATATACTTAATGACAAAGATCCATAAAGTATCAGCATGTGGGTGGGATAAGTCCTATATTCAATTCATTGAATATCATCTGAAATTAGTCATGCTACGCATCAATATACTTTCAAGTATATTCTAACTAATACTGAGATTTGTCTTAATTCAATATCATTCCCATGTTATTGATCGACAATGGACTATTTAGAATAACTTAAGTTATTCAAGGATTTAAACATGCAAATATAGGATAACATCATAATAAATGAACAATAAACATAACAAAATATTTTATTTCATTTCAATAATAATGTTTAGAATATCCTTTTATCCAAATACTAAATAGATCAATGCATGATAATTCTTAGTTAATGAATTTTGCCACAAGTCATGCAACTCATACTTGTTGACAAGGCATAATTTCAACTAACTTTGATCTATAGGAATTTTGAGAATACTTATTTCAAGAATTCAATAAGTGAATTTCTTGTATATGTTTACACATATCTTGATATTGTCATATCATTCCATAAGGTGCGTGATAACTTGAACCACCCTTTTATGACAATCATCTTTCAAAACTTTTAAAGTTTAAAGTATTCTTTATTCTTTAATGTATAATGCAACTATGCTCTTAGTTGAGCATAACTAGTCAACATGGTCATCATCAAGGATACCATTACTAGAATTGAGTGTCATCTCAATTATACTACATCATTGTGTACAACAATATGCTCTTTAAACATCCGTAAACTTTGAACAGTTATAGTGTAATGTTGGTGCCTACCAAAACTCAAGTTTGTTGGCAAAACAGTTATAGTGTAATCTACTAACCTTGATAACTTTATATATAATTAATTTTTTATATGTATAGATGATAAGCAAAACAGTTTTGTTGGTTCGGTTTTGGACCGGTCATCTTGGCTGCGACGAAAATATTTTGACTTTTGAGTGTGTAATCGTTACAAACTCTACAAGTTTGGTGTTAATCACCAAGTCCTATTCCCCATTTACAACCAACGAACTAGTAAGAAAACATAGTAGAGTTATATGGTTTGGTCATCCCACATTGGAGTGTGAAGAAAAGTAGCCACAGGAAGTTGATTATAAATAGAAAGGTGAGGGTATGAATCAAGATAGGCTTAGTTGAAATTTTCTAAATCAGCTTGTCGGTAGCTTTTTGGTTTAACTTTAAGTTTTAAACGAAAAAGTCATCGGCACCTGTTTTTTCAAATATCAACGAGTTGCTCAATTATACAAAAAATCTTATTGCATTACCTTGTTAGCTTACAATAAACTCACAAGGCCTGAAACAAAACGCACAAGTGTATAACAAATTGTCAACTTATAGAAAGTCACTGGTCGTGAGTAGATGGCTTATAAACATTATGTCTTTTCAGATTTTAACAGGGCATTATGTTAATCGAAAGAGCTTGATTTGATCGCTTTAACTAAGATATGTATAGCTTGGTTTGATCCGCTTTAACTAAGATATGTATAGCTTGGTTTGAGCCTCTTTAGTTTGCCAGTTGAAGAGTTGAGATAAAAAGAAATGAATGAAGCTATTAAAACTAATTATAGTACTTATTTAGTTCCTTTAACCCGATTTTAGTTCCTATTAATCCCTAATCCCCCAATTTAACAAAAGTGACCGGATCCTTAAAAGGCTATTTGCTCGGTAAAGCATTAACTCGGTAAAACATTTACCAAATATACCACCAGTACTACTACTAACACAACTCTATTTTTGCATACACATTTATTTACATTATAGTATAGTAACCAAACAAAACCGTATTTATGAATATCGTTTATGTTAACCACCAAGCACAATTTTATAATGTACACGTAGATTAATAGTTAGTGAGTTGGGTTCTCAATTTGCCCGGGATAGGATCCTCTCAAGTTATAAATAACTTGATTGATCAAGTTAAACAATCATCAACCTTTGAATTAAATCTAATGGCTCAAATCAAAAGAATATGAGATGATTTGAGCCATTGGATTTAATCCAATGGTTGATACTTGCAACTTGATCCATCAAGTTACTTATAACTTGAGAGAATCATTTCCCAATTTGCCCAGATGTACTTGATAAGATGAAACTAAAACTAAATATAAAAGAATAAACACCTTACCAAACATCAAACCGCTATTCTTGCCCCGTTACCCCTGTTTAAATATGAACTCAACTGAAGCACCATAAACATCTAAATTTAAAGAACAGAATTAAGTTATCAACCCATCGAATCATCATAATGTGGGTTTAGCAGCAACAACCAAAACGATTTCACCATTGGTTAGTAGTATTGAGTTTGCAACATAATATTGTTTCCTAAGTTCTCTTTGCTAAACTCTTTCTTTCAATTGGTATGCTTCCAGTAATCACATTACAAGTGTTTTATGTTCTTCTTGAAAGTTACTAAACAATACTGCGAATGCTTTTGCAGAATAAGATCTTGTTTTGGATTAAGCACTTATCTCGGCCGTCTTGGCTGCAACAAACATGTTTTTTACTTTAATGTGTGAAAGAAAGTAGCTAAAGGAAACTCATTATAACATCAGTTTTGGTCATCCCACATCGCTGTGTGAAAGAAAGTAGCTAAAGGAAGCTCATTATAAATAGGAAGAGAAGGGTGGATTACAGGTAGGCTTGTTGAAGTTTTCTAAAGCCATGCAGTTGGGTTTGCATTTCGGCTTATAACTTTTTAAATATGAACAATATTTTTATTTGATAGCCGAAATGGATCCCTTTCTCATGAATTCTCCCAAACATCAATGAGTTTAATAATTATATAGTTCATCAACTTTAACTTCACTACCAAACTCTCCTTAACTATTCTTTAAATTTAAATAATAGCATAAAATAAATAATTTTTATTAAGCTAAAATTAAAAAAATAAGCAACTTAAACAAATATCAAGCGGTTGTTCTTGCGCGATAAAGTGGCCTGAAGAATGGTATCAGCAGTTTCCCAATTTGCAGAGAGTCAACAGCAAGATAGCATTGAATGGAAAAAAGTAAATGAAATCATGGTTGACTACTCTGTAAGTGATTCTTGGAATGTTCTCAACCATGCTGGATCAATAGTTGACTGAAATAGAATAATTTGATTCTCTCAAGGCAATTCCTAAGCACGCATTTATCGTTATGGCTTGCAGTAACGGAGAAACTACAAACTCAAGATATAATGATGCTATACAGTCACTCACATAGTCATCTCTTCTTCAATTGTCAGTATTCAAGGAAGGTGCCAAATGTGCTAGTAATCTGCCAAATGAATGGGACGAAATTGTAAGAAGTATGTTTACATTTCCTTGCACTACTAACATTGATAGCACCCATAGAAGTTTGACTTTGGCAGCTGCAGCCTACTTTTAATGGAGTGCGACCAATAATAGATTGTTCAAACACGAGGAAAAGACTGCAGAAGTGCTTCTCAATAATATCAAAGAAAAGACAAGACTGCAACTCATTAATTTGAAGGCAAAAAGATCCAGGGGAGTGTTAAGTATTGCTTCTGAATGGGGCGAACGTGTAAATGCAAGTTAAAGCTTAAAAGTCAATGAGTAGTCTGACTGTCTGTTTAGTATAGATTGTAGTCTAGAATGTAGTTAATATTGTTATTTGTCTGTTTGTTAGTTGTGTATATACTATACACAAATTCTTAAAGCACAATATCAACCCATCCAATTAGCAACAGCAGCCAAGATTTCACCATTTGTACCAACACTGGCCCTTCTTACCTCTACATAGCACCATTTAGTGCGTTTGACTAAAAAAGATCTTCATTTGATTTCGTGGTGGCCCTGTTGGAAAAATAATAGTAACATTGTGTTTCTGTATATCTTTTTGGATTAAGCACAATTGATACTAAATTTTTTGTAATTTTTCTGTTTCAATTCTACTTGTCTGTGATTGTATTGGGAAAAGAAGGGAGCGTTTGGTTTTTTTTGCAAGTTTAACTTGGAATTGGTTTCTAGTATTGTGTTTCTGACTTAATCTTAGTTCCTAAGCTTTCTTTGCTGAACTCTTTCATTCAATTGGTATGCTTGCAGTAATCACATCACAAGTGTTTCAATGGTCTTCTTGAAAGTTATACTAAACAATATTGTGAATACTTTGACAAATTAATATGTCAAGTTAAATGGTTAAATTAAGATTCTTGTTTTGGATTAAGCACTTATTTCGGTCTTCTTTTGCTGCAACAAACATGTTTTTGACTTTTAATTATGTTAATCAATAAAAACTCAACAACTTTTGTGTTGTCGCCGCTAGTAAGAAGAATACAACTTAATGGAAAGTGGTCAAGGGGAAATAACTATTAAAAGGAAGGAAGGGGTGGGTTACAAGGGTAGGCTTCTTTATCACTATATCTTTACGATACACGATTGACCAGTGAATGCATGAACTATTATAAGGAAGTTACTTGAAACCGAACAGTTTCCTCCGCTTACTGTTTGGTTTGCTATACTAGCTTACATGTCACAAACGACTGATGTGCTCGCCTAGCTAATGTATTGGTTATTAAGACTCGTTTTGCTCCAAAATGGGAGGGTGGACCCCCATAAAAATGTGCTTTGATTCCGAGTCTGCTGGTGGAGCCTAATACAAGTGCTGTGAATCCGTTCCAAAAAAAAAAATACAAGTGTTGTGAATGTTGCACCAAATGTGTACAGTCAAAAGGTCAAATTTACCATTTGAGCCTAATACAGCTGCTGTGACCTTTTTAAGCAGGTTCATGAGCAGATCCTATTCCTATTTACCACTAAAGCACTAGCCAGAAGAATACAAACTACATGATATAGATACTCCATTCTTTTTCGGGCTATGCGGAAGATTTATCAGACTGGGCATTAAACTAGCTATCAGTACGGTGGTTCACCCGGTCCAGCTGTTTTGGACCTGTCACAAGCATCGGGTGTTTATCTTACTTCATTCAATCTTCTTTTTCCTATAATAATTTTCAAACTTCTAGTATTTATGTGTAATTTAGTGACTCGTAAATAAGAACTATCGACATATACTATAACAAATTGTTTAAAATAAGTTATGTTTTGGTCATCCCACGTGGGGCGATCCAAAGTGAGCTAATATTAAACAGGAAGAGAAGAGTACCATACCGAAACAGGCTTGTTGAAGTATTTAAGAGCTGCCCAATATGACTTTATTGGCTTATAACTGTATAAATTTGAACTTCACTAGCCGATAAAACTCGTATCTGATTGTTTTTCAACAGCATCAATAAGCTGATTAATTGCTAAAATTAAATTAACTGGTTTGGACGGTGTAAAGAAGCTGAATAACTGGAATACTGAATTGTGTATATTGTAATCAAACATTAGAATGAGCTTATATTTGCTAAGCTAACATTCACAAATATCAAACCGTTGCGTTAGCGCCATAGCGGAGGCTCAATCATGAAGTCAATTAAAGAATGAATATCAACCCAGCCGAATCACCGGAACGCATATTATGTAGCAGCTATCCTAAAAGTTCCACCGTTGGTACCAAATGACCTCCTTTTTATCTTTTAATTTACATTCTAGGATACTGAATCATACCAAAACAAGTAACTATAAACGTTCAAGTTAGCCACTAAGCATAGTTTGTTGCATTTGATTAAAAATCTTCATTTCTTACTCGGCCTGTCGACAAATGATAATTAAGTTGGGTTTCACTATTTTCTTTTGGATTAGGCACGCATGATGATAATTGGCTTCGGTTGTATTATATTCTGTCTCATTTCCCTGAAGTTTTTCATGATTGTTTTGTGAAGAAAAAAATGGAAATTTCGAGACGGATTAGTCGGCTCGCAATGTCGAGACGGAACCAGGTAAAAAAAAATAAAAAATGGAAATTTCTATTTTTGTTAAAATAAATTGGGTTTTGGTCATCCCACATCGCTATGTGAAGGAGAGTAGCTAGAGGAAGATTTTAATAAATAGGAAGGGAAGGGTTTCTTACAAGTAGGTCGGTTGGTATCTTCTAAACTCACCCAGTGTAAGTTTTTCTCCGCTTGTAACTTAATATGTGGAGAGAAACTTGTTTTTGGTGTGTTTTTTAGATTTTTGCTGATTAATTAAACAAAGCCAAGTTAAACTGTTTGTGATTATATACTTCATGGCATCTTCTATTACCTTTTGTATGTTTTGAAGTCTAACCAATAATAACTAAGAGGGGAAGGAGTGGGCATCGGGTAGGGGTCGGTGCCGATCGGTAACACCGCCCCGCCCATGTCGGGTAGCGCAAATCGGCTAGACAAACGGGTTGGGAAACCGATCGGTACAAGGAGAAAACTTTGGAAAATTATGACCGTTGGGGGGACTTCATTGCAACCTTGAGATAAATCATCTTTTTACAACCAAGAAAATGAATGCTGGTATCTTCATTTGTGCTCTGTTCTTGGCCATCAACTCCATCAATGGTGAAGACCCTATAGGTTTTTTACTTGGAAAGTTACTTATGGTAACATTTATCCATTGGGTGTTAAGCAACAGGTGAGAAAAGTTACTTTTTGCTCTGTTTTTTGCTCTGTTTCTTGAAGGGTTCTTGATGTAATGTGTTTTGTTTTTGTGTGTTTTGTAGGGAATATTGATAAATGGGCAGTTTCCAGGGCCTCAGATTAAAAATATATGGAAAAAAAAAGAAAAAGAAATCGGGTAGGATTGGGTACCACTCCCTCCACTTTGGGTAGTGTTAGGGTATAATTGGGTAGTTTTGAGTTGGAGGATTTTTATTGGATAGAGGTGATGTGGCAATTTGGGTAGTATTGGGTACTAGGTGACCACTCCCTCCCCCCATAAGATATTAAAAACAACCAAATGATCGTATAAAAGCAAAAGTAATGCAAGTATCTATTTCATAGTCTTACTGTCTCTTCCCCTAGTATAGATTGTAGTATAGAATGTAGTTAACTTTGTTGTATCTGTACAAGGCATTCTTATGCTGTTATTTGTCATTTTGTTAGTTGTGTATATACTATATACAAATTCTTAAGCACAATGTCAACCAATCCACTCAGCAACAGCATCCAAGATTTCACCATAGGTTTACAATGCTCGTTTTAGCCACTAAGCACAATTTAGTCATTTGAATATAGGAAATATTCATTTGGTGGTAGCCCGTGTTGGAGAAATGATAATGACATTGTCTTTCTGTATATGTTTTTGGATTAAGCACAATTGATACTTAATTTCGGCTGTATTTTTTCTGCCTCGATTCCTTAAACTTGTATGTGAATGTATTGCGGAAAAAAAAAGCGTTTTATTTATTTTTATATTTATTTTGTATATATATAAATTTTTTTGCATGTTTATCTTAAAATTGATTTCTAGTATTGTGTTTGTGACTTAATCTTAGTTCCTAAGCTTTCTTTGTTGAAATCTTTCATTCAATTGGTATGCTTGCATTAATCACATTACAAATGTTTCAATGTTCTTCATGAAAGTTATACTAAACAATATTGTGAATGCTTTCACAAATTAAATGTTGAAATTAAGATTCTTGTTTTGGATTAAGCACTTATTTTGGTCATCCTTGCTGCGACAAACAAGGTTTTGACTTTTGAGTATGTTAATCGCAAAACTAACAACTTTGGTGTTGTCCCCACTAGTAACTTCAGTTGTGTTTTGGTCATCCCAGATCGCTGCATGAAGAAAGGTAGCTAAGGGGAAATAACTATTAAAAAAAAGGAAAGGGTGGCTTGCAAGTTAGGCTTTTTGATATTTTCACAAGCCAGGTTACCTTTGTTTAACTACCTTGTAACTTTCTAAATCTAAGCTTTTTGAAGCTTTGATATTCTAGTTTTATAAGGCAGAGTAACCAAGTCAATGTGACTTTTTTCAACATCACTAAGCTGACAAATTATTAAGTTTAATTTTACAAAATAAAACTTTGTTATCTTAATTCACCTTTCATCTTAATTCACTTTGTTATCTTAATTCACCTTTCATTTCACACAATATAACTTTGTTATCTTAATTTACCTTTCATGTTATCTTAATTCGTTTTATAAATTTCCCATAGAGAATTGATATCAAAACTGATGCATCAATTTCCGTGACAAAATAATAAGATATTTATTATCCTATGGAGAGATATTTAGTTTTATACTTTCATAAGTGCAGATCAAGATCATGAGATGTTTTTTTTTTCAAGTAAAAATGAACTGCCTTTAGTCACGGTTTTTCAAGTTGATATGCTGCAGATTGTGGATTTTCAGATATACATTATACAGTAATAGTTAGGAAAACTGAGACAGTAGAGCTCAAAAGTGTTATGCTACTAGAGTAACAAGATGACATCGTCGTTACGATATGGTGTTTCATTAAACAGCTGAAGTCCATCAGTGGTAATCTTATTCAACCATGGCGAGTACAATCCTCGTTCACGCTCGAGATCCAGCGAAGCTAAGTGAGTAACAACAAGATGCACTTTATAAATATAGGCTTAAATGCTTAATGATGATTGGAACTTAGATGAACATGGATGCATCAAAGTTTAGAGCCTCAGTGATTTAATAAGATTTAGAAAAAGCTCTCATATATTTATCACTATGTCTTTATCATACATGATTGACCAGTGAATGCATCAACTGTTATAAGGAAGTTACTTGAGACCAAACAATTTCCTCCGCTTACTGTTTGGTTTGCTATACTAGCTTACATGTCACAAACGACGGATGTGCTTACCTGACTAATGAATTGGTCATTGAGAGTTGATACTTGTGTTATGCTCCAAAGTGGGAGGGTGGACCCACGTAAAAATGTGTTTTGATTTTGAGTCTGCTTATGGAACCTAATACAATTGTTGTGAATGTTGCACCAAATGTGTGCAGTCAAAAGGTCTGATTTACCATTTGCCCCTAATACAATTGATGTGATCTTTTTAAGCAGGTTCATGAGCAGGTCCTATGCTTAGTATTAGTAGTATTGATTATTGAATGTCCCTTAATAAAATATGGGGCTTGAGCATCCCACATCGCCCTGGAGGGGAAAGTAGTTAGAGAGTTGTGATTATAAATAAGGAGGGAAATAAAACATACAAGTTAGGGATTTGAAGTTTTGAAAACTCTATTTTGATATCCTCTTTGACTTGTTTACAAAACCATAAGGGGACGTATGGTTCACATAATGTTTTTGAAGAAATTGTAAATTTTGGAAGGAATTGTAATTCAAAGAATTGAAATGTGTTGCAATTGTAATGTGTTGTAATTGTAATTGATGAAATCTGTTAATTTGTTTGGTTGACTCGTAATGTAATGTAATTCAAATTGTTTTATAAAATTTTAAAAATTAATATAATAATAATTCAAATAATATAATAATAATTAAAAACAATAATAAATAATAATAATAATAAAATTAATAAATAATACAATAATAACAATAATAATAATAATAAAAATAATAATAATAATAATAATAATAACAATAATAATAATAATAATAATAATAGTAATAACAATAATAGTAATAAATAATAATAATAAAAATAAATAATAATAATAATAATAATAGTAATATTAAAATAATAATAATAATATTATTAAAATAATAATAATAATAACAACAATAATAATATTATTATAAAAATAATATTAATAATTATTAGTATTTTAATAAAAATTAATATAATAATAATAATATAATTGTAATAATAAAAAGAATAACAATTATTATATAATAATAATAATAGTAATAATATTAATAATAATAATATTAATAATAATAATATTAACAAAAAAAAAGTGATGTTTATAATTAAAATATATATATATATATATATATATATATTAACAATAATAATAATAATAATTATTATTATATAATAATAGTAATAATAATAATAATAATAATAATAATAAATAGAATAATAATAATTATATATAACAATAACAATAATAATAATAATAATAATAATAAATAAATAATAATAATAATAATAATAATAATAATAATAATAATAAAAAAAGTAATAATAATAATTATTATAAATAATAATTATTATAATTACTATTTATTTTTAAAAATTAAATTATATAGTAATAATAATTATAATAACGATAAAAGATAAATACTGATATTTAACTTGTAAAAATCTGAATTCCAATGTAATTCAACAGATTACATCAAGGTTGCTATGTAATTCAGATGTAATCCAATTACATTTCTTTACAAACCAAACAAGCACTGTAATGTAATCTCAATTACAATTACATCAATCCTGCCAGCCAAACAGGATTGTAATGTAATTCAGATTACAATTACAACAGATTACGACGAATTCCAACGAACCAAACGCCCCCTTATAACATTAACACTCCTTAATAAATTTTTGATGGCGCCCCATGGCGGCGTATGACATGTACACTTCACCCTGTACTCTTAGCGTTGTTTTTTTTTTACTAATTCACGGCTATATGAGATGGTGTAAGATTATTCCCAGGAAGGTAAATGTTTTTATATGGTGTTTATTTTTGGACAGGTTGCCCCATCATTTAAACTTGTCCTCTTGGGGATTGGATATTCGATCGATTATGTGTTTGATTTGTAACGAGCAAGTAGAGTCTATCGATCATGTATTCCTTTTTTGTGACATGGCTTGAAATGTTTGGAGGCTTATTCGGTTATGGAGTGGCTCGAAGATCCCGGTTTTGAACTCTCTTGGGGACTGGGATAATTGGATTGTGTCTTAGCAAGCTTTAAAGGAGTCGAAAGATTGTGCGTACGTCATTTTTGCTGCGACTTTTTGGGTGTTATGGCGATATCAAAATAATGTCACTTTCAACTCTCAATGTTTGAGGAAGTGTGACATTTTTGATAACATTTGTCTTTACTCTTTCTCTTGGCTTAAGTATAGAGAAAAAAAACGTAGTTGGAACGATTAGTTAAACTCACCTTTCTAATTTGCAAGCTTTTTGCTAGTTTTTCTTTTAATATAAGTTGCTGTTAAAATAAATAAATAGAAACAAAAAAAGGGCTATATGGATATGGCTTGATCTAAAGAAATATAATTCGGAATGAGTCTCGGTTGAATTAGCTAATCGCTTTTGATAAATGAAAGCAAGCTGTTATTCCCCTTATTCATTTGAGGATGCTTGGGATTCATTGTTTTTCTAGCTTATTCACATTATTCTAAGCATATAAGCAGTTGCCTTTGTTTACTTATAACTTTCTAAATCTAAGCTTTTCTAAGCTTGAAATTGTAGTTTTATACTAAGCTGACTAATTGTCAAGTTTAAATTTAGCACAACAAATTTTCGTTTATACATGATATTAGTCAAGGAAGCTGAGATAGTAGAGCTCAAAATTGTTATGCTGTTAAGGATTTTTTTTTTTCTTTTTCTTGCAGTAATCTTAATGCTGCTAGAGTACAATTCTCGTTAAGCTCGGGATTCAGCCAAGCTAACTGAGGAATTAAAAAACGCGCTTGATGAACATAAGCATGACGATGCTTGGACTTACACGAACAACAAATGAGCATGGAAGGGTTTCCGAGGAACAATCGACTTGTATCAGTAATTTAAGTTTTGAATTCTTATCAATGACTTGAAGATAATTAAAATTAAACAAAACACCATAGGGAACAGATCTAATGCAAGTATAAAACTATAAAAGCATAGCATAGATAATTCATTCTTGATCTAAAATATGTGATAAAATCAAACACATACCCACAAAAATCAAATTGTTTAAAATCAGTTTTGTTTTGGTCATCCCACGTCGCTGTCTAGCGGAAAGTATCCAAAGGGAGCTAATCATATCTAGTTGTTCTATAACAACATCAGTAAGTTGTTTAATTGCTAAAATCAAATTAACTGTACGAAAGTTATACTGTTTTGTTACTTGTTTGGACCGTCTAAAAAAGTTGAATAACTGAATTGTGTATGGCTTATTGGTTGAACATGCTGACCCAATTTTGAAGCCATTTCGGCATAAATTGTTGATTATAGAATGAGCTAAAAGTGTGATAATGCAATAAAGAATACTTTTAAACATAAGTAACATATGAAAATATGAAATTATGGATCATCAAACTGCTCATTGCTTATTTTGAGGTAAAATAAACAGTTGTCAATGAACAGGTTCATACATGTGTTATTCCAAAGTGCTTATTTGGTTCATTTGAATAAAGATAATCTTCACTTCGTAGCGGGCCTGTTGACAAATGATAATAACGTTGTGTTTCTGTATATTTTTTTGATTAAGCACAAATGGTACTTAACTTCCGTTTCATTCCAGTTGTCTGTGATTGTTTTGGGAAAAAAAGGGGAGCTTCTGGTTGTTTTTTGCAAGTTTTACTTGAATTAGGTTTCTAGTATTGCGTTGCTAACTTGACCTTAGCTTTAAATCCCACATCGCTATGTGAAGGAAAGTGGCTAAGGGATAACTATTAAAAGGAAGGAAGGTGTGGGTTACAAGGGTAGGCTTTTTGATATTTTCAAAAGCCATTTGACTGAGATTTTCACTGCTTTGTAACTTTTTACCAATATCGCTATTATGAAGTTTAATTTGGCACAACAAATCTTTTGTTATCTTAGATCACCTCTCATGTTACTGCTAATCTAATATTTGTTCCATTTTGACTATAAACAAAATCTTAATTTTGTGTTGGGCTTGCCTGATAAAAGTAAACAAGTTAGGGTATGCATTTGCCCACCAAGTATTTTATAAATTTCCCATAGAGTATTGATATCAACACTGATGCATCAGTTTTGGTGACTAAATAATCAGATATTTATTATCATATGGAGAGATATTGTAGTTTTATACATTCATAAATGCAGATCATGATCATGAGATGCTTTTTTTTAGTAAAAATGAACTACCTTTAGACAATATTCACGTTTATGTAAGTTAATATGCTTCAGATTGTGTGATTGTGTCAAGATCGACCACCATATGATACGAGCTTTTTACAAATGGTGTATTTTCAGATATACATTATGATGGTCAGGAAACAGAGATGCCTGAATTCAAAATTTTATGCTATCTAAGGAATCTTTTCTAGCAGTAATCTTAATAATGCTACTAGAGTAACAAGATGACATCGTCGTTACAGTATGATGTTTCATCAAACAGCTGAAGTACATCAGTGGTAATCTTCTTCAACCATGGCGAGTACAATCTTGTTCGTGCTCAAGATCCAGCTATGCTAAGTGAGTAATTACAAGATGCACTTGATGAACATAGGCTTAAATGATGAATGCAACTTAGATGAACAAGGATGGTTTTAGGAGGAAATCTGTTGCGAGCAAGCTTAGTGCAACTTCTCCGCAAAGTTTAGAGCCTCAGTGGTTTAATAGAGCTTATGATTTTGAGAATTTCTCATATATTTATCGCTATGTCTTTACGTTACACGACTGACCAGTGAATGCATCAACTATTATACATATGGAAGTTACTTGAAACCGAACAGTTTCCTCCGCTTACTGTTTGGTTTGCTATACTGGCTTACATGTCACAAATGACTGATGTGCTTAACTGGCTAATGAATTGGTTATTGAGACTCGTGTCAATGCTCCAAAATGGGAGGGTAGGCCCATATAAAAATATGTTTTGAATCGGAGTCTGCTTGTAGAGCCTAATACAAGTGCTGTGAATGTTGAACCAAATGTGTACAGTCAAAAGGTCAAATTTACTATTTGCGCCTAATACAACTGCTGTGACCTTTTTAAGCAGGTTCATGAGCAGGCCCTATTCCTATTTACTACTAAAGCACTGGTTAGAAGAATATAAACTACATGATATATATATTCCATTCTTTTTCGGGCTATGCGGAAGATATATCAGACTGGGCATTAAACTAGCCAACCAATCAGTACGGTGGTTCAACCGGTCCGGCTGTTTTTGGCCTGTCACAAGCATCGGGTGATTATCTTACTTCATTCAATCTTCTTTTGCCTTTCGTATTTTTCAAACTTCTAGTATTCATATGTAATTTAGTAACTCGTAAATAAGACATATGGACTTATATAGTCAGTAACTTGTGTTTTGAAATGTTGTTACCAGTGACTAAAAGATAATTAAAAACAAACAAAAGATCATAGGAATAGAACTAACGGAAGTATAAAAGCATAGCATATATAAATCTTATCTGGTTTTATTTTAACAACATGAATAAGCTGATTAATTGCTAAAATCAAATTAATTACGACAGTTATACTGTCTTGTTACTGGTTTAAACGGTCTAAAGAACCTAATATCTGTATTGTGTATAGCTTATTGGTTGAACACGCTGACCCAATTTTGAAAACCATTTCGGCATAGATTGTTGGTTATAGAATGAATTAAATGTGTGATACTGTAATAGAGAATACTTTTATATTTTTTTGGGATAAAACACAAATGATAATAACATTGCGTTTCTGTATATTTTTTGGGATTAAACACAAATGATACTTGACTTCGGTTGTATCTGTTCCATTTCAATTCCAATTGTCTGTGATTGTTTTGGGGAAAAAAGGGAGCTTTTTGTTGTTTTTTGCAAAGTTTAACTTGAATTTCGCTTCTAGTAGTTCCTAAGCTTTGTTTGCTGAACTCTTTCTTTTAATTGGTATGCTTGCAGTAATCACAAATTAATGTGTCAAGTTAAATGTTGAAAATAAGATTCTTGTTCTAGATTAAGCACTTAGTTCGGTCATCCTTGCTGCAACACACATGTTTTCGACTTTTAAGTAAGTTAATCGCTAAATACTCAACAACTTTGGTGTTGTCGACACTAGTAAGAAGAATACAAAGTGACTTCAGTTGTGCCTTTGGCCATCCCACATCGCTTGTGTGATGGAAAGTAGCTAGAGGGAGCTCATTATAAATAGGAAGGGAAGGGTGAATCACTGTTGGCTTGTTGAATTTGACAAAAGTCAGGTTAATTGGTTGAATTTAGACTTATAATCTCAATACATGAACTTTTCAAAGTTTCATGTTTAAGATTTATTAGCCAAATTTATACAGTAGCTGTGATTTTTTTCAAAATTAATAAATTGATTAATTATATAGTTCAAGTTTACTGCATTACCAAACTCTCCAAAACTTATATTATACATTTAATTTACATTCTAGCATAGTAATCAAACTAAAAGGGTAATGATAACCTTGCATGTTAATAACTGGTAATTATGTGTTTGATTATTGCCCACCAAGTGTTGATAATTGCCCCTATGAGTATCAATATCTGGTTAGGTACCTATTATAATATGTGCAGGTCAAGATCATGAGTTTTTTTTTAGAGTCAAAATGAACTAGCTTTAGATGATATTCACGTTTATTTTAGTTAATTTCACTATACAAAGGTGGTTTTGCTTATGCCATCGTTGAATGTTGGTAGTTAATATGCGGCAGGTTCTGTGACTATGTCAAGACCACCATGTGAAATGGGCTTTTACAAATAGTAGATTTGCGGATATAAATTATGTTAGTCAGAAACTCACATATGGACCCAATCGTTCATTATGTTATTCAAAGAATGCTTTCTTGCAGTAATCTTAATTAATGCTACTAGAGAACCGAGAACCAATATGGCTTTGTTGTTATGACGTGGCGTATCATAAAATAGTTGATCAAATTCCATCAACGGTAATCTTCTGTTGAGTTTATGATATATAAAATACAATAAAACATAAAGACATCAAGAGTACATAGCGGAAAACTTAAAGATCATAACAAATAAATTAATTAACTGAAAGTATGCGTAACGTACCTCTTGCGAATGTCAAATCCCTCGAGCAAAGCAAAACAAAGAAGTACTTATTGGTGTAAGAATAATGTCTTACAACCACGTTCTTGTACACACGAATTAACCAAACGAATCAAGCGATTGCTAGATCTAACACAAGTCCTCGTTTAAGAAAAACGAAACCAAACTCCCTTACAAATGGGGTGCTCGGCCGAATATTAGACTAGAGAGAGGAGATGAGAGATCTAGGGTTAATTCAATGCACAAGTGTATGAAACCCTAGAACCTAACCCTCTTTATATACTAGTAGGTAAACTTTGGGAACAAGTTAGGTATTGGGTTGAAACCCATTACCCTTTGGCCGGCCATGTAGACAAGCCCAAAGAGAACCCATAACTTTTTTCCAAGTCTTCCATTTCTAGTCCTTCTCTTTTCATTTTAACGGTCGTTAGTCATTTTTCCGTTAAATACTTAACGATCGTTAACCGGACTTAATGTGCAATAATTAATCGTAAACATAAACATTAATTATTAACTTTAATTCTCATTCGCTAATGTGTGCAATCCCGTGGTCACGAGTTCGAATCCGGACATTCACATGTTTGTAAATATATACATTTCCAACAGCTCCCACTTGGATATGTTTACAAAACGTGAAATGACATTGGTTAGCGTCTAGCAACACGCCAATGCCTCCGGTACAACTCGTGTATGGTTTTCTGGAGAAAAACCAAGTTTGATGATTCATCATCATATTCATCCTTTTGTTTCTAATACCATGTTAATAAGAATATGGATCTCACTCATTTCTTAATTAACTATTCTGTTTCTCACTTTATGTGATTGATTAAGATTACCAACTCTTCTGAACATATTCCAGAAGACCTTGGGTATGGCCATACAAACATCTTAACAATCCTACGAGGGGGCTGTAGTATTATACTTCAAAATAAATTTGAAGGAAACAAATCCCATTTTGACTACAAGCAGGATTCATAAATTTCGCAACACTTCTGAAAACAACCCTTATAACTACCAGTTACGTATAGCGTTAGATTGCTTCACAAAAATGCACTACATCCATGACATATCTCTTGTATCTCAAGTCAGAGGATAAATATCCATGATATACTTAATGACAAAGATCCATAAAGTATCAGCATGTGGGTGGGATAAGTCCTATATTCAATTCATTGAATATCATCTGAAATTAGTCATGCTACGCATCAATATACTTTCAAGTATATTCTAACTAATACTCAGATTTGTCTTAATTCAATATCATTCCCATGTTATTGATCGACAATGGACTATTTAGAATAACTTAAGTTATTCAAGGATTTAAACATGCAAATATAGGATAACATCATAATAAATGAACAATAAACATAACAAAATATTTTATTTCATTTCAATAATAATGTTTAGAATATCCTTTTATCCAAATACTAAATAGATCAATGCATGATAATTCTTAGTTAATGAATTTTGCCACAAGTCATGCAACTCATACTTGTTGACAAGGCATAATTTCAACTAACTTTGATCTATAGGAATTTTGAGAATACTTATTTCAAGAATTCAATAAGTGAATTTCTTGTATATGTTTACACATATCTTGATATTGTCATATCATTCCATAAGGTGCGTGATAACCTGAACCACCCTTTTATGACAATCATCTTTCAAAACTTTTAAAGTTTAAAGTATTCTTTATTCTTTAATGTATAATGCAACTATGCTCTTAGTTGAGCATAACTAGTCAACATGGTCATCATCAAGGATACCATTACTAGAATTGAGTGTCATCTCAATTATACTACATCATTGTGTACAACAATATGCTCTTTAAACATCCGTAAACTTTGAACAGTTATAGTGTAATGTTGGTGCCTACCAAAACTCAAGTTTGTTGGCAATGACAATTATGAAACAATTGTCATATAATCATCCATAGAATCTAGGAGTATCTCCAGACTGTGGAATGTGATTCTAAATCCAAACATATTTCCTTTAAAATATTTATTACACTAACAACTTTCAATGTTGTCTAATCATCTTGTAATCAAGCATGACACAACAACTTTATACACAACATGATGTTCATGATGAATCTTCAAGTTAAACTTTAAGATCTCATCTATCTTGTCAAAGATATGTATTCATCATGTTCTATTTGACTCATTTATTTACCGCATATGTTTATAATAATAAACATATATTCCAAAGTTGTATATATTATTTCCAAATCTTACAAACTAAGTTTCATTCCCAACTAAAACTTAATTTAAGTGGAATGTAGTTGCCCATACAACATATAAGATTTAAGAAAAAATAAATAATACTCCCACTAGCTTTCAGGAATACTTATGAGCAATCTTATTTTAATTATTAAATCAAACATGGATTTAATATTAAACATAAGAAACATCTCCTAGATGCTTGCATATATCCATTCATGGATTCTTGCAGTTTGTACATATCCAAGGATTATTTGAATTCATAAAACTTCTTTGTATTACTCATCGTCCTCGCAAAAGTAATTCCACAACAAAGATTTATGACATTCATTGTCAAAATTTCATATCAATGAAACTAAGTATGACAATTATAATCTTTATACTTTTATTTAATGTATCTAGAAAGAATATTCAATCATAGTTAATTGCTTAAATATGATTAATATTATTATCACTAGACATGCATTAAATATGTGTACAATATTGTCCATATGATTTCTACATAAAGATTTAAACCACTAGGGTTTCCATCCTTTGAAGAAAATCATCTTCATTTAGATAAACCAAGTATCTAAAATTGATTATATTTATGGACAGCATCTCAACATTCATAGTATGATTGATTTACCACAATTCAACATTTGGTAAATTCATCATCATGATTAACAGGTTTACCATGATCCTGTAACTCATAATCCTCAGCATATTAAATATCTGAGATATCCTTACGGATCTATGAATGACAATTCCATCATATTGAGGTCTTTCATATACATGTTTAGCCTCATCATGATATTTGCTAGTGCATTTTAGAAGATTGTGTATTTTGTAATTCAATCTTTCAAGATCTAAACAAAACTCCCACTTGCCTTTAACAATTTAAAGATTACCTTTAAATAGTTTAGTAAGTAGAGCAACAATACATTGTTCTCTTTTGGGATATTACAAAAACGTTGACAGTTCCTGACATTAGTTTGTTACAACTCACTCTATAAGTAGTTTAACAAATTCAGAACTTCATTTATAAGACTTAATGTGATTCATCACATTCCATAAACAAATGGTGTCTTATCAATCTTCTAGGTTGGAGTCTTATTGAGTATATTCAATCTATACTCAATCTACTAACCTTGATAACTTTTGGAAGAAACTATAGTTATCTTGAATCAAACAATGCCAATAGATTTTGATTCTTCTAACTGAACATACCATAAAACTATGGTATTTCCTTAGAATTTAATATTGTAAGATTAATCTAACAATATTTAAGATAACCATCTATTCTTTGGTTTATCATATTTACCAACAAAGTAAAACTTAATGGTACAATAGAATTACCAAGTCAATTGCATGTATTATAACACAAGTATTCTTGACCAAGTCAAAAGATATAACAGTTATAATCCCACTATACGTTATAAGTCTTTGATCAACTCATTGACTTCATGCATATGTCTTAAAACATAGCAAGTTAACGTCTTACTTTATATTCTAAGTCTTTAAAAGACTTCATGTTTGTGACTTTACAAAATCATAAACATTTATAATTAAAGTAATTATGAACACCACCTCAGGTTTCAATTAATATTTCAAGTTAATATTTACTACATATATTTAAGTCATTCAACGAATACTTAAATTCAAAGTAGTATTAGATTACTTCATTTAATTATGTCATTCCATGAAATGTTCAACGTAAGAAACTGCAGAATCATCCATGCTGGTTCTCATGACACGTGGATATTTTACCTTGGGCTACAATCTAGTTCACGTTCTCACGTAACATAAATTGTAACTACAAGTGTTTCTTAAATATTGAATTACATAAATATTTAAAATAAAGTAGTCTTTGTTATCATCTTGACACATGTTCTTAATAGGGCAATCATACATATATAAATGTATACTTCCTATTAGAACGTTATTCTCTTACTTTACAGTCAAGAGAATCCTTTTAAATCATATTAATATGTGTTGTACCTTGCACACAATAAGATTTCTCCCACTTGTGCATGGAACAACATCATGTAGCATATAAATAACACGATACACGTTCGTTTATTTGATTAATATGATTTGTGTCATAGATATAACAAGTAGATGTAGAACTATATTGTTTAGTAAGGAAACGTACACGACTATCCTTAAAAACATAAGTGTCTACAATTGGAAAGTAATTATCTTTGAAGATAATCTGGGTTACTACACAGGAAATAAGGCTTGTAGCTCCAACTGAATTAGAAATCATTAAAACAACTTCTTATTCAGTAATGCAACACAAATGCTCCCACTGAATCTGACAACATTGTAAGTGTTGCATAACCAGTGAAAACAACTTGCTTGCTTTTTACTTTCCTACACATTTGAAGAACCATACGTAATCATTACTAAGGTACTAAAAGGTGTATTCTACTATATGAATGATAGGTTATCCATCAATGTTATTAACTCGAAAAATTGGGTATGCAATTTCTTCCTCAACAGGCCTACCATCCCATACTGGTATGTAGTACCTTTAAAGGCTAAAGCAAAACAACTAGATAAAAATATGCTAGTTTGCCTTTAACCAATTTTTGCGGTAATTGGTCTAGCTTCTAATCTAGTAACTCATATACATGTTTTCCAGTTAACCAACATTCATGTTGTTACAAAGGATTCATTCACCAAATGAGGGTAATGAAATCTTTATGGAAAATAAGATGTGCAATTCATTGCTAAGAGTTACATTAGAATTTAGACAATTCAAATGTTCCTATTATACCTTTCTAATTCATGAAAAGGAATAGGATTGAGTCTCATGCTTCTCTCATGGAAAAGAGACTTCGTTTGTCTTATCAGTAAATTATTCTCGATCAAACATTTGTTTGAATGCTAGAATGGATCAATTTACTAATCAAAGACTAAACCACGTTTACGGTTAAATGTTGCATTTATACATTCAAAAGAATTACAAAATTCAATTTTAGTATTTTCGATAATTAACCTTTTCAATAAACAATTAAATACCCAAGGTTTATATTCATATAACCAATTAATTATTATTGAAAACTAGGATCCAAATTGTCATAATTTCATCACGTCAGTTGATCTGCTAGTAATGAACCTTATACAAAATGGTAGAGCTATTGCTCAATTGCCAATTTCAATTGCAATTCCTAGATTTATGGGATTTACATATAGCTAATATCAATCGCCATGTAAACATGTTTTATCTCATCTTATGCCTTGAGTTGCCAGCTCTCACTACAAAACTCAATTAAGTTGTCCAACTTAAGAAACTGCAAAATCGTCCATGCCCGCTCTCACGACACGTGGACATTTTACCCTTTGATTACGATCTAAGTCACGATCTCACGCAAATAAAAAGTAATCTTAGGTGTTTCCGTTTCGTTGGATGGCATATAACTTAAATTAAAGGGTAATAGTTTTGATGTTAAATCAAATATGTACAAAGATGTCATGCATTCATCTTTGTAGCATAGTTTTTATTAAAACATTTATATCTTGTTTTAATGTATAAGCTTTTCATCATCAAACTTTAATTGAGGTATTGGGTTCACCAATCAAGGAATTTAGTGTTAATTATCATCCATTATACCGTACTTTTGCATAAGTGTAAACACTTAGTGTTTCGGATAATTACCACCGAAGTGGCGCATGGAATTAAAACTAATTCGCCCTTAAGATGAGCTTGCACATTTAATGGCTTACTAAGTAGCTCCACTCGAACTTACAGAGGGCAGAGGACCATGCACGCTAAAGCACAACCATAGACATCCTTTCAGTGTGACTGTGCGCACTTCTTTAAACCCCTTTTATTAGTTCATTCTCATGGGTGAGCCGTTCAGTCCATTTGTACCAAAGTCATCAATCAATTAAGCGATTATGATTACTAGTCTTAAAAATACATGTTTCACCATTGTTTAGGTCAGTTTATTTTCCTTGTAAAAATACCCTTGTTACACATAACAAACAAGCAAGTATTTATAAAAATAAACAAATAAACAATGAATGCATAACAAATAAAAGTCATGCATATCAAATAGCCACATGCAAACGGTTTTGATAAATCCTATTAATAACAATTCTAGATTTGACAATATGCATATATTTAATTAAGACTTTCACCCGTTTTCATCTATGTACAAGGTGAACCACATGCATCGATTCATCGATTGCGCAAGTCAAAATTAAATACATACCACATAGCACATAATTGATTAAATTAATAATTATTGAGGTCTTCCCCAATTTTAGATCTATAAAAAATTAGTGTATATCACTCTAAACAAGAAAAACATACAATAAAAGCAGATCCATGATAAAACATGCAGATAATTATAATGGACATAAAATTACACTTAACAATTAATGCAATTAAATCAAAGTTACGCATATACACATAAAGTTGCATGCATCTTAGGGTTTCTAATCCAATTAAAACAATAGTTTACAAAACCCTAATTAGGGCACCATAAAAAAACGCCCCCCCCCCCCCTCAAAATTAGGGTTTAGGTTTTGCAAACCCTAGATCTAAGCATACAAATAATAACACATTCATGTTTATTTTAATTATGTGTTTCAGTAATTAATTACTTGTTATACAAGGCTCGTGATGCCACTGTTGAGTTTATGATATATAAAATACAATAAAACATAAAGACATCAAGAGTACACAGCGGAAAACTTAAAGATCATAACAAATAAATTAATTAACTGAAAGTATGCATAACGTACCTCTTGCGAATGTCAAATCCCTCGAGCAAAGCAAAACAAAGAAGTACTTATTGGTGTAAGAATAATGTCTTACAACCACGTTCTTGTACACACGAATTAACCAAACGAATCAAGCGATTGCTAGATCTAACACAAGTCCTCGTTTAAGAAAAACGAAACCAAACTCCCTTACAAATGGGGTGCTTGGCCGAATATTAGACTAGAGAGAGGAGATGAGAGATCTAGGGTTAATTCAATGCACAAGTGTATGAAACCCTAGAACCTAACCCTCTTTATATACTAGTAGGTAAACTTTGGGAACAAGTTAGGTATTGGGTTGAAACCCATTACCCTTTGGCCGGCCATGAAGACAAGCCCAAAGAGAACCCATAACTTTTTTCCAAGTCTTCCATTTCTAGTCCTTCTCTTTTCATTTTAACGGTCGTTAGTCATTTTTCCGTTAAATACTTAACGATCGTTAACCGGACTTAATGTGCAATAATTAATCGTAAACATAAACATTAATTATTAACTTTAATTCTCATTCGCTAATGTGTGCAATCCCGTGGTCACGAGTTCGAATCCGGACATTCACATGTTTGTAAATATATACATTTCCAACATCTTCTTCAGCCATGGCGAGTACATTCCTTGTTCAAGTGAGGAATATAATTACAAAATTTACTTGATGAACATTGGCTTGATGTTACAAGAAAAAGGTTTTATACATTTATTCAAACATTAGAATGAGCTTATATTTGCTAAGTTAACATTCACAAATATCAAACCTTTGTGTTTGCGCCATAGCGGAGGCTCAATCATGAAGTCAATTAATGAATGATAAACACCTATAACTGAAGCACAACATCAACCCCGCATCATATGTAGCAGCAGCCTAAAAGTTCCACCGTTGGTACCAAATGACCTCCTTTTTATCTTTTAATTTACATTCTAGTATATTGTAATCACACCAAACAAGTAACTATAAACGTTCATGTTAAGCATAGTTTGTTGCATTTGATTTAAAAATCTTCATTTCGCAGTGGGCCTGTTGACAAATGATAATTAAGTTGGGTTTCACTATTTTCTTTTGGATTAGGCACACATGATAATTGGCTTCAGTTGTATTATATTCTATCTCAATTCCTTGAATTTTTTCGTGATTGTTTTGTGCAAAAAATGGAAATTTCTATTTTTGTTAAAATCATTTGGGTTTTGGTCATCCCACATCGCTATCTGAAGGGGAGTAGCTAGAGGAAGTTTTTAATAGGTAAGGCTGAGATTCTATGTAGGTAGGCTAATATCTTATAAACTCATCAGAGAAGAAAATCTTTTTTCATGTGTGTTTTTTAGATTTGAGCTGATTAAATAAGTTTAGTTTAAATATTTGTAATTCTTATACTTTGGTAGCATCTTGTATTATCTTTAAAAAATTACACTGGTTGTCTCCAAACTCTGCTCAATTCTCGAATATTGTCTCAAATTCTTAAAAATTGCAAGTATGGTCGTCAAAACACCCTTTTAATATATTTTTTTTAACACTACAACATTAACCCAAACACCCCTTTCTTCTACCTCACCACTCTTCTTCAACCTCTATCCCTCATCACCACCGAACAAGAATATTTAGTTGGTGTATGTCTTGTGTGTTTGATTTAGAAATGTAAACAAGAATATTGAAACTGGTATGTTTGAAAAAAAAGAGAGCTAATTGCTTAAATAATCCTTTTAGACAGCGGTTTTACGAGAGTGAATTTTTTTCATATGTTTTACACAAGTGATCAAAATATATATGTCAAAATCATACTTTTCATTCGCTTAGCATTACTCGCCCAAAAATATTGTTCGCCCAATTAAACTTTGTATATACACGCCAAAAAAACCATTCGCATTATATTTGCTCGCCCCAATATATGTACACACTCCATATAAACTCACCCACATATATGTACACGCCCAAATCATTCGCCCAGTTAAAAACTATTACAAACTTACAATAAATTCATTTTACTTACTCAAATAGTAGCTATGCGCACTGTCGAGATAGAATTTATTAAAAAAAAAAAAGAAAAATAAAATAAAATAAGTGGTTGCATGGGAACTTTTTCTCCTACCAGAGGAAGACTACTGTGTCATACAGTAACATGAGCCTCAAAAGTTGTACCCAACTATACACAACTAAAAATTCCCATTATATATAAGTTATCCAACCAAGAAAATATTAACGTGAACTTCAAAGATCTAGCCCAACGTTAACCCACTCACCCAGCACTCGCCCATCCTTGCCCAACCCTCGCCTACCACTCGCCAAACCCTCGTCCAGCTTCAAGGCTCTCCTAACACTTCGACCAACCCTCGCGGGCTTAAGACTCGCCCAACACTCGTGTCATACACGTGTATGGTTAAAAAGTAATCTACTGATCAATCTAACAGATAATATTTAAAAGTTCATTTTGGAAAAATGTATGTGCGAAGTCTAAATTCGTAAAGTAGTACTCTAAACGGTTCATTTAAAAAAAATCTCAAAAAAATATGTGTAAAAAACTTTGAGATTACAAGTGTACTAATAGTTCAATTAATTTACAAAATTTAATGCTTAGAGGTGATGGTATTAATATAAAGTATTTTTTCCATTCAACTGAAAACAATAGTCTTTCTTAGAAACACAACAAAATCATTATAATATTAGAAAGCAAAATCTTATTTTTCAAGATATTACCATCTTACTTATTTTGAGCTTGCAAAAGTAATGAAAACAATAGTCTTTCTTAGAAACACAACAAAATCATTATAATATTAGAAAGCAAAATCTTATTTTTCAAGATATTACCATCTTACTTATTTTGAGCTTGCAAAAGTAAATATTATTTGATCTATAATATGGTGGTGTTTGCGATGTGGTAAAGTGATAGTGGGTACAGTGATGTTTGGTGGTGACGAGGGTTAGAGGTTGGAAAAGAGTAGTGAGGTAGAAGGGAATGTTTAGCTTAATGTTGTAAAGTGTTAAAACAATATATATAAATGAAATGTTTGGACAAGAAAGGATGAAAAGACGAAAAGGCCCTTGTAGCTAACTAAAAAACTAACGAGTGTTATCAAAAAATGATCATGCGGGTAATATAAAATGTTGGACTATATTTGCGATTTTTTAGAATTTGATACGACATTCAAGAATCGGGCAAAGTTTAAGGACCACCCAATCTACTCTATCTTTTATATCATTTGAAGTGTTACCAACGACTAAAATTTTAAAATAGCTAAATGATCGAAAAGAGAAGTAATGCAAGTAACTAAAACGAAATTTGTATAATTGACACATGAAATTATTTTCAACTAGACATAACTTTGTGTAATTTTTCTTCTCACCGGAACTACACTCATTGCAATATTACTCTTATCATTGTGTACTTTATTATTTTTAGTACATATGTTTTGTGTGACACCTACATGCAGTTGCATTTGTAGCTTCTGCAGTTACCCATAAGTTACAAAATTAAACCCTTTTCATCTTGAATATCATTCCAAAGCAAAAACGAAAAATACGATCGTGTTAGGAACTTAGTGCGAATTCTATAAACATCACGTAAGCATATGACAGACAAGTTGCTGCATTGTGACAATATTTGATATTGAAACGCGAAGTATTACGATTTCATTATCCGAGTTTACAAGTGCCTGAAAATATGTGTTCCGTGTTAACCCAACCCAACCCAAAGTTTTGTAAACTGGTATTCGGATTGATCTCTATTAGTTACAATGTTGTGTGAATATATAATACATGAATGGGCCTAAACGTAAATGCCAAACACTATTACAAATAAGACCATTGGGCCAATATAATCATTCGCTAACAAGTTTGTTCTTAAAAAAACTCACCTCATATGTTAAAATGCGAGTTCATTCAGAAAATTTTCAAAGTGAAGTATTGGTTACTACAAGAGATTACAAACTCAAAGTTCGTCAATACACTATGTTTAATCTATAGATTTCATCGTACTAATCAAAGTAAGTTGCGTTGAAGTCCATCATAATTCATGTAGTTCTTAGGTTATAATCACTCTATTGGAAACAACATAATCTGTATGCTACTACATATTATAGTACCAAGACAACAATATTGTTACAATGTAGCATTTCATGAAACAATTTAAGTTCAGTATTGGAATTCTTTTTTTTAACCATGGTGAGTACAATTCTCGTTCAAGCTCAGGACCAGCTCTAAGCTATGTGAGGAATTGCAAAGTGCACTTGATGAACATTGGCTTGACGATGCTTGGAACTTACACGAACAACAAATTAATATGGAAGGGTTTCGAGGAACTATCGACTTATATCAATTAACTTGAGCTTTAAAACGTAACCAGTGACTTGGAGATTATTAAAAACAAGCAAAACACCATAGGAAATAGCATATATAATTCATTCTTGATCTAAAGCACATATTGAAAGATTTTGCTTGGAATGAACTCAAAACACATATTGGAATGAATTGGGTTTTTGTTATCCCACATCACGCTGTGAGGAAAAGTAGCTTAGAGGGATTTGATTATAAAATAGAAAGGGAAGGTAGCATGCAAACTCGGCTTTTTGAAGTTTTCGAAAACCGTTGGTTACAAAGTTTTTTGGCTTATAATTTCTATTGCATGACCTATTAGGCTACCGATAGTCGTGACCTGGGTCATCGGTTGTCACATCAGATTTCTTTCTTCGGAGATCAGATATGATCAAGTTGACCGATTTTTTTTATTTTATTTTTTATTATATATTTTTTTTATTTTTTTTTTAATTCAAACATTTTAAACAACAAGAGGTTAAAAACGCAGGATTTAATCCCGGTTTGGGATTCTTCGGCTGCGCTTGGTATGGTATGTTCCTTATGCGAGTGTATTCCGGATTCTCACGATCACCTCTTTTTTAGATGCTCTTTCGCGCATGGTGTTTGGGATAGGCCGAAAGATTTAGCTTGCATTGATCTTTCTACGCCTAACATTTATGATATTATTGGATCTTTGTTGCCTATTGTTAAGAAAAGAACTTCGAAGAGCGTGTGTGCGAAGTTAGTTGTAGCAGCAACCGCATATTTTATTTGGCAAGAGCGAAATTGGAGATTGTTTAAGAAATGTAATCGTTCTTCTGATCAACTAGTGGAGTGTGTTAAGGCGTCGGTTCGTCTCAAGTTGCTCTCATGTAAGCTTAAAAAGTCCTCGGATGGTGAAAGAATGGCTAGGCTTTGGGATCTTCCTGAAGCAATTTTTATTTAGTTGTTATGGCTAGTTGCTTTTGTTTATGCACCATTAGGTGATTTTTTCCTATTGGTGTAATTGGTTTTGTTTTGGTTTTCTAGCGATTATTTGGCATGTCATATAATCGTTAGTGGCTGTTCAAGTTTGGGCTTGAGGTTAATGTGGCATCTCAGTCACATTCCATTGGACTTATTGTAAATTTGGGTTTAATATATTTTACCTGGGAAGTGTCCCCTTTACCCAAAAAAAACATTTTGAACAACAAATTTAAATTCATTACAATTAAAAATATTACAATATTAAATTCAAATAAACATTAAAAACATTACGTAAATTATTCAAATAACATTAAAAACATTACAAAAATTCTTTATCGTCTTCCTCATCGTCTTCGTCACTACCGTCTTTATTCTCTTGATTGACTTGATTTCTACGATTTCTTCTAATGTGTTCGATTAAATAAGATTTTAAGTGTAGATGAGTTGATGAGTCCATTAGCTCTTGAGTAACTACTAACGATTCTTCATGCGATCTTAAGGGGTCGTGATCACGATGGCCCTCATCTTCGAACCATGTAAGACATATCGGCCGCTGCTTGTGTCGAATGATCATATTATGTAATATGATACATGTATGCACAATATCTTGGAGATCCCGTTTATACAACCCACGAGCAGGAACTTTAAGCATTTTTAACTTCTTCTTCAACACACCAAAAGCCCGTTCCACATCTTTCCTTGCTGCTTTCCTCTTGTAAAATATTCTTTTTTCATCACCCGTGGGAGGATTTTAAATGGACTTAATAAGGACGGACCATTGTGGATATATCCTATTAGTAAGATAATATTCCTTTTTATATGTGGTGCATCGTTAGCCTCGAATTCAAGGTCTAGTGCTTTCGCAGATTTGATATCATTGAAAACAGGGAAACGATGTAAAACGTTTACGTCGTTATTCATTCCGGAGACACCAAAGAGCGTATGTCAAATCCATAAATCTTGAGAAGCGACCACTTCCAATAAAATGAATGGATGTGGCCCGTGATCACCCCTAGCATATTGACCTCTCAAACTATTTGGGCAATTCTTACACTCCCAACTTGTATAATCAATGCATCCCATCATCCCATGAAAATCCATGCTTATGCTCGTGATGAGCGTATAATCTTTCAATGTCAGAATACGTGGGCTTTCGCAAATACTCAACACCATATAACTCCATGATAACCGTGCAAAACTTACGGAGACATTCACGGGATGTTGTTGCAGCCAATGCCAGATTCTCGTTAAGAGAATCAGGAACGGCCGCGTATCCCAGTTGACGAATGGCCGCAGTACATTTGACCAATGGGCCAATACCAGGTACGCCCCTAGCATCAAGAGTTTGTTGAAAATAAGAAGAATGATCGGTTAGCTCTCGAACAATTTGTGTGAATAGTTCTCGGCTCATTCGGAACCGTCGACAGAATGTCTTTTCGTCGAATTGCGGGTTTTCGGAGAAGTATGCCACCACTAAACGATTATGAGCACCCTCATGATCCCTACGTATGTACCTTTGTGGAACTTTTGGCTGTGATGCTTGGTAAGCCTTCCAAGCAAAATCCGCAAACTCCACAAACTCACTAAAAACTTCATCATCGTCAGGAGACGAAGAACCAAATAATAGCTCGTACGACATATTAAAAGAATGTGTTTGAATGTATTGATAGAAATGTTGTTTAAAGTTGTGTGTTTAGAAGTGTGTTTGAGGTTAGTATTTAAAGGATGTAAAGTGGTAAAGGTTTTTTAAAAAAAGATTTTTTTTTTGTTTAAAACGGTAGCATTTTGGAAATTGGAGAGTTTCAAAATCGGTTGAAAAACCAACCGATATTCAATTTTTGTGAATCTCGACCGATGTGAGACTCAAATACCACAGTGGTGTCGACCGACTTTAAAGTCGGTCGTTACCTTCGACCGACCGATTTGATCAGTCCCATTGTGACGAGCCATATAAGCTTTTGTAAATTGTAAATTTATATGTCCAAAAACTCTTGTCAATCACCCTCTTTTTAAATCTCAATAGGTTAACTAGTCTTATAAACAAATAATTCTTTTTATAGCTACGTTAATGTGCACAGATTGAGAGCATCAAGACGATAAGCTTGATTAAACCAAACTGAATATTCTCAGGCCGATGTGTCCTTTCAAATAAGAATGAGAACCAAACAATATTCACATTTGATGAGGATGTTTGGGTGTCTTTTACCTTAGCTTATCTTCTACGTTTTAGAATCCTTATCAAACCAAAGCCGTAACAATCACCTTTCATGTTAACACTAAGCATCAACTGTTTTGTTTTATTATAAAAAATAGTAAAAAAAAAATCTTCATCTGTAGTGGACTTAGCTGATAAGTGGTAAACAAGTGTTTGATATTTGGCTATTTGCCTCTTTGAGTATCAATATCTGCTAGTAACTTCAGCTGTGTTTTGGTCATCCCACATTGCTGTGTGAAGAAAATAACTAAAGGAAGGAAGAGGTGACTTACAAGAGTAGGCTTTTTGATATTTTCAAAAGTCACAATCTTTGTTTACTCGGACTTATAACTTTCTAAATCTAAGCTTTTTTAGGCTTGATGTTGTAGTTTTATAAGGTAGGGTTAAACAAAGACATGTGCCTTTTTCCAATATCACTAAGCTGACTAATTATCAAGTTTAATTTAGCATAGTAAAACTTTTGCTATCTTAAATCACCTTTCGTTTTACTGCTAATCATATACTTGTTGCACTTCGATTATAAAAAATCTAAATTACTTGATGGGCTTGCTGATAAAAGTAAGCATATCTATTTCCCATAGAGTATTGATATCAAAACTGATGCATCAGTTTTGGTGACAAAATAATGGCTGTAGATATATTTTATTATCATATGGAGAGATATTGTGTTTATACTTTTATAAATGCATATTAAGAACATGAGATGCTTTTTTTAAGTAAAAATCAACTTACCTTTAGACAATATTAATGTTTATGTAAGTTAATATGTTGCGGATTGTGTGCCTGCGTCAAGACCACCATATGATATGTGCTTTTACAAATGGTGGATTTTCGGATAGACATGATGTTAGTCATGAAACTGAGATATGAGAGATCATCACAATTTGTTACGCTATTTAAGGAATGCTTTCTTGTAGTAATCTTAATGCTACTATAGTAACAAGATGACATCGTCGTTACAACATGGCGTTACATCAAACAGATGAGTCCATTAGTGGAAACTTCTTCAACCATGGAGAGTACAATCCTCGTTCAAGTTGACATCGTTGTTACAACAAGGCGTTACATCAAACAGATGAAGTCCATCAGTGGAAACTTCTTCAACCATGAAGAGTACAATCCTCGTTCAAGCTCAAGATCCAGCTAAGCTAAGTGAGTAATTACAAGATGCACTTGATCAACATATGCTTAAATGATGAATGATCTTAGATGAACATGAATTGTTTTATGAGGAAATTTGTTGTGAGCAAGCTTCGTGCAACTTCTGCGCAAAGTCTAAAACCCGAGTGGTTTGAGAGAGCTTAAGATTCAGGAAAAGCTCGCCTATATTTATCACAAACGACTAATGTGCTTACCTGGCTAATGAATGTTAGTTGAATATCACTATAGGCCCGGTTGTATTATGTATGGGTTTTAATTAGGGTTTTGTCGGTTTAGCCTATACATAATACAACCGGGCCTATACAAATATACAAATAACAATGAATTGGTTATCAGACTCGTTTTATGCTCCAAAATGGGAGGGTGGACCCACATATAAATGTGTTTTGATTCTTAGCCTGCTTATGGAGCCTAATACAAGTGTTGTGAATGTTGCACAAAATGTGCGCAGTCAAAAGGTCAAATTTACATTTGCGCCTAATACAATTGACGTGACCTTTTTAAGCAGCTTCATGAGCAGGTCCTATGCTCAGTACTATCGAAAGTCATT
Source organism: Chrysanthemum makinoi (assembly GCA_910596185.1). Lineage (NCBI taxonomy): Eukaryota > Viridiplantae > Streptophyta > Magnoliopsida > Asterales > Asteraceae > Chrysanthemum > Chrysanthemum makinoi. Next base: position 61,540,293 of record OU343221.1, read on the forward strand.
TGATAAAATATGGGTCTTGAACATCCCACATCGCCCTGGAGGGGAAAGTAGGTAGAGAGCGGTGATTATAAATGAGGGAAATAAAACATATACGTTAGGGATGTTGAAGTTTTGAAAACTCACTAATGACATACTGTTTGACTTGTTTGCACATTAACTTTAATGTTATATGTTTACAAGTCAATTATGTGTATATTTAGTATGGGAAAGGATCCAATTAGAAGAGAAAATAAAATAAGAAGGATGAGAAATATTTGTAGCCACATATTTCAAATGAAGAATGAGAAATTCATGGAAGATGCATCTTTTATTGTAGGTGCATCTGAAATGTGCGGTTATGGTTACTTCTCATTCTTCTCATTTTACTTTTATTTCTCATTTGATCCATACTCTATTTAGTATTGCTTAGTTTCAACAAAATATTGTTTTAGCTTTGCGTTTTACTAATTCACCCAGCTAATAACGTCTATATGGATTGGTCTAAAGAAATTGGATTAGGTATGAGTCTCGGTTGAATTAGCTAATCGCTTTCGATAAATCAAAGCAATATGTTATTCCCCTTATTTATTTGAGGGTGCTTGGGATTGATTTTTTTTTTTTTTTTTTCCTAGCTATAGCTTATTCACATTATTCTAAGCATATAAGCAGTTTGTACATTGTAATGTTTGGATCATTTAAGCTGATTTTGATTATTTTTTAGTTTAACGAACAATATTCAGTAATGACATTATTACATGTCTTCTTTTGATTATTCTATTACTTATGTTTGCTAAGCTAACATTAACAACTATCAACCCGCTGTTCTTGCGGCATAACTGTAATTCAAATATGAAGTCAAATAAAGTACTATGATCTAAACACCTTAAATATGAAGCAGAATATCAACTCCATCGAATCAAGTCATCAATGAGACATGCGTTAAGCAACAGCTTAAGGGATTCCACCATTGGAGCCAACATGTTAGCCACTTAGCATAATTTGTTGCATTTGATGTTAACACATAATGGCTAACAAGTTGGGGTTAATTTTTAAAAAATGGCCCTTAGTGTATGAATATAGAAATTGATGGCTTTTACAGAAACTAGATACTCGAAAATATGGATAGAAGATGTTAGTCACGAAACTCAAATATGGGAACTTAAAAGTTCGTTAGGCAGTACCAAGACGACAATATTGTCACACCGGCATTTCATCAAAAAGTTGAAGTTCTGGAAATCTTTTTCAACCATGGTGAGTACAATCATTGTTCAAGCTCGGGATCCATAAGCTAACCGAGGAATTACAAATGCGCTAACATAGGTGTGACGATGCTTGGGCTTACACGAACAACGAATTAGCATGGAAGGGTCTCCGGGGAACAATTGACTTGTATCAGTAACTTAAGTTTTGAATTCTTACCAATGGACTTGATAATCAAAGTTAAACAGAACACCATAGGGGAACAAAGTGTTTAGAATTATTTGGATTTGGTCATCCCACATCACGCTACGAAGAAAAGTAGCTAAAGGGAGCTGATGGAGGGGCTTATGGGGCTTTTTTTTTTGGGTAAAGGGTTTGTACCCGGTGAAGTATATTGAAACAAAAAATATGAGTTTCGAACAAAGAAGAGTGGTGATGAGCCACTCTTAAGGAAATAAAAACCACCGTGTTTGAACATGCTCAAACACCACGACCATAAACGAAACTAGAGCCACACACATAGATAACTAATGAAATACAATGACTCTAGACAACCTTGACATAATTACTCATGCAATGGCAGCTTCCAAATTCTCTTCACGTTTTCAACACAAGCTTTTTTCTTGAATCTGATGGACGCTAGCTTAGACCTCACCATGTCAACAATAATGTTCATTACCTCTTCAGCCTTTCTTGCTTTCTTCCCATGGAGCCTCTGATTCCGCTCTTGCCATACATAATAAGCTGTCGCAGCCACTATAAGTCTACCTACAATGCTCGTAACATTGTTCTTTTTTGCCATGGGTATTATCCAATCCATGATATCACTCCAAACTGGTGGTACATCAGGAAGTTCAGCCGCTTGAAGCACACCTTTCCACACATTAGCCGCAAAATAACATTCGAAAAATAGATGCTCATGGGTGTCGGGTTGAAGCTTACATAACGGGCAACGAAGCAACTTTAAGTCGACATCACTGCCACCGTCCCATTGCCTCAGGCGATCTTGAGTCTTTAAGCGTTTCCTCATAATAAGCCATACATGAATAGAATGCCTTGGAATTCCATAAGTAGACCAAACAAATGAATGCCATGCCACTTCAGTTTCACGATCACGAATAGCATGCCATATATCTCGCACAGTAAAGTCTTTAAACAAGCCATCATAGGACTTTAAGTATAGCCCATCCTCTTGATTATTATGCAATATAGGAACTTGAACAGTAGATAGAGTAGGAAAAAGAACTAACCAGGTATTAGGCCACCTCCATGCATTATCATGCACAATATCAACTACTTTATCTTGAATGGAAACCCTCCTGTGTTGATAGCTCTAAAGGTGATATGAGATATTAGCGGCCCAATATTAGCCCATTGATCAAACCATGCGGAAGCTTTCGTACCATCACCAATTTTATGCCAAAAAAAAGGCCTAACAATATATCGAATACTCAATAATTTCCGCCATCCCCAACTAATGTTTGAACCCATACTCACCTCCCAAAAACTTCTACTTTTGAGCTTGTACGCATGTATCCAACGGACCCACAACATTTGTTTATTAGTTAAAATCTTCCAAACATGAGATGTCATTAGAGCCACATTAAACGATTCTAGCTTACGAATTCCAAGACCCCCTTCGGGTTTGGGAAGGCAAACATCCTCCCACGCAACCTTAGCCTTACCCCGCTTCATATCCCCTTGACACCACAAAAAACCACACATAAGTTGCTCAATATCATTAATAATACCAACCGGGAGAATAAAAAATAGACGCCAGTAAACATGCATAGAAGAAAGGACAGAAATGACTAGCTGAAGCCGACCCGCAAATGAAAGCCACTTGTTCTTCCAGTCTCTTATTCTTTTCTGAACACTCTCAACAAGGAATTTACAATCCTTATGAAGAAGTCTTGTAGAAATAAGAGGAACACCTAAATACTTGATGGGGCTTATGGAGGGGCTTATGGGGCTTGGGCTTCTAAAATAAGCCGGCTTATAAAATAAGTCTCGTTTGTCATGCAGGCTTATGAAATCATAAGCCCCGAAAAGGGGCTTAAAACTTTAGCCCCATAAAAGGGGCTAAAAACTTTAGCCCGGGGCTTATGAATCATAAATTACGTATTTACCCACAAAAATATCTAACATATACCATATAACTCATTTAACTATATCATTTTTATTAATTTTGCAATAATAAGCCCCAACCCCAGCCCGTTTGCTAAACATGTCTACAAAAATACAAATTTCAACTTCGGCTTATAATAAAAGCCCTAGCCCCAGCCCCAGCTCAAGCCCTAGCCTCAGCTCCAGCCCCAACCCATTGCGCCAAACATACCCATAAATAGAAAGGGAATGATTGGATACTAGGTAGGCTTGTTGATATTCTCAAAAGCCATCAGTTACAAGTTTTCTTGGCTTACAACTTTTGAAATGAAAGCTTTCTTAAGCTCATTTATTTTAGTTTTGTTGGTCAAGGTATTCTGTAATTGGTGTCTTAGATTTTTCATAAGTTGACTAATTTTTTAAAATAGGTTGTCCAAGATTATATGTCTACTATAGACTTACACACAGTTTAAGTAAAAGTGAAAGTGTAATTTATGGTCTTGTTCACTAATAAAATGTCATTTTGACTATTTTATAAAATAGTGAAAGTGAAAATGGACGTAACTTTGGGATAAGCCAAAATAGTTGATCGGTCATCGTGGGCCTTTGCGAAACAGACAAGGGTTCGAACCCAATCCATGGCTAAGTAGGTCACTGAGACAGGAGCTCATCGACTGGAGCCGGGTCTTTGGAAAAAGGTCCAGTTAGCATCAAAAGATGCTTGAGATCGAAGTGTTCCCACCAATATACACATTTTTTGCGAAGAAAATAGTAGACATATAAATTGTAACGAAGGCAACAGAAATTAAAGATTAGTTTGACAAAGTTCATTAGACTCTGATCTAAATCAAACTGACGGTTAAGCTTCTTAAATAACCTATTTTAAAAGTGCTATGATATAAATTCATGATATATAGAATGTGGTTGCAATGATGTAAATCTAGTGATTTTTGGTATTTTAATTTTTTTTAATCATCATACACTAATTTTTATCAAACATGTTGATACGGCCCCAACTAGTAGCCCAAGTGACACTCCAGCTAGAGACATACCCAAGAGACTCAATACAAGACCTTACTGGGCCAAAGACTATGTCTAATACATGGTTCTTTTTAGTTAGCACATTAGGCCCATGAATTGTTAGGGTATCATCTTTTTGTTTGTATGCACTGCCACCTGGTGTCTTGGAGCTGAGCTTGAAAGTAGTACTTAGGCAAAACATTGACGGAAAGAATGACAAGAAATATGAGTTTAATTTTATCTTCATAAATTTGCTTGAACTTTTTTTATCTTTCTAACATTCTGGGTTGTCTCCTTACCTAAAGGAGAAACTGAGATCCTATCATTTGGTGCTTTCATCATGCCATGACAACCACCTACATCATCTGGTTTATCACCGATTGATGAAACCCTAGAAAACCCCACTCCAGAGATGGACGAAAGATCGGAGCCGACTTTGGCACAAATGAATCAATGATTGAACTCTTTAGCTGCTGAATTCGATGAGGTAAAAAAGCTACTAACCCAGCTTTCAATGTCTAATTCAATACATAATGAAACACTTCATTCCCCTTTTTCTGCACCTCCTCAAAATCTTCAATCGCCACCTGTATATCCTCATATGTTCAGTCCTAGACCTGTGTTATCAACCCTTCCACCACTTACGCCACCCGCATACTCATTTACACCTCAATTATCATCACTATTATCCCCACGCACCAATCTAAATTTCCACCTGAGTCATCTTCCTCATACGTTCCCACATCACTTCCAAACATTCACGCAACACCACTCCCGCAGCAACACACCATTTATCATCAACCACCAGATACCTATCAGATTCCTACACCTAAACTGAAGTTACATTGTTTTGAGGGAATCGATCCCTTGGATTGGATCTTCCATGCTAATCAATATTTTCAGCTACTTAGAATACCAAATGAACGTCGTCTAGAAATGGTATCATGTTTCTTGAAAGGGGAAGCATTAGCTTGGTTTCAGTGGTTATTCGCTAATAGGTAGTTAACCACATGGGAGAATTTTTTACGAGCTTTAGAACTTAGGTTTGGACCATCTGCATTCGCTAATCACCGAGCAGCCTTATTTCAGCTTCGACAAACTGGTTCGGTCAGCGCTTATCAAAAGTTGTTTGAAAGACTATCTAACAGAACTGTTGGTTTGTCACCTGATGTGGTTTTGGACTGTTTTATAGCGGGTCTTAAAGCAGAAATTCAAAGAGAACTAGCTATTCTCAAACCTCCAACCTTGGATACAGCGGTAGGATTGGCGAAGTTGATTGAGGATAAGATTAAGGCAGAGCGTATTGCAAATGCCAAAACACCTACTACTTTTTCACAAAATCAATCGAGCACCCACTATGTACCTCCCATATTCCCTACACCTCCCAACTTTCCTCAGCAACCCATTAAACGACTGACACAAAATGAGCTTCAAGAAAGGAAAAAGAAAGGTTTGTGCTTTAATTGTGATGAATTGTATCGAGTGGGACACAAATGTAAATCACCACATATTCTAATTCTCATACCCGATGATGTGGATCCAACCCTTTTATCAATGGAACATATAGAAACCGAGCACCCACCACCTTTGCCTCTATCTTTGTTAACCCGATCACCCCATCATACAATAGTTATACCTTCAACAGAAGGCACAATACCACATGATTTTTCCAATGACACATCAACTGAACCAATTTTATTCCATCTCTCTTCTGTTGCTTATTCAGGTTTGGGAAACATGAAAACACTATGCATCACTGGAAATTTAAATGGTCTTCAAGTAACGGTACTCATTGATTATGGAAGTACGCATAATGTAATGCAACCTCAAATTGCTGAATTTCTCGAATTACCAGTACTTGCTACCCCTGCATTCCCAGTTATGGTAGGCAATGGAGCTAAGATAGAATGTTCGGGTAGGTGTTCTGATCTCTCTCTTGTTCTCCAATCACATACTTTGGTTGTTTCATGTTACATTTTACCAATACAAGGAGCAGATTTGGTTTTGGGAATCGAGTGGCTTCACACTTTAGGACCAATAGTGGCTGACTTTTCGGTCCCGTGTATGATGTTTCATCACAACAAACAACTTATTTTGCTAACTGGTGATTCAGCAATGACCCCATTGTCATTTTCTCAGTTCACTCGTTTAGTCCAAACAGATTCTATTGCATCAATACACTCAATTACATGTTCCCCAACAACAATATCTGCCACTCCAAATTTCTCCACACTTCCGACAGACCTAAAAAGTATTTTACAATCCTACTCTTCCATTTTTGATTCTCCTCATGGCCTCCCTCCTTCACGTGCTCACGATCACCACATTCACCTTGACCCTACTTCTAAACATGTTTCACAAAGACCATATCGGTACCCTCACTATCAAAAGGAGGTTATGCAACAACTAATTCATGATATGCTCACTGAAGGGATCATCAGACCTAGCAATAGTCCTTTTGCTTCACCGGTGCTATTGGTTCGAAAAAAAGATGTCACATGGCGGTTTTGTGTAGATTACAGGGCACTCAATGCGATAACAATTCCAAACAAGTTTCCTATGCCTACAGTTGAAGAGTTATTAGACGAGCTTAGGGGATCAGTTGTGTTCTCAAAGCTCGACCTTCGGTCTGGATACCATCAAATTCGGGTAACTGAAAAGGATGTCCATAAAACAGCTTTTCAAACATTTGATGGGCATTATGAATTTTTAGTTATGCCATTCGGGCTAATGAATGCGCCATCAACGTTCCAAGCTGCCATGAATGACTTATTTCGTGACTTCAAGTTCGTGCTTGTTTTTATGGATGACATTTTGGTTTTCAGTGATAGTTGGGAACGACATTTACATGATTTAAATGTGGTTTTAGAGAGACTGAGGCACAACCAATTTTATGTGAAGCTATCAAAGTGTGTTTTTGGTGTCTCAGAAGTTACTTATCTAGGCTACATCATCTCATCTAGAGGATTTGAGGTTGACCCGGAGAAGATTCGTGCCATAGTTGAATGGCCACTACCTCGTGATCTCACTGCCCTTCGTGGATTTCTAGGCCTCACACGCTATTATCATCGGTTTGTGAAAAGTTATGCAACAATTGTAAGTCCTTTGACAAACATGTTACAAGCTGATAACTTTGTTTGGACTTTCGAGTCTAGAGAAGCTTTTGAAAACCTCAAGCAACACATGATAGAATTACCAACTCTCGCTCTACCCGATTTCTCAATTCCATTTGATGTTACAACCGATGCGTCTGGATCAGCTATTGGAGCTGTCCTTTCTCAACGAGATCAACCTTTAGCATTCTTTAGCAAAAAGTTAAGGTCAAGAATGCAAGCTGCTTCTACTTACATACGAGAGATGTATGCAATCACAGAATCTGTCAAGCGTTGGAGGCATTATCTTCTAGGAAAAAGGTTTCGAATATTTACTGATCAACGAAGCCTCAAGTTCATACTTAATCAAAACATACAAACACTTGAGCAACAAAAGTGGTTATCTAAGTTACTTGGATACGAGTATGACATCTTCTATAAACCAGGAAAAGAGAACACCATTGTCGATGACCTTTCTCGGATTGATTCCTCACATACACCAACACTCTGCGCTTTTACAACACCAACGCTGCCTTGGTTAGGTCAGGTGAAAAAGTATCACTGACCATCAGGAGGGTCAAAAAAATTGAAACAGGGAGCTTGAAATATTATACTATACACTCAGATTTGGTCTTCTTTCGAGATCGATTATACATACCAGATGTTCCTGATCTGTGACATCAACTCATTCAAGAAGCACATTCTACACCAATGGGAGGTCACTCAGGTATTAAAACTTCTGTATCTCGCCTCGCATCATCTTTCTTTTGGCCGGCAATGCATAGATCTGTCCAAGCATTTATTGAAATGTGCCAAGTATGTTAACAACACAAATACAACACCCAAAATCCATACGGTCTCCTCACCGCACTTCCCATCCCAGCCGAGGTTTGGGAGGACATCAACATGGATTTTATCACACACCTGCCCACATCTTATGGTAAAACAACGATTTGGGTCATTGTTGACAGACTCACCAAATTCGCCCATTTTCTTGCTCTAAAGCCAAATTACACTGCAGCCACTTTAGCTTCTCTTTTTACCACAGAGATCATCCGTTTACACGGCATACCAAGATCAATTGTCTCTGATCATGATCCGCTTTTTCTTAGCAACTTTTGGAAAGAGATTTTTCGAGTTCAAGGCACTACCCTCAACTACAGTAGCTCATATCACCCACAAAGTGATGGTCAAACTGAAGTTCTCAATCGTACATTGGAATCATACTTGAGATGTTTCACTAGTGATGAACCTTCTCTCTGGTCCAAGTTCTTACCTTTAGTGGAGTATTGGTACAACACTACCCTGCATTTTGCCATTGGAATGACTCCTTTTGAAGCACTGTATGGCCGACCTCCACCAAAAATACCTTCCTACATTGTTGGGACTACCAACATTGAGACCCTTGATCAACTACTTTTAAACAGACAAGAACTCCTACACAAACTCAAACACCATCTAACTCATTCTCGAGATCTCATGGTGAAACAAGCCAATAAACATCGACAAGATAAAAATTTCAAAGTTGGAGACTGGGTTTACCTCAAATTGCAACCATACCGTCAAATTTCTGTGGAACATCGCTCATCCCAAAAACTTGCGAAGCGATTTTATGGTCCTTTTCGTGTGCATCAGCGAATTGGACCATTAGCTTATGACTTGGAGCTCCCACCCACCGCAAAGATTCATTTTGTTTTTCATGTGTCAATGTTAAAGCTTTGCAAAGGGTTGCCTGATGCCCAGATTTCCCCATTACCGCCACTCTCAGTCGGGTCACAACTAGTTCTGGAACCGGAGAAGATTCTAGCAACTCGAGATTTAAAGACCTCTGAAGGTAATGCAAGACAATTATTGGTTAAATGGACATCACTTGGTGAGGATGAATCAACATGGGAGATGTTATTATCTTTTATTTCTACATATCCGCCATTCGACCTTGGGGACAAGGTCGTTTTTCAAGACGGGTGCACTGATACGGCCCCAACTAGTAGCCCAAGTGACACTCCAGCTAGAGACAGACCCAAAAGACTCAATACAAGACCTTACTGGGCCAAAGACTATGTCTAATACATGGTTCTTTTTAGTTAGCACATTAGGCCCATGAATTATTAAGGTATCATCTTTTTGTTTGTATGCACTGCCACCTGGTGTCTAGGAGCTGAGCTTGAAAGTAGTATTTAGGCAAAACATTGACGGCAAGAATGACAAAAAATATGAGTTTAATTTTATCTTCATAAATTTGCTTGAACTTTTTTTTATCTTTCTAATATTCTGGGTTGTCTCCTTACCTAAAGGAGAAACTGAGATCCTATCTCATGTCTCATTTTATTTTTATTTTTTTAGATCTTTTAAGAGAATTACAATGTACACATGAGGCGGCATTTCGAGGTTGGAAAACCACTCAACCGAATTACCATTTATTTATTTATTATTATTATTATTATGAGGAGAGTTATTTTACATTCTAAACTTTTATTACATACCAAGGGACACATCTCCACCATCCATCTAAAAAAAATCAATAGCTGAGATTAAAAGCATTTTATTATTTTACCTATTTTTTATAATTTAAATATCTCTTAAACCGTTAATCGTTAAACAAAAATATTTACACCATCGCGATGAGCATTTAATTATCTTTCTATAGACGGGCACTTTGATATACTTTCGGGAAAAAATATCATTTTTTTCACGTTTTTTCGTCTTTTTTTACGTTATTTGAAATTTGCATAAAAATTCAAATATGATTAAACACCAATTTGAATATCACATGTGATATTAGTGTTAAATCATACTACCTCCGTCCCAATTTAAGTGTCCATAATGGAATCTTTAAATGTCCCAAATTAAGTGTCCATAGAATATTCCTGCCAGTGAGACGAGACTTTAGTGGGTGAAAATGATATTTGATTGGTGCAGAGTCTAGTTAGTGGAATTTTCTAAAACTTTGTGCATATGAATAGTGGACACTTAATATGGGACGGAGGGTGTATATGATATGTGATATCACATATGATATGATATGTATATCATATCTGATTTTACACTAATATCATATGTGATATTACATATATCATATATGATATAACACTAATATCACATGTGATATCCAAATTAGTGTTTAATCATATATGATTTATTAATGCAAATTTCAGTTATGTAAAAAACGAAAAATCTTAAAAAAAAATGAAAAATACGAAAAAAAAAATTGTCGAAAGTATATCAAAGTACCTATCTATAGAAAGATAAATAAATGCTCGTCGCAATGATATTTTTTTTACGCTTAACGATTAACGGTTTGAAAGTTATTCATATTTTAAAAAAAGTGGATGAAAGTGGGTTTTTTTTAATTGTTGTGATTAATCTCATCCATTAGATCAAATAAAAATGAATGATGGACATTGATCCCTTGGTATGTAAATAATCTTTTGTCCTCAAATGATCTTAAATCTATTATTATTATTATTATTATTATTATTATTATTATTATTATTATTATTATTATAAATTCAATCAAAAGAAAAGGGTTTAACATGATTGAGGAGGAGCTATTTCTTTGGTCTTCTAATAGAATAGACAATACCTGGCTACAAAATTTTTAGACCGCACTATGGAAAAAATAAGTTTGCATAAAGGAAAAATGGTGAAACGGATATCTTGACTCGGCTTTCGATTTGGTTCTCGTTAATATCATTTCTTATATTGTTACCGATAACAATCATTAATATATTTTGTGTAAACCAAATCATCGTTTTAGGCACAAAATATATTAATGATTGTTATTGGTAACAATATACGTAATGATATTAACGAGAACCAAATCGAAAGCCGAGTCAAGATATCCGTTTCACCATTTTTCCTTTATACAAACTTATTTTTTCCATAGTGCGGTCTAAAATTTTTGTAGCTAGGTATTGTCTATTCTATTAGAAGACCAAAGAAATAGCTCCTCCTCAATCATGCTAAACCCTTTTCTTTTGATTGAATTTCTAATCGAGTTAATAATAATAATAATAATAATAATAAATAAATTGTAATTCGGTTGAGTGGTTTTCCAACCTCGAAATGCCGTCTCATGTGTACATTGTAATTCTCTTAAAAAATCTAAATAAAATAAAAATAAAATGAGACATGTTTGATAAAAACTAGTGTATATTGATTAAAAAAAATTAAAATACCAAAAATCACTAGATTTACATCATTGCAACCACATTCTATGTATATCTTGAATTTATATCATAACACTTTTAATAGTAGGCCCATTATTGCAGTTACGGAGACTTTTCAAATTTGGATATCTAAAATTTCGGATTGTGGTTTCATACATCCGAATATCCGAAAATTGGGTAACCAATAATCCAATTTTTTGAAAATCTTTTTATAAATTCCGAATCTGAATATACCAATTCGTTAATAATTTCATATCAAGTTTACGAAGGTCAGAATACGGATATTGATGAAGCCCAAATTACATGAATTTCGTACATTTTGAGGGCATTTTTAGCTCTATAAGTTTACTTGCACATTTAAAATCTCTTAAGTTTCTTTCAAAGATTTTTACCCGTAAAAATTGGCACAAGCAAATTGAGAGATTAAAAACCGGTGTTTGTTTGTCTAGTTAGTGAAACTGACTTCGATAATGCCATTGTAAGTCGCTTGTCTAATTCATTTGTTTACCCAAAAATTAGCATTAATAAGCTTCTTAGGTATACCATGCATAAATCCTTTTGTTACATTATCTGATTAACATCTAAATATATTTTTTATTATATTTAACAAAGGGTGCGGAAGATATGCCGAGAAGGTTTAATTTGCTGGGAAGAATAAGAAACAAAGGGCAAATAATCACCACCTTATAACGTACATTATACTAGCAAAATTTGTTTGGGATTTGGATAGTCTACGTGTTAAAAATGCAGACGTAGTATCAATGTATGCGCCAATAGATGTAATTAACGATGATTTAGTATTTTGGACGCAACGTTAGCCTTCTTGTTAGTTTAGGAATATCATTTCACCTTAGCAATTGATCTTAGTGAGGTTTAAGCCGTCTCAAACCCATTCACGCGAAGAAGTGTGAATTCTCGAAAAGATGTTGAAGGATGATAAAATGCGGATACAAGTCATTGGGGATTTCAAATGGCATCACGATACTGAAAATTTAGTTCTTAGACATACAAACGGGCATGCGCGTTTTAGATGTGCCATGCGTTACACATATATGTTCAATAAAAAATACGAGTTTGGAATGTGTGATCCGTACGTGAATCATTTGGTAGCGATCAATAATGTATGTACATTATATTATGTTATATCAATGATATATGTCATATTGATGAGATTTAGAGAGAACACGTAATTGGACAAATTGTGAAATGAATTTTATTAAGAAAAAATGAATTGTTACTGTTACATTGGATCCATCGGGTATTTATACTATTGATGTTACTTACAAGCTATACAAAATATCTTAATACAACAAGTAACTAACTAAGCTAAGCTAACTACATCTTGCTGCAATTGACCATACTTCTGTTGAGTAGAGTTCTCATCTTGTGGAAACTTGAAGGGGTGTTTGGATGTCTGTGTATTGAGTTGACCCTGCAAGTAAAGTGTTTGGCATTCTGTGTCACATCATCCCCCTCGTAAGCTGGCATTGTGTAAGGATTACACAAGCCTAACTTGGACAAACAATTGTAGTGAAGTGGTTTAGGAAGCCCCGTGGTTAGAATGTCTGCCACTTGTTGTTTGGTTGAAACATAGGCTGGTAGGATGAGACCCTCTTTGACTTTGTCCCTGAAAAAATGGCAGTCAATTTCTCTGTGTTTAGTCCTAGCATGATGGACATGATTTGAAGCAAGTGAGATTGATGAAACATTGTCGCATAGGATGGGTATAGGAGTAGAGACTTGAACTTTAAATTCTTTGAGAAAGCATCTGAGCTAAGTAACTTCACAAGTAATATATGCTAGGGCTCTATACTCTAACTCTGTGGATGATCTTGAGACCACAAATTGCTTTTTAAATTGCCAAGAGATGAGACTAACACCATATCCATTTAATGATCTTCTGGAAAATGGGCAACTAGCCCAGTCACTATCACAATACATTATCATTTGCAGATTATTGTAAACAGGGAAGAATGAACCTTGAGGTATTGTAAGCTTCACATATCTGATGACCTTGGTGAGTGCTTTCAGGTGGAGAGTAGTAGGATTTTGTAGGAACTGACTTAAGGCTTGGGCTGTAAATGCTAGGTCTGGTCTTGTAATGGTGAGATACAATGAATTTGCCAACCAGTGTCCTGTATTGTGAAGGATTAGGAAGGGGATCTCCGCCAATCATTGTTAGTTTGGCGATAGGATCAAGTGGTATGGCTGAGGGTTTGGTATCCAGTAAACTAGCATGGGTAACAAGCTCCATTGCATATTTTCTTTGGCTCATGACAAGTCCAGTTGAGTTCCTGAGAAACTCAATTCCCAAATAATAGTGTATCTATATGTCTATATGTCCTTGCTTATAATATTTATAGCATGAGCTTTATAAGCTCGTGTATATCTATATGTCAATAATCTGTGTATATCTATATGTCAATAATCTTTGTCAATCATGGCTTTTTAAATTTCAATATGTCGATCAATAATCTAATAAAGATGCATTCTTCTTATAGCTACGTTAATATGCATAGCTTGAGACCATCTAGGGTATGTTTGGTAAAAATAGATTGTGTTGATGCTGGTGCTGGTGCTGTTGCTGATGCTAATGCTGAGGCTGAGGCTGGTGATGTTGCTTAAAAAGATTAATTAAAAGAGATTATTTTTAGGGAAAATGGGTCAAATAGACCGCGCGCCCTGAGGCATATCACTTTATGGACCACGCCCTTTAAAAATTGGAAAATAGACAGGTTGCCCACCGCTTTTTTTGGACCCAACCAGGGGCTGCCATGTGTCCGACAACTTATGACACAAGTACGTATTTTGAAGGTATATGTCATGTATTGTAACGTATTGTTTTTTGGGCAACTTGTATTGTTTTTTGGGCATCTTTATGTTTTTTGGGCAACTTGTATTTATACACGAGGATAGTTTTGTCATTTCATATTTAAAAAAACAAAAAAAACAAACGCCCACAAAACACAGATTTACGGTACATGTCCTTTAATGTCTTGTGTTCCCAATCACTTTCTTCTTTCTTCAATACAATTTGTTTAACAAAATATTTCTTTCTTCTTTTGGTCTATTGACTTCATATCTTTATCCCAATCTTTCTGATTTTGTTTAGACAATATGTCTGACAATATCCCACTGGATGTTCAACCAGATATCATCCGTAGGCTACCTCCTAAGTCTATACTCCAGCAACGTAGTGTTTGCAAGTTATGGAAGGCTAGTATAGATTGTGGAAGCTTCATCTTTAATTACGGTGTTCGACGTAATGATCAGTGTCTATTTACGCTAACATTCGATATGGGTGACCAAGGTTTTGTGTTAGCTTTAGATGAACAGCTAATCGCTACGCCACTTAATACAGATTTAATGCTTTCATCTATGATTACAGTTGGTAATTCTAATGGTCTTTGATGTTTTGTCTATGGTTCTAATCTAATGACTGTTATTTGGAACCCGGCAATCAAAAAATCACTTGCAGTATTTGTCCCGGTTTCCACGCATCAAATCGAACGTCAGAAGATTTGTTTTGGTTTTGCCGTCCGTCCGGACACTCTTGACCCGACGATCGTGAAGGTCTCCTATCATGTTTTCGAAAGTGGTTTCTGGTATGTGTCTGTCTTTTCTTTGAACTCTTTACGGTGGACACGGCTTGAAAATTTCCACCCCCCTCGTGAAACAATCAAATTGAAACGTAAAACTCAGGCACTTGTGGGTCGTTTTATCTATTGGACTGGGAGTGAAAAGTTAACTAATGAGGACGGTGTTATTTATAAGATTTATATCTTGATTTCTTTTGATTTGGTAACCAACCAATCTAAAGTTATAGACCTACCACAGATTTTAAAAAATGAACTCCCAGTTCCATTCAATGTTTTCGATCTTGGAACCTCTCTAGTGATTTCTGGGACGATCATTGGTGAAGATATTCCATTGTTTTGCGGATGGTTGTTGGACGTCAATGGTTCTTCCATAACATCATTTAGAAGCCTATTCGCCATCCCTACCCGCCATCCCTACCCTATATTCGGTTCGTTTGCTTGGGTTTACAAAGGATCAAGCTCCAATAGTGGAAGCGTACAGCGCCAATCATTTGGGTCAGTCGGTATTTGTGTACAACAAATAAGTTGAATTATTTGTCTGCATGGTAATGTTAGGAGATGCGGGATCTTTCTACATCGCCCCATACAAAGAATATCTTCTTTTGTTAAATCAGCCAGACCATGCTCCTTATAGTATGTTTTATTTTTAACTTACCATTCTATTAATGTTTTATTTTTAACTTACACCATTATATTCAAGTTCAACAGGTTTGTTCGGCAGAAGTTAGGGATCATGCTTAATGGGAATGAAGCTTTGTGGTTTTAGTACGATGTGTATGTGAAGGAAGCATGGAGTGGTTAGCTTTTTCTGCGTACTTGCTGAATTTTGTAAATCAAGTGGTTATATATTATGTAACCATTAAACTCATAATTATGTAGTAATCGTAATATGTAGTAGGTTGTCTGTATGAAACGTTGTATGTCAACGTATTTACTATTTCCTATGTTCTTTAATCCCATTATACATCTTTGTTTAATCTGGGGAACTAGCAGTTGTTTCAAATAAACAATGTGGCAACTAACTGTCTAACGTAGGGCAACTTCTTTTCCTTATTGACTAATTTTATAAACCAATGAGTCCTTCTAGTTGTTACAATTCGTATTCTACAATCATAACTACCAACTAGTGACTATGCACACTTGAACTTAACAGATTTACCATTCAACACTAGTACAATTTAACTAGCAGTTGTAAGTTTAATACTAGCAGCACTAAACCAATATGTCTCCATTCAGTCCCAGAATAGTAAGACCAACACCTACACAAGGGCACCAGAATGGTATCAGCAGCACCTACACACATGCAGCACAAACACGGCCATACACAACAGTATTAACGACGGTGGCATCATTTCGTTGATGTGTTCTATCACAAGCAGTGGTTAAAATAGCTAGCAGTAGTAACCTGTATACTGGCAGTTGTAAGTATACAACCAATTCAGCTTTACTAGCTGTAGTAAAAATAACTATAGCGGTAGTAAAAATGACTAGCAGTTGTAAGTCTACAACCACTTCAGTTTTACTAGCGGTAGTAGAATTAACTATAGCGGTAGTAAAAATAACTAGCAGTTGTAAGTATACAACCAATTCATTTTCAATGTTTGGCGTTGCTTTCAGGATCAACATTAAAGGAGGCGACGTTTTGTTTTCTCTGGACATTTGACTTTTAATGTAGAATATTAATAGGTTTTATTGGGCCCATCAAATATTTAACGGCACATGACCTAGATTTCCAAGTTCAAACCGTCCCGCGCCCTTAAAAGTTCAGGGTAGCAGGAATTCCAGTTAGCCAATTTGGAGGCAGTAAAATGGGTTTTGGCCATATTTTACGGACCAAATTTGAAAAGCTTGTATCTTGGGCGCGCGAATTAATGAACCAACCCAACAACCACATATAATGATCATAACACACCCTCGTTATGACCATCAATTGCAAATCAACAACCCTCATCCAAAGCCTCCTGTTGACAATTAAAAAAACCAAAAAAAAAAATTCCTTGAAAACCATGTCGTTTCGACCTAATGTTATCACCATTATGAGAGATTATATTAGCAACATGCCAGATACAGTGATCGGTAACATTTTGAATCGGTTGCCAATAACAGAAGCGGTGAGCACCTCTATTTTATCTACAAATTGGAGGTTTAAGTGGACCTTGCTCACCGAAGTTATAATTGATGAGGATTTCTTTTAATATTTAACATATAAGTTTGATGGGAGCCATGTTACTAGACTTTTAAATCAGCTTACGGGTCCCATAAAAAAGTTTGTCTTCTTTGTAGATCCCAAACCGTTGTCTGGAATGGAAGACTTGAATTATGAAGAGATTCGTGATTGGCTTATGTTTTTGGCACTGCAAGGAATTGAGGAGCTGACAGTTAGAAACTGGTATGGACAACCAGTTACATTGCCAACGAACTTTACGCGTATTGAATTGAAACATCTTGAAATTCATTGTTGTGATTTTCCTAGTTTGGTGTTTTTCACTAGTTTTCCAAATTTATTGAGCTTAGAATTGTGTTTAGTCAAATTTCTTACCGGTACAGTTTGGGATTTAATTGTTGGTTGTCCCTTACTTGAGTCTCTTAGATTGGATGTTGAGAGTACAAACGGGATGAAACTATGGAATCTTGCAAGTCTTAGGAATTTGAAGCAGTTACATTTGTCATTCGGTATTTCGAATGCTGTCACGACAATCATAGCATCCAATATCTTTCACCTGACAAGACTTCCATCTCTTGAGACCGTTACATTGGATTTTGACTATTGCACGGTAAGACCGTTTTGAGATTTACACTTCTAATTTTACAATGTTAAATATATGTGTAACTGTAACGACATTTAATCTTCGAAACTAACCCAAAACTCGACCTGTTGTAGTCGATGCATGATGGTAATTCCAGGATGAATGTCCCTTTTTCCGTTTGTATCCCTCGTTAATCTGAATCTAAAAGGAGTTGATTTTGGCGAGACTGTTATCGTGTCACTAATCGTCCAAATGATTCGCGGATCTCCAAACTTGAGAAAGCTGGAAACCAGAGTAAGTGTAATAGTTTATTACTCTATTTCATACGTATCAAATAAACATCGTTAAACTGCCATGTTTTTCTATCTCAATACTATTTGATTTTCCAGGCTGCACACACGCTTAGTGTTTTACCTTTGGAACAACCTTCATTTGATTTAGACACAACCACATTCAGTCATGGGCAGATTCAAAAAGTGATTTTTCGATCATTTCCTAGATCACAGAATGAATTACACATAATAAAGTTTATACTTGCTTGTTCCACGTCGTTAAAGAAAATGTATATCAGGGCCAGCGATTTGATGGACGATGGTTATGATAATATCAAGACGAATTGGGAGTTCGCTAGGAAGCTGTTGAAACTCCCCGGATCTTCCGTCACAGCCGTTGTAAAATTGTTCTAGTGGTTGTAGTTTTATGTATGGTTTGAATACCTTGCGTCAATTAAATTTGTGTACACAAAGTTTGGTGTGTCTGTTTATCAAGGGTTTATGTAGTAATCGTAATATGTTGTAGGTTGTCGTCTGTATGAAACGTTGTATGTCAACGTATTTAGTATTTCCTCTGTTGCCATTATCCATTTTTATTTCATCTCGCCAACTAGCAGTTGTTTCCACTTTCCAAAATCAATTTGGCAACTAACTGTTGAACGTAGGGCAACTTCTATCACTAGCAGTTGTTATAATAACTAGCAGTTGTTCGTATAATACTAGCAGTTGTAAATATACAACCTATTCGGTTTATTATTATCCTTTTTTTGTACTGAAAGTTTGCTAGGTCTGTACTTCTGTTGTTGGTTTTGAAAATGTTGCTTAAGCACGTTTGACAAACCATGTAGCCTCCTTTGGTTTTTCCAAAAACGCAACCATGTTGTGGTTTTTTATCCCCAATTTAATCAAAATTAATTTGTACTTTCAAAACAACTGTTTTAACTCTTGTAGCAGTTGTTAGTATTTTTGGGCGTATTTATCCCCAATTGTGCTATTCTAATGAGCAAACGCAACCGTTATCGTCATCTAGTATCTACACACGAAAATTCTGACAATCAAGTTAAAGTTATTGGCCAATTTCCACCTTCCAATTTGCAATCTGGGCAACTAAATTGCATCATTGGGCAATACTAGTTAAGTCGATCGGGCAACCATATTTCTTAACCATATGATCATAAAGGATACACTTAACAGCATAAACCTAACAACACTAAGTTTGGCATAGAAGCACTATCGCATGGTTGGCAGCATAAACTCATAATTATTTTCTACAAGAACAAACAATCATAACAGGTGGATCCATTCCTAGTGCACTAGCCCTTTTTTTCTATGATCTCGAACCCTCTTTCAGTTTTCGTGATAGAAACACTCTTTGTTAACTTCCTTCTTTTGAAAGGTGTTGCATTACCGCACCGCATGCCAGCGTCCTCTTCCTGCCATACTATGTTTTTGAAATAAAATTGTGACAAAGGCTGTAGCTTGTGCACAATGTAGACGTCTATGGATCCATTCTCATCAGCAAGGTCATACATTCGTCGAACGTCATTGTCTGTGTGCAACAATGTTAAACCATCTTCTATTGCATTATTTGGTGCAGCATAAAATAAAGCCCATTTTCCCCCTCCAATATCGTTCAAAACATGATCAAGCACCCTAGTAAATGCAACCCTTGTGGAGCTAAAACACCAGACATCAGCAAGGAGACCGCCTACATAGCGGAGTGGCTGAAATTCAAATTTCCCGTTGTGGTGCACTTTAAATATGACTTCTTTGGTTTCCGCCATGTCCTATAAAACATAACCCTAATAACAATTTCAATAACTTTTAATTAAATAAATATTTAATAATAGAATATAAAATATAAAGCTGCACATTTATTTATATTCATGTACTCTATAAATATATGAACGAATAAGGTAACAAAGTATATACGGGAGAGTACAAGAAACCTGGATTTGTTTATAAAAAAGAAGAAAAGGACAACGATTTTTTTATTTGGATTCTTCGATGAAAGTGTAAGCATCCGCAATGGCAACTTGGTGAAAGACTTTAACTTGGTGAAAGGCTTTTTTACTATTCTAATAAGATATTCAAATGACTAGTTCCATTGTGGCAATAACTTTGAAGAAGACTTTTTACAAAAACACTAGTAAAGACTTCAAGTGTTTGAAGCTATTGTCAAAAAGCTTTTGTATTTATAAAATTTCATTTTTCACCCAACATTAAATATGCAAATGTTTTTTGCAGTGGAGTAGGTATGTAAGGTAATAAGTATTTATCTAATTAACATGGTACTAGATTACTGCATCAAATTTTATGTTATGATTTTATGATATCATTTATGAAAACATAAATAATAAAAATAATAGCCAATCTCGATATTCTTCACATGCGAATATAGTCTAACTAGACTTAATTGCAATACTAAACTCAAAATTTCATTAGTTATTGATATTATTCACTAGGAAACATAAAATTTCCAAACCTCAAGAGTCAAGATGATTCTTTAAAGGCTGCAGTTGAAGAAAAAGAGAATGAAGGGGTGCAGGCAACCACTTCCAGTATTGCTGCATCCACTGCTAGTATTGGAGTAACCACTGCTGCTATTATTACACAAGTATCTGCCAGTTCAGACGTTTCCACTGCATAGGCAACCATTGTTACAATTATAACGACATCAATAACACCAAAACCAAAACCAAAAAAGGCTGACAATGAGATTGCCATACAATTGGTCAACCAAAAGCAATCTCACCCTATCCCTGCACCTAGACATATTGCTAAGACTCTAAACATTGGTGAACCTGTGCAGAAAGATGTAGTTACTCAAACTCATATTGGAAAGGGTAAAGGGATTGCAGATCCAACTTTGGTGTTTCAAAGTACAGAGGATCAGATAGCTTTTGATGAAAAAATTGCTAAAAGATTACATATGAAAGTAAATGCTAAAGAAATTGCTACAGAAAAGGAAAGGGCAAAGCAGAAGAAGCCTATAAACAAGCTGTAGAAGAGCGGTAAACGGAACATATGTATTTTACCCTACATAATTACGAAAAGCAGTTCAGTTTACTCGTAATGATTAACTTAGCTTCGTAGTCCTAAAAAGAGTCAACAAAAACCAAAAATAATTCAGGCCATAAAAGGAATCTATACCAACGTCGTAAACAATTGCATAGATGATGCATATAAACCACTCCTTATAAGTCTACAAACTGGCACTAAATTTTTTAATAAATCAAGTAATGTTACATACATAACTAACGACATCTAGGATACACATAAAAAAGAGCAATGGATTATAAAATGGAATTAACACATATCTAACATAGGTATTCATCGAATAACGAAAACGATTTGTTATAACAGAGAACCAATTGGAAATAATCATATGTAATAAAAAACGAGAAGAATATTTACGTACCATATTTGGGAACATTTTTTTAAAACTTGATGAATCGAATGTGGTTTTGCAATCAACACTGTACCTTTAAAGATGGTGACATAACTGACGTTACAAGGAAGAAAGGGGGCTGACGAAGAAGACGGTTTGATTTGTGAAAATAGTACTACGAGAAGCAAAAATAGAGAATACCGATAACTATGGATGCTTTATGGGTCAGTGACTTTTGGATTTTGAACTCAATTAATTAATGGATACTGTAATTTTACTATTCAAATGTGTACTTTTTTGTCTAACGTAAAATGACGATAGAACCCTTTTTAAAATTATACGGTTGCCCAGCGACTTTTGGTTGCCCAAAAAACAATACCTTACACATACGGGACACTTGTCGCAATGTGGTTGAGTTGCCCAATGACAGCGGTTGCCCTCGGTCTACTTTCAAATTTAAAATAAAAGTGGTCTATAAAGTGATATGCATCAGGGCGCGCGGTCTATTTGTGTCATTTTCCTTTATTTTTATAAGCTACATGAAGTAACCTTTTATTTTCAGAGATTATGGAATATTTTTTTTTATAATCTCTTATAAGTTATGTCTGTCAAACAAAGATTATTTTTCAAGTAGCTTATTTTTTGAAAAAATAAGCATAATCTCTCCATAATCTTATGTGCCAAACATAGCCCTAGATGATAAGCTTGGTTAAACCGAACTGAATATTCTCGGCCAATGTGACCTTACAATAAAGAATGAAATTAAAGTGAAGTAATTATTTCTTTTATTATTCATTTAATGAGGATGTTTGGTTGTCTTTTACATTATAGAATAGTTATCAAATCAAAGTCGTAATAATCACCTTTCATGTTAACACTAAGCATAATCTATTTCATTTGATTATAAAAATCTTCAGCTATGTTTTGGTCATCCCACATCACTGTGTGAGGGAAAGTAGCTAAGGGGAAATAATATTAAAATGAAGGAAGGGGTGGATTGCAAGGGTAGGCTTTGATATATTCAAAAGCTACATGCTTTTCTTTACCTCAGCTGGATAGCTTTCCAAATCTAAGCTTTCTTAAGCTTGATATTGAAGTTTTATCCGGCGTGGTCAAAAGATGGTATGTGACTTTTTTCAATATCAGTAAGCTAACTAATTATAAAGTTTAATTTTGCACAACAAAACTTTCGTTATTCTTAATCATTTATTTGTTGCATTTTGATGATAAAAAATATCTTAATTTCGTGATGATAAAAGTAAAGAAGTTGGGTTAGGTATTATTTGCCCACCAAGTGTTTGAATAATTTCCCATAGAGTATTGATATACAAGTGCTGTAAATGTTGCACCAAATGTGTACAATCAAAAGGACAAATTTACCATTTGCGCCTAATAAAACTGCTGACCTTTTTAAGCAGGTCGTATCCCACATCACCCTGGAGGGAACTTCCCTTGATAAAATATGGGTCTTGAGTATCCCACATCACTCTGGAGGGAAAAGCAGGTAGAGAGTTGTGATTATAAGAGCACACGGTGTGGCTTCGCCGTAGAGGCTCGCCGTCCACCGTGGAGGCTCGCCGTGACACCGACCCCACTCGTCGTGGGGAGTCGTTGGCTAGCTCATCGTGGTGACGACGAGCAAGTGTTCTGACAAAAGTGGTGTATAACGTTTTAATTTTTCAAATAATATCCGTTTTACAATGGATATGATATTTTTTTTTTTTTTTTTTTTTAAAAAAAAACCCACCACTCACTCTATAAATTAACATAACATATCATACAATTTTTTTCATATTCAATCAAAATAAACCATTCAAACTTGCTGAAACATGAGTTATACGAGTGAATCATCTTATTCCGACGAAAGTGATCTTGAAGAGTTAACGGAACTAGAAATGTTTATTAAAGAGTTCGAGGCGGAGCAAACGTTGCAGGAACAAGCACCCGGTCCTTCAAAGCGTCGTCAATATGTCCCTCGTGAACGTGAAATTGCTGAAGCACGTCTTCTTGCTGACTATTTTGGTAACAACCCAAAATATCTCTGGACGCTAATTTTAGACGTCGATTTCGTATGAGCCGTCGTCTATTTCTACAAATAGTACAAGGTATTGAAACATATATTGAAACTCATCATCCTCTTCCTAAGCATTTTGATTTCTATAGAGTGCGACCCGATGGTAGGGGTGTAATGAGTTTTAGTGTGATTATGAAGTGCACATGTGCCCTACGCCAATTGGCTTACGGGATATCAGCTGATGCATTAGATGAGTATTTACAAATAGGTGAACACTATGCACGCGATTGCCTAGATTTTTTTCTTATGTATGTAATCCAACTATTTATTA
Source organism: Chrysanthemum makinoi (assembly GCA_910596185.1). Classification (NCBI taxonomy): domain Eukaryota; kingdom Viridiplantae; phylum Streptophyta; class Magnoliopsida; order Asterales; family Asteraceae; genus Chrysanthemum; species Chrysanthemum makinoi. The sequence continues at coordinate 61,564,213 of OU343221.1, forward strand.
AGGAGTTTTTAAGAAAACCAGATGAGGATGACATTCTTCACTTATACCATGCACATAACACTGTTTATGGGCTTCCGGGAATTTTGGGGAGCATCGATTGTATGCACTGGGAATGGAAAAACTGTCCGAAAGAATGTCAAGGCCAATTTCATAGAGGTGATAAAAAATATCCAACTATAATGCTTGAAGTCGTTGCTTCATACGATTTGTGGATTTGGCATGCATTTTTTGGGGTAGCGGGTGCGAATAGCGATCTAACGGTTTTAAATAATTCTCCGTTAATCGACGACCTGCTTGATGACATCGCCCCTGAGGTTGAGTTTGACGTATACGGGTGTAAATTTAAGCAAGGGTATTATCTAGCTGACGGAATTTACCCGGAGTGGGCATATTTTGTCAAGTCATTTACAGTTGCAACTAATCCAAAAAATGCCGCATTCAAAGCGAAACAAGAAAGTGCTCGAAAAGATATCGAAAGAGCTTTTGGTGTCCTCCAAGGACGTTGGCATATCATTGCCCAACCGGCGCGTGCATTTACTATTGGCAAGTTACGGAGAATCATGTACGCGTGCATCATAATGCATAACTTGATTTTGAAAGATGAAAACTTTGCGATATCCGACATTGCTGAAACGTATATTTCTCCGACACTAAATTTACAGCAGACATGGATTGAACGTTGCCAATTGCAAATAAAAAAAGCCAAAGAACTACATGATAAACGCAAACCCGCAAAGCTTCAACGATGTCTCATCGAGCATGTTTGGCAACAACTTCAATGGGCACAATTTCAACAACAGAATCCAAATAATTAGTTTCGTTATAATTTGATGTATTTCTTGCGTATGTTTTTTTTTCGTATCTTTATTTTATGTTTCGTACGTTTTTATTAAGTTATGTATTGTATTTTTATTTTGAATGAAATGAATTTAGTTTATTTGGAAAAGATATTGAATAAAAAAAATAAAGTGGTAGTGGTGGGCCCCAAATGAAGAGGTTGATGTTTGTTATGAGTGAGGAGGGGGTTTGTTGTGGTTTGTTGTGAAAAAATGAGATGCTGATGTGGCGCTGAAGTGGCACGACGAAGAGCCTAAGGCTTGTCGTGACACCTAGTGCTCTAAATAAGGAGGGAAATAAACTTAAAAGTTAGAAATGTTGCAGTTTTACTTTAGTATTGCTTAGTTTCTAGAATAACCTTTTTTTTTTTTTTTTTTTTTTTTTTTAATTCACCCAGCTAACGTCTATATGGCTTGGTCTACAGAAATTGAATTTGGTAGGAGTCTCAGTTGAATTAGCTAATCGCTTTCGATAAATCAAAACAAGTTTTTATTCCCCTTACTCATTTAATGGTGCTTGAGATCGATTGTTTTTCTAGCTTATTCACATTATTCTAAGCACAAGAGTAGTTTGTACGTTGTAGTGTATGGATCATTTAAGCTGATTTTGATTATTCTCCAGCTTAACAAACAATATTCAGTAAGGACATTAATACATGTCTGCTTTTGATTATTCAATTACTTATGTTTGCAAAGCTAACATTCACAAATATTGAACCGTTGTTCTTGCAGCATAACTGTAATTCAAATATGAAGTCAAATAAAGTAGTATGATTTAAACACCTTAAATATATAGCAGAATATCAACCCCATCGAACCAAGTAATCAGTGGGACATGTGTTAAGCAACAGCCAAAGAGATTCTACCATTGGAACCAACATGTTAGCCACTTAGCATAATTTGTTGCATTTGATGTTAATACATGTATTAATGGCTAGTAAGTTGGGGTTAAATGGCCCTTAGTGTATGAATATAGAAAATTGATGGCTTTTAGTGATAACAACTAGTTGAATGTTATTGTAGAATTATACTTGCGTTAGTGCAGATCGTTATAATGATATTCTTCTTGAAGTAAATGAGCTTTTACAGAAACTAGATACTCGAAGATATGGATAGAAGATGTTAGTCAGGAAACTCAAATATGGGAACTTAAAAGTTCGTTAGGCAGTACCAAGACGACAATATTGTCACACCGGCATTTCATCAAAAAGTTGAAGTTCCTTGATGGAAATCTTTTTTAACCATGGTGAGTACAATTCTTGTTCAAGCTCGGGATCCCGCTAAGCTAAGTGAGGAATACAAAACACGCTTGATGAACGAATTGCTTAGAATCATTTGGATTTGGTCATCCCACATCACGCTACAAAGAAAAGTAGCTAGAGGGAGCTGATTATAAATAGAAAGGGAATTGGATGCTATGTAGGCTTGGTGAAAATCTCAAAAGCCGTCTTACAAATTTTCTTGGCTTAAAACATTAGAAATGAAAGCACTTTTTGGCAGCTGAGATTATGAAAGATTATAAAAAAAGTAATCTCTGAAAATAAAATATTACTTCATGTAGGTTATAAAAATAATCTCTTATTATAATCTTTTTCAGCAACAACACCAACACAATTTATTTTTGCCAAACATACGCAAGATAAATTGCGATTGTTGTATTTTTAGATTTTTCATAAGTTGACTAATTTTACAAGAAAGAAATGCTAGAAGAGCGAATATAAGTAGAGAAAAAATGTCATAAATTAGATAGACATGTTAGATTAATTCCATAGCCTTTTCTAAGATAACCAGGTAAATATGAATAGTTTCTGGCCATTGAACTATTTCTCATGTCCCAAATTATATATGTCTACTATTGACTTCACATAGTTTAACTAAAAGTTAAAGTGCAAATTATAGTCTTGTTCACGAATAAAATGTCATTTTCACAGTTTACAAACGGCTTAATTGGTTGTAATGTGAAAGCGGATATAACTTCGGGATGAACCAAAATAGTAAAGTAGACATATAAATTGTGACCAACGCACTAGATTTTAAAGATTAGTTTGACAAATTTTATTAGACCCTTCGATCTAAATCAAACTGACGGTTAAGCTTCTTAAATAATCTCATAAACATCAACTTGTGAATTCAGCCAAACTACTATAATAAACATGTAAAACTGAAGCATAATATCAACTCGCAACGTAAAATGTTATAGGACAACTGTTTGCATTTATTATACTTCATAGCATCTTCTTTTGCCTTTCGTAGTTGTCAAACTTCTTGTACTCATGCATAACTTTGTAACTCATAAATAAGAGCTATAACTTTACATGAGTAAGCTATGTTTTAATACATTACCAATGACTTAAAGATAATTAGAAACAAACAAAGCACAAATAGTTTAAGATCAATTGGGTTTTGAAGTTTTCAAAAACCGTTGGTTACAAGGTTTTTTAGCTTATAATTTTCATAGCATGAGCTTTTATAAGCTCGTGTAAATTTACATGTCAACAAACTTTGTTACTCATGTTTTTTATTTTTATTTTGTTTAAAAAAACAAATAAATAAATAAATAAATAAAAAATCTCAAAAGTTGATCAATAATATAATAGAAATTGATTCTTTTAGTTGCTACGTTAATATGCATAGCTTGAGACCATCTAGATGAGAAGCTTGATTAAACCAAACTGAATATTCTTGGTTGAGGTGAGTCGTTACAAAAAAGAATGAAATTAGCTAGAGTGAAGTAATTATTCCTTTTATTATTCATCTGAATAGTTATCAAACCAAAGCCGTAATTAGGGATGAGCATTGGTACCGGAAAAACGGTACGGCACCGGAACCGTACCGGTACCGACCCGTACCGGTACCGGTTCTCTTTACTCGGTACGGTACCGGTACTACAAAACTAGCTCAAAAAAAATCGGTACCAATAAAAACGGTACGGTACCAAAGCGGGAAATCCCGTTTTTGGTACCGAAATACCAAGGAGCTTTGTTTATGAAGTAATCTCGTCATTCAAACATTCATGCATGTGTCCCATGCATAATTAACATCGGAAAAATGGCCATCTACTCCAAACATGTTGTGGTTTTCATATACAAAAAAGTAGTTCTTTTTGTTTGTTATGTTCTTATTTAGTTTAAACGAGCATGTTTGCCCGCGCGTTGCTGCGGGGATGCTAGTCGATGCATAAAACATTTGTGATAATACATATGTAGGTGCATTTATTGTTGAATTAGTTTGTCGTTCTTAGTATTATTTAGCCCGGAGTTGATGCTATGAAAAGTTGATGCAAACTAAGATACAAATTATATTTAAGTATAGGCATTTTATTCTCTATCTCGTCAACATGCTTTTCCTTGTTTGATCTATGCTTGCAAAACTCACTATTTTAATTAAGAATGTATTTTGTAATAATGGAAATGCAATGGAAAAAAAAAAAAAAAAAAAAAAAAACTAATAATTAATAACCTTTTGTTTGTAACATTCTTATTCATGACACCAATACATGACAAATTTTATCTCAGCTAGTACTCCAATAGCTAGCAGCCTAGCACCACTTGGTATATTATTTACTCACCACACTTGGTATATTATTTACTCAAGTAGTACAGTAGTACAATACATGGCATAGTACATATGTAGTAGGTTACACGTGTGTGGCAAAGGTTTTGTAGTACATAAATTAGGTTGTTTATCAATAGCTGATGACATCTTGGGAGTATTACGTCTGGTATTAAGTGAAAACGGGAGTGAATAGTAATTTGGGCAACACGTTTCACCCAATAAGCGAGTAACACACATTGTACTACATCACTGTTGGGTCTCAGCATTCACTGTTTTCACTTTAATGGCCCAATGATATTGCAAATTAATAAGAAACGGACACCTTAAGAAAACGCTAATTGTCCCGTGCGATTTCCGTTTTTATAATATATTATAATGTGTCTGATGATGGTCATGTACAACAGTCCTTCGCTATATATTCATGGTTGAATTGGAGCAACGAAACTCAAGTTTAATAGGCCTATTGATGGGTATATTGGTTGAATTGTTGGCATATAAAATTTGATACTTTCATTATAAACTAGTTATAAAATTTCAGAAGGACAAACAAGCTGGACCTCCTCTTAATTGTTGTTGCTTTATCAGTAAAAAAAATACGTAGTAGAAACAAAAGCTTTTATATTAGTTTGATGTGTCTACCTAAGACTGCTTTCTAAGACTTTATTTCTTTCTTTTGTTACGCTAAACGGTACCTGTCCCGGTTTAGTACCGAATACCCGAACCGGTACCGGTACCGGTATACCCTTCGGTTCCGGGATCGGGATTGCATATTTTGGTAGGGAAAAAATACGGTACCTCGAAAACGGTGCCGGTTCGGTACTAAAATGGTACCGCGCTCATCCCTAGCCGTAATGATCCCCTTTCATGTTAACACTAAGCATAATCTGTTTCATTTTATTACTAAAAAAATAAAAAATAAATCTTCATTTGTGGTGTGCTTAGCTGATAAGTGGTAAACAAGTGTTTGATATTTGGCTATTTGCATCCGCTAGTAACTTCAGCTGTATTTTGGTCATCCCACATCGATGTGTGAAACAAAGTAGCTAAGGGGAAATAACTATTAAAATGAGGGAAGGGGAGGATTATAAAGGTAGGCTACTTGATATTCTCAAAAGCCCCGTGGCATCTTTTTTCGCCACCTTATAACTTTTTAAAACTCAGCTTTTTTAAGCTTGATGTTGTATTTTTATCTGGTAGCGTAAAATGGTGTCAAGTGGCTTTTTACAATATCATTAAGCTGACTAATTATCAAGTTTAATTTATCATATCTGCTGTGAGCAAGCTTCGTGCAACTTTTGTGCGATGTCTACTACCCGACTGGTTTGATAGAGCTTATGATTTCGGAACAGCTCTCCTATATTTATCACTATGCCTTTATGAGAAAGCTACTTGAAACCTTAAAAGTTTCCTCCACTTGCTGCTTGGTTTGCTATACTAGCTTACATGTCACAAACGGCTGTAATGCTTACCTGGCTGTTGACTGGTTATTAAGACATTGCTCTATAAGTTTACATTCACATTTAAAATCTCTTAAGTTTCTTTCAAAGATTTTTACCCGTAAAAAATGGCACAAGCAAATTTAGAGATTAGAAGTCGTGTGTCTGTTTGTCTAGTTAGTGAAACTGACTTCAATAATGCCATTGTAAGTCGCTTGTCTAATTCATTTGTTTACCCAAAACCTAGCATTTTCTTAGGTATACCATACGTTTGATTAACATCTAAACATATGTTCTTTTATAAAAAACACAGGGTGCGGAAGATATGCCGAGAATGTATAATTGTTTGGGAAGATTTAAAAACAACGGGTGCAAAATAATCACCACCTTAGTATGTATACTGGTATTTTGTCTCTTAGCTTACATTATACTAGCAAACTTTGTTTGGGATTTGGGTAGTCTACGTGTTAAAAATGCAGATGTAATATCAATGTATGCCCCAATAGATGTAATTAACGATAATTTAGTATTATTTGGAGGCAACGTTAGCCTTCTTGTTAGTTTAGGAATATCAGGTGACGTTAACACGTCAGAGTTACGGGATTTCACCTTAGCAATTAGGGTTAATAGGCATTATACTAGCAGGGCCTCGTCAAGCAGCGTGTTTCAAACATCTACAAATGAGCAATTGATTGCAGTGAGGTTTGAACTGTCTCAAACCCATTTACCATAAGAAGAAATGCGACTTCTTCAAAAGATGTTGAAGGGCGATATGTTGTGGATACAAGTCACTGGGGATTCTAAATGGCATCTCGATACTGGAAATCTAGTTTTTAGACATACAAAGGGGCATGCGCGTTTTAGATGTGGCATGCGTTACACACATATGCTCCAAAAAAAACGAATCTGGAATGTGTGATCCGTACGTGAATCATTGGTAGCTATCAATAATGTATGTACATATTATATTACGGATTTGCACACTCACACAATTGATTGACACACTCAAATTATGAGTGTGTTGACATTTATACCCTTACAGGGTAAAAATAAGTAAAAATGATGTGAGTGTATAAATGTCAAGACACTCATAATTTGAGTATGTCAATCTATTGTGGAAATGTGCAAATCACTTGCCATTATATTATGTATCAATGATATATATGAGGTGTCACTATATGGCATATATATGCATTCACTTCAAAATTTTGTATAGTATATCTTTTTTTGATATATATGGGGTGTCACTACATGGCATATATATTACATTCACTTTTGAAAATTTTGTATAGTATCTATTTTTATCAGTGATTCACAAGTGTAAAACAGTATATATGCAAACAAGTAAACGAACAAAAAAGTGGTAAGTGCATGCCCCTTTTGTATGTCTAGATATTATCGAATGAAACGAATTTGTCTGCATACACAAATTTATGATTTATTTGGGAATATTTGGGCCACGTAATTACGATAGATGCTTTTAAGTTTTAATGCAATATACATTTAAGTCCAAGTGGTAATTAATAACTAAAAAATGCATTATTCTCATTTTGGCTATAAATCTAGGAAAGCATTAGGTACTAGTTGTGTATGGGATTTAAACAATAAAAGTTATATTGCAAAAGATGCAACTACGTATTGAGAGCAACTTCAACTTTTGATATCAAATTTGATATTCAGTGCAAGTGGTAATATAGTACAAGTACTATGTATAGTTGGAAGTATATTTTGAAAAAAAACAAAAAAAAACCTGATCTATATGTTATGTTTTGGTTACAAAAGTAGATTTTGTGACCTGTTGATCACTGATTTTTTATTTTATTTTTTAAAAGAAATTTATAATGCACACTCAGCTCTGGTTCATATCGTAATTAAATTTTTAGTTTATAGTTACCATTAATAGAACTTAGCGGGTGTCAGTAAACCATCGCGACTGTTTCCGTTCGAATTGTTAGCGACGGTTATTTATGTCGCTAAGTCGTTCCTAAACCGTCGTTGATTGCACCTTTTGTCAACCATTGTGTATTTTTGAATAGTCACGAGTTTACCTATATATAGTGGCAACATTCCAGCGTTTTTCATGATTCAAAAACACTTGAAAACACATAAAACAAAATCTTCTTGGTTTGTTGTTGGAAGCACTAGTGGTGCGTGTATTTTTCTACAAGTCATTTTGGTGCTCTGCCAATTTGCCTGAACTTTATTGTGTGATTAATATATTTTACCAGGGTAAAACCCTTTTACCCAAAAAAATTTTAAGTATAGTGATTATCACGTCTTCAATTTCGTTCATATTATTAGTAGTATTCTGCCATATTCTAACATTACCTGGTTTTAATCTAGATTCAAACCAAGCTGACTGGAGTTTTACTAGGTATTTGGCAGATATAAACAAGACATCTTTTTTGTTGAACCAACAGAGCCACATTTGAAACAATATCGGTATGAAATGTTTGTTTATACAAAGGAAATAAAATCTTCACTCTAATATATAATATTTTTACACATGCGTACGCAACGTATGGATCATAAGCTGCTTTTGCTTATTTTGAGGCATAAAAACAATTTTTAACAATCATTACTCTAAAGTACATTAAGCAGGATTGCTATGAGCAATATACTTTTGGCTACTGCCACACCCAATGGGGTGTCAAGAATGGGCTAATGAATAGTGTTTTCGTTATCTACTAACGATCGTTAGTTAAAGACCGTTATCTACTAATAGTCGTTACTGTTGGAATCACTCCTAAACTAGAATTCAAGTGTTATATGTAATAGTTAGCTTAATTAGGCATTTATTTTTGTTATTAAGCTAATGCTTATGTAGAAGGCCCATACGCCTTGGCCCAAGCCTAATAAGGAAAGGATGGGAACTTGGTGTGTTGCCCTAGTTCCCTCCTATAAATATCTCATGTAAACCCTCACTTGAGGGTTGGTTGTTCACTTATCTATTTCACCTACGCATAACTATTCTTACCATTCATATGCGTGAGTTTGGTTAAGTGTTCATCCGATCATCTTGTCTATATTTCTTCTATTGATGCTTGTGTTACAAATATGGGAACCTAACAGTGGTATCATTCGCCAAATAGTTGGGTGAAAAGGTTTTGTTTTTGAAGTTTTGGTTTTACGCGTAACTCTCGGCTTACAATCTTTCACACGCATAAAAACTCATTTTTTACACTTTACAATCCAAGATTCTTGTACTTTCAAGGTTTTTAGGTGTTAAAATTTCAGTTTTTGACAAAAAGTTTCAAACTTTACGTGTATTTCATTGGTTTTAAGCTTGATTTTAAACGTGTGTTCATTTCTACGCGTAAGGTGTCTACAAGTTTTGGATCATCAAGTTTCACATTTTTGTGTTATTTTGGTGATATTGAAGTTGTTTCATCACAAAAATCTGGTTTAAAAACACTTTGGGCTAAAAATCAGTTTTGGTTAAGTTTTACGCATAACAAAACCCTAAAGTTACGCGTAAGTTATCCGTGGTTTGATCTTCAGTTTTCTTGGTTTACTCAGTGTTTTCTTACTTGGATAAGCCTGAAAACACTTCGACTTTGGATATCTTTTACACTGAGATTAGTGTAAAGGATTTTTGGGCAAAACCCTAATTTTACGCATAAGCTAAAACTTACGCGTAGAACTCTTTACGCCTAAGCATTTTCTTACGCCTAAGCCTTGTCTTACGCATAAGCTAATCTTACACATAAGCTTTCTACGTCTAACTTTCAGTTTACGCCTAATCTTAATGTTTCTCAATTCTTACGTGTAAGTTTGGTGTTTTTACGCCTAAGCATTACTTTGCCTTAACTTGGTTTCTACGCCTAAGGATACTTCATCAACAAAGTTTCATTCGACTACAAAGATCCATTTTACAACACAAGTTTTTCATAATGTCTCAACCACCATACTCTAACTACTTTCCTCATATGTATACTCAACAACAACAACTCAGTCCACAACATCAACAATTCAATCTACAACAACATATTTATCAACAACAATTTCAACAACAACATTTTCCTCAAGGAGCAATTCAACCACAAATGATTCAACCACCACCTAGTCTTCAAGTACAACCTTACACAAACTTTAACAATCAACATCCATCCAGGAATACTATGAAGGAACCTGTTAGCCTTAATAGTTTTTATTAGAAGTGATGGTCATTCACGATTAGGAACTTTGTAACGTGTGTTAGATATCGTGATAGAATAGTCAACGGGCTCGTGGATTGGGCTAAGCTAGTTGGGCACATGTTATGTTAAGCTAGCCTTGTCTAGTTCGTGAAACCCAAGCCCAATCCAAGTCCATCTCAAGGCCCATGACCATGCCTTAGGGCATCATCCTCTCTTACTATAAATACCCCTCAAGTATGTCATTTGAGGGGTGTGCTTGAGTGTGTGTGTGTGTTTTTCCTTGAAGCAATATACAACTTATTGTTTTCATCTTTCTTTTCTCTACCTCTCTAAACATACATACGAATATCATTCAAGTCACCAAGTTCTTATCCTCATCTTAATCTTTCTTATCTACGTTTGTGTTTGCATAACGTGGGTGTTTGTGTGAGACGTGTTCTTGTTGTGGGATAAGGTATAAGTGATAAAAGGGGTTTACAATTGGTATCAATCGCCTAACAATGGTTTAGGAGTGTTTGTGTTTGTTTTGAAGGGTTACGCGTATAAGCTCACATTTTACATATTTGAAACGCTTAAAGCTTTCATTTTTTCACCAAAAAATTCAAGATTCTTGTGGTTTAAGGTTTATTTGGTGCTAAAGTTTCAGTTCTTAGCAAAAAGTTCGTAGCTTTACGTGTTTTTCTTCATTTTTAAGCTCGTATTTGGTTATTGGTCATTTCTACTCATAACTTTTCTAAGCACTTTGGGTGAAAAAGGTCAATATTTTTGTGTTATTGAGTGTTTTAAGGATATCCTGCAAGCGAAATCATTTGAATCGCTGGAAATTTCTTACGCGTAGAAGTCAAAAAGTCAAAACCCTAGTTTTCTACTCATAACTTTTCTAAGCACTTTGGGTGAAAAAGGTCAACATTTTAGTGTTATTGGAGTGTTTTTAAGGATATCTGTGCAAGCGAAATCATTTGAATCGTTGGAAATTTCTTACGAGTAGAAGTCAAAAAGTCAAAACCCTAGTTTTCTACTCGTAACTTTTCTAAGCACTTTGGGTGAAAAAGGTTAACATTTTTGTGTTATTCGAGTGTTTTTAAGGATATCCGTGCAAGAGAAATCATTTGAATCGTTGGAAATTTCTTACGAGTAGAAGTCAAAAAGTCAAAACCCTAGTTTTCTACTCGTAACTTTTCTAAGCACTTTGGGTGAAAAAGGTTAACATTTTTGTGTTATTCGAAAGTGTTTTAAGGATATCTGTACAAGCGAATTTGTTTGAATCGTTGGAAATTTTTTACGAGTAAGTCAAAACCCTAGTTCTACTCGTAAGAAAGTCAACTACTCATAAGTTTTCTACTCGTACCTTTTTGGTGAAGAATCTTCGAGCTATAACGGTTACTCAGTGCTTCCCTCACTTGGATAAGTGTGTGGAACACTTCGACTTGTGAATATCCCTTACGCTGTGACAGTGTAAAGGATTTTTGGTTTTTAACCTAAGTTTACGCATAAGCATAAACTCTTACGAGTAGAACTCTACGCTTAAGATCACACTTACGCGTAAGGTTTTACGACTAAGTTTTTTGTCTACGCATAAGCCTAAGGTTACGCGTAAAATACTTTCTATGCATAAGAATCCTACGCCTAAGATCCTACGCATAAGATCCTACGCCTAAGCACCAATTCTACTCGTAACTCCTTCTCTAAGTCTACTCCTAAGCTTTAAAAAAAAAAAATCAAATTTTTGGCGGGAAAACTTGTGTAAAATTTAAATTTTTGAGGAGACTAAAGGTTCAATTTTTACGCGAGATTCAAATTTTGGTTTAACTGTGAAAATTTTGGTCAAAAATTCAAATTTTTGGGCCTAAATTCAAATTTTTCGGGTCAAATTTGGCATCAAAATTGTCATAACTCAAAATTTTCATACGACCTTAGAATTGATTTTTAAAGTGAATTTCAAATTTTGGGCTAAAATTTTTTCGACTAAGAACCAAGGTTACAAGTAACGACTTCGAAAAACCTCAACCGACCTTAATCTTCATCAACCACAACTCCTTTATCGTTGAATCGATCCTACATCAACTTTATCATACATACCTTCATCAATGGCAACTCGTGAAGATCGCCTCATAACCGCTTTCTTAAAAGGATTCTTCAATGAAGTAAACATTAGTCCCACTACACCAAATAACAACAACCAATGGATTTCATCATATAATCCGCAGTTTGCTCAACCGAGTATGCATATGGGTCAAGAAGGACAAATGGTTGATGTTATTGGGAATCATAATGGATTTGCTACGGGTATACAAATGGGGAATCAGATGCAATATGCAGGGCAGTTTGTTGGACATCAAGGGGGTCGATTATGAATCGAATATGGGATATCAACATGGGAATAAATGTTATATGACTTCGGTTCAGAATGCTACCTCCGAACCTCAAAGCCAAAATTCAGTTATTTTAGTTCGAATCTAGTGTCAAACGATGACGGCTTGAAAGGCTCCAGTACATGTTGATGTTAGCACAAAAAGAAGAGTCGGGAATTGAATTGACTGATGCAGAATACGCATTCATGAATCCAAAACGGGCGGATAAAGCAAAAATATGCAACCTCCGTATAGAATCAATCCGCAGGACACATCATCAAGTGGTACTTTTGATACTCCTCCAGTCTATGACACAGATCCACTCAATGAGGTACCAAATTATAATAATGTTTCTAGTCAGTTTACTCATGATGAACAACATTCTCAGGACATCGCACCTACTTATGATACATACCTGGACAATCCGAGTTGTAGCAATACGAACTCTGAAACTCCGGATGTGGATCCTAATGGAGGCTGTGTGGCACAAAATACTGAGACTGATGAGGAAACCCGTGCTTATTTTGAATCATTAATCAATAATTGTGGTATTGAGATTGAGAAAGTGAGTAAGGTCAATCGCGAGGTTAAGGCCGCGAATGCTAAATTGACCGCTGAGCTTGAGAGTTACAAGGAGAACGCAAAAGCTTTTGAATTTCAGAAAAACAAAGAATCAGAATTAGAAATTGGTTATCGAAATTTGGTTTCTAAAGAAAAAGAATTGCAAATCAAGTATAACACACTTGATGTGAATTCTCACTTGAAAATTAAATCTTTAAAGAAGGATATTTCAGATCTAAATGACCAACTTTCTAAACAAAAAGCGCTGTTTTCTGATCTTGAAAAGAGAAGAAAAGTTGATTGTGATTTTTCAAAACGAGAAGATTCTCTTCTTGACGAAATTCTGGATAAAAATGAGAAAATTAAAGCTTTGTACAATTTGCTTCTCACAACGGGTCATTCAGATAAAACAAACAAGATGCTTTCAAACCAAGTAAATCAGCGTTTTCATACTTCACATAAAATGGCACTTGGTAACAACCCTTCTTCGTTCCTCAAGAAAGCTCGAAATCTCGAATGTGTTAAACGATGGAAAACCTTTGCATGAACCCATAATTGTTCGTGATTCTCTTGAAACGTTGGAACTATCGAAGGAGAGTAGATCAAAAATGAAACAAAAGAATCCGGATCTTAAACCGATTGATTATAACAAATGGAACAAAATTAATGGAATTACTTTTGTTAATCAAAAGGAACAATCAACGTTTTCCACCACACCAAGTGTTTCAAACAAAGTGTCAACACCGGTTTCAAAACCAGTTTCAAAACCAGTTGCAACTCCAGTAGTTGTCTCAAAATCCTTTTCGAAAATCGAACAAATGTCTTCAAACAATCCTTTTAACACAAGTGATGCAAGAAACATTTTAGATGACGTTAAAACTAGAATTGGGTACCTTCAAGAGATCACAAATCTAAAACCAATATTACTACTAACATCTGGTTTACTCGTCATGATGACGAAACGAAAAGTTTTTTGAAACTCAAATTGCCCCTCACCGACCGCATCGCTGCAGGGTAATTCATTTCGAACAAGCGTTTTGAAAGAAACAAATAACTTTGTCAAGGACCACAAATACCTGGTAAAGCAAGCTAATGAAAGTGTTGAACACATCAAAGTTTTGGAAACTTTAAATGACTCTCTCTTCAAGATGTTCTGACTACTGATATTATGTCCATTATTTTGCAAACATATTCTGTTGATGATCATGAAAGACTCCAGTCTGAGACCTCCGCAATTGTTTCAAAATATGAAAAAGCTCTTGAAAAACTTGAAAAAGAAAACGTGTCCTATTTTAAACAACTTGATCGAAAATCTGAAGAATGCAAGTATGACAAACTGTCGTATGAGCGTGCCTACAAGGACATGAAAGAGCAAAATGATCTTTTGAGAGCTCACTGGATGTCAAAAAGGAAAGTCTGTGGATACTAAGTTTGCAAAACCATTGACTGAGGAGAAACCAAATGTTCCCAAACCAGTTTTCAAACCAAAAATGTCTATTTCTCAGTTTCCTCCAAAGGTCAATGAGAAAAATGATTTGTCAAAAACAGTCACTCCACAGACTTTGCCTATTAAAAAAAGAATTATCAAAGCTTTTGAAAAACCTGTTTTTGTGAAAGAAAAAGTGTTTACACCTGGCATCTCTAGGAATACTACACGGAATGTGACCAAAAATCCAGTTAAAGAATCTGTCGGTTCTAACAACATGGTCAACAATCACTATCTAGAAGAAGCTAGGAAAAAGGCACAGACTCGAAAAGATGGAATTTTAAGTGCAACATCTAGAGTGATGAATTCTACAAGATTTCAAGGCACTGCTAGTAGTAGTAAACCATTACCTAGGAACACTCTACAAAAGACTAGGGATTGGCTTAAATCTAAGAGTAGTTGCGCAAAAGAAAATGCTATGCCCTTAGAAAACATCACTAGGAATTCTAAGTCTTTTTCGAACAAGAATCAATGTCCACAAGACTGTAGTGACAAAGTTAAAGCTGCTGTTTTAAACAAGAATATTGAATTTGTCTGTACTACATGTAAAAAATGTATCTTTTCAGCTAATCATGATGCATGTGCCTTACAATATCTCAAGAAAGATAATTCTCGTGCCAAGGCACAATCCACTAAGACACCAAATAGAAACAAGCCCGTTGATAAAATGTCAAACAAAAGGAAACCTAATAGGTGGATCTCTTCAGGACGTAGTTTTTCTAAAAATGAGTCTTCCGCTGCATCTGATAAGAAAACAACTCCTAGATCTTACCTTAGGTGGATACCCACGGGCAAAGTTTTCAACCAAATAGGTCTTAGATGGATTCCCACAGGAAAGATTTTGATACTTGCTCCAACACAGATAATAGTGAAACTCATCAAGTTAAGGAAGTCAAAACCACTACAACCGTTGATAGTGATCACCCTCACCGTGAGGAATCTTGTACTTCTAACATTGTTATTTGTGAAAACTCTTCTTCTTTGGTTGCAGGTGAATCAAATATCTCGAACCCACTCATCGAGGGTTCCAATTCTCAGAAAATCTTCTTCTTCATTTTCTATCTTCTATTTTAGATTTTCCATTTCTTTTATAAAACCAACAAAAGCAAAATACAAAAATAGAAAATTTTCAAAAAATACAAAAACAATATAAAATCAAAAATCCAAAAATATTCTTCTACGACATGTCTCTTGTATAATCGATATTCTGTACGTATCTAGAAATGTCATTCAACAATGATACGGGAATGTACAGATGCTTGAGCGAGAGTTCTTTAATGTTTTTCAAAAACATGTCGTTTCTCAAAATTTCTTCATAATAATGGCTTTCGTATACTTCAAGATTTAAACCGGACTTCAACATAATGGCTTCAACACATCGCCAGGGACCCGCTTCAAAGAAAGGAAGGTGCTTATCAAAATCAAAGGTTTTTAAATATTTTTCAAGCACTATTCCTAAAAATAATGGCTTGTAAGTATTTCAGCTTGCAACCCGATCTTTTAAGAAAGGAAAGTGCTACGCAAAATCGATTTTCATAAATATCGAGCACTTATCCTAAAGCAAATGAAGATAATTTTTCTCTAAATATCTTCAAAAGATTTTCAAAATCTTCATCATCTTGCGTACCATTGATTCGAAATTTTTCAAAAAGATTTTTCAAAATCTCTCACATTTGGTACCAAGATAACTCCCTCTAAACCCTTAATTGATTCTAAATTTTCTATATGAAAAATATGCTTTCATTAAGGGGGAGTATAAAACAAAAAAATTGTTCCAAAATTCATGCTAAATCAGTTTCTCTCCAAATGCTTTTCGAAAACCATATCTTTTAATCATTTTGTTTCAAAAACATCATGGATATGCTATTTTTGAGGGGGAGAAACGTGATTAAAATGTGATCAAAAAAGTTTAATGATCGTTGTTTGAATCTCAAAAGAGCTCGACTCAGACGGAACCAATGAATTGACGAGTAATCAAAGTCAAGAATGTACCAATTCGAGAAACTTTCTATGGACTTGACCAGGACGGGTAATAATTTCAAGCTAGTTCTTTAGTGATGTAAACGTGTCTCGAATCGGTCTAGTTCATTTAAAGTCGATCAATTCAAAAGTGCAAACTCTACCCTCTATGCGATTTCGTCAAAACTTATAAGCACATGTGAAGGGGGAGTGTTTCTGAAAATATAAAACTCGCGAAGTGTTTCAAACATGTTTTCTATCATAAACACTTTGAGATATTTTCAAGAAAAATAGTTTTATGGCAACATGGGACAGTCATGGAGTTATAAGGTGACTAAGGATAGGAAATCCGTCCTATGATCCGCCAGAGCCGGAGGGATCTAACCAAGGACATCACAAATAGTTTAGAACTAGAAGTCCTTAGGAATGATTGAAAAAAGGAGTAATGTGAGAAAGGAGAAAGAAGGGGTTGAAGAATTAAAAAGAAATGTAATGAAAAAGGGTGAAAAGAAATAGCCCTCCATATTCAACCTTAGGGCAGAAACCGGGTTCAATACATATGCTACCGGTTGTCACTAGATGACACTGGTATTGAAGACAAAGACGTCATAGACCCAGTGACGCACTGCACTAAACCTTCTAGCCACTCAATTCCACTTAAAAGGATTTGTTTCATTCTCACTGGGAACCCTACATAATCTATTGACCTTCTCTTAGAGTTGGTTGATATTGAAGAAGGAGACCCTCTCCCTAGTCTCCGCTCAGGAAAACCAAAATGCACTAATTGAGTCTAGAGCCACGAGATTCATCAAAAGATCTCATAGGAACACTTGACATGACATCGCTTGTTGTTCATCAATAAGGGCACAAGTGATATATTCTAGAGTCCTACACAGATCTTAGCAATTTGCCGTAACATTTATGAGAAGTTTCACATCTGTGATCTGTGATTGAATGGAAACTCCTGCAGTGGTCAACATCAAGCGCCCTAACAAAGCAGTCACTTCGTAATTCTCCGTGGATTACGCTTAGTGTGTCTCAAACGGCTCATGTGGGGTGATGCTTCGGTGTACCTCAGCGACTCATCTGAACTGTAGGTGTATTTAGGTACATCGCGTTATCTCACTTGTGGGACTCCAGTTCAAGAACGGCCTCTGTAAGAATTAGAGACGTGTTTTCACACTATGCTGTTAACACCCTCGAAATTCAAACTTGTAAGTGCCGAAATCCGCTTATTACTAACCTGTTTTATGTTTTCTTCTTATGGAAGCTCCAGAGCGGATGGATCGTGCGCTCGCCACATGCCCATACCAACAACACATGAAAGTTCTCATCACAATCAAAGGCTACTCAAAGTTAAAGATGATTCTTTGTCAATGTCAAAGAATCTACAAAGTGTAAAGACTCGAGAACTTCATAATTGGTAATTCAAAGTCAAATAGAAGTGTGAGCATGGTGGAGAATGACGTGGAGACACCTAACCAACGGTTGACAATGGCGCATAACACATTAACTCGATCACAAAGCATGAAGGAACAAAGAATCAAGAATATTCTATATCTACGCACAAAGTTCAAGCTCAAAAAGATTAAAGACCTATTCAAGTGGAGCATCTTTTGAATGACCACCCCTTAGGGGGAGATTGTTAGCCTTAATAGTTTTTATTAGAAGTGATGGTCATTCACGATTAGGAACTTTGTAACGTGTGTTAGATATCGTGATAGAATAGTCAACGGGCTCGTGGATTGGGCTAAGCTAGTTGGGCACAAGTTATGTTAAGCTAGCCTTGTCTTGTTCGTGAAACCCAAGCCCAATCCAAGTCCATCTCAAGGCCCATGACCATGCCTTAGGGCATCATCCTCTCTTACTATAAATACCCCTCAAGTATGTCATTTGAGGGGTGTGCTTGAGTGTGTGTGTGTGTTTTTCCTTGAAGCAATATACAACTTATTGTTTTCATCTTTCTTTTCTCTACCTCTCTAAACATACATACGAATATCATTCAAGTCACCAAGTTCTTATCTTCATCTTAATCTTTCTTATCTACGTTTGTGTTTGCATAACGTGGGTGTTTGTGTGAGACGTGTTCTTGTTGTGGGATAAGGTATAAGTGATAAAAGGGGCTTTACAGAACCGTCTTGGTTTGCAAAGATGTGTGAAGCTTTAAGTAGCCAACAATCCATTCATGAGGCTGGATCACTTGATAGACCTCCAATGCTCACTCCCGGAAACTACGATCAATGGGTTATTAGGTTCTTTAGGTTTTGTGATCTAAAGAAGCCACATGGAAAGTTCTTAAAGAAGGTCATCTTGGAAGGTCCGTTTCAGATGCCTACTGTTATTACACCCGGAGATCCAAATGCTACTCCACCAAGAGGTGATGTCACCAACATTGCAACTATTGCTGACCAGACTGCTGATGAAATTCTACATTTCGAAGCCGATGAACTAGCAATGCAATACATCCTTTTGGGATTACCCAATCCAATCCTTCGAAGTGTTGATGCTCAAAAGACGGCAAAAGCTATGTGGGAACATATTCATCTTCTCATGGAAGGCACTGAACTCAATCAAGAAGACATGGAATCCAAAATCTACTTGGCTTATGAACACTTCATGATTGAACCAGGAGAGACATTAGAGCCATATCATCATCGATTCTCAGACATCATCAATGACTTGGACAAACATAACATCATTATGCCAAGAATTGCAGTCAACACTAAGTTCCTAAGTAGTCTTGGTCCAAATTGGGAAAAGTATGTCATTTTCATCCGTCAAGCAAAAAATCTCCATCATGCTACATACGGATTGTTGTACGACTATTTGAAGCCCCACCAAAAAGAAGTTGACAAAGAAAGGGCTATCCGTGGACTCCCGGTCACACCGTCACTTCTGAATAATCAACAACTTGCTTTGTGGGCTCAAACTTGTTATCCTCCTCAACCAGCTGCAACAATTACACCATATGATCCGTCACAGCAACAATCTCAACAAACTCAATTGGTTCCATACAACAACAACAATGATCAAGCACTTTACAGTGAAGCTAATGAGGACTCCGATGCTTTCGATGCATTGCAACAAGGATTTGTTATGATTGCTAGAGCCTTCGGCCATTATACAAACAAATCCAACAATCGCATTTGTTCCTCATCAAACACAAGGAATCGGGCTGTTGTTAACAATGGACGTGTTGAAGTTCAGAATCGTGGTAGTGTTCGTCAGATGGGCGGTGGTCAAGGGTTTAATGCTATGGAAAGGAATAACATGGGTGCTCCACAACAACAAAGAGCTCAAGTGGTTGAACAAGGTAATGCTCAGAATGGGATGAATGGTCTTCGTTGCTATAACTGTAATGAGAAGGGTCACCTGGCTAATGCATGCCCAAAGCCAAGGACTAGAGGTAGTGCTTATCACAAGGAGGCTTTAATTTTGGCTCTTAAGGATGAAGCTGGTGGAACCCTCACAAACAAAGAACAGAGCTTTATGGCAGATGCAGACTCAGATGATGATATGGAGGATTTGCGTGCTAATGCAAAGAGTTATGTTGATGGCTAATATGCACTAACTCCACATGAGTGACACAGGCCCAGTGTGATTAATCGATGGCTTGTCTCCGGTACCCGAACAAACCATATTCATCACCGATCTAATATCTCAGCCAACATCTGAATCCGACGAGGCTCAGAATGTTCAACATGAGCCGTCCACATCTCATTCTGACGATTCTCAACTAGATCCAGTAGTTACATTTGACGATCAAGATGACCTTATGGTTACCTTTGATAATCAAATTGACTCCGTGGTTATACTTGAGGATCTGAATAGTGATCATGTTGTGACTCACGTTGAACACGCTGAACCTTTGCCTAATCCAGATATTGACCTCTTACTTAAAGATTATCAATCCCGAATGGAAGAATATCGTGCACTCAATCAGCAATTACACAGTAAAAATGCACTGTTAACAAGGGATATTGAATGCTTAAAAAGGTAACTCAACGTTTTTAAAACTCAAGAAAAACGTGAACAAGGTTTTGAAGTCGCTTTTGCTAAATCACACCAAAACGAAAAATCATTAGAACGACATATACGTGATCTAGCCGCATCCAAGAATGCTTTGTTGTCTCAAATAGAACAACTGAAACATGAACATAAAAAACAACTTAACGCTCTTACTCTGGAAACTCAAAAAGCCAAGTCTGAGTTGTTAACTTGTCAAAAACAGTTATGTGAGTACAAAAAGCATTCAACGAAACGAATAGATGACTATCTTGAAGAAATTGTTGACTTACAAAACAAAATCAAAGAGTTTCAAAATGTTGTTTATAAACATGGTGAATCAATCACAACGATTCAAAAGTTTACGTTTAGACCTTCCAAATGGATATGGACCGAATCTTGCTGATTACAAACCCAAGTTTTCCAATAGAGCATTCAAACCAAATCCTGAAGTTTACAGTGCAGAACATAGAATTGATGATTCCATTATGAGTGTTGTTGAATATAATTGTCAAGAAGAATTAGATGCAGAAGACGAGAGTCGGTCAAAAATGAAAAATGTTGTTTATTGCAAACCATTTAACTATTCAAAAGCCGTCACTTTCGTTGAACAACGGGATTCTTCTAACACACCTTGGGTTATCACACCTCTTTCTAAGTCTTCAAATGTTAATTCCCAAACCAATACTGCACAAGTTAATGGTCCTTTACCTTCACTCAGTGAAGTAAAATCAATACCCGAGAATCGTCAAATTCTTAGATATTTTGACATTTTTCTGTCTGACATCAAACTTTTAAAACGTGAGGTTGAATTTCATTCTGAAATAAAAGTAGAACATTTTCAATCGCCTCAGGCGCGAGCACAAAGAGATATTTTTCAGAAAAGAATTTTACCCCATGTCAAAAAATTGAAAAACTGTGCATTGTATTGGGAAGGTGAATTTCATAAGGAACTTGGACTGATGAAAATAGTTTTCGAGAAAACAGAAACATCGATTTCAAATACAAAACGCAAAAAGAAAATGTTAAGAAAAGATGTTGATCGACTCTTGGAAGCTGTTATATGTGCTGACATCAATAATCTTGTGTTATTGCATTCTGTTTCATATGCATTTGATTATATCTCTGCTGAGCCTGTTGATTCTGTTGAAAATGTTTAGAATACTGACAATGTGGCACAAATCAAGTCTTTAAAAGTTGAAAATGAACGATTGTTAAATGAGCTGTCAAATGCAAAACGTCGTCTTCAATGGTGTCAAAAAGATTGTCAAAATCGTGAACTCGCTTTGCAAAACAAAATCAACTAATTGCACACAAAAACTCTTAATCCAAAATTTGAGCAACTGGATGATGTAAACGTGTCTTTGAAGGGTCAAATTTCAAAATATGAACTCGAACTTGCAAAAGTTAAAAAGGAATATAGTGTCATATTTGATTTACTCAAACAGACTCGTGATAAAGCGTCAAACGAACTTGATCATTATCTTGCACACACTAAAGAAGTCATGAATTTTATGGAAATCTTCGTTCTGAAAATCAAGATTTGTTGCACACTATCATTGAGTTAAAAGAGAAGTTAGGAAAGTATGAACAATTTAAGCTTAGTAACAAGGTATTTGCACCTGTAACTGTAACACTTAGGAAAAGTGACACTAGAATGCCTAATGACAAACAACAAGATACTAATGTGCTTCCCTCTACTGAAACAGGAATAGTTGCCTCTTTTCCCAACGCCCGCACTTCACCTCCTAGGAGCAATACAAGGAAGAATAGGAAGTTGCGACGTAAGAAAAGAACAATAAAGAATGCTGAAGTAGAAGAACACCCTAGGACTTTGAATAAGACTCAAGTTGCACCCACTTTAGATATTGCGTCTGGCAAATGTAATGAACAAAGTGATGTAACGAATGCTCAATCTTTAAGTAATTTTAATGTTTTGTTTGAAGCCTCTGGTGTTGGTTGTCATAAAATCATTTCTTCTAGTTGTCATGATACATGTGTTGCTAAAGCTATCTTGAATCGTAAGCGGAATAGTAGAAAACGGAATACCTCTAGGCCCATTAATGCTTCTAAGTCTGTGCTAGGTAAACCACCATCTAGTGTTCCAACTACGATCATTGATGTACCCATAGAGCCCCCTTCACCTCCTAGGAAGAACTTATCACCTAGTGCTTTCACAAAGACCAAAGCTAATACAAGTTGGAGATGGCAGAAATGGTTACATAATACACTTGGATTTAAATGGATACCTAAAATCATTGATATGTGTGTTTCTACTATAACTTATTCGGAACCCTCTAACTCTACGGGTTCCACATCTACTTCTATTCCATCTGTGTCATCTGTGTGTAATGCAGGTGATACAGATCATCCTCTGGATTGTTGATAGCGGATGTTCCCGACATATGACAGGCAATCTCAAACTGTTATCAAACTTTGTTGCAAAGTTCATTGGCACTATCAGATTCGGGAATGATCACTTCGCAGCTATCATGGGCTACGGAGATTACATCAATGGTAACATCGAAATTAGCGGGGTTTATTATGTGGAAGGTCTCGGTCACAATCTCTTCTCAAGAGGTCGGGCCTGTGATGGAGATTTAAAAGTTGCTTTTAGGGAGAAAACTTGTTTCATTCGTGATCTACAAGGAAATGATCTAATGTCTGGCACCCGCAATTCAAGTCTCTACACTATCTCCATGCAAGACATGATTGCTTCATCTCCCATCTGTCTACTTTCAAAGGCAACATCAACAAAATCTTGGTAATTGTAGATGACTACTCAAGATGGACTTGGGTTTATTTTCTTCGAATTAAAGATTAAGCTCCACAGATGATCATCACCTTTCTCACGAAAATTCAAGTTCAAATTCTCCTGAACACAAATCTACAAATCGAACGCATGCAAAGGAACTGAATTTATGAATCAAACTCTTCGAGAATTTTATGAGAAAGTGGGAATTGAGCATCAAACATCTATTGCACGAACACAAGAACAAAACGGAGTTGTTGAAATACGAAACCGTACGTTAGTGGAAGCTGCAAGAACAATGTTAATCAATGCTAAACTTACAGATTACTTATGGGCTGAAGTTGTATCAATTGCATGCTACACTCAAAATCGTTCAATGATTACTAAAAGCCACAACAAAACACCTTTTGAGCTTATCCACAACAGAAAACCAAATCTCAAACACTTTCATGTATTTGGATCCCTTTGCTACCCGAATAATGATCGTGATGACTTTGGAAAGCTCAAAGCCAAAGCTGACATTGGAGTCTTTATTGGATACTGTGAAAATTCTAAAGGTTACCGGATCCGAATCGTCGCATAAAAGCGGTTATGGAAACGATTCATGCAAATTTCGATGAGCTTACAGAAATGGCTTCTGAGCCTAACAGCTTGGAACCCGGTCATAACTGTTTAAACTTCCCACAAACCTCATCATCAGCTGAACCTAGTTTACAACTAACTCACCCTTCAAATGGAACAACTATTTGCTCCTCTGTTTAGTGATGATATTGGTGAACGTGTTTCCGGTGTATCCAATGTTTCAACCCAACCGATCAAAATCCAATACCTGATACACCTGCTACAACAACTACTGTTGAAGAAGCACCACCAGTTGACTCTACCACAACAGTTGAACAAACCGGTGATCCAACAACCTGAACCAAATTGATGATGTTCTGAACAATGAAGTACCCCACCTGCAGATTTTGATCCAAATGCGTTCTTTAACCCATTTGCTAATGAAACTGCCACATCTGATGTTGCGGAATCATCTACAAGCCATTTGAATCCTCCAAATCACCAATGTATACCAACATCAACCCTCTACACATCGTTGGACAAAAGACCACCCCCTCGAGAACATTATTGGTAACCCGAATCAACCAGCCATAACTAGACAACGTCTTCACATAACGATGGTGAACATTGCATTTATGCACTCACCGTCTGCCAAATGAACCTAAAACATTAAAGATGCAATGACAAAAGACAACCGGATTGAATCCATGCAAGAAGAACTCAATCATTTTAAACGTCTTGAAGTGTGGGAACTGGTTGAAAGACCAACAGGGGTCTACGTCATTGGTCTCAAATGGATTTGGAAAAAAATTGATGTTGAAGGAACGTAATCGAAATAAGTCACGGTGGCTAAGGGTTATAGACAGTGAAGAAGGTATTGACTTTGAAGAATCATTCGCCCGTTGCTCGTCTTGAGGTCGTTTCGATATTTCCGGCGTCGCGGCACACATGAACATCACGGTCTTTCGGATGGACATCAAAACCGCTCAATGGTAAACCGAAAGAAATAGTCTATGTCACCAAAAGAAGGATTCGTTGATCCAGAGTTCCCAACCATGTTTACAAACCAACAAAGCTCTATACGGTCTCAAACAAGCCTCTAGCGTGGTACGATAAGTTATCATCCTTCCTCATTGCCACTAATTTCACCAATGGTTCGGTCGACCCAACTCTTTTCATACAATATCACGGGGCACATATTTTAATCGTTCAAATTTACGTGGATGACATCATTTTTGGGTCAACACATAAAAAGTACTCAATCGCTTTTGCAAAACTGATGAAACAACATTTTGAAATGTCCATGATGGGTGAACTTACGTTCTTTCCAGGACTACAAGTTCATCAATCACCCCGTCGTATTTTTCTAAGTCAATCCAAATATGCCCTTGAAATTTTAAACAAATATGGAATGCAAAACTGTGACACCTATGCCACACCAATGGCACATACCAAGAAACTAGACGCTAATTTACATGGGAAATTGGTGGACCCTACCAAATACCGAAGTATTATTGGGTCTCTCATGTATCTAACAGCCAGTCGGCCTGACATTGTATTTGCCGTCTATCTTTGCTCCCGTTATCAGTCAAGACCAACTAAAACCCACATTTCCGAGGCTAAAATAATCTTCCGATACATCAAGGGAACCATTAATTTGGGGATCTGGTATCCGAAGGATTCTGGTTTTGAACTAATAGCTTTTTCAGATGCTGATCACGCAGGTTGCTTAGATTCTCGGAAAAGTACTTCAGGAGCTTTACAATTTCTTGGTGATAAACTGGTGTCATGGAAATCGAAGAAGCAGGATTGTACATCTCTGTCCTCCACAGAAGCAGAATATGTAGCCATGTCCTCGTGTTGTGCTCAAGTCATTTGGATGAGAACACAACTCAAAGACTATGGTTACGATTTGACGAATCCCGATGCCGCGACAATCGAAGTACTATTGCTATCTCTGCAACTCGTTCAACATTCCAAGTCTAAGCACATCGATCTTCGATATCATTTCATCAAGGAGCAGGTGGAAAAGGGTACCGTTGAATTATACTTTGTGGGTACTGAATACCAATCGGCGATCGTCTCACCAAAGCCTTAGCTCCTGCTAGGTTTAATGAGTTGGTCCACCGGATTGGTATGCGTTGTTTGACTCCAGAGGAACTGGAAGAACTTTTAAAACATTCTTAAAACCAGTCAAACACCAAAACATCTTTTGTAAATATTTTTCAAAAAAACAAAATACAAAAATATAAAATCTGATAAAAACAACAAAAATATTATTCTATCTATATTTCTTGTAACATGGCAAGTACAAATCTTCCGTCAACACTTTACTATTTCAAAATTCAGTATTTTCTCAGTCAAGTGTTGAGGGGGAGAAAGTAAATATTTTTCGGTCTCATCAAACCTTGTACTTGCATGTTACCTTATCCCAATTGTGTCTTTGTTAATGGTGGTCACATTTCTGGTTTACTGACACTCCTCGGACTCAAATTTATAAAATTTCATTATTTCTTAATTCGAGGGGGAGTGTCGTCAAGTTTTTTTCCTCCGTAAGTCATACTTTTGGTAACCAAAATGGAAGTTATGGGCGTTGGATGTAAATGGTTAAGGTGGAGGGACTGAAAGTGTCAAATGCTCAAAGTATTTTTAATAAAACATTTCAAAACACATTTACTTCGCCACATTTATTACTCAACCACCTAAATCCTACGCCTAAGAATCAAATTTCAAATCCGTGTTTTTGATCATCAATTTGTAAGTGGTTTCATAATCTTAACATGTTTACAAACAATGGTTTTTGATTTCATAAACATCCAACGGTTTAATCTTGTGTTTGAGTGAGATTTGTGTTCTACGCGTAAGCCATGAACAAAAATTCTTCATTTGTGTGTTTGTGTTAATAAAAATGGTATTAAAATACTTAAATATTCATACCTTAACCGTTTTCATCAAACAAATCCACCCAGAAACACGAATTGAACGATTTCTAAATTAGGGTTCTTATGCGTGAATTGGGTATTTTCAATTGTGAGAGTTTTTGGTTAATAAGATGGTTAAGAGATGTTGTTTATATGTTGAATTGATCATATCCACACTTAAAACTTACCCAGAAACATC
Organism: Chrysanthemum makinoi; assembly: GCA_910596185.1. Lineage (NCBI taxonomy): Eukaryota > Viridiplantae > Streptophyta > Magnoliopsida > Asterales > Asteraceae > Chrysanthemum > Chrysanthemum makinoi. The sequence continues at coordinate 61,590,974 of OU343221.1, forward strand.
AGTTGTGTGATAATTAAAAGTTAGGGTTTAAGTTCATACGATTTGGGTATTCTTGATTCATAGGGTTTTTGATGTTAAAACTTGTTTAGAACATCTCAATAGGCCTCTAAGATATCCCAGAAACATTTTGGTATTAATCACATGGTTAGAATTGTTACTCGTAAGAATTGAATTCTAGGGTTTAATGTTTACGCGTAAGTAGCATTCTACGCGTAACTGTTTAATTGTGACTTCATGATTTGAACTGAAAGGGATTGAATGTATGTGTTAGTATTGGTGTTATGATGAACTTATTTTAGGATTTCTACGCGTGAAAATTCAGAACCAAGGTTACTAGAACTTCTACGCATAAGGATCATCTTACGCGTAGCATGTTATGCATAAGAGAAATCTTACGCGTAACCTTTACGCGTAAGGTTCTACAATGGGGACTACGCGTATCCTATGAAGGATATGTGTAAACAGTAACCTTTACGCATAAGGTTCACTCTACGAAAGTAAGCCTTACGCTTAGGTTCCATATACGCTTACGCGTAAGCTTTATGCCTAAGGCCCTCTTTTCCTACGCGTAATATTTCTTACGCGTAAGTCAAGATCCTACGCATAAGCTTATGCTTACGCGTATAACCATTTCTGTTTACACATAAGCTTAGAACTTTACACCTAAGTCTAAGATCAACCAAATTTATGAATTGTTACGCGTGCAAACTTGTAAATAAATAAATCATAACGCCACGAAACCAAAATGTCACCAATGAGCTTAAATGTTTAATAAGTTGTGAAAAATAAGTGAAAACTTCGTCTTTAAAACTCAAAGTTAATCTACTCACGAAACTTATCACGACGTCTTTGGACTATTGGACTAACAAGTGACATTGGACTCGTAACAATCATCGACATATCACATTCAATAAATAGAAAATAAAAATAGACTGTTGACTAACGTAATGTCTTTCGATATGTTGGTTCTTTTGGCTAAATATCTTTCAGATCACGACATGGACGCTCAAATGCAAAATTTGGATGCACCGAATGTTCTCACCGTTAAAGACATATTCCCTAATGGTTATCCAATGAAGATAGGAAAGAACAACCTCAGAGTTGACTTTGATAACTTCACCTGCTCAGAGTCTTCTTGTCTGATTGCTGTGGACATTCTGAAGACTCATCCTTACCAGAACATGCTCACAAATTCTGCTACAATGCCGGAGATCTACATTCACCACCGCATACGATGCGAAGGTAAAAGGTCAAAATGCTATGACGGGACGCCAACAACAAACAAGTCACCATCACAATTAAGATTTGAGGGCTATTCTTCTTATTCCCTGCCATCGAGCCCATCAATACAATGCTACTCCAACAAAAGAGGTCGTTCTACAGTTCATGGTCGACATTTGCTATGACGAAGCTGCAGGGGTAATCATAAAGCACTCATCTGTGGATCTTAAGAACATTCCCCAGCGATGGAGAACCCTCTACATAATGATTGCCAAATCCGTTTCCGGACTTGATAGTGGTTATGAGCATCCCAAGCTCATGGAACTACAAATATTTTGGGCTATGGTCAACATGAAACACATAGAAGTTGAAGCTCTGATATGAGACGACATGATGTCTTTCCTTAAAAAGCTTGGCACCAAGATCCCGTATATCAGATGCACCAAACTGTTGATCCAAAGAGCTCTAAGGTATAATCCTGATATTCCCTTGAGACTCGATGACCCCAACCATCACTCCGTGTTGTATGAGCCCACACTCACTGTCAGATTTAAAAACTCAACAACGAAGAAACAAGGTGCAGTGCTGCCAGATCATCTTCTTACTGATGCTATCAAACAAATGTATTCATACGAATGATATCTGGTAGCAGTTGAAGAAGGAAAAGTAGGTTTCCTTGATGAAAAGTCCTCTGGTACACCTACTAGGAAAACCAGGAGAGGCACTGCAGGAAGTATTACGAGCACTGAGAGTCAGAGAAAGTTTCCTAAGAGGACACATGTTCTCAAAAGGAAAATTCCATCTAAAGATGCTATCCCTATCCCCAAACCTGAACCGCAAAGAAAGCTAATGGATGAGGACTCGGAGGAAACTAAAACAAACGAAGAGGTCATCTACTCTGAAACTCCTATCGATGACACTCAAACAGCTACAAAACCTCCTAGTCCCAAGGGTGACAAAGGGAAAACACCAGTGTTTGTGCAAGAAGAAGAGAGCTCAGAAGAAGAGCCATTTGATGAAGAAAGAGACTATCAGAAGAAGTTGAAGAACCTCAGACTCAAACATCTTGCCAAAGAATTCGAACAGCAACAAATTCGTGGCCCCGGAGGGTCAAGTGGTGGTACACAATCTACACCGGTTCCCGATGCGGTTAATCAACCTGATAAGGGAACTGGTACCACCACCCACGAACAACAACAAAGGCAGATTGAGGACTCTATCAACTACGACTTTGAGGAACCAGACATGGAGAAGACTGAGAAAACTCCTGGTGAAGATGTTAAGGCTAATGAAATGGCTAAGTCTGGAAATGATGAAGATATTGATTATGATGATTTTCTTCTAGACAGTCCAACTCGCTCCAAGGAACAAACTTCTGAGCCACCGAAGGACCCTGAGCCACCTCATGTCTCATCATCATCAGACTCATCTTCTCAATCCTCTCCTCCACCATCCAAAGGCACAACTAGATCCACATCCAAGTCAGTGAAAAAACCAACCGACTCTTGGATATCCCGGGCTAAGACAAAGATTGTCAAAGCTGTCAAACAAGTCATGAAGAAAGACGTGATTAACAAAAGCCGAACCTACTCGCTGACAAGATCACTCTTCTATAAGACGGGATAGACGAAATGTCGAGTGAAAGGGAGTATGTCCAGAAGATGATGAAACGTGATGTCCAAGGGGAAATGAACGAGATGATTAAGGGATATACTCACAAGTTCCTTCTCGACTCTGTTCCTAGATTGACAAGGGATATGTTCGCCAGACAACTTACTCCAAATATCGTCGCATTGGTCAAACATACATTGGCCAACTCACCTGAACTCTCTGAAGCTAAGTTGATATCGAAATTGGTGATACAAATGTCTAATCGGTCTTCAACCTTTGCTTCACATGAAGCTAAATTCTTTGAGGCCCTTCTAGAATAACAACTCAAATCATCATGCAAAGAGTCAGAAGGTCAACCTAAACGACCAAGAGATGACGATGATAAGGACAAGGATTCTGCACCTAAACATCCAAAGAAGTCTGGTGAATCTTCCTCTATGCCACCACCAACCCAGAGGACTCCAACTCAACGACGATCGCATCCACGTTCTACTGCTGATAAACCTCAGGACTCTGAGTTACCACCATCCACAGAAAAAACCGGTGATCATTTCGAATACACTGGTGGTGACGATGAAGAGTTCCATGAGCCCCAACAACAACCCACCTCTCCCGACACAGCAAAGAAACCAACATCCTCATCTAAGCCAAAAAAGAAGAAGAAGATGACTAAGACTGATGTTGTCTCATGGCTAGACGAAGATGACACCGCAGAATATGACTGGTTTGCTAAGCTTTGTGATGCTACTCCCTCACTTCCGGAAGGTCAAGAAATGGTAGATGGCCGTACCATGGAGCATGTCAAGCTATTACAAGAGCAATTCAAAGTGAAGAAGATGACGAAGGCTGAGCTCAAACGAATCAAAAATGATGCCTTCCAATTGCTCAAAGATAGCTCCGAGAGTGCAATTGAAGTGGAATACCACCTCGATAACATTTCACGAGCCATGTCGAACAACATCGATTGGCTCAATCCCGAAGCTAACATCGACTTCACTCGACCAGACAAAGCTCCATACTACACCGATTGGACAAGACCCCTACCCACAGTCGGCCGACCGGATCAACCTAAGATTCCATTCCACTAATTCTTCAACAAAGATCTGGAATTTATTCTACACGGTAGCTATGTATCAAAGAAATACGCTACATCACTTACACTTCCGTTCCCGGCAGCAATATACTCAAACAACATAGTAATCGAAGAAGATGCCACCCACATGTTCTCCAATCGTGGAAAAGTACGATCTTGATGCAATGTATGGGATTCATCATCGGCCCTAATAAGAATCTACTACAAGAGCTGCCAGGTACTCACATCAAAGCATGAAGTGTCAAGTGATAAAGGGATCGTTGCTATCAAGCATGTCACTCTCTCGTCAAAATGGGACTACACATTTCTCAAGAAAATAGTGGTCAAAAGACAAGACGAAGAGGACTATGAATTCTGTGAAGCGGACTTTCAGAGTTTGTCTCTCAACGACATTGAAGATATGTATCTTGCCAAGGTATGTGGATCTAATGAGACATTTCTCTACAGAAATCCAACGTGAATACATCAAGTCCTTGCTAATCTTCATCGTAGCATAGTGATCCAGGAACGTGTAGAAGACATACAACTTGCCGTTGAATCATATGAGACACGTGTCAACCTCACCAAACCTCAGCTAGACCTCCCCGACATCAACCAACTTCCTCAATACACTTTCATCAGCAAACCATTTGGAGTAGTCTACCGTAGTGAACTACACCGCAATTGCTTGATGGCGTGTAAAGAGCTTCATAAGTTTGGAGATCACACACTGAAGAAAGTCAGGGATGGCTTAGCTTATAGGTTGAAGGCGATACAAGAAGGCATTGGGTCACCCAAGCGATGGAATTCGAGGGAGCGAAGGGATGTTAAGAAGATCATCACTCGCATTGATGAAAGGTTGTTTAGAAGGGACCAGTTCAGAACATTGGAGAGTTTTGTAGGTGGTCGTCCCAGCATTTCTGTCACAGGCTATCAACGCCGTAACGCATTCATGGAGTTCTTGCTGGAATATCTGAAACTCCTGGTACCCCTTGATCTGTTTCGTTATAATTACTTGGATGTGTGATTATTATTTGACTATGGCTTGTGCACACATAACAGTGTACAACCCGTACTTGTAATGAAAGGACCCTGTGGTACGCATCAGTGCTACAATCCTATAAAAGGAGCGAAAGCTTCTTACTTTTGAGTAAAACTAATCAAAACTTTCACTTTCAAAGTTTTGCTCAAAAGAACAAGTACTTCCCCTTATGATTTTTCAAAACCTCAAAAGTTTATATCACTTGTTGAGGGGGAGTATTTGACTTAAAAACTTTCTCACAAAATCGTTCTTCGTGGTAATCTTCCCACAAAACTCGAAATGGTCATATTTATTATCAAAATTTCATCAAAAATAACATTTATATGCCATTTTTGAGGGGGAGAAAAATTATATGATAAGAAATATGTTGTGAATTGCAAGTGAATCGTCGTACCAAAGACTTAACCATTGAATTGACGAGATCGTAAATGTTAGTAAATTGAAAAGACTTGTTCAGGACGGGTAATAATTTCAAACTAGTTCGCTAGTGATGTAAACGTGTCTCGCAAAGGACTTGTCCGAGTAGAATGTACCATCCGAGAAACTCTTTATAGACATGAACGTTGACGGGTTTGACAAGCCTTTCGAGGCTTGTCCACATCTTCAAGATAGTTATTAGAGCTAGTTGTCACCTAAAAACTGACAATTCAACTCTTTAACTATGCAACGTAACCGTGTCTCGCGGGGAATTTTCTATCTCGAGTCGATCAATTCAAAAGTGCGCGCTCTTCTCTCACCGTGCAGATTTCTGTTAAAATTATTAAGCACGTGTGGAGGGGGTGTATTTATGCAAAATCTTAAACACTCAACGGTGGTATTAAATGCTTTTAATCATAACCACTTTGAGAGATTTTCATGAAAATGGTTTTATGGCAACATAGGTTAGTCATGGAGTTATAAGGTGACTAAGGTTAGGAATAACCGTCCTATGATCCGCCAGAGCAGGAGGGATCTACCCAAGGACACTTCCAATAGTTAGAATTAGAAGTCCTTAGGTATGATTGTAAAAAGGAGAAAATGAGAATCGGAGAAAGAAGGAGTTGAAGAACTAAAAAGAAAAGTAAAGAAAAGGGTGAAAAGAAATAGCCCTCCAGATTATTCAACTTAGGGCAGACACCGGGTTCAATACATATGCTACTGGTTGTCACTAGATGACACCGGTATTGAAGATCAAAGTCGTCATGGACCCAGTGACGCATGCACTGAACCTTCTTAGCCACTCAAGTTTCTCTCAACAGAAGCTTGTTTCATTCTCACAGGGAACCCTACGTAAACTATCGACTTTCTCTTAGAGATTGTTGGTATTGAAGAAGGAGACCCTCTCCCTAGTCTCCGCTCAGGAAAACCAAAGCGCACTATTGAGTCTAGAGCCACGAGATTCATCAAAAGATCTCTTAGGCACACTTGACATTTCATCACTTGTAGTTCAACAATAAGGACGCAAGTGATACAATCAAGAGTCCTTCATAGATCTTAGCAATTTGTCGAGAAAATTTATGAGAGGTTCACACATGTGATCCTCAGTGATTGAATGGAAACTCCTGCCAGGGTCAACTTCAAACGTACTCTGACAAAGCAGGTCATTTCGTAACTTATTGTGAGTTACGCTTAGTGTGTCTCAAACGGTCTACGTGGGGATGCTTCGTGTACCTCAACACTATCTGAATCAGATGTACTTCGGTACATCGTGTTATCTCACTTGTGGGACTCAGTCAGAACCTTTGTGAGAATCGAGACGGTCTTCACACTATGCTGTTGACATACTCGAAGTTCAAACTTGTAAGCGTTGGATTTTCTAACCCATGTTTTTCATGTTTTCTTCTTATGGAAGCTTGCGGGAGGAAAAGATCGTGCAGATTCTTCACATGCTTATACTAACAACAATACTAATCGAAGTTCTCTCAAAAGGAAACACAAAGTCAGAATGATTCTTCATCAATCAAAGAATCCATAAAGTTTAAAGACTAAGAGAACTACATCAGTACTGAAATCCAACGTTAAAGAACGAGTGAGCATGTTGAAGAAAGACGTGGAGACACTGGAGCAACGAAGCAGACCTGATGCAGATCACCACAACATACTATCACTTTCACCACAAAGAACAAAGATCCAAAGAACAAAGAAAATGACGACGCCAAAGCGTATACTTCAAAGGAAACAATTTCTACACCGGAGAGATTGTTCAATCAAGGCACTTCTTCTCACAAGAAAGAAGAATGTCAGAAGACGTCAAAGCTACTATTACATCAGCACCTACAACGTCATCATCATCAATCACTAACACTTAGGGGGAGATTGTTGGAATCACTCCTAAACTATAATTCAAGTGTTAGTAATTAATATGTAATATGTGGAAAACTAGAAGGGGGGTTGAATAGTTTTACCAATTTAAAACTTCCTTTTAAATATTTAGATTGACTTATGTCAATCGATTTGGTTGTTTATGTTGGACGTTGATAGATAGATATATAAACGTGTAATGAAAGATAAAGAGTAAGAAGCACATCACCACGACACAAGTATTTATAGTGGTTCGGCTACAAGGACACCTTCCTTGCCCTACTCCACCTCGAGTCACCTACTGAGTTCGTAGCACTACACCAACTCCTTATGGCATAGAAGCCTTCACAACGTCGCTTAACCTTTTTCCGGTACAAAGCTAAATGCTGAGTTCCTTCACACCAAGGCGAACCACACCTAACACAACGTCGCCTACCCTTTATACGGTGCTAGGCTAACCACCGAGTTCTTTCACACTGTCACACCCCCAATTTACCTGTTTTGCAGCGGAATGGAATTCCTGGGGATTGACTGTCATAGCACCACATCACAGTTATATTGAACGACCTAAAGTGCCGTTTTAAGAACACATCGTTGGATATTTCATAAAAATATTCAGAGTACAACATCGGTCCCAAAAGGTTTACAAAGTTGGCTTAAAATACAAATATGTTACAAATCCAAACGATGTTTTTGAAATTAAGTGCCATAATGTACATAATGTAAGTCGACGCCGCGACTCAAAATGTAGGTCCCTAAACCATGTCATGATAATAATGCCTCAGCCATTACTGAAAATACATTGCTAAAACGGTCAACAATAATGTTGGTGAGAAATCATAGGTTTATGTTAATGCTTTATACGACTACACAAGTATAAATCAGGCATGACAATCCAGTCACGTAAAAATGTTACAATTGCTTAAGCGCATGATACCGAAGCTTCTGACTAATGTACGCCCCAAAAGAGTGTCTTGCCAAACAACTCTGATAATGATTATGAATGAAATGCATCCGTATGACAATTGGGATTCACCAACCCGGATGGAGGAGTCACCCTCGATAGATCTATCCACTCACACACGCTTTCCAAAATTAACGGCTCATGCATTTGAAATGGGGACTTTTAACCGGCAACTTTGTAACTCAAGCAATGTAAATGTATTTAACATACTTGGTATCGTAATAAAATATTGTGCAATGTATTCTCCCCCGTAGGTTTGAAATAATGTAAAAAGCATGTAAACGGGGCTATGAAAACTCACTTGGTAAACTGGAATAATGGCAAAAGTGAGTACACCGAGGTTTAATGTGATGCGTTAACCGGAACCTATTATCAATGATATGATATGTCATGAATTGCAATGTAATGTTATGCATGCACTTGATATGTTATTTATACCATTTACGAGTTTTGAAAATATTACACATCGTCGAAAAATACTCTTTTGACGCCTTGACCAAACAAAAATCACTTTACATGTTTTACGCCAAAATGTCATCCTACAATGGTTTTATAATGATTTTTAGAGAAATTCCCACTTTTCGTCGCAAAACAATGTCGTCGGAATTTTTGTGAAATTACCAAAAATGGCTTTGGAAAACTAGTCGTAAAATAGTGTACGTCGATCGTTAGAGAACGAACTCGACTGTTTTGGAAAGTTTGTATCGATATCTAAAAGTTTCAGTCAGGAGTTTTCGCCCAAAAGGTCTCGAACATAAAGATAATAAGGGTTAAAGATGGTGGTTTTGGCTAATTGTGTGCAGAAAATTAGTTACGGCAAGTTTATGAAAAAGTGCATATCTTTGTCGCTTTCAAACCGTTTTCTACGCTTTAATATGTCCTTAGATTCGTATTGAAGTAAACTAATATATTTTTGAGAAGTCGAAATAATTTGTGAAGCTTAAGGTTCATTTTTGACCTGTACAAGGTAAAAACATGTTGCTGAAATTTCTGAAAATAGTATATTTCGTCGTCAAACTTGTAAAATCCATAACTTCTTCGTTATAAGTCCGTTTTATTCCGTTCAAGCGGCCACGGATTCGTTTTAAAGTATATTTTCTAAAAATCAAGGCCAAAGTTTAGTACCAACTGTCGGATTTTCCAGAAAAGCAAAACAAGGACAGAACACAAAATATACTTATCGAAAATAGTTTTTCTCGGACAAAACTTATTCTAATCCCTTCAAATCAACTCCAAAACTAATCTAATCCTACCATACACCTTCTTAGGGTGTCATGGGTTCCTAATCACCATCAAGACCAACCAATACCAAGGGGATAATTATAGGATGACCAATATGTATATATAACTCTAAAATCATGAAATAAAATGGTATAAATCACATATCATGCATATAAGCTCCAAAAATGAAAAGAAACATATGAAAATGAAAAGGAAATATGAAAATGATAAAAATATGCTTACTAGTGATAATGAAGAGGTGAAAGTAACAAGGATTAGCCTAAATACTCTTGGTTTTTATTTCAAAACCTTATATAGAGTATATACTAGATTGTATAAACACTTGAGCTTGATAAAAATTTTGATCCCTTGAGCTCTTCTTGATATGGCCGGTTTTATGGAGAACCAAAAGAGAGGAGAGAAACTTTGCTAACTCTTGTGAATTATTAGTGATACATGAATGAGAAAAAAAAGATGAAGTGTAAGACTTATGTAGTGTAAGATTTTAGACAATCAAATAACCATATCACATTTATTACTAACCCTCCCTTGGGCGTTTTTTGTGGATCATGTTCCCCAAATATTATTTTTATTTTTTATTTTTATATATATAATGTGTTGTGTAATTATTTGATAAAGGGTATAAGTAATATGTGTAGGAAAATGTATAATTAAAGGTAAATGGTAGATTTTTGGTACAAGTAAGTTTTTAATGGATCAAAATAGATTGTAATGAGATAATAAAAATTGTAAAAATACTTTCCTTGTGAAAATTGAGTGATAAAATAATTATCGTATAATTTTAAGAAAAACGACGTAATAATTAAACTTTAACGATTTAAGTACCAAATAAATTTGAAACACTAGGAAAACTAAAAATATAGTTTTTATAAACTAAATGTAAGTTTAAAAATACCTGGATCATTTTGAAATTAACGGATTAAATATTAAAATAATAACTCACGCGATAAAGATTATTAAACATAAAATTTACGCGTAGAATATGAAATGAAATGTCGTGAATGAATTTATGAGATGCACATGATGTCAATGAAATGTAGACTAATCATAGTCCATATGAAATGTACGTGATGTTATGATCATGAATTCGCCGCTAAACCTCCAAGGTTACGCGAATTTGAAACAAGTAAACCAAGTTTACTCAAAATGTTGAAATAATGAGACATGAATCGTGTCGAGAAATGACCTGAAAGTACGGATTGTCACATTCGCCCATCCAAAAAGGGAATTCAGTCCCTGAATTCAGTTCGTGTTGGTCTATCGAAATATTTTTTTGAGTTTATAATGAATAACGAGGAGCAAAGTCATGTAGAAGTGTCGTTACGGTTATCGATGATCGAGAACGTACAAAACATCGTAGTAGAGAAAAATATTGGATGAATCTCTCATAAGTAACACTTAGGATCGGAACATGTGAAGATTTTGCTTGCACTAAGATTTATAAATAACCGCTCCCAACCTAACATGATCCCTCCAGAATTAGACATAGTTAGCTAGGCTATGTATAATTAAGGAACGATGATGTGACGTTCGGTTTAGTTGTTATAACTCTCGATGCTTACAAGGATTTAAACCGTGTCGTTAAAAGGGTCGATAAAGTAAAAAGAAGTAACATTCTCGAAAGTGATATCGAATCGAAAGGAAATAAAGTACGATAGATGAGAATATCTTACAACGAGTGGTTTATCAAAGTATTACATCTTAGGTTTTAAAGATTCGGATACGATGAAAACATAAACTTAGTACGACATAATACATAGGGAGAAATAAGACTGCTAGTTTCCGATCTTCTTCAGCTTTCGCCGCTGGTACCTTGACGAGCTTCTCCTTTTCCTAATCCATGAGCACCTTCAACTTGTTGACCTTAGTTTATGAGGACATTGATTCCGATAGTGTCCTTGCTCTCCACATCTGAAACATGTAATTATAGTTTTGCCTTTACAATCCCTCGGCTAGATGTCCGTTTTTGGCATTCGCGGCATTTGGCAGGGCAAGGACCCGTGTGATGATACTTACATCGATTACATAGTGGTTTAGCCCCAACATATCTTTTTCCCTTGCAGTCCTTAGCAAGGTGTCCCACTGTTTGACAGATAAAGCATATACCACATGGACCATTATGATGTAGAGTGCATTGATGGCATCGTGGCAAGTTTCCAAGATAAGTTCTTTCCTTTGTTGGTGCAGAACTTGAACCCCTGGCGCTTCTTGTCTTCTATTTTGTTGTTGGTGATGGTTAGTGTTACAGCTTTGGTTGTTGTCGTTATAACCTCCCTGGTCATTCTCCCATTTCCTTTTGTTGTTGTTAGTTTGGTTGTTGTTATGGTTGTGGTGGTTATTGTTGATAATGTTTTCCCTTTTCACAACTTGAGCCATGAGTAATTGAGTTATCTTGATGGTCTCTTCAATTGTTTGCAAATCGAAAGAGGCTACCTCTCCTTGAATGCATTTTGGAAGTCCTCCAATGAATCTTTCCAGTAGTTTCTCATTGTCCATAACCATATATGGACATAAAACAGCCAACTCTTGAAACCTTTTGATGTAGGTCTCAATGTCATAACCAACGGTCACTAGCCCAATAAATTCCATTTTCAATTTCTTCATCTCCTTGGGCGGGCAATACTTCTTAGTCATCAACCTCTTGAATTGATCCCATGAGAGTTTATAAGCATTTTCCATACCAATAGGCTGTGCATATTGATTCCACCATAACATTGCCTCATTCAAGAGTGTACTAGTTGCAAATTTCACCTTGCAGTCATCTGGGCAATCGCATATAAGAAATAACAACTCGATCCTTTCCAACCAACGGATCATAGTAATGGCTCCTTCTGTGCCTCTGAACTTCGGGGGGTCACTGCTCTTAAAGTCTATGTATGTACCACTTCGAACTCTCGAATCTCCTGCAACTCCTGTAGTAGTAGCATGTCTAGTAGTTTCAGTACCATGGTCTCGACAAGGGTTAGAAGAAGCAGAAGAACTATCGCTGCCGTTCTTTCCCTAGTTCCCTAGCTATACAATCCTTTATATACTTTTGGATATCGGCTTGTGTCATAGCTGGTGGAGCTCTCTTCGGCGCCATAACTCTTCAAATAAAAGGAAAATGAGACGTGTCAAATCCTATGTTAATAATAAGCGTTCTAAATAGAAGTGATAGAAGGTGGTAAGTTTGAGGGTATTTTTCAAAATGATCGACGGGTTCCGAAAAGATGGGTTATGAGGTGTTGTAATTGCTTCAAATGTAGTTCATCCCTAATATTGCTATCATGCTAGCAAGAAGATAGGTATCATCTCAAACTATGCCGAAGAATGTTTGTTCTAGTTTCACTTGTAGATGGGGAGTCATTGATAGCCCGACATGTTCAAACCTGTGACATCTCTTGATATGGAAATGAGGTTACTTGGAATTTCTAGAGAACACAATGCCTTAGGGGAGGTTTATATCGATAGCCTTAATTTAACCAAATTTTCCTTTAAGGGATACTCATTGTAGGGAAGTTCACATATTGTTGAGGCCATGTTTAATAGGATGTTCTATAGCCTCAGATAGAAGACTTGGTATATCCCTATAGTGTTGCTTCATGGGTATTTGCTTCAGATAAATCTCGTAACTCAGTCTAGCTAGTACTTATGGAATGATAGAGTTTGGATTCTAATTCAAAATAGTGGTTCGGAATGTCTCGTGATGTCTTAAGATTTTTGTTGAGTTTTGAATCATCCTACCTCCTAGTTCTAGTCCTTGTTGGTATTTCCAAAATCCTTTCATTGTTTTCTTGTATCGAGGAATCCTCCTCACAATTGGTATAGGAAGTCTTTCCTAAAAAGGTCACCCGTCAAATCCTAATCTTATCGGTTGAGTGGGAGATAAATGGCGTAAGCATTTATAGAGTGTTAACAGAAAGAAATGTTTATGCACGATATATCTGATTATAAAACTTTGCTTTCGAACGAGAATAAATAGTTTGTAAGAAAATTACAGTAAAGTTTATGAAAAGGTTTGTAAAACCACTTTATTGAATAAGAAAGAAACATTTTTATCAGTTACAGTTTAATAATAAATCTTAGTTGTGGCTTGGTATTAAAGCAACAACTTGTTAAGGTGATTTTAAAACAGCTATATAGTGATAGAAAACGGCTTAACAATGGTAGTGAAAGATTTTGGGTAAGACACAATTCAGATTCTAACATAACTCGTGAAATGATTTGTAAAATAGCTTACAATAAAACAATTTATCGTTTGTCAAATAATAGAAGATTTCGTAGTTTAATTAATATCAAGATGGTTTAGAGATTGGTAATATAATAGTCAGTAAAGTGAAGGCGAATAGTCCTGTGAGGTAAGCTGCATCAAGTTTTATGATTTGAAATCGACAGGCTAATATAGCTCACCAAAAGGGTAAAATAGTTTATAAGACCGCAATATTACTTGCAGGAAAATTTGTAATATAGTTTGTAACTTGCTATTGCAATTGTTTGTTGTTTTATAAAATAATAGTAAATTATTCGGTTTATCATACTATGAGAAAATCGTTTGTAAAGTATCAAGAAGGTCATTGTTTATAAAGTATTATTAAAGTCAAATTTTGGTTTAATGGTACAGGAGTAAGATGAAATGGTCGGTAAAATAGTTGAAAGCAGTTTGTGTTAGATAACGATGAAGTTTATTATCTCATAAGAGGGAATGTAGGACAAATAGTTGGTATTCAACGTTTTGTTTTGTAAGATAATAGCTTGATGATTTTTCAGAGTAACATGAAAATCGTTTCGCATGAGGATATTAAATAGTTGATAAAATGACTGAAACCATTTGATAAATTGATAATAAAACAACTTGCGTTAAAACTTATGAAACAACGTTTCTAAGATGGTGATGAAATAGTTCGAAATAAAATCAAGTGAAATAACTTCATGAAATAGTAGCAGGATAATTTGGAATAAAATTTGTTGGATGGTTTATAGGATACATAGGAGAAGCTTATCGAATAGTAATAGTCTACTAATTGGTCGAGAATAAAGTTGACCTAACCCCTAGTAAGATAGTGATGTATTGTCGTGAAATGATGGAAAATTGGGCAATTGGAGTAAGGAATGAAATGAACAAGGTGGTGATTATCGAGAGATAAAAATGATAAGGATTACATTAGCTAGGAAGGTACTTATTATCTGCTCTCGTTGGTGGTCTAATCGTGTCTCAAGTGTAGGAGTAGTAGGCGGTCTAGCAACCATAGCCCTAAAATTCTCGTAGTCCTCAAACCTATGAGATGGTGTAGTGTCTATAGTCTTAGTGGTAGATGGTAATGGTGTGTCAAATCATGCACGCTTCCCAAGCCGCAAGTCGGGTGTATGAGTATCGAGTATGAGATGTAATGGTACGGATGGTGCTCGAAATGATAATGATGATGAAAATAATGACAATGATGATAATGGAATCCTTGTGACGAGTTAAGAAAATAGGTTCATTAGGACTAAGCCTAAAAATTCTACCCAATGGTATGATCTGTCCTAACTGAGTGATAAAAATTGTCCTGATCTTACAAAGGAATCGATAGTGATCGTGATGGTGTAGGTGCAACTTCGTCCTCCTAAAAGGTTTATCTCGGTATTTAACGTTATCGGTGAAGAGTTAATTGATGTGAAAATCGCGATAGGGAATGACAAAGAATTTTTCCACGTTAGAGTATGAGGAGAAAGAAAAATAATAATGGGATGGGTATTTAAGGGCATCCATGTGACAATCGTTTTGAAATGAAAATAAATAACTCGTAAAATGTGCAAAAACCGCATGCAAAGTGAACATGTACTTATGATGAAATGATGAGATGCTATGATAATGTAGTTATAGTCTAGGGTCAATGATGCAACCTAGTTCTCTATAATCAGTAGCTCGTACCAATCTGTCACACCCCCAATTTACTGCTTTGGCACGGAATGGAATTCCTGAGGGATTGACTGTCATAGCACCACATCACAGTTATATTGAACGACCTAAAGTGCCGTTTTAAGAACACATCGTTGGATATTTCATAAAAATATTCAGAGTACAACATCGGTCCCAAAAGGTTTACAAAGTTGGCGAAAATACAAATATGTTACAAATCCAAACGATGTTTTTGAAATTAAGTGCCATAATGTACATAATGTAAGTCGACGCCGCGACTCAAAATGTAGGTCCCTAAACCATGTCATGATAATAATGCCTCAGTTACCTGAAAATACATTGCTAAAAACGGTCAACAATAATGTTGGTGAGAAATCATAGGTTTATGTTAATGCTTTATACGACTACACAAGTATAAATCAGGCATGACAATCCAGTCACGTAAAAAATGTTACAATTGCTTAAGCGCATGATACCAAGCTTCGACTAATGTATCGCCCAAAAGAGTGTCTTGCCACACAACTCTGGTAATGATTATGAATGAAATGCATCCGTATGACAATTGGGATTCACCAACCCGGATGGAGGAGTCACCCTCGATAGATCTATCCACTCACACACGCTTTCCAAAATTAACGGCTCATGCATTTGAAATGGGGACTTTAACGGCAACTTTGTAACTCAAGCAATGTAAATGTATTTAACATACTTGGTATCGTAATAAAATATTGTGCAATGTATTCTCCCCCGTAGGTTTGAAATAATGTAAAAAGCATGTAAAACGGGGCTATGAAAACTCACTTGGTAAACTGGAATAATGGCAAAAGTGAGTACACCGAGGTTTAATGTGATGCGTTAACTGGGACCTATTATCAATGATATGATATGTCATGAATTGCAATGTAATGTTATGCATGCACTTGATATGTTATTTATACCATTTACGAGTTTTGAAAATATTACACATCGTCGAAAAAATACTCTTTTGACGCCTTGACCAAACAAAAATCACTTTACATGTTTTTACGTCAAAATGTCATCCTACAATGGTTTTATAATGATTTTTAGAGAAATTCCCACTTTTCGTCGCAAAACAATGTCGTCGGAATTTTTGTGAAATTACCAAAAATGGCTTTGGAAAACTAGTCGTAAAATAGTGTACGTCGATCGTTAGAGAACGAACTCGACTGTTTTGGAAAGTTTGTATCGATATCTAAAAGTTTCAGTTCAGGAGTTTTCGTCCAAAAGGTCTCGAACATAAAGATAATAAGGGTTAAAGATGGTGGTTTTTGGCTAATTGTGTGCAGAAAATTAGTTACGGCAAGTTTATGAAAAAGTGCATATCTTTGTCGTTTCAATCCGTTTTCTACGTTTTATATGTCCTTAGCTTCGTATTGAAGTAAACTAATATATTTTTGAGAAGTCGAAATAATTTGTGAAGCTTAAGGTTCATTTTTGACCTGTACAAGGTAAAAACATGTTGCTGAAATTTCTGAAAATAGTATATTTCGTCGTCAAACTTGTAAAATCCATAACTTCTTCGTTATAAGTCCGTTTTATTCCGTTCAAGCGGCCACGGATTCGTTTTAAAGTATATTTTCTAAAAATCAAGGCCAAAGTTTAGTACCAACTGTCGGATTTTCCAGAAAAGCAAAACAAGGACAGAACACAAAATATACTTATCGAAAATAGTTTTTCTCGGACAAAACTTATTCTAATCCCTTCAAATCAACTCCAAAACTAATCTAATCCTACCATACACCTTCTTAGGGGGTCATGGGTTCCTAATCACCATCAAGACCAACCAATACCAAGGGGATAATTATAGGATGACCAATATGTATATATAACTCTAAAATCATGAAATAAATGGTATAAATCACATATCATGCATATAAGCTCCAAAAATGAAAAGAACATATGAAAATGAAAAGGAAATATGAAAATGATAAAAATATGCTTACTAGTGATAATGAAGAGGTGAAAGTAACAAGGATTAGCCTAAATACTCTTGGTTTTTATTTCAAAACCTTATATAGAGTATATACTAGATTGTATAAACACTTGAGCTTGATAAAAATTTTGATCCCTTGAGCTCTTCTTGATATGGCCGGTTTTATGGAGAACCAAAAGAGAGGAGAGAAACTTTGCTAACTCTTGTGAATTATTAGTGATACATGAATGAGAAAAAAAAGATGAAGTGTAAGACTTATGTAGTGTAAGATTTTAGACAATCAAATAACCATATCACATTTATTACTAACCCTCCCTTGGGCGTTTTTTGTGGATCATGTTCCCCAAATATTATTTTTATTTTTTATTTTTATATATATAATGTGTTGTGTAATTATTTGATAAAGGGTATAAGTAATATGTGTAGGAAAATGTATAATTAAAGGTAAATGGTAGATTTTTGGTACAAGTAAGTTTTTAATGGATCAAAATAGATTGTAATGAGATAATAAAAATTGTAAAAATACTTTCCTTGTGAAAATTGAGTGATAAAATAATTATCGTATAATTTTAAGAAAAACGACGTAATAATTAAACTTTAACGATTTAAGTACCAAATAAATTTGAAACACTAGGAAAACTAAAAATATAGTTTTTATAAACTAAATGTAAGTTTAAAAATACCTCGGGATCATTTTTGAAATTAACGGATTAAATATTAAAATAATAACTCACGCGATAAAGATTATTAAACATAAAATTTACGCGTAGAATATGAAATGAAATGTCGTGAATGAATTTATGAGATGCACATGATGTCAATGAAATGTAGACTAATCATAGTCCATATGAAATGTACGTGATGTTATGATCATGAATTCGCCGCTAAACCTCCAAGGTTACGCGAATTTGAAACAAGTAAACCAAGTTTACTCAAAATGTTGAAATAATGAGACATGAATCGTGTCGAGAAATGACCTGAAAGTACGGATTGTCACACACACCAAGGAGAACTAATCCTATCACAACGTCACCTACCCTTTATTAGGTACTAGGCTAAGCACCTAGTTCCATTACTATGGAGGAACTACTACCCTTCACAACACAACACCTAATATCAAGGAGATCCACTCCTTGTTACAACACCATCAAGGATATCACCATCCTTGGAAATAAACAAATACTTATATGTATAACGATGCACCTCATCGATTATACGACCTAGGCATTCTTCCCAAATGCGACTTGATTTGATTCTTCGGCATCCTTCACTAATGCCTTTGACACAACGCTTGGCACCCTTCACTAATGCCTTCGTCTTGACACCTTTAGCATTCTTCACTAATGCTTTGACACGGATGATGAGCACTTTTCACTAATGCTTTCATCTTGACACTTTCGGCATTCTTCACTAATCCCTTCAACCCAACATCTATGGAGAAAGGAAGAACTATCAACAAGAGAAATTTAGTTGTCTTGATGATGACGAAGCATGGCAACTCATGGACTTGAGCTTGCTCGTCTTCAAGAAGTGGTGATCTTACCTTTAAGAGGAACCTAGAAGATTACACAAAAATAAAAGACAAACTACATAGATCACTTGGATATGAGGTTAGAGGGTTATAATACTTGGGGAAGTATGTGTGTAAAGTGGTGAGTAGAAAGGAAGAAATGGTTCTCTATTTATAGAGAAAATTCTCTACTGTTCCTCGGATCCCACGGATCCCTACCACAAGGGATCCGGCTAGCACAAAGCCAGGGATCCGTGGAACGCTCCTCTTTGCCCATTGGTATTTTTGGTTATGGGTCATGGCTCATGGGTTATGGGTTGATCCATGGTTTTCTTTCTAGATACAATGTATCTTAAGGATACAATGAACTTGGTTAAGTGGTATATATAAAACCATGGGTTATGGTTCAATACCATTTGCTAGTTTTTACCCATTTAGTATATACTTGTTTTTACCCATTTTAGTATATACTTGTTTTTACCCATTTTAGTATACTTAGTTTAAGTATATGCTAACCCAATATGTAAACACTAGTTATTGTACATATGTATCTAAATCATAAAATCACTTATACTTGTTTTAGTGTTTTATGTGAAAACGTAAGTGTGTTAGGAAACTATTGACTCAAACTATTTACGTATTCTATTTGTTTCGTTAAAATGATTTTACGTTTGTTATCGACAAAACATTAGAAGATCGTAAAATATAAATAAACGTTTTTACGGCTTATTTGTATTAACATAATAGTTAGCTTAATTAGGCCTTTATGTTTTTTATTAAGCTAAGGCTTATGTAGAAGGCCAATAAGCCTTGGCCCAAGCCTAATAAGGAAAGGATGGGAACTTGGTGTGTTGCCCTAGTTCCCTCCTATAAATACCTCATGTAAACCCTCACTTGAGGGTTGGTTGTTCACTTATCTATTTCACCTACGCATAACTATTCTTAACATTCATACGCGTGAGTTTGGTTAAGTGTTCATCCGATCATCTTGTCTATATTTCTTCTATTGATGCTTGTGTTACAAATATGGGAACCTAACAGTTACTTTTTTTTTTATTTTTTTTAAATACTTTAAAAAAAAATGAAAATGCGACAAGAGTCCCTGGGGTTTAACTTGCGTTGCAAAATAGGTCTTCTAGGGACTAATGATGTAATTTTTTTTTACATAATTGGTCCTTCAATTTTTTTAAAATACTTTTTAACAAAACGAAAATGAAACAAGAGTCCCTGAGGTTTAACTTGCGTTGCAAAATAGGTCCGGTAGGGACTAACGAGTCCTTCATGTTAGATGTTCGTTACACAAACAGTCCTACTGACGCCCATTACTTAACATCTGTTAAATAACAACATTCTATCATTTTTAATTAACAACCTCGATATAAAACGCAACACAACGAAGGCTTGATAACATTTTTTTTGTAAATTCGCAACCGCTTAGTTATATTGTTCAGCTTAAAATACTAAACATATATAATAGAAACACATTTAGCTCGAACGTTAAATAATACTTTTGTATACAAACACCCCGCTGCGAAGCGCAGGCTAAAAACCTCGTGTTGATACATATGTAACTTTAACCATTATATCCAACATAACCCATAATAAATAAATTAGATCAAAGAATTATAATTTTTTTCATAAAACAAACAAATAAAAACACCATTGTCTACGGTATTATTTCTATGTACAAGGAATAACCAAACCCAAAAGCAACCTCTTTATCTAAGTATTTTTAACTTTTAGCCAAATCTTACATTAACTACCTCATTTACCTTTCAAAAATAAGGGGGTTGATTCTTGTTTTTGGACCTAAATTATTATCAACAAGCTCACATGGCTTTATTGCGTGTTTGAATTAACTTATGATAATAAGCGAATAAGCTAGAAAGTTTGAACAAGCTTAGGTTTGTAAATGAACTAAAATATTAGATAACTTCAAGAACTTATTAAAACCTTATAATTAAGCATGAGCCATAAACTAATTCAAACATAAGAATAGGAATATATTTACCGAGCTAACATTCACATATATCACACCAAAACAAGTAGGTAGTAATTATCAATGTTCATGTTAGCCACTAAGCATGATTTGTTGCATTTGATTAAAAAAAAATTCATTTCTTAGTGGCCTGCTAATAAGTGATAATTAAGTTGTATGAAAATTGTTTTGTCAAAAGAATGAAATTTTCTATTTTTGCTAGAATAAATTCATTTGGGTTTTGGTCATCCCACATTTTAGCACCTAATATGGCGTGGAAAGCTCGTTTTGGGTGAGATTTTCAAATTTTAGCCGATTAAGTAAAGTTGCAAGTAAATATTGTGACCGGTTGGCCGACGATTTAAAAAAAAAATTATAATGCACACTCAGCTCTAGTTCATATCATAATAGAACTTAGCCGGTCAAGAATTTAGCAACAAAAAGAAACCGAATAAAAAATCAAACCAATCCTATAATAGATGGTGCAGTTTTGGTTCTCAAAAGAACCGAAAATTTTGGTTCGGGTTTTGGTTTTAAACCTAAAAAATCGAACCGCTTCTACTAATATTCATAAAACTAATAAAAAAATTAATATTAGTTTTGATACAAGTAACATCAAAGTCCAAAAACAAAAAGATGTGTATATTAGATATTCGTAACAAATGTTTATTTAGCTAAAATTATAATAAATTCGTAAAGTTATTTTTTCCATATATATTCGCACATATCATCTTTATATACATATTATGTAATCTTTATTATTTTCGACAAAATATTCAACTTAATTTCTAAGATTTCCTAATTTAGATTGTGGGTATTAAAAAAAAAATCCATATTTGGATATCCGAAAACTTGATATGAGTTTATTTAAAAGTTGGTGTTGTGAAGCGTCAATTTTGAAACTAATATAAAAGTTTTCGAAAAATTATAGATATTTGGACATATAAAACTGTTATCCTAAATTTTGGATTTATGATTTGGAAAAACTTAGTTAAAATAATGGGTGTAACACAACATCGGCATCGCAAATTTCGAATATCCAAATTCGTGACATAACTAGTAATTGACAAGTCCTTTAATTTACTTGAATTAAAAACAAAAAATTATTGTCGAAAATGTCTCATTTTATATTTATGTTTTTCTTAACTAACAAGAAGAATGGCAAGATGCTACTATAAATGTAATAATATTGCATGAGAGATATCAAATTTATTTGTAGAAGATGCATTATGTTAACTGTGATTTTGTGATAGGTTCAAATCGTGTATTGTGATAAGTCCATAGGTGTCAATTAGTGGATATCTTTAATGCATTAGTTGTACATTAAAAGATGATTAGCTTAATTTGTGGGGTTTACCCTAAATATCTTATGTAACATCCTATGCATGTATCCATCGTGAGTCTGTAATTGATCAAACAATAATATTCATATTACAAAATACATTATTATCTTATCTTACATGGTATTAGAGTATTAGTTGTACATTAAAAGATGATTAGCTTAATTTATGGGGTTTACCCTAAATATCCTATGTAACATTTTGTATATGTACCCATCGTGAGTCTGTAATGGATCAAGCAATAATTTTCATATTACACAATACATTATCTTATCTTACATGGTATCAGGCCATTAAGATCCCTAAACCCTAATTCTTTCGCTACTTTAATCTTCCGCCTCCGGCCGCCGGCTAAACGCCGGAGGTTCGGAGGGCTCCCTTTAAACCTTAACCTTATCATTAAAAAAAAAAAAAAAAAAAATTGCGGATCTTTATAGGGCCCCATTTGTTTGAAAGGTTCTTTGGGGGTTGAAGTTTTAGAACCAACTTTCGTTTTCTCATATTTTCTTTTTGACGTTAGTACATGAGTTTTTAGTTCTAATTTTCTTTGTTTTAGTTGTAGGGGATACTTTGGGTTATCTCGTTTGGTCAGGATACTTTGATTTATCATGTTTGGTAAGGGATACTTTGGTTTATCCCATTTGGTCAGGGTACTTTGGTTTATCCTGTTTGGTACGGATACTTTGATTTATCCGATTTGTCTTGTGTTTATGTCTGTTGCTGCTTGAAGATGTGTTTTCGCTTGCTGTTGAATGTCTTCTTCATCAATTATTAATTAGTTTTACTTTATTGTTTATTAGCTTTTCATTTTCAGTCCGAGCTTTCGCGTTTTCGCCGCTCGGACTGCGGGGGAGTGTTAACCGTGATTTTGTGAGAGGCTCAAATTGTGTATTGTGATAAGTCAATAGGTGTCAATTAGTGAATATCTTCTGTAAAACCCTAAAATCGTAAACGTGTGAAATGACCATTTTGCCCTCAAATTAATTAACTCGAAAACTCAAACGTTAATCTCGTTAATTACGTTTAACACCGGCTTCACAAATAAATTACGCAAGACAATGATAAATGAATTACACTTATGTTTACGAGTTATCTTCATATCACACATTATAATGTCATTTGGCCTAAATTATATAAATTAAGTAAATGTAAACATTTAAAATTGGTAACCAACCAATTATTGATTTGGTCTCCATAATTCACGCCCTCCCCTCCCAATCTCAGTAAATATCACGCCCCATATCTTTTTTCTCTCCCATTTACTCTCCTATTAACTACCCATTTATTTCCCCTAAAACAAACCCTAAACCACCTTAAAATAAATGACGGCAAAACCATCTTTTGCCACTTTCTTTCAGTCGACACCAAGGAGGAATCAAGGTAGGCTGTCGTGGGTTACAAGGCTACGTGGGTGGCTGTTAATGGTTGCTGTGAACGTGGTGATCTTGATCATGGGTTCCTGACTCGAAGGTGATTTTGGTCGTGAGTTGCAGATTTGAAAGGGTGTGGCTGCTTTGTTTTCGGCGTAGTCTTGGTATTTTGTTCTCTTTTCTCTCGATCACACAAGGGTATGATTTCAATAATCTCGTTTCCATTTTCTCCTTCCTTATATTTTTTTGTTAGCCGTAGCTTATACTTGTTCTAATCGGGTGCTTGTTATTCGACTAAGACCTCACTTGAATTGATACGTTCTAATGTTACATAAAATCATAACCCTGGCCACGTAAATAATGAATGAAAGTCCACATATATTCGACCTTTAAACCTGGAAGTAACGCAAGAAATAAACAATGGGTTCGTGATCGCATGATCTCGTTTCGTGACTGTCTTATGGTGTAAAATTGGGCTCATTTAAATACGTTAATCAAGGGTTTAATTATGTATGTACGTGCATGAGAGCTGTATAACGTAGGGTTGGTATCTTTTCTGTTTTGAGTCATTCGTACTTGTTAGTTATTTAGTCTCCAAGTTGGCTTAAAAACTGGTTATAAAAGTGAACAACTAATAAGGTCATGCATGTGGATATATACGTATTATAAAATTGTTCAGAATGTGATTTCATGTAAATGGTGGAGCGTCAACTTGAGTATGCATGTGTGTATTCGAGAGGGTGTGCATGGGGTGAGTTAGAGTAGCCTTAAAATGGGTGTGTCTCGGTGTGGCTAATAGTCGAAAGGTGTGTAAATGTTTGTGTGTACCGAGATGTGTGAAAGTGTGTGAAATATATGTCGAACATGGGGACCGAAAACATGCAGATTATATTCGAGTGTGTGTGTAACGTAAGGATGTTTTTGTCTCGTTAATCACGTATGTTACCTCGTTAAATTTCTATGTCGTGTGTATGGTTACATGTGTGGTTTAGTGTGCGTCAAATGATATCTAAAAGTATGTCATAATCGTATGTTGATCGTCGCGGTCTAAACTAATGTTAAGAGTACGCTTAACTAGAATAAATGGTAACTTTGACTATAAGGACTAATACTGCTAAAACATGAAACTTACTAAATATGGAAAGTTGACTAAAAATGGAAAGTTACTAAAATGAGAAACCTGCTAAAAGTGGAAACCTACTAAAAAATGGAAAGCCGTCTAAAATGAGTAATCTGATCTTAATAAGCGTTATCTAATTCATAGGTTTCGGACGACGGGATTGACTATATGATTCGAATGATATGTGGCATGTAAATCTTAATACAAATCTGATTTTGGGTCTCTCATTATGTCGACATATATGTATTACATTAAAGGGTTAAATGAGCTTGTGAAACTATGCGTATACGTATGTGATAATATGGAATCGATAACGAATAATTTACGAGGTTGTTTTGGTTATATGTGTGGCGTACATAAATGTTTTGGAGGAGGGATGTCACGACCTAAAATAGATGGTGGTTAATATGTTGTGTAATCTATGATAATCGAGTCTACATGTGTTAAAACCTATACGTTAATCATAATCGAAAACTAGGGTTTTGTAATTGATGATTTAATAAAGATAAGGGGTTATTTTGTAAATTATGAAACTTGATGGATTAACTTGTTAATATGTTAACTAAATGGATTAAATGAGTAAAATGAGTAAACTTGCTATATTTACACTTTAACCCTAAACTTTGCAATATTGACATTTTAAACCCTAAACTTTTATAACTTGTCATAAATGATCCTTAAATCATAATAACACTCATTTTCACTATTTAACTTAAGATAAGTAACTAAACCTGCTAATTATGGAAACCTGCTAATTATGGAAAGTTACTAAAATAGAAAGTTGCCTAAAATAGAAAGTACTTAAAATGGAAAGATTACTAAAAGTGAAAACCTACTGAAAATAGAAAGCCGTCTTAAACGAGTCATCTGATTCTTATGGAACGTTATTTAATTCTTAGGTTCCGGACGGCGGCATTGATTTATCGTGTGACTTACGTTTCTATTTTACTTGCTTCGAGTGAGGTACAGATATTCTGACCTTACCTTTTAAGGTTTCTCATGATTTGTATTTCATCTTTCGATACTAGCTTGAACTGTTATGCTTTACTCTAAGCCTCTTAATTAGGGCTTCCCTACGACTTTGCTATGCTCCCTCTGATATGAACTCTGATATGAACTCTGATATGAACTCTGTTATAAACTTCTGATTATGAACCTTATGATTATGAACCATCTGATTATGAACCTCTGATTATGAACTTATGTTATGGAAACCTGATATGAACCTTTGACTTCTGAACCTTTGATATGAACCCTTATGATATGATTATGCTTGACCCGTCAGTTTGATACCCGAGCCAAATATGTTTCCTAGTCAGGAAGGTAACCTGACCGTGTCATTGATGCACCAATGGCATGACTTTAGTGTGGTTGAGTGATGTTCCACACCGTCCCCTATTATGATATGTTATGATATGATATGCTTTGTATATGATTTGGCCACTGGGGGGCGTATGGATGCATCCTAGATATGATATGTTCGAGGGATTTGATCTGATACGTTTGTTTATGATATGGTGAATGATGTCGTGTGCAATACGCG
Organism: Chrysanthemum makinoi; assembly: GCA_910596185.1. NCBI lineage: Eukaryota > Viridiplantae > Streptophyta > Magnoliopsida > Asterales > Asteraceae > Chrysanthemum > Chrysanthemum makinoi. The sequence continues at coordinate 61,617,099 of OU343221.1, forward strand.
TCTTCACAATTCCGGGAGCTAGCTACTCCATTTGTTACTGAGGTCTCCCCTCCTATTATGTATGGTATTCCGAGGTCACCCCTCTGAATACAATGGTTACTTATGATATGATATGATATGTTCCGGGCTCGTGGTAGATTTCTGACAACCCTTACACCTTTGATATGCTATATTGTACCTGTTGTATTCCCAACGCACTATATGCTACGTTAATTGTTCATTACTCAGTGCCTTTATATGACTCACTCTACTACCAGGATATATATATTCCATTGCTTTGATCTGTCACACTCTCATTCCGTTAATTCAGACTATCGTTCCATTCACGTACCGGGTTATTATATGTTAATTGGATTTGATTATGATATTCATGTTTTATGCGACTACTGATTACCCTGCTATGATGTGATTAATATGCGGTTATCTGAGTTACCTGTTTTCATCTGATGATATGTGATTTCACTGTTATGTGACTCTCTGAATTGTCTGGTGACCATACTAAGGTGTAATCGATAGTTTTATCAGTTTATTATGTGTGCTTTGTTCGGTATCTCGTGGACTATGATTATTCCGTGGTATTCTCATATGTTTATTGTTGACCTGTCATGTTTACATTTCTGCCTATGCTACGGTTTGATTGGGTAAATGGGTCATCTTTTGACATCTGGCTTGTTAATTTGTTTAGTTGCCCTGCTAGGTCTTTAATTCATTTAGTTATATATTTTATATTGTATTCCTACTTATTACGTGTGACTGCCATGTGTTGACTGCCGTTTGTACTTCCGCTGTTATGATACTGGTTATGTTTTCAACTAAGGGTTTTGACCTGTGTGAATTGCTATGCTCACTTCTTAATTAATTGCTTCCGCTTTCCTGTAGATATCTGTTTGGCTTGTATGCCTTCTGATTTCCTGAATTGATTGTATGATATATATGTTGTGTGGATGCTACGCCTGCTATGCTTGCTTATGTTTCAGTTCTTGTATGTCTGGTTTGTATGTGCTTGTTTATTGTCGTCGATGCTTTGCTTTGTTTCGTTCTCCTTGTTATCTGTTCGTATTGGATATCTGTATAATTGTGTTCTGCAGGATCCTCATTGACTCATTGTTCTCATTTTGCTGCAACTTTGTTATCCGTTTTCTTTCTTTCATTTGGCATTTCAGATTTTATTTAGCTTTTGTTTTGTTATATATGTTCACTGGGCTTTTTAAGCTCAGCCGCATTTCTTTTCCTGCGGCAGGTTTTAGATTTGAAGATGGGCTTTGATGGGCTGAGAGTTGGATTATCCGAGTGGACCAACCCTAGTTACCTTTCTAGTTGGACTCATTTTGGTGGGCTATTGTTTTGGAATTTTGGTCTATTTTAGACATTTGGATTTTGTAATTTTCCTTTTAAATCTTTTGTTTAAAATGACTTGGTACGTTATTCTTTAAGACTTCCGTTTGAAGAATTTTATTTGTATGTTCTGATATGACACCAGAATGTGACACTTCTACCCTTGTCGGGTTGGGGTGTTACAATTATGGTATCAGAGCCACTCCTGAGCCGTTCGGGATGGTGGGGCAAACCTCATCGAGGACGATGAGTCCCTAAGGGGGGTGATTGTAACACCCTAGGCAAATCCCACATCGGCTGTGGCCTGGAGAGATGCTGGGCTCATAAGATAACATTCGCCTTACAATGACACAACGCGTTTTGTGGCCTACTGCGGGTGGAGTTCTTAGGCTGGCAGTAAGCGTGCTCATTTGAGAGTAGTACTGGCTTGGGTGACCTGCCAGGAAGTCTTCAAATGAGGCCACAAAAACAAAGCCGTGAGCCTGCGGGCAAAGCGAACAATATTGTGGTCTGAGTAGGCGGGATGTTACAAGTGGTATCAGAGCCACTCCTGAGCCGTTCGGGATGGTGGGGCAAACCTCATCGAGGACGATGAGTCCCTAAGGGGGGGGTGATTGTAACACCCTAGGCAAATCCCACATCGGCCGTGGCCTGGAGAGATGCTGGGCTCATAAGATAACATTCGCCTTACAATGACACAACGCGTTTTGTGGTCTACTGCGGTGGAGTTCTTAGGAACTGGCAGTTAAGCGTGCTCATTTGAGAGTAGCGGCTTGGGTGACCTGCTTGGAAGTCTTCACATGAGGCCACAAAAACAAAGCCGTGAGCCTGCGGGCAAAGCGGACAATATTGTGGTAAAAAAAGGCGGGGTGTTACATTGATACCCGAGCCAAATATGTGTTCCTAGTCATGAAGGTAACATGACCGTGTCATTGATGCACCAATGGCATTACTCCAGTGTGCACGAGTGATGTTGCACACCGTCCCCATTATGATATGATTATGAGCTCACTATATGTATATGATTTGGCCACTATGTTTCTGGGGGGTGATGAGTGTCTAAATACTCATCATTTTTGTACAAAATAAACTGCAAAATCATCTGAAAACACTCAGAAACACATCAAAATGATCAAAATATCACAAATCAGTGTTTTATGTGTTTTAATTGCAAAAATATCAAAATCAGATGAAAAATGTATCAAGTTTGCAAAATTGGCAGTTTTAGTCCCCCAAGTTTTAAAAGTTGTCAAATCTAGTCCCTGGAATTCAAAAATGTGGAAATTTATCATTCAAGGTCCCTGAAGTATTCTAAGTTGTTTAAAATGATCCTTGAATGATTCTTTGGTCAATTGGCAAGAAAGGTCCCTAAACTTTGAAATTTTGCAAAATTAGTCCTTGGACCTTTGAAAATGGGTTTTATACAAAAAGGATCCTTGTTTTATCAATGTTTTTCATGATTGGTCCTTGTGAGAAGTTTGGAAAAGTTGCATGATCAGTCCTTGAAGTTTGGCAAATTTGCACTTTTAATCCTTGTTGTTACCACTTAACCAAACGAATCCAAATCCAATCCATTTATATCAAAAACCCAATCCCAAGCCCAGCTGATAGCCCAAGCCAGCTTGACCCTTGAGCCCCAGTTCAAAACTCTTTTTGACCCCAGCCAAACCAATTGTGACCCCCTTTGTTATTAAAGCTTCGGTCAACGCAGAAGTCAAAACTCTCAACTCGCGCCCAAATACCAGCTACTGTAGCTCCACCTCTTTCCCCTCTGTATACTCAAAACCAGAGATGGTTTTCTACACATTTTCAACCCCCCTCCATACCATGTCCCCTCCACCTCTTATAAACTCCAAATCCTTTAATTGCTCAAACCAAACCTCATTAATTCTCAAACCTGCTCAAAGAAATATTTGGCGCCAAAAAGACACATGTATGGTTTTGATGAATTTGAGTGATCCAAGGGCTCAAATGTGTGGATTCAATCAGAGACATGCAAGGAGTGCTTAAAGTCTATAAAGAGAGAGAGAGAGGCATTGTATGAGATATCTAGTGTAATTTTATTTTTTCTTAGTCGTTTTCTTTAACTTAAGCTTTTCAATGTATGTTTTTAATTCCAAGTACTTTATTTAAGTCTCTCAAGTGTATTTGAACCTCTTTTAATAAGTAATTCCAAGTTTTAAAGTTTACTTCAGTTTATGCAGTTTTCAATTTCAAAAATATCATGTGAATCAAATGTGTTTTTTAGTTGATTATATGGACTAAAATAGGTCACATAAGCTCCCATATAGCTTTTATAAGCTATTAGAAACAATAAAATTCAGTTTAGCTTCAAAGGTCAAAAATCTCAAAAATACCAATTAAATAGGTATAAAATCAAAAATCACTTGGAGAAGGTGTTCACAGCTGGAGCAAGGTGTATTATGGATGGCCTTGGGTTAGTAGCTTATTGGTAAGCTTATAGGGGTGTTCACTGGTTCTGATTTTCAGTTTGGAGCTTGGAAGCTTTTGTAAGCTCTTTTGATCATCTTGGCATCTTACTGTTGTACTTGTTCATAAGCTTTAAATTCTGTTTCTTTATGTTATTTAATCTTGGTTAAGTGTTATTAATCATTAAAATCAGTCTCTTGTTCTTTTAAATTAGTAATTAGCAAAACTCTAGTTTTAACAAAGATAAACTGATCTTGGTCAATTCCTAGTTTGAAGTTGTAATGGGTGTTGTTTAAGGATTCATTAGTCCTATAAAGAGATTATACAAGGTTGTAAATCAGTTTCATGGTTTAAAATTGTGTTTTGTTTTGAAAAAGTTCCATAACAATCATCATAAGTGTTGTTTGGTTTATTTAGTTTAACTGTGCTCAAGAGTACTCAAGTTGTTGTTCATGCTTGCTCTGTGTCTCTTTAGTGCCTTATAACTCATTTCAGTCAAGAAATCAAGTCCTTGTTAGCTCAAAAGTCAAAATACCATATAATCTCATTTCTGTGGCTTACTGTTGGAAATTTAAGTTCCATGGTCATGATTTGGTGTTAGAAAGTTGTTAAAATTGTTCAAATCAGTCTTAGTATAACCTAAAACAACATATTCAGTGATTTAGATCAACTCAAAGTTCATTTTGGTCAACTTAGTAGAATAATTAAAAAGTCAAAATTTTCAATGGGTCGTTTTGAATAAAATTTGGAATTTCATTGTGAGTTCAATAGTGAGTTTCAGTTTATAAGCTCTTGGGGTATTAAAGTTTGGTTGCTAAAGAAAAATACAAAAATACTAGATCTCCTTGAATCAGCTTTTAAAGTGCTTTTTAGCTAGCTTATTGTTGATACTTGTTCTGAAAACTGTCCTGTGCACAGTTGATAGATCCAACTTGATAAGCTCACATAGAGCTTATTAGTTGCTCAAATCTTGTGTTCTCTGGTTCTTTGGAAAGCCAACCTGGTCCTCTTGGAGTATCAAGTCTTGTTTTTCACTTTTGAGCTTGTTAGCTAGGGCTGCTAAGAGCTTAAAGCTTGTCCCACTTCTGGGAAAAAGCAAAGTGCTTATTTGCTTAATTCTAGCTTATCAGTGTGCTCCCTTGTATGTTCTAGCTTCATTTCTGTTCATTAAGCTTGTTTGCATATACTTTGAGCTTATGTTTCAGTGTGCTAGCTTGTTTGAGCTTATTTCTATAAAATAAGCTATTTTGGCCACTGTTGGGCTAATAAGCCATCAAATCTGCTTATTTGTGACTTGTAAATTTTTTGTCTTTATTAAAGTTTCATATTATTAGTATATAAGTAGTTTTCAAAAAGAAAATTCAGAAAAACATCAATATAAAAATAGTGATAGCGTTTATTTAAGATTTTTTAGCTTTTTGATTTTTCTTTTCATCTTTTTAATAAGCAAATCTTGTTTTTCTCTTTTTCTTAGGTTTCTGTCATCATATAGGATTTTTAGAAAAAGTTTCAGATTTTTCTCTATCTTTTTAGTATTTATTATAATTTTAAATAGTTAAAAATAGTAATTAATTAGTAATAAATAATTAAAAGCATAAAAAAATATCTTTTCTGTTTTACAATTAGTTTTATCATATTTTAGATTTTTCAAAGTTAAAATTTTATTTTTTCCCAGTTTATTTTATATTTTCTAGTAATTAAGTGTATATTAAATAATAATTAATTAGTAATAATTATATAAAAAGTGTGAAAAATATATTTTTAGTTTTAAAATTAGTTTTATAGTATTCTAGATTTTTCAGAATCATAAGTTTATTTTTCTAGCCTTACTTTGTATTTTCTTCTAATTTAGAGTATTTATTAAATAGTTAAAATAGTTTTTAATTAATAATAATTAATTAAATAGTGTTAAAAATAATTTTATTTTTCTAATAATTTTCTTTTATTTTTAGAATTCCAAAAATGTTATTTTCATATTTTTAGACCTTTTATTTCTTAGTTTTCACTTTTTATTTTGTGCGTATACGTAGTTTGTAAAACTTACGTTTACGTTTTTCTCATCTGATTGTTGTGCTTTCCAATTCTGTGTCCAATTCTATTCCAAGCAATCAGTAGTGTAATATTTCTAATCAAAACCTTTACAGATCACTATCCTTAGTGATCATTCTATCCTCTGATTTTGTTTGACACACCATTGAGTCTCCTTGGGACTAAACGACCCAGGAATTCACTGTATTCTCCTGGACTTCATTGTATTTGTGTCTGAACTGTTTTAAGTCTGTTACGGCTGGTCATTCACAAGTGGCCAGTTTGTGTGATTAGACTTGACTGTTTAGCACGGATCAAAATTTTGGCGCCGCTGCCGGGGAGGCTTTAGCGTGTGTTTAGCCATTTTCAGATCCATTGTTGCACATACCCACCATTTGTAAAAAGTTTTTGTAAAGTTATAAGAAAATCAAAAAGTTCATTAACACTTTTCCTAAAGTGTTAAAACACTAAAAAAAAAAAAAAAAAAAAAATATATATATATATATAACAACAAAACAATCGGAACGTTTTCTATTTTGTATTCTCTTTTAAGGAGATTCTTGAAGAGATACGATTTGGTTAAACGGGACGATAAGAAAAATATTGTCCAAAAGTTTTTGAGCCCATCTGCACAAATCTTACCTACGTCTTTTCAGTGGTACTTAAAATATACATAAAAATCAACCACCGCAAATCAAGGCAGTGCACTACCTAACTGGGGTGCGACCATTAATAAGTTCCCGAACATCAGATTTAAAACTTGCCTTTGTGTCACTTGTGATTTGGTGTACCTTTTTCAAAGAAGCCAATTCATTTGTGATTATTGGTTAAGTTCACTTGTGTTTTGCCTCATTTGTTTTGAAAATTGATTTTTATACTTAGTGCATGCGCACTCGTTCTTCCAGTTCTACAAGTCCACTTTCCGAACTTGGAAACATTCCTCGCAGACGTAGAGGGCGTTCAGCTCCTTCACCGTGGTGAGGAACGTCTACCACAACCACCACCTGTCGAAATGGCAGAAGACAAACCCATGAATGAGCTTCTCCAAGCGCCCATCGAGGGTTACGGAGATGCCATTGTTGTTCCACCATCGTGGTGACACTTCGAGCTCAAAACCGGGTTGCTCAATCTAGTAACCCAAAGCCAATTCTATGGTTTTGGGCGGGATGATCCTCATGCACACATTCGATGGTTTAACAAGATAGCATCTACCATCAAGTACAAGAATGTCCCACACGAAGCTATCAAGCTTCTTCTGTTCCCATTTTCTCTAGAGGGACAAGCCGGAATGGCTTGAGAAACAACCCCCTCGTTCTATAGAGACATGGGAAGATCTTGTCACCAAATTTGTTAACGAGTTCTATCCTCCATCCCGAACCACAAGTCTTAAGAATGAGATAATGAAATTTTCTCAGAGATTTGATGAATCATTCGGGAAGGCATGGGATCGTTACAAAGAGTTGCTTCGTAAGTGTCCGCATCACGGTTTTACCGAGTTAATGCAAATGGATACTTTCTACAATGGTCTCAATCAGACTAATCAAGACTCTTTGAATGCCTCCGGGGAGGTAATTTCTGAGCAAGACCACCAAAGAGGCCTTGCAGATCATTGAGAACAAGTCTCAAGTCCGTCCTTTCAGAGCTAAGACATATCGTCTAATCTTTGGACCTTCTTCTTCTTCATCCCCCTTGAGTACATCTAGCACCGATGCTAAGATTGATAAACTCACGACATTGTTCAGAGCTTTGGTTCTTGCCAACCAGAAGAAAGTCTCCTTCACTCAGACACCACCACATGCTGAAGTGAAGAAAGTTGAGAGTTGTGTCACTTGTGGTGGTCCTCATGCCTACTACAATTGTACTGCCACCGATGGTAGTCCTTTTGAAGCAAATGCTTTAGCCGGTAGTTCACAGCAAGGAGGTAATCAATACCGTCCTCAAAATGAACCACACTACCGTGCTAACACTAATCGAGCACCACCCGGTTTCAACGAATCATAACATGCAAAGCGAATCGAACCAACCAAGAATGACCCAAGGTTATCAAAACCAAGGTAATTTCTATCCTGGACCCAATCAAGGTTTCCAACATCAAGGAAACCTTCATCAAAACCATTTCAATCGAGGGAATCAATTTCATGGGAATATGAATCCTAATCAAGGGAATTTTGGCTATAATCAAAACATACGGCCTCAAATTGTCCCTCCAGCTCCTCCTCATTACTCCTCCGGGACCATCATCGATGAGTTACTGAAGCGTTCATGAAATCCCAAGATGAAATGAACAGGTTGTTGGTCACCAAATTGCGATCTCAAGAAGTCTTTAAATGATCGACCCTCGGGCTCAGGTACTTTACCAAGCAACACGATCGCTAACCCGAGGGGCGATGCCAAGGCGATCACAACCCGAAGTGGTATTTCATACACTGGACCTGCTGTTCCTACTACCTCTTCTTCTTCTTCTCTCCCTAAGGTAGTGGAGGTGAACCTCCGACACACAATGGACCTACGACTCCAATGCCTCCTCCACCAGTGCCAATGAGTCAAGTTACCAAGGAAACAACGGACAAGGTGCATTATTCTAGCCCACGAAGTACGCACACGCGTCCTACCTTCGGTAGTCCAACCTCAAGTGGTCCAGAAACCCAAGTCAAATCAAGGAGTTGTTTTTGAACCTCCTGTAGCTCTGTTGAGAATCGAAATCCAAATCTTCTATTCCTTACCCATCGCGTTTGAATGAGCAAAAGCTCCGCGAGAAAGCTAGTCATCAAATGGATAAATTTTTCCAAATTTTCCAAGAGTTACACTTTGACATAAGCTTTGCGGATGCTATCATGCTGATGCCCAAGTTTGCATCGATTCTCAAACACATGTTAAGCAATAAGGAAAAGCTGTTTGAAATGGCTAAGACTCCTCTTAACGAGAACTGCTCAGCAGTTATTCTGAAGAAGCTTCCAGAAAAGCTAGGAGATCCTGGGAAATTTCTCTTACCTTGTGTATTCCCGGGAATGGTTGAATGCTTTGCCCTAGCAGATCTTGGTGCAAGCATAAACCTTATGCCATATTCAGTGTGGAAGAAACTTTCTCTTCAGGAACTCACTCCTACATGCATGACTCTCGAGCTTGCGATCGATCCATATCCGTCCTCTTGGCATTGCGAGGGCGTGTTTGTGAAAGTAGGAAAGTTCCATTTCCCAGGTGACTTCGTGGTTGTTGATTTTGATGCCGATCATCGGGTTCCTCTCATTGTTGGTCGAGGATTCACGAGAACGGGCGTGCTCTCATAGATCTATTTGAGCAAGAAATCACATTGCGTGTTGGTAATGAAGCTGTCACCTTCAACCTTGACCAAACTTCGAGGTACTCCGCAAACTATGATTCTGAATCGGTTAACCGAATAGATATCATTGATGTTGCTTCCGACGAGTACTCTCAAGAAGTTCTTGGTTATTCTCATAATTCTGTGAGTGGGGATTCCACCACATCTTCTCAACCTATCATAGCCAATTCTACTCCTTCTATCACTCCTTTTGAGGGAAATGACTCCATCTCAGAAGAGATTGAGGCATACTTGGCTAGTGATTCTGTGCCTTGGGAAATTGATCACGCTCCAATTGATATTGAGGGGGACATACTTCTTATTGAGAAGTTGCTCAATGGTGATCCATCATCAAACCCTCATCCTAGTGATTCAATCCCAAATGAGATTAATCTGAAGGGAGATATTCTTCTAAAGAAGTTGTCAAATCTGGATACTTCTCCTCCTCTCCCTCCCATCAAACTTCATAACAAGGAAATCAAGTCAGTTGAGAAAACTGATGAATTTCCTGAGGTTGAGCTTAAGGACTTACCTCCTCATCTTGAGTATGCATTCCTTGAAGGTGATGATAAATTACCTGTCATTATTGCTCGAGATTTGAGTGAAGATGAAAAAGCTGCTCTCATTAAAATCTTGAAGTCACACAAGCAAGCAATTGCTTGGAAACTCTCCGACATCAAAGGTATAAATCCTGAGTTCTGTACTCATAAAATATTGATGGAGGATGACTTTAAACCCGCAGTTCAACATCAGAGGCGAGTGAATCCAAAAATCCATGATGTTATCAAACAAGAGGTTATCAAACTTCTTGATGCGGATTGATTTACCCGATCTCAGACGGTCCTTGGTCAGCCCAATTCATTGTGTTCGAAAAGGGTGGCATTACTGTTGTCACTAATGAAGATAACGAGTTAATTCCAACTCGATTGGTTACGGGATGGCGTGTTTGCATCGACTATCGTAAGTTGAATGACGCCACCCGTAAAGACCATTTTCCTCTACCCTTCATGGACCGGATGCTTGAGAGATTAGCGAGGAACGAATACTATTGTTTCCTTGATGGTTTCTCGGGTTACATTCAGATCCCCATTGATCCAAATGATCAAGAGAAAACCACATTCACTTGCCCATACGGAACTTTTGCCTACAAACGTATGCCTTTTGGCTTATGTAATGCTCCTGGCACGTTCCAACGATGTATGATGGCCATTTTCCACGACATGATCGGGGAAACAATGGAGGTGTTTATGGATGACTTCTCGGTCATTGGGGATTCTTTTCAATCATGTCTCTCCCATTTAGATAAAATGCTTCAAAGGTGTAAAGACACCAATCTTTGTCTAAACTGGGAGAAAAGCCACTTTATGGTCAAAGAAGGCATTGTCATTGGCCATAAGATTTCAAAGAATGGGATTGAGGTAGATAGAGCAAAAGTTGATGTTATTGCTAAGCTGCCTCATCCTACTACCGTCAAAGGTATTAGGAGTTTTTTAGGTCATGCCGGTTTCTATCGTAGATTCATTCAAGATTTTTCAAGAATCGCCCGACCTATGACCCATCTTCTTGAAAAAGATGCTCCTTTTATCTTCTCCCCTGCGTGCATAGAAGCTTTTGAAACATTGAAGAAAAAGCTTACTGAAGCACCTATTCTCGTTGCTCCCGACTGGGACTTGCCTTTTGAGCTCATGTGCGATGCAAGTGATTTTGCTATCGGTGCAGTCCTAGGGCAACGAAGAAACAAGCATTTTCAGCCTATTCACTACGCAAGTAAGACTATGACTGAGGCTCAAACTCATTACACCACCACAGAAAAAGAGCTATTAGCTGTGGTGTATGCATTTGAGAAGTTTCGGCCGTACTTAATCTTGACCAAATGCGTAGTGTATACGGATCACTCGGCTCTTAAATATCTCTTTGCAAAACAAGATGCAAAGCCGAGATTGCTTCGTTGGATTCTCCTCCTCCGGGAATTTGATATCATCATACGTGATAAAAAGGAGCGAGAATCTAGCTGCTGATCATCTGTCCAGATTAGAAAACCCTCACCAAGATGTTTTCGAGAAAAGGAAATAAATGAAACATTTCCTCTCGAGACACTCAATGCGGTTTCTTTCGTGGAAATTCTACTACCCCATGGTTTGCTGACTTTGCAAATTACCATGCGGGTAACTTCATTATGAAAGGGATGTCGACCCAGCAGAAGAACAAATTCTTCAAAGATGTTAAACATTATTTCTGGGACGACCCTTTCTTGTTCAAAATTTGTGCGGATCAAGTCATCCGACGGTGTGTTTATGGACAGGAAGCTATTGACATTCTCACACTTGCCATGCTGGACCCACCGGGGGCCATCATAGTCCAAACTACACCGCCAAAAGGGTGTTTGATTCCGGGTTTTATTGGCCCACAATCTATAAGGATGCCCATGATTATGTCAAAACCATGGCGCTTGTCAGCGTCATGGTAATATCTCTCAAAGGAATGAAATGCCACAAAATGCCATTCAAGTTTGTGAGATATTTGACATATGGGGTATTGATTTTATGGGGCCGTTTCCATCTTCTCGTGGTAACAAGTACATACTCGTGGTTGTTGACTATCTGTCAAAATGGGTTGAAGCAAAAGCTTTACCCACCAATGATGCCCGAGTTGTTGTGAAATTTTGAAAGCTCTCTTTGCGGGTTTGGAACTCCGAGAACGATAATCAGTGATCGTGGTACACATTTTTGTAATGACCAATTTGAAAGAGTCATGCAAAAGTATGGTGTTACCCACCGTCTCTCTACTGCATACCACCCCCAAACAAGTGGGCAGGTAGAAGTTTCAAACCGTGGTATTAAAAGAATCCTTGAAAGGACAGTAGGCGAAAATCGTGCATCCTGGTCGGATAAGCTTGATGACGCACTCTGGGCCTTCCGTACAGCTTTCAAAACACCAATTGGATGTACTCCATACAAGCTAGTATACGGAAAGGCATGTCATCTTCCGATCGAGTTAGAGCACAAGGCTTACTGGGCCTTAAAGCATGCAAACTTCGATATACAGACAGCCGGTGATCACAGAAAAATTCAGATGAATGAACTAAATGAACTTCGTGATCAAGCTTATGAGAACTCTTTGATCTACAAGCAAAAGACAAAGAAGATTCATGACTCCAAGATCAAGAACCGCGTTTTCAACGTTGGTGATCGAGTCCTTCTTTTCAACTCAAGATTGAAGATTTTCTCGGGAAAGCTCAAGTCCCGTTGGTCTGGTCCATTCACCATTGCTAAGGTTTATCCTTATGGTACCGTTGAGTTATCTCAACCCGATGGTCCTAATTTTAAAGTGAATGGTCATCGAGTGAAGCACTACTTTGGAGAGGACATTCCCCCTGTGGTTGTCCCGGATCTACAAACATTCCCCATGAACCAATGAATGCGGGGATCGAGTCAAGCTAGTGACTCGGTAATCAAAAACATTAGCACGCACCATATGGGTTTTCACCCATAATTCTGTCTTCTTACCCCCTTTCTACCACCCTAGTGTGGGGAGTCTCCCACGCTGTTGTATATTCTCATTTTTCAAAAAAAAAAAAAAAAAAATCTTTCTAAATAAAAGGCCGTAGTATTTCCCTTTTACGTTCTTTGTTTCGGCATAACCGCCGGTACTTTGAATATTGAGGGCAATATTCATTTCTAAGTGTGGGGGGGAATTCTCGCGAATTTTATCATATAATTACACCAATTTCCCCATTTTTGGCCAAAAATTTTTTTTTTTTGGAGTAAGTGTTCTACACTTACTCATCTTGGTTATCAGTCCGCCTTGTCTGTAAGACAAAAGGATTGGCTAATCCAGGAGCAAACGGCTCTTGGTAAAGATTTCTCAAATCCGTTTATATGGCTTGCAATTTGCCCAAAATTGTATGGTTCCTCAACTCCCCATCATCCTCAAAAGATAATGAGTTGGCTAGCCCGCAAGGTTATGGCTTGTGGTAAAGGCAGTGGAAAATCCATAATTGGTATTCAGCTCACCAAAGATAATCCTGATAATTTATCTAAGAGTTGGCTAGTCCGAAGGAAAGTACGGCTTCGGTAAAGACACATCAAAACCGTTATATGGTTTATGATTTGCCAATAAATCATTTGGTTATCGTTGTACCAAGGTTCTTACTTGAATCAAAACAATTGGCTACTCCAAAAGTGATGGCTTTTGGTAAAGAGATAAAATCCATCAAGTTTTCTCAAATCATTGCTAGGGACTAGCAATATCTCATAATGGGGATTGATGAGTGTCTAAATACTCATCATTTTTGTACAAAATAAACGCAAAATCATCGAAAACACTTTCAGAAACACATCAAAATGATCAAAATATCACAAATCAGTGTTTTATGTGTTTTAATTGCAAAAATATCAAAATCAGATGAAAAATGTATCAAGTTTGCAAAATTGGCGTTTTAGTCCCCCAGGTTTTAAAAGTTGTCAAATCTAGTCCCTGGAATTCAAAAATGTGGAAATTTATCATTCAAGGTCCCTGAAGTATTCTAAGTTGTTTAAAATGATCCTTGAATGATTCTTTGGTCAATTGGCAAGAAAGGTCCCTAAACTTTGAAATTTTGCAAAATTAGTCCTTGGACCTTTGAAAATGGGTTTTATACAAAAAGGATCCTTGTTTTATCAATGTTTTTCATGATTGGTCCTTGTGAGAAGTTTGGAAAAGTTGCATGATCAGTCCTTGAAGTTTGGCAAATTTGCACTTTTAATCCTTGTTGTTACCACTTAACCAAACGAATCCAAATCCAATCCATTTATATCAAAAACCCAATCCCAAGCCCAGCTGATAGCCCAAACCAGCTTGACCCTTGAGCCCCAGTTCAAAACTCTTTTTGACCCCAGCCAAACCAATTGTGACCCCCTTTGTTATTAAAGCTTCGGTCAACGCAAGTCAAAACTCTCAACTCAGCCCAAATACCACTCATGGCTCCACCTCTTTCCCTCAGTATACTCAAAACCGAGATGGTTTTCTACACATTTTCAACCCCCCTCCATACCATGTCCCCTCCACCTCTTATAAACTCCAAATCCTTTAATTGCTCAAACCAAACCTCATTAATTCTCAAACCTGCTCAAAGAAATATTTGGCGCCAAAAAGACACATGTATGGTTTTGATGAATTTGAGTGATCCAAGGGCTCAAATGTGGTGGGATTCAATCAGAGACATGCAAGGAGTGCTTAAAGTCTATAAAGAGAGAGAGAGAGGCATTGTATGAGATATCTAGTGTAATTTTATTTTTTCTTAGTCGTTTTCTTTAACTTAAGCTTTTCAATGTATGTTTTTAATTCCAAGTACTTTATTTAAGTCTCTCAAGTGTATTTGAACCTCTTTTAATAAGTAATTCCAAGTTTTAAAGTTTACTTCAGTTTATGCAGTTTTCAATTTCAAAAATATCATGTGAATCAAATGTTGTTTTTAGTTGATTATATGGACTAAAATAGGTCACATAAGCTCCCATATAGCTTTTATAAGCTATTAGAAACAATAAAATTCAGTTTAGCTTCAAAAGGTCAAAAATCTCAAAAATACCAATTAAATAGGTATAAAATCAAAAATCACTTGGAGAAGGTGTTCACAGCTGGAGCAAGGTGTATTATGGATGGCCTTGGGTTAGTAGCTTATTGGTAAGCTTATAGGGGTGTTCACTGGTTCTGATTTTCAGTTTGGAGCTTGGAAGCTTTTGTAAGCTCTTTTGATCATCTTGGCATCTTACTGTTGTACTTGTTCATAAGCTTTAAATTCTGTTTCTTTATGTTATTTAATCTTGGTTAAGTGTTATTAATCATTAAAATCAGTCTCTTGTTCTTTTAAATTAGTAATTAGCAAAACTCTAGTTTTAACAGTATAAACTGCATCTTGGTCAATTCCTAGTTTGAAGTTGTAATGGGTGTTGTTTAAGGATTCATTAGTCCTATAAAGAGATTATACAAGGTTGTAAATCAGTTTCATGGTTTAAAATTGTGTTTTGTTTTGAAAAAGTTCCATAACAATCATCATAAGTGTTGTTTGGTTTATTTAGTTTAACTGTGCTCAAGAGTACTCAAGTTGTTGTTCATGCTTGCTCTGTGTCTCTTTAGTGCCTTATAACTCATTTCAGTCAAGAAATCAAGTCCTTGTTAGCTCAAAAGTCAAAATACCATATAATCTCATTTCTGTGGCTTACTGTTGGAAATTTAAGTTCCATGGTCATGATTTGGTGTTAGAAAGTTGTTAAAATTGTTCAAATCAGTCTTAGTATAACCTAAAACAACATATTCAGTGATTTAGATCAACTCAAAGTTCATTTTGGTCAACTTAGTAGAATAATTAAAAAGTCAAAATTTTCAATGGGTCGTTTTTGAATAAACTTTGGAATTTCATTGTGAGTTCAATAGTGAGTTTCAGTTTATAAGCTCTTGGGGTATTAGAGTTTAGTTGCTTAACAAAAATACAAAAATACTAGATCTCCTTGAATCAGCTTTTAAAGTGCTTTTTAGTTAGCTTGTTGTGGGGTACCTGTTTGAATAAAGTGCCCTGTGCACAGTTGTTAAGCCCATATTGATAAGCTCTCATAGAGCTTATTAATTGCTCAAATCTTGTGTTCTCTGGTTCTTTGGAAAGCCAACCTGGTCCTCTTGGAGTATCAAGTCTTGTTTTTCACTTTTGAGCTTGTTAGCTAGGGCTGCTAAGAGCTTAAAGCTTGTCCCACTTCTGGGAAAAAGCAAAGTGCTTATTTGCTTAATTCTAGCTTATCAGTGTGCTCCCTTGTATGTTCTAGCTTCATTTCTGTTCATTAAGCTTGTTTGCATATACTTTGAGCTTCTGTTTCAGTGTGCTAGCTTGTTTGAGCTTATTTCTATAAAATAAGCTATTTTGGCCACTGTTGGGCTAATAAGCCATCAAATCTGCTTATTTGTGACTTGTAAATTTTTTGTCTTTATTAAAGTTTCATATTATTAGTATATAAGTAGTTTTCAAAAAGAAAATTCAGAAAAACATCAATATAAAAATAGTGATAGCGTTTATTTAAGATTTTTTAGCTTTTTGATTTTTCTTTTCAACTTTTTAATAAGCAAATCTTGTTTTTCTCTTTTTCTTAGGTTTCTGTCATCATATAGGATTTTTAGAAAAAGTTTCAGATTTTTCTCTATCTTTTTAGTATTTATTATAATTTTAAATAGTTAAAAATAGTAATTAATTAGTAATAAATAATTAAAAAGCATAAAAAATATCTTTTCTGTTTTACAATTAGTTTTATCATATTTTAGATTTTTCAAAGTTAAAATTTTATTTTTTCCCAGTTTATTTTATATTTTCTAGTAATTAAGTGTATATTAAATAATAATTAATTAGTAATAATTATATAAAAAGTGTGAAAAATATATTTTTAGTTTTAAAATTAGTTTTATAGTATTCTAGATTTTTCAGAATCATAAGTTTATTTTTCTAGCCTTACTTTGTATTTTCTTCTAATTTAGAGTATTTATTAAATAGTTAAAATAGTTTTTAATTAATAATAATTAATTAAATAGTGTTAAAAATAATTTTCTTTTTCTAATAATTTTCTTTTATTTTTAGAATTCCAAAAATGTTATTTTCATATTTTTAGACCTTTTATTTCTTAGTTTTCACTTTTTATTTTGTGCGTATACGTAGTTTGTAAAACTTACGTTTACGTTTTTCTCATCTGATTGTTGTGCTTTCCAATTCTGTGTCCAATTCTATTCCAAGCAATCAGTAGTGTAATATTTCTAATCAAAACCTTTACAGATCACTATCCTTAGTGATCATTCTATCCTCTGATTTTGTTTGACACACCATTGAGTCTCCTTGGGACTAAACGACCCGGGAATTCACTGTATTCTCCTGGACTTCATTGTATTTGTGTCTGAACTGTTTTAAGTCTGTTACGGCTGGTCATTCACAAGTGGCCAGTTTGTGTGATTAGACTTGACTGTTTAGCACGGATCAGGGGGCGTATGGATGCATCCTAGATATGATATGATATTAGTGGATTTAATATGATATGATATGATTTATATGGTGAATGATGTCGTGTGCAATACGCGTCTTCACATTCCGGGAGCTAGCTACTCCATTGGTTACTGAGGTCTCCCCTCCTATTATGTGTGGTATTCCGAGGTCACCCCTCCGAATACAATGGTTACTTATGATATGATATGATATGATATGTTGCGGGCTAGTGGTAGATTTCTGACAACCCTTACACCTTTGATATACCTATATAGTACCTTTTGTATTCCCCAACGCACCATATGACTCACTCCACTACCAAGATATATATATTCCATTTCTTTGATCTGTCACACTCTCATTTCGTTATTTCAGACTATCGTTCCATTCACGTACCGGGTTATTATGTGTTTATTTGATTTGTTATGCTATTTATGTTTTATGTGACTACCGATTATCCTGCTATGATGTGATTAATATGCGGTTATCTGAGTTACCTGTTTTCATCTGATGATATGTGATCTCACTATTATGTGAACCTCTGAATTGTCTGGTGACCATGCCAATGTGTAATCGATAGTTTTGTCGGTTTATTATGTGTGCTTTGTTCGGTTAATCTTGTGGACTATGACTATTCCGTTGTATTCTTATCTGTTTATTGTTGACCTGTCATGTTTACATTCTGCCTATGCTACGGTTTGATTGGGTAAATGGTTCAACGTGTGACGTATGGCTTGTTAATTTGTTGTCCTGCTATGTCTTTGATTCATTCAATTATATCGTATGTTGTATTCCTACTTGTTACGTGTGACTGCCATGTGTTGACTACTGTTGGTACTTCTGTTGATTATATGTTGTATATGTTGTGTGGATACGACGTCTGTTATGCTTGCTTATGTGTCAGTACTTGTATGCCTGGTTTGTATGTGCTTGTATATATGTCATCGATGCTTTGCTTTGCTTCGTTCTCCTTGTTATCTGTTCTGTTTGGATATCTGTATAATTGTGTTCTGCTGGATCCTCCTTGACTCATTGTTTCTCTTTCGTTGCGACCTTGTTATCAGCTTCCTTATTTCATTTCGCATTTCTGATTTTATTTAGCTTTCGTTTCGTTATATCTGTTCACTGGGCTTTTTAAGCTCAGCCGCATTTCTTTTCCTGCGGCAGGTTTTAGGATTGAAGATGGGCTTTGATGGGCTGAGAGTTGGATTATCTGAGTGGACCAACCCTAGTTACCTTATTATTTGGACTTACTTTGAAGAGTTTTTGTTTTGATATTTCATTTCATTTGGATATTTTATTCCTTCGTCAGTCAATTGTTTATATGATTTGATACTTCATTTTAAGGTTTCCGTTTGTAAATATTTTATTTGTATGTTCTGATATGACACCAGAATGTGACACTTCTACCCTTGTGGGGTTGGGGTGTTACATCTTAAATGCATTAGTTGTACATTAAAAGATGATTAGCTTAATTTGTGGGGTTTACCCTAAATATCTTATGTAACATCCTATATATGTACCCATCGTGAGTCTGTAATGGATCAAGCAATAGCGATACATACTCTATATTGTATAAAGTTTTGACACGAAGCTATTTGAGAGGGAATTACCATTAGAAACAAAACATAAATGGTAGCTTCTTTATCGTGACAAATTAATGTTATTTTTATTGTTGTGTTATTTTGTATTCCGGTTTGAAGGCATTGATGCCCGATATTCACAACTTGCAATGATCAAAGTTAGCAGACATCGTGTGCATGGTAGAATTGTTGATTATCATTTGAACAATTTTATATTAGGGTCTCTCCACACTAAGTGGTTCTGTAGTTTGCACCACATTTAAGATATTTCATAGAAAAATATGTGTAATATTAATACTTTATCGGTGAAAAAAGACATGTGCATCGCACGGGCCATGTTGTATATGTATTTAATTATGAAGACGTACAAAATTTAATACATTTTCTTTCCACGTAAATACGAAGCAAAAAGTTACTACGCATGAAATAAATGACAACGTTTTTTTTTATCCTTTGATCGTTGATACTCTATGAACAATTCAACTTTGTGATGTCTTTTGACATACAAATTGATTATCACTTATGTGACGCTTGATTTTTCCGACCAAACCCAAAACTTTTAAAAAAATATGACCAAAAGTGAAATACCTGACAAACCACAAGGACCAAAAAATTTAGGGCCCGTTTGTTTATATTCTGAAGAAATAGAATGATTGTTGGAATTATTTATATTGTTTGGTTTATAAAAATTAGAATGATAGGACACGCATAAACTCGTTCTACTATAGGACGGTGAGTTTTAGTTGAAAACTTGTGAGCCATATTTCTCTAAATATTCTCTATCATAAATTTAGACATTCTTTTTATTATTTGTCATTCTTTGATATTATAAATATTAATTTAAAATAATAAAAAATAATATTTCATATATAATTAATATTTTTTTTGTCTCCACCATCTTTCTCTTTCACGGAGTGTTTGTTATGTCGTAATTAAAGCCGTAATGAAAAAGATTATTACAATGTACTCCCTCCGTCTCAAAATAATATTCCACATTTCCTTTTATGAATGTCTCAAATTAATTGTCCACTTTCCATTTATAGTAAAAACTAGGGAACTTTGTCAGGGAATATTCCTTTTGAATGGTTGAAATTTAAACTTTTAAAGTGGTCACACTTTTATTAAATTGTGTGTTTCTTGTCTCCTGACAATAATTTTGAGACAGATGGAGTAATAAATATTGTTTATTTACATTTATAGAATGTAATGAGTCATTACAAGTAATGACCCATTACACCAAAACTATTTCTTAGGGGTTCTCTACTTTTTTTTTATTACATTTTGTAATAGAATCAAAATTAGATAAAACTCCATAATTAATTAACCACATTAAGGAAACTTTATATCATTAATGGTTATTTTAGTCTTTTTATTATCGATTTCATTACGTCTTATCATACAAACCAAACATGATTAGCTACAATGAATCATTACATTACATTTTTTATTCCATTCAGTTGACATTTCATTACATGAAGAAAAGATGGAAATCTTGCCTGTTTCACCCGTAAAGGCTTTTTCTTCACCTGCTAAAAACCGGGCATGCCCAAAATATGCAATTCTCACATGAAAAGCATCATCATCCATGAATATATTACTAGGTTTTAAGTCCCTATGTAATATCATAGGCTTATGCTCATGTAAATATTGCATCCCTTGAGCAATCTCTAGTGCCTTTGCTAGTCTATCCTCAAACGGAGGGAGTGGTGTGACCCGTTCTTTCCTCCTCTTGCCCGGACCATGTAGCCAGTCCTTCAAGGTCATGTTTAGGAATTCAGTAACAACCCACCCGTGGTTCGGTGGGTCCAAACATGCGCCCATTAGTTGTAGCACGTAGGTGTGTCGCTGTCTTGATAAGGTTTCCACTTCCTGAGCAAAGAAATTTACTCCAGAGTCGTTTAATCTGAAAAAATCGGGAAATATTCATTTCACTGCAACGTCGAGGCCTCTCCAAGTTGCTTTGTATATTTCTGCCGTACTTCCTTGAGCTACTTTTTTGTGGGGTTCAATCTTGTACCATATTAACAATGAAAGAAAATCTTGAGTATGTGTGTATCTTTTATATAATAAAACAAAATTCTTATTGGGAATTTTTCATTTCAAAAAAATCAATTCATACCTTATTTGGTAATATTTTTTTTAAATTGATTTTTATTTCTGAATTTTGAAAAATAATTAAATCTAATTATTTCTTGATTTGGCAAAAGAATTTAAAATTTTCGTCTACATATTATGCATTGCAAAAAACTAAATATACACAAGTACTTGAGATTTAATAGTTAATAGATTTGGGTGAGAAGTGTAAAATTAGAAAAAGCGGAACACAAATTCTTGATAACCAATACAAAACATAACAACAAAAAAACACACCACTATCAAACATTAAAACCTCAATCATTGATCACAGTTAACCTTACTACCAATTTCCTTCATAAGACAAAACCCTATTCGAATCTTGAAGTCATTGCATTCATCTTTTCAAATGATTGTGTATTCAACAATCATGGTACGATTTTTCCTTACGATCGAATTAATAAAAACCCTAATTCGATTTGCTATCTTTTTTCTGTTAATCAATTGAATTACTGCTAATTCTATTTGCTTTTTGTTAGTTCTTTTTCAGTTAATTGATAAATCTGAATTCGATTTGTCTATCCGTGTTTTTTTGTTTTTTGTTTTTTTGCAGTTAATTCGATCGTTGTGGCTAAAGCTCATTAGAACTTGAGGTTTTTCTTTATAAATTTGTTAATTCATTTATGTAGTTTAATAAAAGATAGGGCTACATGGATGTTATAATATTCATATTTTTTTTCCATTCCATGCTTACTGGGTTAATAAAAAAGCCCTTCTATGGCCTTTGATATCGAGATAATTGATGGCCTCAACTGATTTGATTGTTTCTAAAGCAATAGATAATTAAGTTTAGTTCAAGGATTTAATTAGGGAGGGTGATTATAAGTTTATACATTCGATTTGGGCTTTAGAAATTGTTGGTTGGGTGAAGAGGTGAAGTGTGATAATATGTTGGTTGTGTAATTGTGATAATATATTCGTCTTTGGTATGTCCTAAAATGTTGAAATTTGCATTGTGTAAGGTCAGTATAATCAAATATGTTACTGACCCATAAAAAATTGCCCATATTTTATTAATGGTACTCATTGTTGCGCAAATCTTAGATAAAGGACGAAGCAAAAACATGTCAAGCTCAGACAAAGGTTCTTGAAGAAGTCGGCCGAAGATTGAATTGCTCTTGAAGTGGTTCAATACCACCTATTGTAAGGGGGTTTTTAAGTACAATTGGTAGTTATTTAATAATAGTAATAGTTTTGGTCAAAATGATGGTTCAACTCTCTGTGAATATCCAGAGGATTAGTGATTTACACAAAGGTTGCAGGTTGCAAAGTTGTGGATGGTCGGGATTGGTAATATGGGAAAATCTGATAAGACTAATGGCAATGGTGGAGGAAGTGATGTGGACATAGCTTGGAGTAGCTGCCTATCTAATATAAGAGACTGAACGTGAAGATCGAAACTGATTATGTTGCATTTAGTATCTTAAAAAGGTAAATCTATCAAGCATATCTTTAGAGTTATGGCATGTGTGTGACACTTAGTAGTGAAAAAAATAATAATAATAAAGGCGAAGAAACGTGCAAACAACACACATTAGATTAACAACAAGCCTATTGGTAAAACTTTTTAATAATTTAACTATGAGATGAGAAGATGCATTAAATGGTGATCTTATATTTAAACATTTTAAATCTCTAATGCTTTGCACCAATTGTGATATTGGTACTTTATATGCCTCTTATAGGGGTGTTTGGAGAAGCTTATAAAAAAGCTTTTTTGGCATTCATTGACTACCAAATAGGCAGATACTTAGGGGGTGTTTGTGTAAGCTTATTTGGCCGACTTTGTAGCTTATTGAACTTTTGATGAGCTCATAAGCCCAAAATTTATCAAATTTTCTTATAACGACTTTCGGTGACGAGATGGATACTTCATCTAATAAATTGCTTATATTCTACACTTGAATTTATTGCACGTAGCTTATGAAAGTTCACAGTAGCAAATATGAGTGGAGATCAAGAGTCGTAAGGTCTGATCCGTTACGATCTCATAGAATATTCATGTTCTTTTTAGAGAGCCCTGTAATGATATATGTTTTTTTTCTTGCAGCTCTTTCTTGAGAGTAACTTTAGGATTGCGCAGTTGTGCTTCATGTTGCCCGAAGACAAGTATTCTGAAATATTGACTGAGGTCCATTACCTTCGTGCAATTGCTGTCAATGCCAGGGCTTCATACAATGAAATGAGGAAGCTTTTTGAGGAGGCCACCAAGTTATTTAATTCTATTGGAAAGAAAGAGTTGGCTGATGAGAGATAGAGGATTATAGAACAACACGTAGCCTATTATTTTCTTTGCTAAGTTTCATTTGTTATACAATTCATTCCACCTTTAAGGTAAAAAAAAGTACTTTTAAATATGAATTAGATTTACCTGGATGCTGAGAAGGGAAATTGTTTGAGCTTGGTCTTGAGTTAATAGGCAGTAATTACTTCTTCATTCATCCCAAGGTAATTTTTTATATTGCAATAAACTTGCCGGTCCTTACTTTAACATCATATATGAACTAAAAATCATATCATGTACAAATATCTGGCACCCAGGCCAGCAATCTTATTCCGTAATCAACTATGTGTCGACGGTGATTTAACGTTGTTTTTGCCACCAACATATGCTGCTCGAACGGTAAACCTTGATTCATTTTTCTTTCTGTTAGAATCTACTATAACAATTGTTGTTAGCTATGAGAGATATATATACTTATTATATGTGAACATCTTGAGTATATGGCTGTAGGTGGAATGATCTGCTAAAGCTGACAAATTTGACCCAATTACTTATGAATGCGTCATGTAGGTTGTTTTATTTGTTATTAAACGTTTCAAAATGGGAAGGTTTAACTTGAAGGGGAACCTGTTGTTTATGTGTATGTGTGTTTGTTTGTTAAGTTAAATTTTCAAAACAAGTCTTGTTGGTGGTTGTTCGGTTCATGTACATGCCTGTAACTTTGTTATCTTTTATAAACATAACATTTTCCATATTTTGTTTGTTCGAAGGGCCTTACATGTAAGTCTTTCTTGCTGCACACTCTGTTTCTATCTTAGAGGTGATATTTTAAGGCTTCCTGTCAAATTTTCTCGCATAAAGCATTTTTATTTACAAGATTGACCCTCATATAATAGTCATCAGAGCTAAACGCACTTCGAAAAACGTGAATATGTAGAGTAATACAACTATTGTGTGCCCACTGCTTATATTGGATCAATACATTGTATTGCAATATTTTAGTTGAATGGCTCATCGTACATTACACATTATTTGGAGATATCTGTTTAGCCAGTCAATGATTTAAGTATTTTGGAACTGGCCCACCTGGCATATCATCTATGAGACTACTGCTGAGCTTGAGCTTCAATTCAGCTATAATTTTGATCATTGAAAATTTGTGATTGCATGCTATTTGTTATGCATTATAGGTGGCCGCCTTTTATTCTTTGTCATATAAACATGTAGCTTTTGGATTTGACTTATTCTTACTGAAAACTATTCATATATAGGACTTCTTGGTGGATTCAGCCTTTGCCGTTGGAGCTATTGTTGCCAATAATGCTTTTGATAAGTTACTAGATGACGATCAACCTTTAAGCAAGCCTCGAGGATGGTGGAAGTGGTTGTCCCATGGTATGGTTGGTGCCGAAGGTACAAAACAAGCCACCCAGCTTTCTGCCCAGCTTTATGGTGTTGTTTTTGATGAAGTAATCATGGTATGTATGTTAAGATGGATTAAGCGTAAAAATCCACTTGATCTGTTATGTAATCTACTCAATAACAATTGCATTTTCGTATAAAGACAATTAGGAAATCCTTATTATCGTTTATAGCTCAACATGTTTTCTACTTTTTGGAAATACATATATCACAACTACCTATTGACTTCCATTAATTCTAAATCTAAAGTAACTGAAAATAGAAAAGTACTAAATTGCTCCTATTGTAATTTAAAGTCACTTTGTTTAAGGATCTGATAACTTGACACGATCTTTACTTGTGACACAACAAAGTTTCATCCTGCTGGAACAAAGTTTCATCCTACTATATCTATACAATGAAGGGGTATTAAAAATACCCCTTCACAAAAAATTACAACAATTTAAGCACAATGTACAATAGCTGCAACCAATTTTCATAGTGTACAACAAAATAAGCATGATGTAATTTTCAGACTTACAACATTAATGCTGTTAAAGTGGTCAATGTTATTAATGACTATAATAACTACTACTTACAAGAAAAGAAACATAGTGTACAACACTTTAATGCACATAATTTTCAGACGTACAAAACAAGAAGCATAGTATACAACAAAACACCACATTAATGCTATTTAATGTAGTCAATTATTTAACTGGTCAATAAATACAAATAATAAAACACATTATACAAATATTTAAGCCCGAACGGGCAACGAGCCAAATGGGCTTGAGCCCATGAACTTTTACGACGTATATCAAACATAATTGTAAATCAAAATTAAGGATCATTATTAAAACATAAAACAAAAACTAAGCTATTTTTTAAAAAAATAAAATAAAATACATTACTAAATTTTTTAGAAAAGTGCGCGGGCATTATAACTAGTATTATTCTAAAATCTGACACCACATGGATGATATCTAGAGCACAAATTTTTCTATCAATCATTAATAGAGGTGGCAAATCGGGCAAGGTGGGTAAGGAGTCAAAAATGGGATGTCACTTCTTTGCTGGCTTGACTCCAGAACTCGTAGAGTTTTCCATTTTCGTGTTTAAGCATCTCCTTTTATTAACCAAACCTTATTCTTTTTCTAATCAAAACATGTTTAATTTTTTAAAGAGACAAAAGTTTCTGGACTGCATCAAGAAGGAAAGAAGTTTAGGGACTTGAACCAACAGCATAGTTACAAACTTACAATAGTAATCTAAGTATTTGGATATAAACCAGGAGCATAGTTACAAACTTTACAATAGTAATCTATGGCCATATCTCAATTCTTTTGACGTGTTTGATGAAATTAGACCTGTTACCCTTTAAGCTGAATTTTTCGTTTGACCAATTTGAGATAATCTACAACCCTAATTAAAGTTACCGCCTCTACTATTTTTTGTGATTATTTTTAACTCAGTTCACATGGGTCTATATATGTACCTCGTGTGGATCAATTTACCATCCGTTAAGCTTGGCTTGCTCAATGAGGGCTGAAATATCCGTATTTTGTTGAGCAGTTGGTGGGGTTTGGGGAATTGTAGAAGCCTGAATGATGGCAGATGAGGTAGTAGCAGATGGTGAATCTTGAGATGTATCTTTTTTGTTAAGAATAAGGTTCAAAAATCCATTGTCTTGCGCTACTTGTAGACAATATTTTAGGTTCAAAAATCCAATGGCTGCTCAATTCTCGAATATTCTCTCAAATTCTTAAAAATCGCAAATATGGTTCTCCAAACACCCCCTTTTTTTTTTTTTTTTTTTTGTAACACTTTACAACATTAACCCAAACACCCCCTTCTTCTACCTCACTACTCTTCTTCAGCCTCTAACCTCATCACCACCATACCCACCACCACTTCATCACACCGCCACAACCATTGTACCACATATCAAAATAATGAAACTTATGGAACAATGGTTCTATATATTTATATGTTGCGGCCAACGGGTGGAAGGTGGTTAGCAAAAACCAGTAGCTATAACTTTCGAGCTAAAATAAGGTTCATGAAGCATTCGAAATTCCTTCCTCATCTCCATATATGATTATTAAAGAACTTGTCGTAGGGCAATATGGTCACCATGATCAAGTACTGAAATTCTATAAATCTTTTTGATTAGGTAGCATGAACACAGCCTGAACACCACCGCCTTTTATCACTTACTACTTCTTAAACACCATATCTTAATTTTTTTTTCCATAAACAACATTTTCACTTTGGTTTCAAATACACCTGGAGAACAAACGCATCCCACCATTGTCCCATCACTTTAGTTGGTGATATGCTTTTGGAGTTTGACTTGACTTGTGTTCGTTTAAACTTGAAAGGAATTGTTAGTTGTATTTCTTGTGTGTTTGGTTTAGAGAAGAAAACAAGAATAGTGAAAGGAAAAAAAATTGTGTCAAAAACTTTGAGATTACAAGTGCACTAATAGTTCAATTGGTTACAAATTTAATGCTTAGAGGTGATGGTGTTAATATAAAGGATTTGTTCCCGTTCAACGAAAACAAAAGTATTTCTTGAAACACAACAAAATCATTATAATATTTGAAAGCAAAATCTCGTGTTTCAAGATATTATCACCACGATCTTTACTTATTTTAAGCTTGCAAAACTAGACATTATTTGATCTATAATATGGTGGTGTTCGTGGTGTGGTGAAGTGATAGTGGGTACGGTGGTGGTGATGAGGGTTAGAGGCTGGAAAAGAGTGGTGAGGTAAAAAGGGATGTTTGGCTTAATGTTGTAAAGTGTTAAAAAAATATATTAATGTGGTGTTTGGACAAAAAAGGACGTAAAGACGAAAAGGCTCTTGCACCTAACCAAAAAACTAACGAGTGTTACCAAAAAGGAACCATGCGGGTAATAGAAAATGTTGGACCGTATTTGCGATTTTTGAGAATTTGAGTCGACATTCAAGAATCGGGCGAAGTTTAGGTACCACCCAATCTACTCTATCTTTTATATCCTTTGAAGTGTTACCAACAACTAATTATTTTTTTTTTTTTTTATAAAGATCATGATATAAAACCACAATCAAGAAGTATCAACACGAGCAGAATTACTTGACTCGTGATGAACTAGGCCATCGACTACAGAAGTTACAATATCTCCTAAAGCATATCTAGATATACTATGAGCAACCGCATTACCACCACGCTTAACAAAAGCCCAACGACAACACTCGAATGTAGAAGCAAGATCCATGATATCCTGCCACATACTTGAAATATGAAGAAGAGGTTTTCTGGTTAATAGCGATCGATAATGAACAAATGAGTCTGTCTCTACTTCAAATTATATTAGATGCTTTTCATGGGAAGTTTTGATAGCCCACCACACGGCACTAGCTTCTGCTATAAGGACCGACTCTGAGTAGTCGATGTGTTTTGCCCCCGATAAAATAACCTCACCTTCAGTGTTTCTTGCAACAAACCCTAGACCAGCTTGTTTACTACTAGGTAACCATGCAGCATCACAATTTAACTTGACAAACCCGTTAGGAGGAGGCTGCCAAACAGATGCCAAAGGATTTGCATTTGTCCTGAATTGTGCATTACCACACATAGTAGCATCCTTGAATTCTTGTAACAAACGTGTAGCGCCTTGCCAAATTAGCCCACAATTCTGATGAGGTTGGCCATGTGCAATATGGTTGCGTTCTAACCAAAGGCTCCAACAAATCATTAGAAACGCCTCCCATTTGTTCTCGTTATCTGAAATAACAACTGCAAAATAATCATTCACATTATCTACATTTTGGATGGATGATATATTAATAATGTTAGCCGCTTCCCATACTTGTCGCACTTGATCACATTGGAATAGAGCATGTAGGACATCTTCATGAGGATCAATACAATGCACACAAAAACCATCATTAAGTATTAAATGTATGCGTTGGAGATTATAAACAGTTGGCAGCAAGTTAAGCCATGCACGCCAAATAAACAGTTTCACCTTCAATGGGATAGATGCCTTCCACAATGATGAGCATATTTTAATGTCTAGATCAGACTGATTATTTATAAGCCCAATATTTTCCATCTCCTTTTTGTATGCATCACGCACCGTGAAATTCCCATGAGTCGTATCTTACCAAAAAAGAGAATCACTCTTGTGAGACGCAATGTGTGTGGATAGAATTTGCTTCACAATTTCAGTAGGAAAAATTGCGCGGATTCTTCCAACATCCCACTCGCTTCCATCATCAACCATCAAATCTCGAACTTTGTGAAATTCACAATGAGATGGGTGCATCTCTACTAAGGACATGCATGACAAACACTTGTCATTCCATATGTCAACTGATTGACCATTACCGATGTTCCACGCGGCCCCCTGATTGATAAGTTTTATAGCTGAACAAATGCTCCGCCAAACAAAACTCAGGTGATACCCCACCTTAGCATCTAAAAAAGAACTACGAGGGAAATACCGAGCTTTAAGAACTCTTGCCACAAGTGAATCTGGATGCTTAATGAGTCGCCATCCTTGTTTCGCAAGAAAGGCTTTGTTAAATATTCCAAGATGCCTAAATCCGAGACCGCCTTTGAATTTTGATGCACATAATCGCTCCCAAGTAGTCCATCGAATGGGATTTCTATTGTTTCCGTTCCCCCACCAGAATTCATTTAGAACTTTTATTATCGATAAACGAATCAGTGAGCTCAAATATACTTATAACGTACACCGCAATAGCTTGGGCATCCTATGACCTTTTTTGTAATTTTATCAAGAATAGCTTGAAAATGACTTTCTTTGATCGTCCAATAATTGTAGGAGGCAGACCCAGATACTTGTTTTGATGAGTCACCACTCGAACTCCTAAAATACCCGTTACTCGCATTCGGGTATCATGTGCAACTTAAAACAACCAAATGATTGAAAAGAGAAGTAATGCAAGTATCTAAAAACAAATTTTGCATAACTGACACATGAAATTTATTTTCGATTACACTTAACTTTGTGTAATTTTTTTCTCACTAGATCCACACTCATTGTAATATTACTCCTATCATTGTGTACTTTATTATTTTTAGTACATATTTTTGTTTGTTTAATGTCAGACGCCCAGTTGCAGCTACGTTTGTAGCTTCTGCAGATACCCATAAGTTAAATATTAAACCCTTTTTCATATTGTGGTTATATATGTTATTAAGGATATTACATGTATATATGTACTCTCATCGATACGACTTATGAAATAAACTCGTTTAATAATTAACAAAATTTAGTGGATGACAAGTTAAAACATTTCTTTTAAATATTATAAGTTAGTGATTGATAAGTTATTAAAATGTTTGTATTAGTTATTCTTAAGATATTCGATAGCGATTTTTTATACTTATTCGTTTAAAAGTTTTATTAATTATACTTATTCAGCAAGTCGTACGAAAAGTTTATTGGGCCGTAAGGCCCATTATGTGGCCCGATAAGCCCAAACTTAGTTTTTAAGGGTTTAGTGTGTATTATCTTATTTTGGGGTGTCGATAAGATGGTTTTGGCTTATTCTAACTGCTTATTTGGTTAGTCTTTAGGTCTTAGCTCGTTATGGATCACTATTGGGCTTTTTGGCCCGGCTACCGTGCGTTTGGTTTTCTTAAAAAAAGATTACATATGACTTGAAGGAGAAACGAAAAAAATGCAAGGTTCTAAACGATCACAACTAGGCTGGAACCTGGGGTGTTTGGGTGGTGAGTGGGTAAACTACCAGGAGTGCGAAGACCTTTGTTGTGATTAGGTCTTTAGTTTGTACTTAACGAGTGTTTAATAGACTATATTTAGTCATTACGTTTTGCATGCATAATACGTGCATGCGAAATTTATAACCCTTTACCTTCTTGATTACAACAAGGCTTCGCGTAGCTCTTAAGTCCCATGTAAAGTAGGTATAAAAGTGTTCGTTTAAGTGTTCCAAATGGCACCTTTGTGGCTATAGTGTTCGTTTTCCTCTACCTAAAAGAAAATAACTCATGAGTTTTATTCTACGAGTACATCATCAAATTGAGTATAAGAGTCGCAAACAAAAATTTAGCTTATCTTGTATACTTAATAACGGATTACTTAATACTTTTACAAGACCACACAAGTCTTCAATGACAAGTTATGTTTTTTTTTTGGAACTGATTGAATACGTGACATGAATCAATGAGGCTAGATAGATTAAGCAAGACATAAGTATTTCTAAGAACTACGAATGGTCATAAGTTATTGAAATGAACTTGGAGAAAACTTACAACACCAAAGATGGTGGTGGGGAGGCACGAGTGAGAAACTACGAGAGTGACAAGAACCGCTTCACGAACTATATTACAATATCCTAAACCGTACGTGCTAACCCAAGGATTTCTCAAAACTACTGAACTCCTACCCAAGCTTCCTATGTTTTCTTTACTTGCTCGAACGTAACCAAGAGTTGAAGTGTGTTTTGTGGTTTTGCTAGTGTGAGAAGAAAGTGAGTAAGTTGTGTTGTTTTAAGTACAAGCACCACATGGTTCTAAGAATTTTAATACTCCTAGCTAAGCATGGGGTTCAAGCAAGGAAAGAAAAAAAAATGTGCATGGGAGATCCAAGCATAGTCCGATCGGCTAGAAATAAGGAAAGGGAGAGTAGACACATCCAACCTTGTCTCATGAGAACATAATACACACTGGTTACAATCTATTGTTGGTCAAAGTGTGACATTAGAGTATTTATTTTTTTTAAGTAAAAATGAATCACCGTAAGACGTAATTTGTTTTGGGTAATCACCATCGACCCACCCATCACAACCAATATGACCCGGTCAACAAAAGTCAACCCAAGCGAAAAGTCAACTTAGCAGTTAAAGACAGTTACATGACAGTTATTCCATAACTGCCATTTCATTGAACCGACACAATGGTTCACTTGCACCTTTTCATTTTGTATAAATTGTAACATATTCTGTAAGAACAAAGATGATAACAAGTTTAATATAAACACTATTTTGTTTCGTTTAAACATTGCTTATTTGGTATACTTGTGATTTTCGTTAAGACCATAGATTCGTATCATTGAGGCCAACAATTGGTATCCGAGCGGTTTGGTTTTTCTAACTAAAATCATCACTTACCATTTTTACCCGTTTATTCCTATAATCAAAAAAAAGGCAAACTGTTTCGAATTTTTTTTTCTGCAAATCAATAAGAACACAAAAATCCTAGACGTCATATTTTTTGTTTCTTCATACTTCTGTCGCAACAGGGGCATAATCACATAGTGATTACACTCTACCCGGCAACAAAAACAATTCGAATTTTTTTTTATTTTTATCCGAAACGTTTTTTTCACCTTTACCCAATCCATTAGGATTAGAAAACGAAAAGAAATCGTTTTTCATTTGATTCAATCAAAATAAACGAGCGTCATCAATTAGGGCATGAAGAGAGATTCGAATTAGAACAAACACACCTGTTCTTATAAGGAATCAAGCCCAGAAGAATCAATTGAGATCCAATCGATTCATTTGCAATACTCCAATCATAAAACCTCTCACGGAAAAGAAAACCCCCAAATCAACCGAAACCCTAGTTTCAAATTGGAGGGATAACAGCGTTCGCGAAGAACACCCATCACCGGAGAAGGAAGAGACGGTCAAAACACAGCCATAAAAGGCGGTTATCCATCAACAGTTGGAGAAGGAGAAGAGGCAGACATCTTCCCAAGAGAGAGAGAGACTGAAAGTCTTAGTCTCAGAAAAGGAAAAAGAGACGCGTTATATTCTTTATCTCAAAGAGATAAGAAGCCAAAAAGTCAATAAGAGGCACGCGTACACATTTTAAGGGCCAAAGAAAGAAAGGATCACTTATTTAATAGGGCATCGGGTTAGACCATCAACCCCTCCAGGTTCCAAAAAGATTACAAACACCACTTTATTTTACTTTATATATTATCGTTGATATATATTGTTTTATTTTGATAAGTTACTTTAAATTTAGAATCTTATCATTTTTGATAGTATATTAACCTAGTGATTACACTGCTTAGTATACTGATTAGGAATAATTTATAAGGAGTAATTAACCTTAGGTTGTTCACTGATTGAATTTTATAATCTCCAAGGATAGTTTAAAATTTTAAAACTATACCTAGAAAGTTTTACACCCACTTGAGGAAGTTAAAACATTAGAGCTCATTTTTTTAAGAATTTTCAGAAACACACTTCGTGTTAAAATTCTTTTGGAGATTTATTGTCATTATCATTTTTAAGATATGACAAAAGATAGTGGAAAGGAACCTAGTACTAACATTGCGAATAGTACACCCCAATTTCAATGCCCGATCCTAAAGCCCGCGAATTACTCATTATGGGCAATTCGAATGCAAATCATTCTCGAAGCGAATGGTTTATGGGAAACAATTGAGCCGACTGAAACGACTCAACCCAATAAGAAAAAGGATAAAACCGCTATTGCTTTCCTTTATCAAGCCTTACCCGAAGAACAATTACTTCAAATAACAAAGCACAAAACCGCGAAGGACATTTGGAATGCTTTGAAAACTAGACACGTTGGCGAAGACAGAGTCAAACAAGCAAGAATACAAACACTCAAATATGATTTTGAGATGTTGTATATGAAGGAAGACGAAACAATCGACACCTTCACCACAAAACTCACAACACTCGTAAACAAAGCCGCTAGTCTAGGACACACAATAGAAGATGACACCTTAGTTCGGAAATTACTAAATGCTGTACCCGAAAGGTATTTGCAAATAGTCGCATCTATAGAACAATATTCCGATCTAAGCGAAATGACACTGGAAGAAGCAATTGGAAGACTTAACACCTACGAAGAAAGGATTAAGTTCAAGAAAGGAAAACAAGTGGACAACCAAGAAAAACTGATGTTCACAAAACATGACAATAGAGGTAAAAACTTCAGAGGACGTGGACGTGGAAAATACAAAGGATGGAGAAACCACGATAAAAATAACCACGAGAAGAAGGATGGAGAAAATTCTCACAATCACTTCAACAAACAGAATATTGATTTTAGCAAAGTTAAATGTTACAAGTGCAATAAAACTGGTCATTATGCATCTAAGTGTTATGCAAAACCAAACACTAGCATGCAATCTAATCTTGTCGAGGAGGACTTAGAACCTACCTTATTAATGGCAATATTAGAAGACCCACATGTAACAAAGCTAAAAGATCAAAAGTTCTCGCTACAAGAAGAAGATGTAGGATATAAAGAGACAAGTGTTGATAGTCAATGGTATTTAGAGAACGGAGCTAGCAACCATATGACTGGGATAAGAGAACACTTTAAAGAACTAGATGAGAACGTTAGTGGAAAAGTAAGATTCGGAGATGGATATCATATAGAGATTAAAGGAAAAGGTTCAATCCTATTAGAATGTGATGACGAGAAACAAAGAATAGTATCTCAAGTCTATTACATTCCCAGCTTAAAAATCAACTTATTGAGCCTTGGCCAATTTACCGAAATAGGTTGTAAAGTTGTAATGGACAATGATGAATTACGACTTTATGACATGGACAACAAAATCTTCCTAAAAGTCACAAGACAAAGAAACCGTCTATACAAAGCAAGTCTGAAGATAGGCACACCTGTTTGCTTATTAGCAAACTCAAGTGACAACACTTGGTTATGGCACGCAAGATTAGGACACCTCAACTTTGAATCATTAAAATCGATGACTCAAAGAGAGTTAGTTCATGGAATACCTGCCATTAAACATAAAACACAAATTTGTGATGTTTGTTTAGTTGGTAAACACAGCAGAGCGCCATTTCCCAAGAAAGCGAAAACTAGATCAGCATCACCCATAGATTTAGTTTATGGAGATTTATGTGGACCAATCACACCACCAACACCATCTGGAAAGAAATACATATTCTTGTTAGTAGATGATTACTCAAGATATATGTGGGCGTATTTCCTAAACATGAAAGATCAAGCATTTGATACTTTCAAGGAATACAAAGAAACAATAGAGAAGGAGCTAAGAACAACATTGAAAATGTTGAGAACTGATCGTGGAGGAGAATTCACATCTAACGAATTCACTAAATATTGCAAACAAAATGGCATAGCACGACAACTAACCGCACCTTACTCACCACAACAAAATGGAGTAGTTGAACGAAGGAATAGGACAATTATGTCTACAACGAGATGCATGATGAAAGCAATAAACATGCCACAAAATTTTTGGGCTGAAGCTGTTAGACACGCTATATACATTCTAAACAGCGTTCCTACAAGAGCCTTAGAAGACATCACTCCATATGAAGCTATCAAGAAAAGAAAGCCAAACTTAGAAACTTTAAGAGTTTTTGGTTGCATAGCTTATGCAAAGGTACCATCACAACATCTGACAAAGTTAGATTATAGAAGCAACAAAATGGTATACTTAGGAAGCGAACAAGGATCGAAAGCTTATAGATTATTTGATCCAACAACACAAAGGATATGTGTTAGTAGAGATGTGAAGTTTAAAGAGGATGAAACATGGGATTGGAAGGATTACCTGAGTGAACACACCAACGATGAACCAGAATGGTTTGACTTCAAAGTCGAAAACCTTGAAGCCACAAATGAACATTAGGAAAACGAAATCCAACCAGATGAAGAAGACTATGATATCCTTGCAAATGATGATCATGAATATGAAACATCAACAACTGACTCACCCTCACAATCACAAACACTTCGCACACCATCTACAATCTCATCAAGAATAAATACTCAAATTACACCAACTACCTCAAGACATTCAACCAATCAAAGTAGCTCAACTACAACCCGAACTTACATCCAAAGTTTGATCACACACCATTACAAGTTTTTAGAACGTTGAATGATTTATACGAAAACACCGAGGAAGTTTTACCCGAGCATTTATTACTAGCTGAAGATGAACCCAATAATTACAAGGAAGCATCAAACGATCAAAAATGGATCGAAGCAATGAAGGTCGAATTAGATTCCATTAATAGAAACAATACATGGAAACTAACCACTCTACCAAAAGAACATAAAGCCATTGGTTTAAAGTGGGTATTCAAGACCAAGAAGGATGCTAATGAAAATATAGTCAAGCATAAAGCAAGACTAGTAGCAAAAGGCTACATACAAGAGCATGGCATAGACTTTGAAGAAGTCTTTGCACCTGTAGCACGAATGGAAACAGTCCGATTACTATTAGCCGTAGCTGCTAATAACAAATGGGAAGTACATCACCTGGACGTCAAATCTGCATTTCTGCAGGGAGACTTAAAAGAAGAAGTGTATGTTACACAACCTGAAGGATTTATAAATGAAAATGGAAAAGTCTACAGACTGATAAAAGCTCTATACGGTTTAAGACAAGCACGACGTGCAAGGAACATAAAGTTAGACAATACCTTGAAGTCCTTAGATTTCAAGAAATGCGCTTTGGAACAAGCTGTCTACACAAAGAAGTCAAAAGACTCATTACTTCTAGTAGGAGTCTATGTGGATGACTTAATCATCACTGGCACACCAAAGAAAGAAATAGACAAGTTCAAAGCTCAAATGGAAGAGAAATTTGAGATGAGTGACCTAGGATTACTATCCTACTACTTAGGAATTGAAGTCACACAAACTAAAGGTGACATATCAATAAAGCAATCCGCCTATGCAAGCAAGATCCTAAAGGAAGTTGGAATGCTAGACTGCAACGAAACTTTAATACCTATGGATCCAGGAGCAAGACTAACAAAGAACACTGATGAAACAACGGTCAACTCAACTGAATATAGAAGCTTGATTGGATGCTTACGATATTTGCTACATACAAGACCCGACTTAAGTTATTCCGTTGGATTACTTAGTCATTTTATGCAAGAACCACAGGAACACCACATGAAAGCTATAAGGCAAGTACTACGTTATGTTAAAGGAACAAAAGATTATGGAATCACCTACAAGCACAACGAAGGAAACCACATACAAGGTTATAGTGACGCAGCTACTGAAGTCAACACTCAAGAAGACAAAGGCACTACTGGAATTATCTTCTACTACGGTGAATCACCAATCAGCTGGAGTACACAAAAGCAAGCCACGGTAGCTCTATCATCATGTGAATCCGAATTTATTGCAGCAACAGCAGCAGCAACACAAGCATTATGGTTAAAGAGATTACTTAGCAAGCTTACGCACACGCAAGAAGGAAAAGTTACAATACTGGTCGACAACAAGTCTGCCATTGAACTAATGAAGAATCCCGTATTTCACGGAAGAAGTAAACACATCAATATCAAATACCACTTTATAAGAGAATGCGTCGAAAGAGAAGATCTACAAGTCGAATTCATAAGTGGAGAACTTCAGAAGGCTGACATACTGACAAAGGCATTACCAAAGATCAGATTCCTCACCATGAGACAACTAATTGGAGTCAAAGATCTACAACAAGACTATTGTGATTAAGGGGGAGAATTTTGGGTAATCACCATTGACCCACCCATCACAACCAATATGACCCGGTCAACAAAAGTCAACCCAAGCGAAAAGTCAACTTAGCAGTTAAAGACAGTTACATGACAGTTATTCCATAACTGCCATTTCATTGAACCGACACAATGGTTCACTTGCACCTTTTCATTTTGTATAAATTGTAACATATTCTGTAAGAACAAAGATGATGACAAGTTTAATATAAACGCTATTTTGTTTCGTTTAAACACTGCTTATTTGGTATACTTGTGATTTTCGTTAAGACCATAGATCCGTATCATTGAGGCCAACAATTTGCGTTTACTGTTGGATTTAAGTATATAAAGGTAGTGATTTATTCATGCTATTGTTAAGTGTTAGGTGTTTACACTATTGTAATGGTGAAAATATATTCTGCACATTGTGTGACCATACATGTCAAGACCATCATAAGAATTGAGCTTTTACAAAGATTAGATTTTTGGAGATAGATGATGTTAATTAGGAAACTGAGATATGGAAACTGAAACATTTTTTTTATGCTGTGCGAGAAATGTTTTATCGCAACAATCTTAATGTTGCTAGATTACCATAACGAAATTGTTGTTGCAACGTGGCATTTCATCTAACCCATACATGGAAATCTTTTTCAACTATGGTGAGTACAATCATCGTTCAAGCTTGGGATCCAGCTAAGCTAATTGAGGAGATGCAAAACGCACTTGATGAACATAGGCTTAGGAATGCTTGGAACTTACATGAACATGGAAGGACGAGGAACTCTGTTAGAGCCTCTGTGGTTCAATAGAGCTCATGAGTTAGTTCAAAAACCCATGAACGAGTACAAGCTATCACTATGTCTTGCAAAGTATGGTTAACCGGCCTATGAATGCGGCAGCTATTTTTAAAAAAGTTGAAACCAAACAGTTTCCGGCGGTTACTACTTGGTCTGCTACATCTGCTAAAATGTAACAAATGGTTATTGGTGCTTACCTGACTGGCTGGCTGGCTGGCTGCTAATAGGTTATTGAGATTGGTTTATGTTCCAAGATGGGAGAGTGGCCCAACGTAAAAAAAACAATGAACACTGATTGCTATGATGCCTAATACAACCGCTGTGAATGTTGCACCAAAGGTGTTTCAATTTCTTAGTATGTTCATGCTAACAAACTCTACAAAGTTGGTGTTCATCAGGATGTCCTATACTTCATTCTTTTTCTGGCTATGTGGAAGGTATAGTATTCAAAATCGGACTGGGCGCTAAACTTGCCGACCGATGAATTATGTGGTTCAACCTATCTGATTGTTTTCGACCTATCACAAGCATCGGGTGATTATCTTTTCTAATGCCTTTCGTATTTTTCAAACTTCTAGTACTCATGTGTAACTTTGTAACTCGTAAATAAGAACTTTCGACTTATAGCCAGTAATTTGTGTTTATAAATGTTGTTACCAGTGACTAAAAGATAATTAAAAACAAACAAAAGATCATAGGAAATAAAGGTTGTTAACACATATCAAGCCGTTGTTCTTGCGCCATAACCGTGGTTCGAAGATGAGGACATTTAAAGCACGATAAACACCTAAAGTGGCCTGAAAAATGGTACCAGCAGTTTCCCAATTTGCAAAGTTTGTCTGTTTCTATGTTACAAGAGTGTCAGCAGCAAGATAATGTTAAATGGAAAATGGCTGACTACTCTGTAGGAGATTCTTGGAATGTTCTCAACCCTTCTGGATCCGCAAATGACTGGAATAGAATAATTTGGTTCTCTCAAGGCAATCCTAAGTAAAGGAGCGACTACAAACTCAAGATAGAATGATATGCTATGGAGTATTGCAAATAACATTGATAGCATCCTTAGAACATTGATTTTGGCAACTGCAGCGTATCTCGTACGGAGGGAGAGGAATAATAGATTATTCAAATAATAGGAAATGACTGCAGAAGTGCTTCTTGATTATTTCAAAGAAAACATCAGATTGCAACTCATGAATTTGAAGGTTAAGAGACCGGGCGAGTGCTAATTATCTACTTATTGCTACTGAATTAGGTCTCCAAATGCAAGTTAAAGCTTCAAATTCAAGGTGCTAACTAAAAGTGTGATACTGTAATAAAGAATACTTTAAAACATAAGTAACATATGAATTTATGGTCCCCAAAAAGAAAAACATATGAATTAATGGATCATCAAACTGCTCTTGCTTATTTTGAGGTAAAATAAACCCAGTCTTCAGCGAACAGGTTCATACATGTGTTATTCCAAAGTGCTTATTTGGTTCATTTGAATAAAGAAAATCTTCATTTCGTAGCGGGCCTGTTGACAAATGATAATAACATTGTGTTTCTGTATATTTTTTTGATTAAGCACAAATGGTACTTAACTTCCGTTGTATTTTTTCCGTTTCATTCCAGTTGTATGTGATTATTTTGGGAAAAAAAGGGAGCTTCTGGTTGTTTTTTGCAAGTTTTACTTGAATTAGGTTTCTAGTATTGCATTGCTGACTTGACCTTAGTAAGGTAGTTCCTAAGCTTTCTTTCAATTGGTATGCTTGCAGTAATCACATTACAAGTGTTTCAATGGTCTTCTTGAAAGTTATACTAAACAAGATTGTGAATGCTTTCACAAGTTAAATGTTGAATTAAGATTCTTGTTTTGGATTAAGCACTTCTTTCGGACTTTCGGTCATCCTTGCTGCAACAAACATGTTTTTGATTTTTAAGTATCTTAATCTTTAAAAACTCACCAACTTTGGTGTTGTCCCCACTAGTAACTTCAGCTGTGTTTTGGTCAACCCACATCGATGTGTGAAGGAAAGTGGCTAAGGGGACATAACTATTAAAAGGAAGGAAGGAGTGGATTACATGGGTAGGCTTTTTGGTATTTTCAATAGCCATATGACTATGATTTCCACTGTCTTGTAACCTTTTAAATCAAAGCTTTTTCAAGCTTGATATTGTAGTTTTATCCGGCAGTGTGAAGGTTAGTCATATGACTTTTACCAATATCTCTAAGCTGACTAATTATCAAGTTTAATTTGGTA
This sequence comes from Chrysanthemum makinoi, assembly GCA_910596185.1. Classification (NCBI taxonomy): domain Eukaryota; kingdom Viridiplantae; phylum Streptophyta; class Magnoliopsida; order Asterales; family Asteraceae; genus Chrysanthemum; species Chrysanthemum makinoi. Next base: position 61,657,099 of record OU343221.1, read on the forward strand.
CAACAAAACTTTTGTTATCTTAGATCACCTCTCATGTTACCGCTAATCTAATATTTGTTGCATTTTGGCCTGATAAAAGTAAACAAGTTGGGTTATGCATTTGCCCACCATGTATTTTATAAATTTCCCATAGAGTATTGATATCAAAATTGATGCATCAAGTATTTTATCATATGGAGAGATATTGTAGTTTTATACTTTCATAAGTACAGATCACGATCATGAGATGCTTTTTTTAGTAAAAATGAACTACCTTTAGACAATATTCACGTTTATGTAAGTTAATATGATTCAGATTATGTGATTGTGTCAAGATCGACCACCATATGATACGAGCTTTTCACAAATGGTGTATTTACGGATATACATTATGATGGTCAGGAAACAGAGATGCCTGAATTCAAAATTTTATGCTATCTAAGGAATCTTTTCTAGCAGTAATCTTAATAATGCTACTAGAGTAACAAGATGACATCGTCATTACAATATGATGTTTCATCAAACAGCTGAAGTACATCAGTGGTAATCTTCTTCAACCATGGCGAGTACAATCCTTGTTCGTGCTCAAGATCCAGCTAAGCTAAGTGAGTAGTTACAAGATGCACTTGATGAACATAGGCTTAAATGATGAATGCAACTTAGATGAACAGGGATGGTTTTCGGAGGAAATCTGTTGCGAGCAAGCTTCGTGCAACTTATCCGCAAAATTTAGAGCCTCAGTGGTTAATAGAGCTTATGATTTTGAAAAGTTCTCATATATTTATCGCTATGTCTTTACGTTACAAGATTCGCCTGTGAATGCATCAACTATTATGCCTACGGAAGTTACTTGAAACCGAACAGTTTCCTCTGCTTACTGTTTGGTTTGCTATACTGGCTTACATGTCACAAACGATTGATGTGCTTAACTGGCTAATAAATTGGTTATTGAGACTCGTGTCATGCTCCAAAATGGGAGGGTGGGCCAATATAAAAATGTGTTTTGAATCCGAGTCTGCTTATGGAGCCTAATAAAAGTGCTGTGAATGTTGAACCAAATGTGTACAGTCAAAAGGTCAAATTTACTATTTGCGCCTAATACAACTGCTGCGACCTATTTAAGCAGGTTCATAAGCAGGTCCGAATCCTATTTACCAGTAAAGCACTAGTTAGAAGAATACAAACTACGTGATATATATACATACTCCATTCTTTTTTGGGCTATGCGAAAGATATATCAGACTGGGCATTAAACTAGCCGACCAATCAATACGGTGGTTCAACCAGTCCGGCTGTTTTGGACCTGTCACAAGAATCGATGATCATCTTACTTCATTCAATCATCTATTGCCATTTATATTTTTCAAACTTTTAGTATTCATGTGTATTAGGAAGAGATGGGGAGAGTATTTCTCCTCTCTTTTCAACAGAGAAAGTACTGAAGGAAGCGGGGAAGAAGAGAACCCTAGCCAACCGCCAGAGTGCTACTATTCGAGGATTAGCCAACAGAAGTGAAGGTTGTACTCCAGAAGATGGGAAGAAACAAAGCAGTAGGGCTGGACCAGATACCCATATAAGCCTGGAGGTGTCTGGGTGACGAGGGGGTACAATGGCTGACATGCCTCTTTCACAAGATCTTCTCAGGTGATAAGATGCCAGAAGAATGGGGACTCAGTGAAGTCATCCCCATCTACAAGAACAAAGGGGATGTGCAAGCGTGTAAAAATTATAGGGGCATTAAGTTTCTTAGCCACACCATGAAGCTTTGGGAGAGAGTTATTGAGAAAAGATTGAGAAGGGAGACGAGGGTGTCGGAGAACCAATTTGGTTTTATGCCACAAAGGTCTTCGATTGAGGCTATTCACCTTTTGAGAAGCCTCATGGAGAAATATAGAGAAAGACAAAAGGACCTGCATATGGCATTTCTCGACCTTGAAAAGGCTTATGATAGTGTCCCTAGGGAGTTGATTTGGAGAACCCTTATTGATAAGGGAACCCCCAAGGAGATACGTGAGGGTCATTAAGGATATGTACGGGGGGCTAAGACCCGTGTACGAACCACAGTGGGGATCTCTGAGTTTTTCCGAGTAGGAGTTGGGCTCCCTCAGGGTTCTGCCATTAGCCCTTATCTCTTTGCCCTGATTCTTGATGAGTTATCTAAAGGGATCAAGAGGGCATCCCGTGGTGCATGATTTTTGCTAATGACATTGTGTTGGTGGCAGAATCGGCATAAGGGCTTAACAATAGACTTGAGCACTGGAGGGAGGCTCTGGAAGTCAATGGTCTTCGGGTGGGTATAGAGAAGACTGAATACCTCATATGTGATTTTGGAAGGAGCGAGCCAGGCCACCACGAAGAAATTGATATTCGTATCGGTGACCAGATCCAGCTAGAGGTGCACAAAAACCGGTTTTTACCGGTTTTCGGTTTTTGGAAAACCGGTTTTTAAAAAACCGGTTTTGCCAAAAATCAGTTTCGGTTTTTTCGGTTTTTCCGGAATCGGTTTTTTTCGGTTTTAAATGTTCGGAATCGGTTTTTTTCGGTTTCAAATTTTCGAATCGGTTTTTATCGGTTTTTACGGTTTGGTTTTTCGGTTTTAAATGTTCGGATCCGTTTTTTTCGGTATTTTACCGGTTCGGTTTTTTCTCGGAATTTAAAACATTTAATACATTTCAAATACAATCATAACTTTTATTTAAACAATACAATCATACAACTAAAACTATAAAATACTAATACATTTCGAATACAATCATAACTTTTATTTAAACAATACAATTATAGAACTAAAATAAATAAATACTAATACATTTCGAGCTTCGGCATGGCCATCACCCAAAAACATATTAGTATACTCAAGTATATCGAGCTTCGGCATTGCCATCACCCGTGTATACTCAAGAAATTAAATCATCCAAAATTCTTCTACATCTACCTCTTCAACATCAAATGGTTCAAATTCACCTTCATCTAATTCGGTAGCCGGAGGTGATATCCCCATGTCATCTTCTTCTTGTGTTATAGTTTCTTCAACTTCTTCAATCGAACCTTCCAACGATGTTTGATGTTGTACCCTATCTACTCCGTCCATATAATCTTTCAAACATACACATACTTCCACGGATTCGGGGCTAAGTTTTGTCCTTTTATCCGATATAATTCGACCACTATGAGAAAAGGCCGATTCGGAAGCTACCGTCGAAGCTTGGACCGCTAATAAGTCACGAGCCATAGCGGCTAAAATTGGAAATTGGATTTCCCTTTCTTTCCACCAAGCCAAAATGTCAAAGTTTGCAAACTCATCGGGACTTAAAGTTGTTAAAAAGTTTGTAGCCATATATTGTCCCAACTCGCTTGTCGGGGCCGATGATCGTTGACGCTTTGTAGCGTCTTCACGTAAAGTTTTATAAAGGTTTATGTTAATGTCCCTTGTCATTCGAGACGAATCGGCCCGCATTGGGTCGATAATTGGGTTTGGTTGTTGACCATATTTTGTTGCATAAATTTCAAACAATTTTTTAAAATAATCATTAAATTTAAAAACTTGAGATTCTATATAGTTGGGATCTTCACCGTCCAACCCAAAAGATAATTCTAAATTTTCCATTATTCTTCTTATTAAAAGTTCTACGCCTCCAACATTTAAAAATGGATTAAGTGCGGCGGAACAAGTATAAACCAAAGGCAAACTAGCAAAATATTTTATAAATCTCTTTTTTATAACTTTAACCATTTTTCTAAACATTTGAGTAGGTGAGTCTTTTAATTCGTCCAATTTTTCCGTCATAGCATAAACTTGATTTAAAACTAATGGGCTAGTTGGGTAATAAACACCCGATACTATAGTTGTTGCCTCTTTAAAAACTTGTAAAAAAATAGTTAAAGCATGTAGTCGTTGCTAATCTTGGTCATCTATCGAAGTAGAACGGTTTTTTTCAACAAGTAATTCATTAAAAGCATCTAAAGTAGTACGTTGTCGTAATATATTTTCAAACATAATGCAAGTAGAATTCCACCTAGTAGGTGTATCAAATTTCGGTCCTAGCCATGGTTCACCACATTGTTTACGAAAACGTTTATAGTTAATTTGTCGTTCATTACTCGAGCGATATATATTTGTTAACAAACCCCTAAATGTCAAACGTAATCTCTCACATATTTTTAATGCCGCTTGAACGGATAAATTTATAACATGAGCAACACAACGGAATGAAAAAAAGCACCATCTAAAATGGGTTTTATACGTAATTTTAACAATTCCATAGCTCTAGTATTATTAGATGCATTATCTAGTGAAATCATAAAAACTTTATCATCTAAATTATATTCAATTAAAGTGTCATGTAAAAATTTTCTTAAATTAGATCCCGTATGAGGATAACCAAATAGTTTAAAAGCAATTGTCCGTTTCATTAATAACCAAGATTCGGGATTAAACCAATGAGCCGTAACGGCGAGATAAGAATTTGCCGAACCATGTGGTGCGGTCCAAACATCCGTAGTTATAGAAACACCATATTTATAATCACGAAAACCATTAATAATATCATTTTTAGCCGTTTCCCATAATTTAAAAGCATCACTTCCAAGTTTAGTACGACTTACTTGTTTATACCGCGAGTGTAGCCTCTTTTTGATGATAGCCGTAAGCTTGGCGTTGTCGAAGAGGTTGAATGGATAAGTATGTTGAATGACCCACCCCGCAAAATCTCTTTGAAGCACATCATTATCATATACACAAATTTGACCATCCTCACCAATAGTACCGTCGGCATTTTGAGGTACCGCGGAACATTTGGCTATATGACCCTTTAGTGTAGTGTTAGCCCCGGAAGCATAAAAGCTAAAACATTTTTTGCAACGCGCCTTTTCCGTCCCATCCTTCATAACACACAAATCCATATGATTAAAAACCTCGGGATTTCGTGAAGTTGGTTTAACATGAGCAACATCATCTTGTGTGTAATGTTTTCGTGACCGGAAGACCCAGGAGGGAGGATTAGTGGAATTGTTGTGATTGTGTGTTTTCCATTATAAAGAAATTAGAGATTTAGAGAGATTAAAGAGAGATTTGATGTGTTTTAAGCCTCAACCCAAAACACATATTTATACTACAAGTTCTAGCTTCAAAATACTCAAAAAATCAAAAAAAAAGACAAGAAAAAACGGTAACAAACATGTCCCAACGTCTTGATCGGTTTTTCCAGCTGACCGGTTTTAAAAACCGGCGAAAACCGGTTAAAACCGGTTTTTAAAACCGGTTTTGACCGGTTTTCGCCGGTATTCAAATCCAACGGCTAGTTTGACTTTGCGTTGACCGGTTTTTAAAACCGGTTTAACCGGTTTAAACCGGTTTTTAGCGGTTTTCGACAAAAAAAATAAAAAATAAAATAAAAATAAAATGGTTTTAACCGGTTTTTTCAAAAAACCGGTTTTACCCAGTTTTAGAACCGGTAAAAAACCGGTCCGCTGGAAAAACTTAAAACCGGTACAACCGGTTCGGTTTACTAAAACCAGTTTCGGTTTACTAAAACCGATTTCGGTTTTGTAAAAACCGGTTTTGTTGAAAACCGGTTCCGGTTTTGTGGGCCGGTTTTTTTGAAAACCGGTTTAGTGTTGCACCTCTAGATCCAGCCACCCAAGGAGTCGTTTAGATATCTTGGCTCGATGATTCATAAATCTGGGAGGATTGATGAGGACGTAACCCACCGGATTAGAGCTGGTTGGGCGAGATGGAGGGTGGCATCGGGAGTCCTATGTGACATGAACGTCCCCCTAGAGTTAAATGAAAATTTTTATAAGGTGGCTATTAGACCTGCTATGATGTACGAGTCTGAGTGTTGGCCCATCACCAAGGCCCTTGCTAATAGGGTAGAAGTGGCCGAACTGAGGATGCTAAGATGGACTTGTGGTAAATCCTTGTTGGACATGATCCCGAACGAAACTCGAAGTTGATAATATTATCTCGAAGATGAGGGAAGGAAGGTTGAGGTGGTTCGGTCATGTGAGGAGGAGGCATTCAGCAGCGCCAGTAAGAAGAGTCGAAGCTCTAGTAGTTGATGGGGTGAGAAGGGGTAGACCCAAACTCAGGTGGGAGGATAGACGTAAGCTCGACATGAAGGAGCTTCTCTTGTCCGAGGACATGACCTCAGATTGGAAGGTGTTGAGAGATAGAATTAGGATCGGCGGGTAGTTCCGGCTTGTTTTATTGGGTGTAGGTTGTTTTGGGTGCTTAGTGGGCTCGGTGCTTTGCCTTAGTTTTAGGCCCCATGCGTTGTTTTTCCTTGTTTTGGCTTTGTTCTTGGCCCCCTGTGTTTCTCCCCTAGGTATGCCTTCCTTTTCTTGACCCCTACGTTTTTGGTTTTTGCTCTGCCTCAGTCTTAGGCCCCGCGCGTTGCTTTGTGATACGATCCTGCATTCAATAGTTTATTATTATTATTATTAATTAATTAATTAGTTTATTTAGTTTCCTTTATTATATTTTCTTAGTGAACAAGTTAAGTCTAGGGCCTTTTATTATAAATAGGGTATTAGGGTTGTAATTGAGATTATGCGAAATATTATTAATGGTTTAGTTATTTGTCTTCATTATTGGGAGAGAGATCGGCCTCTCGAAAGTTGATCACCTATCTTTATTGTTCTTTTATCTCTTAATCGAATTGGTTTTCAGAGCTGTTCGATTCTAGGGTTTAAAAAAAAAGTTACTGTTCACTGGTTACTGTTCACCGGAATTTACTGTTCATCCCTGAGTTACTGCTTAGCGTCATATTAGTCATGAGTAACAATGAATATCATACACAAACGGAAGATCGAATTTATAACTTCGAGAAAAGAATGGAGGCTATGAGAGCTGAATCAGCCCATAGACATGAAGAAATTATAGATTTATTGAAGAAGTTGGCGATTTCAATGGGCCGCACTAAGGAGGTTGAAGAATGGGAAAAGTGGCGTGATCCTAAAAGATATCAGCAAGCAGAAAGCCACATCATCACCTTGGTTCCAGCCAAATTGATTGCAGCAGAAAAAAGTAGTAAAGATAGTAGTATTGTGGAGGAGGATTGTTTGCAAAAAAATTCACAGAGCCAAAATTATGATGAACAACCCATTCCTTTAGTAACAATGACTGGAGTCAACAATCAGATAGGTAATATTGCTTCAAAAAACCTAAAGGAGGTGGTAAATGAGTTACAGATTGACGATGTTGAGGAAACACATGTTGTTTTCAATGAATATGGAAGCAAAACAGATTGTAAACAACCGGGCTTGTCAAATTCCGTAACATGGGCGACAATAGGTAGCCGCCATCAGTCGCATGAAGCTGGTTGGGGGCTGAAAGCAGACCAGTTTCTAGAAGATCCTAGGCCTTTTATTGAAGGGTTTCGTCTGTCATTACAATGTTGTCTTCCAAGAAGAATATGGGATCCCGGAATCACTTAAAACAACTTTTCAAGCAACACCTTGAGGACAAGGTGTTTTTGGGGGTGGGAGTATTGATACGATCCAGCATTCAATAGTTTATTATTATTATTATTAATTAATTAATTAGTTTATTTAGTTTCCTTTATTATATTTTCTTAGTGAACAAGTTAAGTCTAGGGCCTTTTATTATAAATAGGATATTAGGGTTGTAATTGAGATTACGCAAAATATTATTAATGGTTTAGTTATTTGTCTTCATTATTGGGAGAGAGATCGGCCTCTCGAAAGTTGATCACCTATCTTTATTGTTCTTTTATCTCTTAATCGAATCGGTTCGTATCACTTTGCTCTGCTATGGGTTGCTGCCTTAGGTTGTTTGCTTTGTTCTGTTAGCGTGTTTGCCTGCTTTTTGCCTGCTTGGTCTGTTATCTTGTGCCTTTTATGCTCTCTCTTCTTTTCTCCCTCACCAGCACACATGCACTTGCCGGATGTCTCATTGGAAGCAATCTCCCTATTTTCAGGTTTATCCTGGGGTAGGGGTAGGATCTGTCTACATTCTACCTCTCCCATACCCTGCCCCGGCGGGATTGGTTTTGTTGTTGTTGTTTGTTGTTAGTATTCATGTGTAATTTAGTAACTCGTAAATAAGAAGTATCGGCATATACTGCAACAAATTGTTTAAAATCTGTTTTGGTCATCCCATATTGCTGTGGGGCGGAAAGTATACAAAGTGAGCTAATTTTAAACAGGAAGAGAAGAGTACCCTACAAAAATTGGCTTGTTGAAGTATTTAAGAGCTGCCCAGTATGGCTTTATTGGCTTATAACTGTATTAATATGAACTTCATTAAGTTTAACATTTAAATATTTTTAGCCGATAAAACTCATATCTGGTTGTTTTTTTAAAAGCACCAATAAGCTGATTGATTGCCAAAATCAAATTAACTGTATGAAAGTTATACTATTTTGTTACTTGTTTGGACGGTCTCAAAAAGCTGAGTAACTGATTTGTGTGTAGCTTATTGGTTGAACATGCTGACCCAATTTTGAAAACCATTTCAGCATAGATTATTGTTTATAGTCTTATAGAACGAATTAAAAGTTTGATACTGTAATAAAGAATACTTTTAGACATAAGTAACACATAAAATTATGGATCATCAAACTGCTCTTGCTTTTTTGAGGTAAAGTAAACAGGTTCATTATTTGGTGCATTTGAATAAAGAAAGTATTCATTTTGTAATGGGCCTGTTGACAAATGATAATAACAGTGTGTTTCTGTATATCCTTTTGGATTAAGCACAAATAATACTTTACTCATTGTATTTTTCCCGTTTCAATTCCAGTTGTCTGTGATTGTTTTGGGAAAAAAGGGAGCTTTTTCGTTTCTGACATGCTCTTAGTTAGTTACTAGTTCCTAAGCTTTCTGTGGTTAACCTTTTCTTTCAATTGGTATGCTGTAAGTGATCACACTAGTTATAATACATGTGCACGCACAGGATTTTGACAAAAAAAATTTATTTTGTATCAATACTGAATATTGTGTCTGTAAAAGTAATTACATATAATTATATACTTATGCACGAGTTTTTCATTATCCATTAATATCCACTAGAAGGGTACCCGCGCAATGCCGCGGCGGATACCCGATGACTATTTTGTAGCGAACAAATGTTTTGAGGTGGTAATGTAATGAGATGGTGGTGACAGCAGCGGCGATAAGTATACTTATATGTGTTTGCTTACCCGTTTAGTGAATTCGTTTCACAACACTCCGAATGTATATGTGTTAGTTGTATGTATTTGTTTGTGTTACCCGTAACTTTCACGCGACATCATTATTCCCGCATATAAAAATACCCTCGCAATCTCTTACGCGTCAAACACTCCCCCAAAAGTATATGATTTTGACGAATCAAGATTATATTGATTGGAATAAATGAAATAAAGGTTAAAGTTGTGAAAATTTGAATTAAAATAAAATAAACCTACTAAAAATATAAAAACTAAAAACTCATAAAAATATATTAAAATGGATGTTGAATTAAAGAGCATAAAATTTTAGAAAATATGGTGAAATTAGATTATAATATAAAGAGTAAATCACACCGTTCGTCCATGTGGTTTGCTCCAAATCACTACCGTCGTCCCTGCTTTTTTTTTTTTGCTTTTTTGCTCCCTATGGTTTACATATTGCACACTGTCAGTCCATGCTAATGCCGTTATCTTTTCGTTTATCTCAATGTCACCGTTAGTCCTAACCAAACGATCACTTGGCGTTAGTCCTTATACTAACGACCGTTAATTACTCAAAAATTTTATTAAAAAAATCTTTTCTAACGCGTTTTATAGTGCGTTTTGTACGCACGTTTTAGATCCGTTGTATACGTTTTCATACGCTTTTTGGTTTTTCTTACGTTTTTGTCCGTTTTTACGTTTTTCATTTTTTACGCTTTTGTGGTTTTCGGTAAAAAAACTTTTTTTAATCTGATTTTTAAATTTTTTTTTCCGATTTAAAAAAAATACGTTTTTTTTTAATCTGATTTTTTAAAAAGTTTTTCCATTTAAAAAAATACGTTTTTAATCGATTTTTAAAAATTTTTCGATTTAAAAAATTACATTTTTTAACTCGTTTTTAAAAGTTTTTAATCAGATTACGTTTTAAAATCGGAAAAATTTTAAAAATAAATTTTTTAAAAATATTTTTTTTAAAATCGGAAAAATCTTTTATCAAGCAGATAAAAAAATATTTTTTAAATCGAAAAAACTTTTTAAAAATCAAATTAAAAAAACGTAATTTTTTTTTAATCGGAAAAAACTTTTTTAAAATCGATAAAAAAACTTTTTTTAATAAAATTTTTTTAAAATCACTTAAAAAACTATTTTTTTAAATCGGAAAAAACTTTTTTTATTTTAAAAGCATTTTTAAAACGTCAGGAAAAATTTTAAAACGATTTAAATACAACGGAAAAGCGTGCGAAAAGGACAAAAAGCGGGATGAAGGGAAAGCGTAAAAGCGTGAAAAAGCGAAGGAAAAAGCGTATGAAAACGTATACAATCGGTGAAAACGCATGAAAACGAAAGAAAACGGGCGAAAACGATAAAACCGCGTAGAAAAGATTCTTTTTAATAAAATTTTTGAGTTATTAACGATCGTTAGTGTAAAGGACTAACGCTGCAAGTGATCGTTTGTTTAACATGCCGAGATAACGAAAAAATGGCAACGATGGCGTGACTGGCGATATGTATAGAACAAAAAGCAAAAAACGGCAATAATGATTTGGAGCAAACCAAGACAACGGTGTAATTTACTCTAATATAAATAAGTAGATACAAAGATATTTTAATTTGAAAATAAAGATGAATTTTCAGTTGAGAAGTGACACATGTCATTTTATAATTGGAGCTCCTTATCTTAATTTTTGGTGGTTAGGAGTTAGACTTGAAGTTTGTTAGAAGTTAGGCTTGTAGTTTGTTAAGAAGTGACACATGTCATCTCATGATTGGAGCTCCTTATCTTAATTTTACATGCATTATAATATACTAGTTGGATACCCGCGCATAGCGGCGGCGATAAATATAGTTATATAATAAATATAGTAAATGAATTGCTAACTCAACTCTCCTCGCAATTCCCTACCCACTTAGTGAATTCATTTCACAACACTTCAAATGTATATGTGTTAGTTGTATGTGTTTGTTTGGGTTTTCTGTATATTTCCCGTGACATCATTATTCCCGCATATAAAAAGACCTTCACAATCTCTTTCCCGTCAAACACTTTACCAAAAGTACATGATTTTGATAAATAAAGTTTGTATTGATTGAAATAAATGTTAAAGTTATAAAAATTTGAATCAAAATAAAATAAACCTACTAAAATGTAAAACTAAAACTTATAAAAATATATCAAAATGGATGTTGAATAAATGAGCACAAAATTTTAAAAAATATGGTGAAATTAGATCAAAAAAAATTAAACGGATTAAAAGATATTTAAATTTAAAAATAAAGGTGATTAATTAGTTAAAAAGTGACATGTGTCACCCCATTATTAGAGCTCTTTATTTTAGTTTGTTAGAGCTCCTCTCTTTTTGTTATTTTTTAGTTAGAGAAGTGACACATGTCACTCAATGATTGGAGTTCCTTATCTTAATTTTTTGTGGAGCCCACAACTTAAATGCTTTATATAGTAGTATAGATATATCTTTCTATAATAAGCAAGTAAAAAAGTCTGAATTTTTAAGCCTTCTAATTTTAGAAGGCCTAAATGCATTATAAAGTAGTATAGATTAGAATTTTGTATAATCAAATTTTGTAAACAAATTTGTTAAATAAATCAAGATTCAACTATATTTAGCTGATATAGTTATTGATGTTCCTATTTAAAGTTTTTTTAAATAAATCAAGATTCAACTATATACTCCTTAAAGTTTTTTAAAAATGTTTTTCTACAATAAATTAAAATTACATGAGTAGTTGTTATAAGTACAATCACGTTTTTTTTTCTTCATATTACAGTAGCTCGTTTTCTTACAATTTGATAATTGTATTCCCGTTTTTAATAATTTAGCCGTATTTAATATTCAAATTCGTGTCCACATTTGTCATACTTTTAATATGAAATAATGAGTCCTTAGTAAACATATGTAGTCAAAAAATGATATTTATAATCTTATATATATTTATATGTTGGAATTTTAAAACAGCATGTATATTATATTTTTAAGTTGTAAAATATAGGGGGTATAAAGTATAAGGGGGTATTTGTTTAATTTTCAAAGTTATTAAAAAACATGGAAACTTATAATATTACACTTAACTCTATATAGTTTATAAAAATTTAACCACTCAAGTTTTATTAATTACCCCCTCTTTTTTTAATTTTTTGTTTTCACAAAATTAACACCTATGTTTTATGTGTTTTTCTTCTCAACCAAATTTCTTCACCAAATTAATTAAAGGTTGACCAAAATCAATTTAATTTGTCTTTTATTAACCAATCACATCACACGATTTTACTTATTTCCTATTGGCCTAATTGTTTTTTCAATAAGAATGAATTGACAAAATCACTCCGATATGATGTAATTCCTTTATTATATAAAAGATTACAAGTTTTTCATGGTCTTCTTGAAAGTTATACTAAACAATATTGTGAATGCTTTCCGAAATTAATGTGTCAAGTTAAATGGTTAAATCAAGATTCTTGTTTTGGATCAAGCTCTTATTTCGGTCATCCTTGCTACAACAAACATGTTTATGACTTTTGAGTATGTCAATCGCTAAAAACTTTATAACTTTGGTGTTGTCCTCACTAGTAACTTTAGTCGTATTTAGGTCATCTCACATCGCCGTGTGAAGGAAAGTGGCTAAGTGGAAATTACTATTAAAATTAAGGAAGGGGTGGGTTATAAGAGTAGGCTTTTTGATATTCTCAAAAGCTGCATGATCTAAGTTTAGACTACCTTATAACTTTATAAATCGGGTGCGTTTGGTTTGCCGCTATGAATCACAATGGTATGTGTGTTTGTATAGAGTGGAATGATAATGGAGGGTATGAAGAAAACTTTCAAAGTTATAGACCCATACCCATACACCCCAATCAAACGGGCTCTAAGCTATTTTATGCTTGATATAGTAGTTTTATATGACAGTTTAAAACAGTGTCATGTGACTTTTTCGGATATTGCTAAGCTCACTAATTATCAAGTTTAATTTAGCAAAACAAAACTTTTGTCATCTTAAATCACCATCTATGTTCATGCTGATCAAATATTTGTTGCATTTTGTTAGGATTCAGAAAATCCATAGTGAAGAGTCGGTCACCCCAACTATTATCTAGCATGAGTTAGCTCTTAGACATATCGTTATTTACGTGTTTATTAGTGTAGTTTAGTTTAGAGTAACACCGTGGAGGAAGGACGGGTCTTTACCCACTGTATGCCTGATCCACAGTCCGACAGGAGGACGTAGTGTTTGTAACTATAAATACCCCTTCCATCTCTGGAAGGGGTGGTGCTTCATTATTAATCTAATATTCTCTTTTTTGTTTATCTCTCTAGAAACACCCAATCCTCTCTTCCTCTCTCTAAAACCATGGCTTTCTTGTATCATCACCATCCAAGACCACCCGAATCATCATAACACAACATATGTAAGATCCTACAAATGGTACCAGAGCCAAGGTTTATTGTGTTGTGTTGATTTGTGTGGTTTTTTGTGTTGTGTTGATTTGTGTGGTTTTTCGTATCATGTTTTGAAACTGTTTTTACCCTTGTGTTTCGGATCTAAAAGTTTGTGTCCATTAGTATTCATGGTAACAGTTTCTATTACATCTTTTGTACCATTTTTATTGGCCGAAAAATTTATATCTGATTCTTTGCATCCTTTAGTTGGTTTTAAACAAAAGTCCTGATATTCAATTGTTACAATATCTGTTTTTTTTTTGTCAAGTCCTTGTCCAAACAGTGGGTCCTTGTCCAAACAGTGGTTGTTTCATCTTTAGTGACTTTTTGGTACCTTATCTGTGTAAATCTTGTGGTAAAATGGTCAGATTCGTGTGGTCAACTGATAAATTTCTTGGTCAAAATGGGCCATCTTGTGCACTTCTTATGCAGTTTATCTGGGTTTCAATGAATCTGGTCATATTTCTAGGTCAAAATGGGTCTAAAAGGAGGCATCTTGTTCATATTTTTCTGGGTAACTTTGAAGATGAACGGAAAACATGGTCGAAAAACTCATCGGAAAAAGTCAAATGGTCAAAACCCTAGTTTTCAACGCATAAGGAGCATCTTCAGTGATATTACGCATAGCTGTGAAGTTATGCGTAGGAATTTGTTACGCGTATGTTTTACGCATAAGCCTAGGCTTACGCGTAAGACTGGGTTACGCATAAGCTTTTACGCTTAAAACTCATCTTCAGATAAATTACGCATAACTGTGAAGTTATGCGTAGAAATTGTTAGGCGTAAGGTTTTGTATAAGCAAGTAAGTAAATCAGAAAAGACTTATGGGTATACCATTAAAATGACCACGACCATTAATACCATATACCCTGACCTCGACCACAAACCACTATTCCAATATTCCATCAAACTCGACCTCAGTTTCAACCAACATCATTGGTCCATGGATCTCAAAACAAATTACAAGACTGGAAGCCATCTCAACAGACTCAAACATAAAAAATATAAAAATAAAAAATAAATAAATAAATAAGCATCTCAGATCCGGTTCACGATTCATCCTTTCAAGATTTTTTTCATGAAACCTCATCATCAGACCTTTAGTGTGTGAAGTTTTTCTTCTTAATATCCGAACAATTCGAGAAAGAACAACACGAATCAGTATCATTCTCTCTCTAGCTCGTTTACAAAAAACACATGGACTACAACCACATATAATAATCGGTTACAACCTTACCCGAGACCCAATTAGGATCTTGAAGCTTCAAAAGACTCGTCTTTGATTCGTACTATAATGAAAAGGTAAAGGTAAGGTTGAGTATGAATGAGTCGATTTATATGAGTTGTGTGAGATGACGAGATTTGATATAAGCTTTGTTCAGTTTTGCTTGAGACTTAGATGATATAGAGATACGTTTTTCTTTTCCCAGATCTTAGTTGGGAGAGACGAGGTGATAAGATGAGATGGTAGGCGCATATTATCAAAGTATTTTTAGGGTTAAGGAAGTGATTTTTTAGGTTAAGGGTGTGTTTGGTACAGAGAAATAAAGCCAGAGAAAAGGAATTGGATTAAATTCCCTTGTTTGGTATAGAGAAATAAAAAAAGCGGAGAATTGAAGGGAAATTGGTGGAGAATTGGAGAGAAATGGTAGTGTAATTTGTTTAACTTCCATTTCCATCATTTTGGTGGAGAATTTAGAGAAATGAGTTTTTTTTTCTTTTTTCTTTTTTTTCTTTTTTTTTTAATAAATACATTTTTAAAAAATAATTTTAAAAAAATATATATATTTTTTAAAAAATAAGTTTTTTTTAAATAAATACATTTTCAAATTTTTTTTTAAAAACAAGTTTTTTTTAAATACATTTGAAAAAAAAAATAAGTTTTTTAAAAAAATATTTTTTAAAAAAAATATTTTTTTTTAAAAAAATATGTTTTTTAATATATACATTTTTAAAAAATATTTTTTTTTAAAAAACAAGTTTTTTTTTTTAAATAAATACATTTTTTAAAAATATTTTTTTTTAAATAATTTTTTTTAAAGAAAGTGCATAAATTTTAAAAAAATAAATTTTAAAAAAAATGATATATACTTTTTTTAAATATATATATTTTTTAATATTTTTTAAGAATTGTTATTTAGAAAAAATAAAAAATAATTTTTCATTTTCTCGGGTCAAGTCTCTGTTGTTACCAAACATTAGAATTGAACAAAATTCTCTACTGATTTCTATTCTCTGAGATTATATTCTCTGCTTTGTTTCATTTCTTTGAAATTCTCTCTACCAAACGTGCCCTAAGTGAATTGTAATATCTGTCTTATACCCGGTTATAACTGTGAGAGGATCGGGCCATTCATCTCCCTTGGGCCGTGTATTTCATGATTGAACGGACTGAAGTATGGGCTGTCTAAACGTGGACTGGATAGAGTTATCTTTTTGATGGGCTTGTGATGGACTCATTCATGGGTTGAGCTAATGATTTCAAACGCAAGTTATATCTTCATAAAATTGGCATCCGAATTTTTGTTTACAAACTTTTGGATACACTTTTTGATATATTGCTTAAAAATGGTATTTTGGTAAGGTATAAAATTTCACAGAAGGATACAAATTCACGGCTTGAGCGAAAAAGTGGAAAATGACTACGGGGTTTGTGTACGGTTTTATTGAAGTGACGTTATCTTCATATGTGGTCATTACAATTTGCCGTTGAATCAATGGAGGTTCAATTTCTGCAATTCCCATGAGATATTCGACGCCACAAAATGTCAATGATACTTCACAGTCTAAGCAAAATCTTTCTAAGAATCGTCAGCGTCAGTCATGATTTTTTTTCAAGATGTTTGCTTATGACAAGAACTTGTCGTGCAAATAGTCGTACACGTTAACGTGTACTTTGATGTGTTACGGTCAACCTCCAGGGGAAAGTAGTATATACTACTTGACTTAGTATGGTTTGTGAAGTTGTCTACATATGGGCAATGAATTGTTGATGATTGTGAATGAACTGTTGATGAACCGCTGCATGTTCCCCTAAAACAAATATTCACCGAAACCAAAGTTGTCATATCACATTCAAGCTGACATTGTTTACGGTTTAGTCTTGATTTTGTAAAATCCCGCAAAAGTAATTATTTCTCGGTTTAAATCATAGACTTGTAAACTCCCGTAACAATGGAAACATCCTGGTAAAAGTAATGAGCATTTCCGGATCTATCTTGCGGTTTATTCTTGGTTTTGTAAAATCCCGCGAAAGAAACTATTTCTCGGTTTAAACCATAGAACTGTAAAATCCCGTATTGATGGACCATCCTGGAGAAAGGAAGGTGTATTTCTGGACCTTATCTGATGCTAGTACTACGGTTTTTACTTCGAAGAAGGGATAAAAGGGTGTACTTCATGAATTGGATGTGTGTTTGGATATTCGTCATGGCAGTTTGGTTACTACATGGTTTTACGGGGTTATGTGCTTCTTACCATGGTCGGGATGAAACCATTATCATAGTTCACTTAAATCGTCAAAGGAGGCTAGATTTGAACTTTTAACCAGAAGATGTGACAACGGGCTAATTCAAGATATTTATTTGAGGTTGAAGTGAAATATCACGGGCGAAAGTGTTCTTAGTATCCGAACGTATCGGGATGGTTGGATGAAGATTCTTCGGATCCTTGTTTGAGCTAATCAAAAACTAAGACTTGGAAATCTAGTTATTTTTGGGTGACTTTTCCTTTTCTTTTACCACTTGGGAGAATTGGGCTCACAACACCACAAAATAACTATCACTTTAAGGAGTTACGTTGTAGTGCTCAGTGTCACATTCAATTGTGGATTTTCAAGAGGTAATGTACGTCTTATACTTGATGGTTGGTTGGTTGAAGAGTATAGAGTACATAGAAAGTACTTAGAGATGCTAATGGAAATCGGCACCGCTCTTTGTTACATATGTGCAAGTTTAAGTCACAAGTTCGGGGTAGTTTACTTCAAGGTCAAATTCATCATATTGGGTTTTCTCCATCAGTTGTCACGACAAAGAGCCTACTGAATGATAATGGGATTGATTACAAGTTTTGCCAAAGAGAGTTGAAAATAGAGAGATTATGACGTTTGAACACATCAGTTCAAGCCTCGTTCTATTAAGAAAAGAAATGTGTACGCTTCAGTGCGCATTATCTTTGGAAGAAGAGAAATCTTCTTATTATAACCATTCTCACCAACATGCTTCATGCTTTTTCCATGCGCGCTCAGTCATCAAGTGGATCTTCTTCTCATGTTTTTTCTCAATGGTGATCTACTTACTGTTGATGGTTTTTCTATTTCTCACTAGCTCAATTAAAATGGCGATGGCGACATCATATGCAATTTTTGCGGGGGAGAAGTGGAAATAGACTACACATGGATGAGTTCACTTGTTTAGTCAAGAATGGCAACGTCGTATGCAATTCTTGAGGGGGAGAAGAAGTGTGAAACTACTGCATGTTGATAGACATCTGAGAACAAATGGTCATACGGCTCCTAACTCAAGTAAGAACCGAGCTTCTTCTTATCGGGTCATCTTTACGTGGAGTTTCTTCTAAGAGCCGTTGGTTGACATCTTCTCACGGACTAATGAGATTTATGACAAAGTGCTTCTAGTTGCGAGGCAGATTTTCTTGATGAACATCTTTCTGTTCTTGTTTGATTGGGAGGGATTTGAGTTAAGGGGATTTGCTATATACAAGTTAACGGGAATGCATTAGGTGAGAAGAAGATGTTAACTTTCCATTCCCCAACTGGACAATCTTGAAGAAGGCATTTATCAAACAGATTGTCGGTTTAGGGGAGAGCACTAATTGGGGGAGAGTGATAAGTCAGATTTAATCCCTAATTAGACTTGCTCACATTATTCAGCAAGTTGATTCTCACAAAGACTTCAAATGTTCTTCTCAAAAGATTTCAAGTATTTAGGCATATAATATGTTGCTGATTCTGAAGTGTCAAAACCAGCAAGGGGGAAGGAGACTTACATATAAAAGCATAACGAGTACACATGATGAACTTAATACTTCTAAGTGATTGAAGTTATCCCGGGAAGACAAATGTCATGACCGCAGAGAAACTCAGTGTATCTAGTGGCTTCTAGTGTTCTTATTCCAACTACGTGGGGGAAGTGATGTAAGAGAAAGTTTCTGAAGATAAAAGAGTACACAAGTGTGTGATGATTTCGATGTTATCGCAACCATCAGGGGAGAGAGATTGTGTACATTGGGGATGCTCAGCTGTTTTACTTGAGGGCTTAATCAGTGATTCAAAGATATAATCACTTATTCCGGAGTGGACATCCGCAGAGATTGTCATCCGCAGAGATAATCAGTGATTCGGCCTGCTTCTTCAATGTTATCGGTTATTCTCTCTTTGGGCATTCGGGTACTTCGGGTTCTTGAGCTTCATACACTTTCTTCAGGGGGAGAGAAAAGAATACATCGGAGTTATTCTTTGGCTATTGGACTTAATCTGCTACTTCGATGGTATAAGTTTCTTTGTCTTTGGGTAAATGTGTATTCGGGTTCGTGAGCCCTAGTCTAAGAGACTGACTGCATCAATTCATCTACTTGGGGGAAGTGGTTTCCTGACACCTTTTGGAATGGATTGCGTCAGACTTCAGTGATTATGGAATATGAGAAGAAATTTAAAGAGTGGGATGATTCGTTGTTGTTCTTGTTGATGATATAACCCCGAACGAAGAATCTCGATTTTTGTTCTTAAAAGGAGCAGCGGGATTTATGATAATGGTGTACTCCTTTGTGTACCTGGCTAAGGCAAGCTTGAAATAGAGCTTCGAATCTGCTCATCTAATGGATCTTCGGGTTGGGGGGAAGCTACCAAAGTCTCTCTTTCTCAAAGGCTCATGTTCTGTCGTCTATTCTGGAGCCTCGGAAGCTTTGGTGGTGCATGTTTAAGAGATGATGACTTCTCTCTTCTACAACGGGGCTGCTCGATATCCTTATCTCGGTACTCGTATCATCTTCCTTCTTAAACTATATCATCTATTCTATCTTTGTAAATATTTTTCAAAAACAAAATAGAAAAATATAAAACCAACAAAAAGAAAATAGAAAATATAAAACCTTCAAAAATCCATAAAAATCAGAAAATTTGAAAAAAAATATATGTTTTCTAAAGTCATGTCTTCTGGTATCGATAACATCTGCGGTCTTAGAAATGTCATTCAATAATGGCACGGGACCATAGAAGAAGTTCGAGCAGGAGGTGTAAATATTCTTTTCCAAAACATGTCTAAAACTATGGCTTGCAGTTATTTCAGACTGTAACCCGCACTAAAACTATGGTTTGCTATTATTTCAGATAGCAACTCGCTTTTCAAGAAAGGAAAGTGTTGCGCTAAACCAATTTTCAAATATTTCATGCACTTATCCTAAAAACAAATTGAGGAAAGTATGTCGAAGGACTGCTCTTCCTACTCAAA
The DNA here is from genome assembly GCA_910596185.1 of Chrysanthemum makinoi. NCBI lineage: Eukaryota > Viridiplantae > Streptophyta > Magnoliopsida > Asterales > Asteraceae > Chrysanthemum > Chrysanthemum makinoi. The sequence continues at coordinate 61,677,148 of OU343221.1, forward strand.
TATTTTTCCGTCAAAAATTCTTCAGAAAAATATTTGTTTTAACAAAATGGTGGTTAATGAGTTGCTATTAAATCAATCAGTTTCAGAGTTTTTCGTAAAAATTGAAAACTCAATCAATGACTTCTGCGCTTTTAAAATTTTCATAAAATGAGTCATTGATTGAGGGGGAGAATGTTTTCAAATCTATATCATCTAACGAGATTATCTAATTATCCTGTATGCTTAATTGAAAATGAAGTTAACCTACGTTGAAGGACTAGGTGCCTAGGATATGATTATTAGGATTAGATGATTAGAGTTTGATAAACACATTATTCCCATGCCATATATGATCTGATTGATATGTTGAATTGACTTTTATTAGTCGATTGCTGTTTGGGTGATGTCGACCACCATATATCTGTATGTGTGTTCACTAACGTATGCAGGTATATTGGTATATAAGAATGTTCCCGATCCGGATCCCACAATTAAAGATGATTGGATGCCGAAAGGAAAGGGTAACTATATCTTGGGTTGACAAATGAAGAAACGGAGCTTAATTGGACTTCTATGGAGAGTTGGCATAAATGCAACGTAAGAGGTCCCACTGCATCAGCAGATGGTTTTCTTCTAAGTGATTGAAGAAACGGAGCTTAATTTGACCTCAGTTGGCATTCAAAATGCAACGTAAGAAGAAGTCTCACTGATCGCAGAGATGGTTTTCTTCCAAACCCCTACAACAACAACAGAAGCTTCTCAACCACCTAACGATCTTTGTGCAGATACCATTTTAAACAATTTTGAATAATTTGATTAAATTGTTTTGAAAATGGAAAAATATTGTTTTGAAAATAAATTGGACTAAATTTTGAAAATCACCGGACTTCTTTTATCAAAACCTATGTCACTCAATTATCGACTTCGGTCATCGATTGAAGGGGAGAGTGATTTAAAATAAAATATTTTCAAACAATATCTCTTCATAAAAGTTCCGGTTTGTACGTTAAAATGTGGTGATCTAAAGATTTAATGTTATGTCATGGTATGATTTTCTTTAAAACTCAAAGATCTGTCAAAATGAATTTTTTTCTTGTTTTGTTTGATTGTGAATTTGTTTTATTTTACTAAAAGATCTCTTAAAACAATCATACCTGACACTAACAATCTTTAATGTCTTAAAATGGTCCTTATCTGTCATTTTCAAAACTAAACCAAGCCACAAGTTCTCCCATGTTTATAAACCTTATTAAATCATTTGGGATCCAAAATCTCAAAGGGTTTGATATTTTTGATCGGGGGAGAATTTGTGATTTAATAATGGAATTTGATAAAAGGTGATCGTATTGATTCAAATTGCAAGTTCTCTCTAATATGTGCTAAACTCTTTCAAATCTAGAGGCACATATTGAGGGGGAGCAAATGGTTTTTCTCTATGGCATGTGTGATCGTGAAAGTACTTATAAGAACTCTTTCCTCTATGCGATAAAATGATTTCAAATATCCTACGCACATATTGAGGGGGAGAATTTACCAAAAAAATCAAATGGCTTTTTCTATGAAAATTGTGATCAAGAATATATTTCAAAGAACTCTTGCCTCCATGTGCGAAACGATTTCAAAATCATATGCATATGTTGAGGGGGAGTTTTTCTAAATGATCAAAACTATTAAGGTACAAAATGCTTTGATCTCGTATCACAAGTACCTTGATTGTTTTTCCAAATGATTTTTCAATTGGTTTCGAGAAGGAAAGAACAATACCAAAAGACCGACCAATTTACTTTATGCATGGTGTTATAAGGATGGTTAGGTTAGGTATTCGTTCCCACGATCCGCCAGAACCGGAGGGATCTACCCAGGGACAATCCACTAGATAGTGTAGAGTCCTTAGGTATATTGAGAAAAGGAGAAAAGTGAGAAATAAGAAGAGTGCGGACTGAGATAGAGCTAGTACTGGAATAAACCCAACAAGGTTCTAGTAATGAAGTCTAGGTAAGCACTGAAGGGGTTGAAGAATTAAAAAGAATTGAATGTGAAAAGGGTGAAAAGAAATAGCCCTCAAATAATTCAACATTAGGGCAGAAACCGGGTTCAATACATATGCTACTGGTGGTTACTCAGGTAACACTAGTATTGAAGACAAGACATCATGGACCCAGTGATGCACTGCACTAAACTTCCCAAGCTACTCAAGTTCCTCTTAAAAGGACTTGTTTCATTCTCACGGGGAACCGACATTATCTATCGACTTTCTTTTAGAGATAGTTGATATTGAAGAAGGAGACCCTTTCCCTAGTCTCCGACATAGGAAACCAAATGTGCACAATTGAGTCTAGAGCCAAGAGATCATTCACAATATCTCGTTAGGACACCGAATTAATGAAGACTTGCTGTTTCACACATTGTGGAAAGTGAGAATATATTAAGAGTCCTACGCATTATCCTTGTGGTATTGCCAGAACATCCGAAAGTGATATATTAAATACTCACGATGAAGATGGAAATCCTTCTAGAGCCAACATCAAACAAGCTCTTGGTGGGTGACATGTGAGATCTTGCAAAAGATCAAGCTTGTGACAACTGAATAGAAACGATGGGGCGATTCATTCTTGAATCAACCTTGGTCCAGGAAATGAATTGACGGATACCTTTGAAAACCCGGTCGTTGTGCTTAAAAGTTCTTTTCCATAGCACATCGACTGTGTATTAATGTTTCAAAATTAAAGGGTATTTATGATTGATAATTGATTTTCCATAAAACCTTCGTTGTATTGCAAAACACTTTCTATTAAGCAATACACGATTGTTTTCAAATCATTTTCATTAATCGGAATCTCAATTCGCCGTTCACTCACCCTGTGTTGTCTTCTTTGAGACGTTCCGGTTTGAGAACAGCTAGAGCAGCTGCGAAACCCTGTCAAAAAAATTCTTAGGAATTGTACCTGATCACAGGCAATACTTGTACTGATCAACGGGGAACCGTGGGCCATGTACCTCAATTCAACGAAAGTGGTCAAAGACACTTTCGTGTGTTTTATTGCTAACTGTTGTTTGCAGGTACATTTGGACGGTTGCAGCTGATCGATATTGAAAAGTTAATTCATAGCCGCATGCTCACAGCATCCACACTTAATTAAAGAAATCATGACAAATGCTAATATACATAACCTGACTCTGATAGATGCAAATATCATGAACCAGTAAAGCTTCCGCTACTCTGATGAAAGATGTCATGATCCAGAAAGTGTGAGCATGTCGGTCCAAAAGTCACATCATCACATGATGGCAACACAATAAATGGTGATCCAGAGATTTACTGAGGCTGATGATCTCAATAAAAGCTCGAAGATCATCATGATGTCGATCAGTTCAAAGACCTCCACTGAAAGTACAAAACTATGCGGACTATGAAGAGTCACTGCTAAAAGCGCAAAGATTACAGAAGTGAAAAATTGAAGTCTACGAGCTTGGAACTAAATACAAAGAAAGAATGCTAGGATGCAATATGTATTTCATGGGGTGACCTCCCTTAGGGGGAGATTGTTATGATTCAGAAAATCCATAGTGAAGAGTCGGTCACCCCAACTATTATCTAGCATGAGTTAGCTCGTAGACATATCGTTATTTACGTGTTTATTAGTGTAGTTTAGTTTAGAGTAACACCGTGGAGGAAGGACGGGTCTTTACCCACTGTATGCCTGATCCACAGTCCGACAGGAGGACGTAGTGTTTGTAACTATAAATACCCCTTCCATCTCTGGAAGGGGTGGTGCTTCATTATTAATCTAATATTCTCTTTTTTGTTTATCTCTCTAGAAACACCCAATCCTCTCTTCCTCTCTCTAAAACCATGGCTTTCTTGTATCATCACCATCCAAGACCACCCGAATCATCATAACACAACATATGTAAGATCCTACACATTTTGATATTAAAAAATCTTAGTTGCGTGATGGGCTTGCTGATAAACGTTAACAAGTTGGGGCATGTATTTGCCATCAAGTGTTTAATAATTTTCCCGTAGAGTATTGATATCAAAACGGATGCATCTTATTTGTTGACAAAATACTTATATATTTATTAGATCAAAACACATATTAATATTCTGAACTTGGCAAGTTGGATCATTTAGCAATCTGAACTTTTATGGGTGTTGAATATTACCCCGAACTTGTCAAATTGGAATTATTACTACCCTATACTATATAAACTGAATTTATTATTTTTTATTTATTCTACAAAAATGAATTTTAATTTAAGATAATTATTCACATTTTTTTTTGAATTTAGTTAATATTATTTTTCTCTTAATTAATACAACATTATATTTATTTACTGAGAATAAAATATATTTTAAATAATACTTTTAAAAAGGGAATTTGTTGCACTATTTTAATATATAGATATCCCTTTTATATACTTAACTATTTGTTTCAAGTAATTTGAGAGTTAATTATTTAACTATTTGTTTCTTTATATGCACATGTTAAATTAAATATTACAAAAACTTCAATATACTTGGTTATAAGTTGATCTAAAATTTATTTGAAACAAACATATCATAATATAATATGAAATATATCAGTAAGAGTAGTACGTTAAAAATATCTTAACAATAGATGCTACATATAATTTTCTTATATTCTAAATAATCAAATAAAAAACTATATTAATTTTTAAAAAACATAAAATAATTAAATTTTAGAAAAAAATATATTTACCTAGCTACAAATTTACAATAAATTATTTATTACAAAATACTTTACTACTTTGATTTTCTAAAAGGAAAAGATAATAATTAATTGTTGAGTTAATTAGCTTGTGGTAGTAGAAATTTCTTTTTGTCAAGTTGAGGGTACCATTTTGCACCCTTAAAAGTTCAGGGTACTAATATGTGTTTTGGCCTATTTATTATACTTAATTGGATGCTTTCTTTCATGTAAAAATAAACTTACCTTTAGACAATATTAACGTTTATGTAAGTTAATATGTTGCAGATTGTGCGCATGCGTCAAGACCACCATATGATATGTGCTTTTACAAACGGTGGATTTCCAAGTATACATGATGTTAGTCATGAAATTGAGATATGAGAGCTCACAAGTTGTTATGCTATTTAAGGATGTTTTCTTGCAGTAATCTCAATGCTATTAGAGTAACAAGATGACATCGTCGTTACAACATGGCGTTTCATCATACAGATGAAGTCCATAAGTGGGAATCTTCTTCAACCATGGCAAGTACAATCCTCGTTCAAGCTCGAGATCAAGGCTAAACTAAGTGAGTAATTACAAGATGCACTTAATGAACATAGGCTTAATGATGAATGGAACTTAGATGAACATGGATGGTTTCTGGAGGAAATCTGTTGTGAGCAAGCTTCGTGCAACTTATGCGCAAATTAGAGCCTTAGTGGTTTTATAGAGCTTATGATTTAGAAAAAGCTCTTATATATTTATCACTATGTCTTTACGATACACGATTGACCGGTGAATGCGTCAACTATTATACGAAATTTACTTGAAACCGAACAGTTTCCTCCGCTTACGGTTTGGTTTGCTATACTAGCTTACATGTCACAAACGACTGATGTGCTTGCCTGGCTAATGAATTATTTACTGAGACTCAATTTATGCTCCAAAATGGGAAGGTGGACCCACGTAAAAATGTTATTTCGAGTCTTCCCCGCCATTTCGGCCTATTATTAATAGGGATTTTACTGATGCTGAAGGTAGCTTGCCTACCAAGCCACCCACTTGAGAAGCTGGTCGCTAGAAAGAAGTGAGGAGGAATCGAAGCTGCTTATGGAGCCTAATACAAGTGCTGTGAATGTTGCACCAAATGTGTACAGTCAAAAGGTCAAATTTACCATTTGCGACAACTGTTGTGACCTTTCTAAGCATATACGTAGTGTATATTGAATGTGCCTTGATAAACTATGGGTCTTGCACATCCCACATCGCTCTGGAGGGGAAAGTAGGTAGATAGTGGTGTTTATACATAATAAGGGAAATGAAACTTACACAAGTTAGGGATTTTGAAGTTTTGAAAACTCATTAGTGACACAGTATTTGAGTTTTACACAATAACCTTTGATAAGTTTACAAGTCAATATATGTATCACTATTGGTTTTTCTATATCTAAACAACCTCTTATGTGCATCAATATTGATTTTTGCTAAATTGTCAGCTTTACTTTAGTGTTGCTTAGTTTCGACAATACCTTGTTTTAGCTTTGTTTTTTACTAATTCACCCAGCTAACAATGGCTATATGGCTTGGTTTAGAGAAATTGAATTCGCTAGGAGTCTCGGTTGAATTAGCTAATTAATTCGATAAATCAAAGCAAGTTGTTATTCCCCTTATTCATTTGAGGGTGTTTGGGATTGATTGTTTTTCTAGCTTATTCACATTATTCTAAGCATATAATTAAGTAATTTGTACGCTATAGTGTTCGGATCATTTAAGCTGAATTTGATTATTTTCGAGCTTAACGAACAATATTCAGTAAGGACGTTAATACATGTCTGCTTTTGATTATTCTATTACTTATGTTTGCTAAGCTAACATTCACGAATATCAAACCGTTGTTCTTGCAAGTATAAAACTACAGAAGCATAGCATAATAGATTATTCAATCTTGATCTAAAACATGTAGGGCATGTTTGGCATATAAGATTGTGGAAAGATTATGCTTATTTTTCAAAAAAATAAGCTATTTAAAAAATAATATTTGTTTGGCAGACAGAACTTATAAAAGATTATACAAAAAATAATCTTTCGTAATCTTTGAAAATTAAATGTTACTTCATATAACTTATAAATTTTATAATCTCCATCTCGAGTATCATTTCCAACACCATCATCCCCAGTTCCAAATGTGTTATTTTTACCAAAGATACCCGTAATTTGCACTTAGATAAATTCAAAACACATATACATGAACAAATTGCTTAGAAAGTAGCTAGAGGGTACTGATTATAAATAGAAAGGGAAGGATTGGATGCGAGGATGGCTTGTTGAAGTTCTCACACTACAACAATCGCCGCTTTCGCAGGCGAAATTTAAGGGCTTTCGCCGGGGACATCTCCCCGGTAAACGGTTTCCCCGGGGACATATCCCCGGCAAAAGGGCCCCAATACCGCCGGGAATACAACTGGGACCGCTTATCGCTTTACGGGACATGTGGGTCCCCAAACCGATTGTCTCCGGTCAACACACATCCGACGTGGCACGTATTTTACCGGGACACGCCCACGGAGAAACTACTTTGAGACTTCACTTTAAGTATCAAAATTACGTTATTTGCAGGGGACATGTCCCCGGTGAAGAGTGTAACAACCGCTGAGGTAAACTATTTCGGGCGGGGACATGTCACCGGTAAAGTGGTGATAAAAAATGTGTTTGAATCATCCCCGGGGACATGTCCCCCAAGAAAACAAGCTGACCCACTCTTGCAGAATATTGCCGCAAATGTATTTCAGATTTTTCCGAAATTTTCCGAAAAATCTACAACCTGTTATCATAATATGACAATCCACAACCTGTTTTACCAATGTCACAACCTATTTTAATATGCCAATCATAACACAAATTCGCTAAACATAATATCATATATACAACATAGTTATCCTTTTACAAAATCGCCAAAACGGTTCCTAAACCGTTAACGCATGATCATCTACAAAACTACCTATCCGCAAATGGTCCAAAAGTATAACAATATATATCAACAAGATAATTATAATAAATAAATAAATAAACAAACAAATAAACACATTTAACCACTCGATAACAATTTCATTCAAATAATTAAGTGTTCTTCTACAAATTACAATTCGAGATTAATCTTCCACATCATCAACATAAAATTCAACATTATTAGTACCGTCATCTTCATCATCTTCATTCTCGTGGCCTTCATCATCATCATCAGATGCTAAATCATGAGGAACGTGATCATCAAAATCAATATCATCTTCGTCTTCCACAATAGTGATAATTGGTGGTGGTGCCTCAACTTCCGCTGGTTGAACATCTATATTTATAATGTTATAATCCAACTGATCCAACTCAGCAGAGAGTGTGATATGTGATGAGTTGTTGTCATGTACAACATCCTGTTGTCTTCTACCACAATGATATCCGGGTTCCAAATCTTTCAATGATAAGAATCTTGGACGACCTTCAATTACCACGCTTACCCGGAAATTCAAGGTAAAAGACTTGTGTTGCTTGCGTTGCAAGAATGAATGGTTCGTTTTGAAACGATACACGATCGATCATAATTTGCGTAATGTTGTTTCTATAGGTACGTTGTTTTTTAGGCGATTAGTGTTATTAGTGTCGAACCATTTGACTTTGAACAATACAACATTGAATGAAATATATGAAAACTCGAGAATCTCTTCAAGCTGGCCATAATGCATTCGCCCATCGGGTTAGGAGTTGAAATTCCGCTGTTTTGACTTGAACGACGTAAATCACGGTCGTGGTACAAAACTTCACAACCGTTGACTACGTAAGAGTTGACTGAGACTGCAGTACATGATGGTCCACAAGCCAAAGCGAATAACTCGGCGGTACAAATTAGGTCCTTCTGTACTTTTAATTCACGAATCTATGAAAAGTTAAGAATAGATAGATATGAGTAATAGTCGTTATTTATATAGGGTAATACATACAATAAGTCTACCTTCATCTCAAACCAGCGAGGAAACCCTTCTTCCAAGTCTCTGCCAGAAATGCCCCTAAATGTTCATGATATTAAAATAAGTCGTCGAATAACAACTTAAGTGAAACAAATTTTGAAATAAAACGCTGCACTTTGTACGCGTTCATGTACGAGTCGATTTCATGACTGTTGTGTAGTACGTACCATACTACTTGCTTCATTGTGTCTGCTTTAAACCGAACCAATGATTGTTTACCATTCTTTTGCAGACTGATCGAAACACCTCAAATCGACTTGTTGGCCTTGGACCGTCCTCATTCCGATCAGGACGATTAAATCTCGTCTCAACACCCCGAAAATAATGCGAACCCTCCGCTATTAAACCTCCAGGCTTGGCTTTATTTCTGACATAATTTTTGAGCTTTTTCATGTATCTTTCAAATGGATACATCCACCTCATGTAAACAGGACCGCCTTCAATAGCCTCTTCCGGTAGATGAATAACCAAGTGAATCATAATGTCAAAAAAACCTGGAGGATATATTTGCTCGAAACTGCACAAAATATTGATCAGTTGATCTCTAGCTTTCAACATGTCATCCACCATCAAAGTTCGAGCGCATATTTGTTTGAAGAATGAACAAAGCTCGATTATTGGTGTTGCGGTGGTTTGGTCCTTCAAGTAATTTTGAAGTCCAGCAGGAAGCAACCGTTGCATCATTATGTGACAGTCATGAGCCTTCAAGCCTGTTATGTTGCTATCGTTGTCGGTCACTTTATGCTTGAAGTTAGATCCAAACCCATCAGGTAGTTTCACACCTTTGATGAATTAAGAAAAAGATATTAGAATAAGTTGTCGAAATGAATACGCGAATTAATTCGAACAAAGAAATTTTCAAATAAAACTCGTACTTTTAATGAATTGACAAAAACGTTTTCTTTCTTCGGCTGTGAAAGAGTACGTAGGATGAGGCTTAGAGCACTTCCCGTTTCCTTTGTTGACGAGCCACAAGTCAGTACGAATATTCAAATTTTGTAAGTCTTGTCTTGCCTTGTTGGTGTCTTTGGATTTGTCATTCATTAACAAAGTACCCAACACACTCTCACACACATTTTTTTGGATATGCATGACATCTAAATTGTGTTTTAGTGTAAGAAAAGACCAATACTCTAGCTCAGAAAATGTGATTTTTGTCCAATTCAATTCGCGATCTTGATCAATTTTTCGCACCCCATATATTGGATGTTTCCCTGGGACACGTTTAGGCAATCTTCTTAGTTGATCCAAGATGTTAGAACTGGTAAATTTTCTAGGAGGGTCTGTATTATCTACCTCTCAGATAGAATGCTCGTTCTTCCGCCATTTATTGGTCATGCTTAAGAATCTTCAGTGACCAACATAAGCGGTTTTATTTAACACGCGCATAGCTGGAGTGTCTTCATTACATGTCGGACATGCCATGTAACATTGCCCATTCCACCCAGACAAACTACTTCGAGCGGGAAAGTCATTGATAGTCCATAAAAGCACTGCTTTCATACGAATTCATAGGTGCCTGTAACAACATCCTTAGTCCTGACTCCATCTTTCCATAAAGTCTTTAGGTCATCAATAAAAGGCCCGTGTAAATATCAATATCCTTCCCGGTGATTTGGGGCCCGAATTAACAATGTCAACATAAGAGAAGTCTCTATCATACATATCCGTGGAGGCGATTGTATGTGGTTAATATGACCGCCACATGCTGATGATTCGACTAAGGTTGCCGTACGGATTGAAACCATCAGCAGCCAACCCTAACCGGATGTTTCTTTTTTCTTTAGCAAATTCCTTTGAATACTTGATGTCAAATTTCTTCCATGCTTGACCATCAACCGGGTGTTGCATCTTACCGTTCTCCATAGACTGCCCAGACGCATGCCAAGTCATATGTTTTGCAGTGTGTTTAGACTTGTACAAACGTTGTAGTCTAGGAATGATAGGAAAGTAACGCAACACCTTGTTAGGAACTTTCTTCCCAGTGTGTTCTTTTCTTTCCATCTACTAGCGCCGCAGATCGGACAAGTCTGCAAATCTTCGTTACCCGCCCCCCGATATAAAAAGCAATCATTTACACAAGCATGTATCGATTCATATCCTAACCCGATAGTTTTAAATGCCTTCTTTATTTCATAGTATGACGATGGCATCTTGTATCCTAGAACGGCGGGAAAACTTCCTTGAATAAAGTTAGGAACTCATTAAATGTGGTGTCACTCACTTTACCTTTGACCTTGATGTGCGTAATCTTTGCCATAAAGTCTAATGAAGACATCCACTCACAAGCTGGGTATAGTTTTTCGTTGGCAAGTAACTCCTCATACTCATTACGTTGAGGAATTGCGTAGTTACTTGTCTCGCCAATATTTCCTTGAGTTGGATCACCTGGTTCGTTATTCGAACCAATATCATGAAGGAACTCAGCCATGTCACTCATCCCAGGGTGTCTTGTGTTGTGTACGGTTGTTCGGCCATCCGGCTCACCATGATTATTCCATTTCGTATAACTATGGTCCCAACCATTTGTGTGTATGTGGTCAAACAAAAATTCGTGCTTTATCCAGTTTACGTTTAAACAAAGAGCACAGGGACATTTTATATTCCCATCAATATTCACCAAGGACTTGCAATGCTTGCAGAAAGCTCTAAGACCAACTAAGAATTCTTTATGGTAGTGCTAGTGAGACACAACTTTTATCAATTGGCATAACTGCGTTTTAATGAAGCAACAAATAATTATATAGACTTAAAATGTTCACCTAATCCAACTATGGAAGGCAATCCTAACCAACTCTTTGAATGTTTCGTCTCATATATGAATGCGTATAATTGAATTTACTATTTGAGAAAATTTCGGCAGCATTTCCCCTCAACTCCCCAAATATGTGCATTAAAGACATATTCGTAGGAGTAAAGGGGAAACAATGTCGAAATTTTCACAAATAGTAAATCAATTATACGCATTCATATCCTAAATGAGACAAAACATTCAAAAAGCAGCCCCAAACAGGGGACTTTCCGAAATTAATTTATAATAAATTAATTTCGGACGGGTTTTCTATAGGATGATTAACTTCGGACGGGGACTTTCCGAAATTAATCACTAAAGTCCTAAAATCATTTACAACAGTTCACGAGTATTAACAAAGTTAGACAAAAAACATACCGATTGTGGTCTTGGCTCTCGTGTTCGCCAGGTAGTTTTGTCAGTTGACTTCCGATATCTTCTGCTTTTTCGGGTTTGTCCAAAAGCCCTAAGCGTTTTAAATAGTTTAGGTTTAGGTAATGAGAACTATCAAGCATCGGGTATCAAGAAGACTTTAAACCATTAGGGTTGAATTGGTCATTTTAACAATTAGGGTAGGAGGGTAGGATGGTGTTTGCGTACGACAATTTGAACAGTGTGTATATGGTTGAAGGTTCCTGAAAACAAAGGAATGATGTTAGTGTGTCTAGTTAAAGTGCTATTACTGATGGTTGGATGACGAGGAGGTACACGGCTTCTTGGTCGAGTAGATACATGAAAGTGTACAACGTATTTCTTGTTACGGTTTGTAATGGTTACCTGATGATGAGAGTTGAACTTGAAGGGTAAAAAGGTGGTACAAAATGGTTTAGCCCTGCTTTGAGAGTTCATAACTGCGTGCGTGTTTTTAGTGTGTGTTTTTTGGTGAGAAACTCCATGTGTGTGTGTGAGAGAGAGGTGTCGGAGATTATAAGAAGATAGATGAAAGGGTTTGTAATGATAGTGATGGCGAGGTTTTGAAGTGAGTTAATGAGGCACCCTCACAAACCATTTCATATCTCTCGCCACCATTATACTCTATCATTACACACCATTTCATACCTCTTCTTATCATCTCTGACCCCTCTCTCTCACACAAACTCATCGAGTTTCTCACCAAAAAACACACACTAAAAACACACAATAAAAACACTCTCAAACCAAGCTAAACCCTTTTGCACCACCTTTTTACCCTTCAAGATTCAACCTTCATCATCAGGTAACCATAACAAACCGTAACAAGAAATGGGCTGTACACTTTCCTGTATCTTGTGAACCAAGAAACCGTGTACCTCCTCGTCGTAAACCATCAGTAATAGCACATATACTAGACATACTAACATCATTCCTTTGTTTTCAGCAACCCTCAACCCTAGACACATTGTTCAAAAAATCCACCATCCTACTCTCCTACCCTAATTGTTAAAATGACCAATTCAACCCTAATGGTTTAAAGGGTCTTTTTAATACCCGATGCTTGGATAGTTCTCACTACCTAAAACCCTAAACTATTTAAAATACGCAACGACATATCTTACCTTTTGGTCTCGGCTTTGGTCGCGGCTTGGCCTCGGCTTGGCACCCGTGACACCCTATAAAAGCAAAACACATAATAAGCGGTTACAGATATATGCGAACTTAAATAATTATGATAAAATATATCTCATACTCTTCATTAAAAGATCGTATCATATCTCATTTAGTTCTCGAAGTACTAATAAACCAAAGTGTTACAACCAAAGTGTTATAGTATCAGTATGAAATTAACCAAAGTGTTATAATATCCATTTCACAGGTTGATAGATCGATTATAACACAAGGTTTCAAAACAAGTTATGATTATTCCATTCTTACAAGATAACAAAAATTAAAATAGGTACAAGATAAGAGAAACCAAGAACCTTACAATGATTATTCCATTCTTACAATGTCTCGACGCATATTTTCATGATACAACCCGATTCCCTGTGGTTCGATTCAAACAAATAGATTGTGGTGGAGATGGAGATGGTGCGTGGTGGAGATGGAGATGGTGAGGAAGTGGTGGTGGTTGCAATAATGGAGATGGTGTGTGGTCTTGTTGCAGCTGAGAGGATGGGTGAGGAATTTTTTTTTATTATCTCATACTGATAACAGATTGCGTTAATAATTGAGGTGTTTTTTACGTTTCACTTTTCCCGGGGACAGGTCCCCGGAGAAAGTTAGGTTTGTCTTCTAGTGTTACATTCTGCGGGGACAAGTCCCCGGGGAAAGTAATGGCGGGATAAAGTAAAAAGAGCGAGGGAAAATGAAAAGTTTCGCAAAATCATTTCCCGGGGACATGTCCCCGCGGAAAGATTTAATTATTCCATTTTCTTTTTCAAAAAACTATAAAGTTAATTTAAGTTTAACCTACCAATTATAAAGTTAATTTAAGTTTAACCTAAAAATTATAAAGTTAATTTAAGTATACGTGATATGGTATACGTATCATGTTTAACGACCGAGTATGGGTGCTATGATATACGTATCATGTTTAACGACCGAGTATAGGTGCTATGGTATACGCATCATTTTTAACAACCGAGTATACGTGCTATGGTATAAGTATCATGTTTAACGACCGAATATAGGTGCTATGGTATACGTATCATGTTTAACGACCGAGTATAGATGCTATGGTATACGTATCATGTTTAACGACCGACTATAGGTGATATGGTATACGTATCATGTTAAACGACCGACTATAGGTGCTATGGTATACGTATCATGTTTAACGACCGAGTATACGTGCTATGGTATACGTATCATGTTTAACGACCGAGTATACGTGCTATGGTATACGTATCATGTTTAACGACCGGGTATAGGTGCTATGGTATACGTATCATGTTTAACGACCGAGTATAGGTGCTATGGTATACGTATCATGTTTAACGACCGAGTATATGTGCTATGGTATACGTATCATGTTTAACGACCGAGTATACGTGCTATGGTATACGTATCATGTTTTAACGATTGAGTATAGGTGCTATGGTATACGTATCTTGTTTAACGAACGAGTATAGGTGCTATGGTATACGTATCATGTTTAACGACCGACTATAGGTGATATGGTATACGTATCATGTTAAACGACCGACTATAGGTGCTATGGTATACGTATCATGTTTAACGACCAAGTATAGGTGCTATGGTATACGTATCATGTTTAACGACCGAGTATAGGTGCTATGGTATACGTATCATGTTTAACGACCGACTATAGATGCTATGCTATACGTATCATGTTTAACGACCGACTATAGGTGCTATGCTATACGTATCATGTTTAACGACCGACTATAGGTGCTATTGGTATACGTATCATGTTTAACGACCGACTATAGGTGCTATGCTATACGTATCATGTTTAACGACCGACTATAGGTGCTATGCTATACGTATCATGTTTAACGACCGACTATAGGTGCTATGCTATACGTATCATGTTTAACGACCGACTATAGGTGCTATGCTATATGTATCATGTTTAACGACCGACTATAGGTGCTATTGGTATACGTATCATGTTTAACGACCGACTATAGGTGCTATTGGTATACGTATCATGTTTAACGACCGACTATAGGTGCTATAGTATACGTATCATGTTTAACGACCGACTATAGGTGCTGTGCTATACGTATCATGTTTAACGACCGACTATAGGTGCTATGCTATACGTATCATGTTTAACGACCGACTATAGGTGCTATGGTATACGTATCATGTTTAACGACCGACTATAGGTGCTATGCTATACGTATCATGTTTAACGACCGACTATAGGTGCTATGCTATACGTTCAATATTTTCCTAATTTATTTTCATTTAGATATAGTATTATTTTGTAAAGACAAACGATGGAACTAAACATATGCCGTTCAATAAGCCGTATTTTTTTAAATATTACTTTTTCCGGGGACAAGTCCCCGGGGAAAGGGTTGGCGGGAATTTTCGTGGGCACAATTAGCAAACTTTGAGCTTTGGTCAAAGTTTGTTGAACGTAAAATATACATTCTGCGGGGACACGTCCCCGGAGAAACTTTACGTTGAATTTTGACTATCCGGTCAAAGTTTAATAAAAATCAAAGTAACATTCGTCGGGGACATGTCCCCGCGGAAAGGATGCGTTGAAATTTTCATAACAAGTCAGCGAATTCATGTGCCACGTCAGATTCACTTTTGTCGTTTAGTGACTTTCTCCGGGGACTTTGTGTCCCCGGCGAAAGTCTCCTCGCCCGTCCGTCCGTTTGTTGTAGTGTCAAAACCATCATTAACAATGTAAATGAAAAGTTTTCTTAAGCTCATTTATTTTAGTTTTCTAGTCAAGATATATATCGTAAAGGGTGCATTTTTAGGTTTTTTCATAAGTTGAGTATTTTTATAACATAGATTAATTCCATAGTCTCTTCTAAGCTAACCAGGTAAATATGAATAGTTTGTGGCCGTATTTAACTATTCCTCATGTCCCAAATTATATATGTCTACTATTGACTTCACATAGTTTAAGTAAAAGTTTAAGTGTAATTTATAGTCTTGTTCACGAATAAAATGTCATTTTCACAGTTTACAAACGGCTTAATTGGTAGTAATGTGAAAGCGGATGAACCAAAATAGTAAAGTAGACATATAAATTGTGACCAACGCACTAGATGTTAAAGATTAGTTTGACAAATTTTATTAGACTCTTCGATCGAAATCAAACTGGCGGTTAAGCTTCTTAAATAATCTCATAAAAATACTTATGAATTCAGCCAATAAACAGGTAAAACTGAAGCATAATATCAACTCGCAACGTAAAATGTTATAGGACAATTTTTTGCAATTATTATACTTCGTAGCATCTTCTTTTGCCTTTCGTAGTTGTCAAACTTCTTGTATTCATGCGTAATTTTGTAACTCATAATAAGAACTATAACTTTACATGAGTAAGCTATGTTTTAATACGTTACCAATGACTTAAAGATAATTAGAAACAAACAAAGCACAAATAGTTTTAGATCAATTGGGTTTTGAAGTTTTCAAAAATCGTTGGTTACAAGGTTTTTTAGCTTATATTTTTCATAGCATGAGCTTTTATAAGTTCGTGTAAATTTATATGTCAACAAACTTTGTTACTCATGTGTCTCAACAAGTTGATCAGTAGTCTAATAGAAATTGATTCTTTTAATTGCTACGTTAACATGCATAGCTTGAGACCATCTAGATGAGAAGCTTGATTGAACCAAACTGAATATTCTTGGTTGAGCTGAGTCCTGACAATAAAGAATGAAATTAGAGTGAAGTAATTATTCCTTTAATTATTCATCTGAATAGTTATCAAACCAAAGCCGTAATGATCACCTTTCATGTTAACACTAAGCATAATCTGATAAAATAAAATAAAGAATAAAAAATAAATATTCATTTGTGGTAAACAAGTGTTTGATATTTGGCTATTTGCCCCTTTGAGTATTTAACATCCGCTAGTAACTTTAGTTGTATTTTGGTCATCCCACATCGCTGTGTGAAACAAAGTAGCTAAGGGGAAATAACTATTAAAATGAGGGAATGGGAGGGTTGCAAGGGTAGGCTACTTGGTATTCTCAAAAGCCCCTTGACTTCTTTCTCGCCGCCTTATAACTTTTTAGAACTCAACTTTTTTAAGCTTGATAGTTTATTTTTATCTGGTAGCGTAAAATAGTGTCAAGTGACTTTTTAAAATATCATTAAGCCGACTAATTATCAAGTTTAATTTATCATAGCAAAACTTTTACGAATTTTGTCTAAAACAACATATTATATGTTACCTTTATAATAATCTCGTTTATGTATTTTAGCTTAGGTGGATTTTCGGATATACATGATGTTAGTCATGAAACTGAGATACATGTTAGTAAGGAAACTGAGATACGAGAGCTCAAAATGGGTTGAGCTATTTAATGGATGTTTTCTTGCAAGCAATCTTAATGCTACTATAGTAACAAGATTACATCGTCATTACATCACGGCGTTTCATCATATTGTTGAAGTCCATCAACGGTTATTTTCTTCAACCATGGCGAGGACAATCCTTGTTCATGCTCGAGATCCAACTAAGCAAAGTGAGTAATTACAAGATGCACTTGATGAACATAAGCTTTTGCTTAATGATGATTCAAACTTAGATAAAAATGGTTGGTTCTCAGAGGAAATCTGTTGTGAGCAAGCTTTGTGCAACTTCTGTGCAAAGTCTACAACCCGACTGGTTTGATAGAGCTTATAATTTAGGAAAAGCTCTCCTATATTTATCACTATGTCTTTATGAGATACGATTGACCGGTCAATGGAACATCTATTATGAGAAAGCTACTTAAAACCTTAAAGTTTCCTCCACTTGCTGCTTAGTTTGCTGTACTAGCTTACGAAATTCTCGCCCAAGCAGACACGGGCCAACGGGTTCTAGCCCGAACGGGCACGGGCTTTACGAAATTCTCGATATCGATAAATTTAATGTTAAAAAGAACATAATAAACTAAAATACATTATCATCGAAATTTTTTATTTCAGGGTACCCGCCGCTGCAACGCGCGGGTACCCTGCTAGTGTTGAACTAACGATCGGAATTCTTCAGATTTCAGTAAGCTAATTAATTCTATAAAAAAAGTAAGTGCTCATTAATCATATGGAGTTATTGTAGTTTTATACTTCATATATCATGAGATGCTTTCTTTTAAGCATAAATGATCTGCCTTTAGACGTTATTGGTGTTTATCCTTGATTTGCTCATGCAATTGTTTACTGTTGGGTGTTTACGGAATCATAATGTTTAATACTTTACAGATGGTATGAACTGTCAAGACCACTATATGAAGTGAGCTTTTACAAGCAATAGTTTTGAGGAGATAGGTGATGTTAGTCGGTAAACTCAAACATGGGAAGGAAATCATATCGTTCTTTATGCTGTTCGAGGTGTATTATATTACAACTGTCAATCCGTCAATGTGTTGCTAGAGTACCAAGACGGGTCATTATTGTTACAACGTGGCATTTCATCGAACGATGAAGTCCATCAATGTAAATGATTGATGGTCAACTGGTCCGACAAGTTGGACCTATCAGATAGTCTTTCTTCATGGGTTACAAGCTTTGATTTCAGTTGATGTTATTACTATAAGTCTGTAACACACGCAAGTGGACTATTAATGAAACTTTAACGAGCCACTAATTCTATAAAACAAGTTATTCAAACCTTGTTTGAGTTTGAAGAGCCGGTATCAACTCTTTTTTGCACTATGCATCATTTTTTAGGTGGATATTAAATGTGCTTTTATTTTATTTCTTATGAATTTATTTCCCAAAGAGATGTGGGTATTGGTTTTTATATATTTCACCAAGCCAACTGTTGAGTTTATGATATATAAAATACAATAAAACATAAAGACATCAAGAGTACACAGCGGAAGACTTAAGATCATAACAAATAAATTAATTAACTGAAAGTATGCGTAACGTACCTCTTGCGAATGTCAAATCCCTCGAGCAAAGCAAAACAACCCTCGAGCAAAGCAAAACAAAGAAGTACTTATTGGTGTAAGAATAATGTCTTACAACCACGTTCTTGTACACACGAATTAACCAACGAATCAAGCGATTGCTAGATCTAACACAAGTCCTCGTTTAAGAAAAACGAAACCAAACTCCCTTACTTTGGGGTGTTCGGCCGATTATAGGACAAGAGAGAGGAGAGGAGAGATCTAGGGTTAATTCAATGCACAAGTGTATGAAACCCTAGACCCTAACCCTCTTTATATACTAGTAGGTAAACTTTGGGAACAAGTTAATGAATTAGGCCTTGGAGAGGCCCCTATGGCCGGCCACTATTGAAAGCCCAAAGCCAAACCCATAACTTTTCCAAGTTTTCCATTTCTAGTCCTTTCTCTTTTCATTTAATGGTCGTTAGTCATTTTTCCGTTAAATACTTAACGATCGTTAACCGGACTTAATGTGCAATAATTAATCGTAAACATAAACATTAATTATTAACTATAATTCTCATTCGCTAATGTGTGCAATCCCGTGGTCACGAGTTCGAATCCGGACTTTCACATGTTTGTAAATATATACATTTCCAACAGCTCCCACTTGGATATGTTTACAAAACGTGAAATGACATTGGTTAGCGTCTAGCAACACGTCAATGCCCCCGGTACAACTCGTGTATGGTTTTCTGGAGAAAAACCAAGTTTGATGATTCATCATCATATTCATCCTTTTGTTTCTAATACCATGTTAATAAGAATATGGATCTCACTCATTTCTTAATTAACTATTCTGTTTCTCGCTTTATATGATTGATTAAGATTACCAATTCTTCTGAACATATTCCAGAAAACCTTGGGTATGGCCATACAAACATCTTAACAATCCTACGAGGGGCCCAGTAGTATTATACTTCAAAATAAATTTGAAGGAAACAAATCCCATTTTGACTACAAGCAGGATTCATAAATTTCGCAACACTTCTGAAAACAACCCTTATAACTACCAGTTACGTGTAGCGTTAGATTGCTTCACAAAAATGCACTACATCCATGACATATCTCTTGTATCTCAAGTCAGAGGATAAATATCCATGATATACTTAATGACAAAGATCCATAAAGTATTATCATGCGGGTGGGATAAGTCCTATACTCAATTCATTGAATATCATCTGAAATTAGTCATGCTACGCATCAATATACTTTCAAGTATATTCTAACTAATACTCAGATTTGTCTTAATTCAATATCATTCCCATGTTATTGATCGACAACGGACTATTTAGAATAACTTAAGTTATTCAAGGATTTAAACATGCAAATACAGGACACAATATTATAAATGAAATTAAACGTATACCGTACTTTAATTCATTATAAATAATAATTGTTTAACATCCTTTATCCAAATACTAAATAGATCAATGCATGATAATACTAGTTAATGAATTTTGCCACAAGTCATGAAAATCATACTTGTTGACAAGGCATAATTTCAATTAACTTTGATCTATAGGAATTTTGAGAATACTTATTTCAAGAATTCAATAAATGAATTTCTTGTATATGTTTACACATATCTTGATACTGTCATATCATTCCATAAGGTGCGTGATAACCTGAACCACCTTTATATGACAATTATCTTTCAAAACTTTTAAAGTTTAAAGTATTCTTTATTCTTTAATGTATAATGCAACTATCCTCTTAGTTGAGCATAACTAGTCAACATGGTCATCATCAAGGATACCGTGACTAGATATGAGTGTCATCTCAATTATACTAGCATCATTGTGTACAACAATATGCTCTTTAAATATCCGTAAACTTTTGAACAGTTATAGTGTAATGTTGGTGCCTACCAAAACTCAAGTTTGTTGGCAATAACAATTATGAAACAATTGTCATATAATCATCCATAGAATCTAGGAGCATCTCCAGATTGTGGAATGTGATTCTAAATCCAAACATATTCCTTTAAAATGTTTATTACACTAACAACTTTCAATGTTGTCAAATCATCTTGTAATCAAGCATGACACAACAACTTTATACACAACATGATGTTCATGATGAATCTTCTAGTTAAACTTTAAGATCTCATCTATCTTGTCAAAGATATGTATGCATCATGTTCTATTTGACTCATTTATTTACCACACATGTTTATAATAATAAACATATATTCCAAAGTTGTATATATTATTTCCAAATATTACAAACGAAGTTTCATTCCCAACTAAAACTTAATTTAAGTGGAATGTAGTTGCCCATACAACATATAAGATTTAAGAAAAAATAAATAATACTCCCACTAGCTTTCAGGAATACTTATGAGCAATCTTATTTTAATTATTAAATCAAACATGGATTTAATATTAAACAAAAGAAACATCTCCTAGATGCATGCATATATCCATTCATGGATTCTTGCAGTTTGTACATATTCAAAGATTATTTGAAATCATAAAACTACTTTGTATTACTTATCGTCCTCGCAAAAGTAATTTCACAACAAAGAGTTTTGACATTCATTGTCAAATTTCATATCAATGAAACTAAGTATGACAATTATAATCTTTATACTTTTATTTAATGTATCTAGAAAGAATATTCAATCATAGTTAATTGCTTAAATATGATTAATATTATTATCACTAGACATGCATTAAATATGTGTACAATATTGTCCATATAATTTCTACATAAAGATTTAAACCACTAGGTTTTCCATCCTTTGAAGAAAATCATCTTCATTTAGATAAACCAAGTATCTAAAATTGATTATATTTATGGACAGCATCTCAACATTCATAGTATGATTGATTTACCACAATTCAACATTTGGTAAATTCATCATCTTGATTAACAGGCTTACCATGATTCTGTAACTCATAATCCTCAGCATATTAAATATCTGAGATATCCTTACGGATCTATGAATGACAATTCCATCATATTGAGGTCTATCATATACATGTTTAGCCTCATCATGATATTTGCTAGTGCATTTTAGAAGATTATGTATTTTGTAATTCAATCTTTCAAGATCTAAACAAAACTCCCACTTGCCTTTAACAATTTAAAGATTACCTTTAAATAGTTTAGTAAGTAGAGCAACAATACATTGTTCTCTTTTGGGATATTACAAAAACGTTGACAGTTCCTGACATTAGTTTGTTACAACTCACTCTATAAGTAGTTTAACAAATTCAGAACTTCATTTATAAGACTTAATGTGATTCATCACATTCCATAAACAAATTGTGTCTTATCAATCTTCTAGGTTGGAGTCTTATTGAGTATATTCAATCTATACTCAATCTACTAACCTTGATAACTTTTGGAAGAAACTATAGTTATCTTGAATCAAACAATGCCAATAGATTTTGATTCTTCTAACTGAACATACCATAAAACTATGGTATTTCCTTAGAATTTAAAATTGTAAGATTAATCTAACAATATTTAAGATAACCATCTATTCTTTGGTTTATCATATTTACCAACAAAGTAAAACTTAATGGTACAATAGAATTACCAAGTCAATTGCATGTATTATAACACAAGTATTCTTGACCAAGTCAAAAGATATAACAGTTATAATCCCACTATACGTTATAAGTCTTTGATCAACTCATTGACTTCATGCATATGTCTTAAAACATAGCAAGTTAACGTCTTACTTTATATACTAAGTCTTTAAAAGACTTCATGTTTGTGACTTTACAAAATCATAAACATTTATAATTAAAGTAATTATGAACACCACCTCAGGTTTCAATTAATATTTCAAGTTAATATTTACTACATATATTTAAGTCATTCAACGAATACTTAAATTCAAAGTAGTATTAGATTACTTCATTTAATTATGTCATTCCATGAAATGTTCAACGTAAGAAACTGCAAAATCATCCATGCTCGTTCTCACGGCACGCGGATATTTTACCTTGGGCTACAATCTAGTTCACGTTCTCACGTAACATAAATTGTAACTACAAGTGTTTCTTAAATATTGAATGACATAAATATTTAAAATAAAGTAGTCTTTGTTATCATCTTGACACATGTTCTTAATAGGGAAATCATACATATATAAATGTATACTTCCTATTAGAACGTTATTCTCTTACTTTACAGTCAAGAGAATCCTTTTAAATCATATTAATATGTGTTGTACCTTGCACACAATAAGATTTCTCCCACTTGTGCATGGAACAACATCATGTAACATATAAACAACACGATACACGTTCGTTTATTTGATTAATATGATTTGTATCATAGATATAACTAGTAGATATAGGACTATATTGATTTGTAAGGAAACGCACATGACAATCCTTAAAAAACATAAGTGCCTACAATTGGAAAGTAATTATCTTTGAAGATAATCTGGGTTACTACACAGGAAATAAGGCTTGTAGCTCCCACTGAATTAGAAATCAATAAAACAACTTCTTATTCAGAAATGCAACACAAATGCTCCCACTGAATCTGACAACATTGTTAGTGTTGCATAACCAGTGAAAACAACTTGCTTGTTTTTTACTTTCCTACACCTTTGAAGAACCATACGTAATCATTACTAAGGTACTAAAAGGTGTATTCTACTATATGAATGATAGGTTATCCATCAATGTTATTAACTCGAAAAATTGGGTATGCAATTTCTTCCTCAACAGGCCTACCATCCCCATACTGGTATGTAGTACCTTTAAAGGCTAAAGCAAAACAACTAGATAAAAATATGCTAGTTTGCCTTTTACCAATTTTTGCGGTAATTAGTCTAGCTTCTAATCTAGTAACTCATATACATGTTTTCCAGTTAACCAACATTCATGTTGTTACAAAGGATTCATTCACCAAATGAGGGTAATGAAATCTTTATGGAAAATAAGATGTGCAATTCATTGCTAAGAGTTACATTAGAATTTAGACAATTCAAATGTTCCTATTATACCTTTCTCATTCATGAAAAGGAATAGGATTGAGTCTCATGCTTCTCTCATGGAAAAGAGACTTCGTTTGTCTTATCAGTAAATTATTCTATTCTAGCATTCAATTTACTAATCAAAGACTAAACCACGTTTATGGTTAAATGTTGCATTTATACATTCAAAAGAATTACAAAATTCAATTTTAGTATTTTCGATAATTAACCTTTTCAATAAACAATTAAATACCCAAGGTTCATATTCATATAACCAATTAATATTTATTGAAAACTAGGATCCAAATTGTCATAATTTCATTACGTCAGTTGATTTGCTAGTAATGAACCTTATACAAAATGGTAGAGCATTTGCTCAATTGCCAATTTCAATTGCAATTCCTAGATTTATGGGATTTACATATAGCCAATATCAATCGCCATGTAAACATGTTTTATCCCATCTTATGCCTTGAGTTGCCAGCTCTCACTACAAAACTCAATTAAGTTGTCCAACTTAAGAAACTGCAAAATCGTCCATGCCCGCTCTCACGACACGTGGACATTTTACCCTTTGATTACGATCTAAGTCACGATCTCACGCAAATAAAAAGTAATCTTAGGTGTTTCCGTTTCGTTGGATGGCATATAACTTAAATTTATAAGGGTAATAGTTTTGATGTCAAATCAAATATGTACAAAGATGTCATGCATTCATCTTTGTAGCATAGTTTTTATTAAAACATATATATCTTGTTTTAATGTATAAGCTTTTCATCATCAAACTTTAATTGAGGTATTGGATTCACCAATCAATGAATTTAGTATTAATTATCATCCATTATACCGTACTTTTGCATAAGTGTAAACACTTAGTGTTTCGGGTAATTACCACCGAAGTGGCGCATGGAATTAAAACTAATTCGCCCTTAAGATGAGCTTGCACATTTAATGGCTTACTAAGTAGCTCCACTCGAACTTACAGAGGGCAGAGGACCAGGTACGCGCTAAAGCACAACCTTAGACATCCTTTCAGTGTGACTGTGCGCACTTCTTTAAACCCCTTTTATTAGTTCATTCTCATGGGTGAGCCTTTCAGACCATTTGTACCAAAGTCATCAATCAATTAAACGATTATGATTACTATTCTTAAAAATACATGTTTCACCATTGTTTAGGTCAGTTTATTTTTCTTGTAAAAATACCCTTGTTACATATATCAAACAAGCAAGTATTTGTAAAAATAAACAAATAAACAATGAATGCATAACAAATAAAAGTCATGCATATCAAATAGCCACATGCAAACGGTTTTGATAAATCCTATTAATAACCAATTCTAGATTTGACAATATGCATATATTTAATTAAGACTTTCACCCGTTTTCATCTATGTACAAGGTGAACCACATGCATCGATTCATCGATTGCGCAAGTCAAAATTAAATACATACCACATAGCACATAATTGATTAAATTAATAATTATTGAGGTCTTCCCCAATTTTAGATCTATCATAATTTAGTGTATATCACTTAAACAAGAAAGACATACAATAAAAGCAGATCCATGATAAAACATGCAGATAATTATCATGGACATAAAATTACACTTAACAATTAATGCAATTAAATCAAAGTTACGCATATACACATAAAGTTGCATGCATCTTAGGGTTTCTAATCCAATTAAAACAATAGTTTACAAAACCCTAATTAGGGCACCAAAATAAACGCCCCCCCCCCTCAAAATTAGGGTTTAGGTTTTGCAAACCCTAGATCTAAGCATACAAATAATAACACATTCATGTTTATTTTAATTATGTGTTTCAGTAATTAATTACTTGTTATACAAGGCTCGTGATGCCACTGTTGAGTTTATGATATATAAAATACAATAAAACATAAAGACATCAAGAGTACACAGCGGAAGACTTAAGATCATAACAAATAAATTAATTAACTGAAAGTATGTGTAACGTACCTCTTGCGAATGTCAAATCCCTCGAGCAAAGCAAAACAACCCTCGAGCAAAGCAAAACAAAGAAGTACTTATTGGTGTAAGAATAATGTCTTACAACCACGTTCTTGTACACACGAATTAACCAACGAATCAAGCGATTGCTAGATCTAACACAAGTCCTCGTTTAAGAAAAACGAAACCAAACTCCCTTACTTTGGGGTGTTCGGCCGATTATAGGACAAGAGAGAGGAGAGGAGAGATCTAGGGTTAATTCAATGCACAAGTGTATGAAACCCTAGACCCTAACCCTCTTTATATACTAGTAGGTAAACTTTGGGAACAAGTTAATGAATTAGGCCTTGGAGAGGCCCTATGGCCGGCCACTATTGAAAGCCCAAAGCCAAACCCATAACTTTTCCAAGTTTTCCATTTCTAGTCCTTTCTCTTTTCTTTTAATGGTCATTAGTCATTTTTCCGTTAAATACTTAACGATCGTTAACCGGACTTAATGTGCAATAATTAATCGTAAACATAAACATTAATTATTAACTTTAATTCTCATTCGCTAATGTGTGCAATCCCGTGGTCACGAGTTCGAATCCGGACATTCACATGTTTGTAAATATATACATTTCCAACACCAACAACTTCGTAAAACAAGTTTACTGAAAAATCATTTTAAGATAGTTAGATGCGTAAAGCTCCTCTTTTCTAGAACAACGATTTGAGCTCTTTAAGTAAGAAAAAGAAAGTTTGGTTTTAGCCTCTTAGTTTTTATTTACTCGAGGTTAAATATGTTTTATTTTCTCGAAATCACCCGGTTTTAACAAACTGACTGGTGCATTAGAAGGCTTATGGTCGGTCTAAAGAAACTGAAATTGTGTACTATGATAACACAATCACAGTATCCAAACCATCGAATCAACGGAACGCGAGCCGCAATACAGACCACCATTAGTACAAACATGGTAATTACATACCTCCAATTGAAAATTTATATATGCATAAATGTGGTGATTTCAAAGATAACTATAACATAAACGTTTTTCTTTTTCTTTGTTCACACAACATTAAGAATTGTAGCTCCAATTGTGTTTCACATGTTACTTATATCATTTATTTATCTTGTTTTGCAGGTCAACCTATAAAATAAAGGGTAAAATCGATTTGTCAATACTTTTGACCCTACAAAAAAATGTAAGACTAGTTTATGGATTATTTATCAATAACATATGTAAGTTTTCTAAGCTGCCACATTTTTTTTCAGGTTTCAACAAACTTAACAATTTCATACAACACAAGTATTGTTCGTTTGAGCCACTTTAACTAGACAAGTAAGCTTGTTTTGGGGCCTCTTTCGTCGTCTTTAGTTTGGGTTTACCTGCCTTTTGTTATTGATCTTTACCAAAACTGTCTAGTTATATTTGATGAATTCATTAGAAGGCTTATTAGGCCGGTCTTAATGAAGCTGAAATGGATATTTGGATAGCCATACCATATAAAGAATGTAATAGTATTTAGTCTTTGGAATTACTAGTGCTTTTAGCTTATTTGCTATATTTTTTAGTAGACAAGCAATTTAAAGTATGTGAATCATTAAAAAAATAAATAGTTTTCAATAAGCTAAAAACAAATATCAGACCGGTGTTTGTGCGCCACAACCCTAGTTATGAACTCGATTAAAGAATAATAAACACCTAAAAATAAAGCATAATATCAACCCATCGAATTAACATGGCACGTGTTACAACCTTTTGTTGTGCACCGTGTATGGGAACTGATGAAACCAAGAGCTAATGAAGTCACATGGTGGGGGATTTAGTATGGTATATAGTTATACATTGTCTTCTGCGACATACATTTTTACTGTGGTTAGTTTTGGATCAAAAACTTTAAACACATGATAGATTAAAGACGTGGGATCAGAATTTATGAGCTACATGTGTTTTTTTGTAAATATGAATTGGATTTTGCATGCACACTTGCTCTGTGAATGTTCGTATCATAAGCAGGTGTGGAATTTTGGAAAGACTATGCAAAAATGCAAGGAGTGTCGAATCAAGCTCAACAAGTTGTAAGTTTCCTAAAGGAAGGTGACTTTTAAGCATTGTTCGTAGGCTTACTTTCAAGGCAACAATAGACTATATTTGGCAAGAATGCAACTAACCGTTATTCCAAAAGCAGGACCGATGAAAGGAGCATCTATGTAAGCAAATTTGTGAAATTGTTCAAATGAAGTTGAGGTGTTTCAAGTTTAATGATACGGCCTGTGTAAAGGGAATGATGGAAGTATGGAGGCTATGTAAAGGTTATAGTATGATATGTAATATTTGGAAGGATAGAGCATCCTTGTGTTAGTGATTTCAATCGACAATTATAGTGTATGACAAGGTTGTGACTCGGTTACATCTCCCACGTTTCGGGAAAGCGAAAAACATTTGTTTTTTGACATCATTGCTGCATCAAACACGTTTTTGATATTTTAGTGTGTTATTCGCTAAAATTACGAATCAACATAGTTGGTCAGTATTAGTAAGAACTAAGAAGAATACAAATTAACGTAGTTGTGTTTTGGACTTTTGGTTATCCCACATTGCTGTGTGAAGAAAAGTAGCTAAGAAGAAATAACTATTAAGTAAAAGATAGGAAGGGGTGGATTACAAGTAGGCTTTGATATTTTCAAGAGCCACATCTTTTATTTTACTTTGCTGGAAAACTTTTTAAATTTAAGCTTTTTTAAGCTTGATATTGTAATGTTATCCAGCATTGTAAAACAAAGGCATGTGACTTTTTTCAATATCACTAAGCTCACTAAATATCCAGTTTAAATTAGCATAATAAAACTTTGGTTATCTTAAATCACCTTTCCTGTTACTCCTAATCATATATTTGTTGCGTTTGTTTATAAACGAAATATTAATTTCGTGATGGGCTTGTTGATAAAAGTAAACAAGTTGCGCTATGTATTTGCCCACCATTATTCAATCTTGATCCAAAATATGTAGGGCATGTTTGGTACATAAAAATATGTAGGGCATAGCATAGATTATTCAATCTTGATCCAAAATATGTAGGGCGTGATGGGCTTCTTTAAAAAAAATAAGCTTTTTTTGGCAGACAATACTTATAGAAGATTATAAAAAAAAGACTAAAAAACACGGTTGGTCACTAAACTTGGCAAAACGCTTCGCGATGGGACAAAACTCGGCGTTATCATCCCCAGAGGTCCAAACCTTGGCCTTTAAATGCCAAACTCGTCCCTTGACCAATAATGCCGTTATCAATGTTATGTTGGTGAGGGCAAAACCGTCTTTCACTGTAGCGTACTAATTAAAAACCGTTGTACAGTGTTTGTACTTTGTAGCTAGTATATGTGTGTGTAACACGGTTTGGTCGATATTTATCATCCATCCCTAAACTATCCTACAAAAACGGTCTTCTACAAAACGATAATCGTTTCAAGATGATACGTTGCTGGTGTGGTAAGCAAGCTATTATTCGCACTTCGTGGACCTCTGCCAACCCAGGGCGTCGATTCTTTGGTTGTCCTGTTGAAGTAAGTGCGTCTTAATATTTATTGTGTTAGTTTGTTTTCGGAAGCAGCAAAGTACATTGTAACAATGGTGGTTGTTTAATGACTTGTCATAATCATCAATAGGGGTCTTCTTGTCGGTGGATAAGATGGTATGATCCTGAAATCTGTGCTCGTTCAAGAATGATCATACCAGGCCTTTTGAGGGGGAGAAATGAGCTTGAGGCAAGATTAGTAGCTGCTGAAGGTGATGTGTGGAAGTGGAAGATTTACCTGGTGCTAAGTTGGATGTTGTTCTTCATCGTTTATGCATTGGGATAACTTTTTTACCATTTATGTAATGAGGCGAGATGGTTAATGTTCTGTATCTTGAATTGTAGTAACCTTGTTATGAAGTATTCAGTTTGGTTTGTTTCTGATTTTTAATGCCTTATGGGTATGCAGATGGTTAACAATTTATTTAGGGTTGACTTTTAAATGTCAACATTCTTATGAGGTTCTGTTTAGCTTTGGTTACTTTTGATGCAAATTATTCACACATCAATCTAAAAAAATACACAATAATGACATGGTTCCATAGTTAATGCAAATGGTTATAATTTCAAATGCATAAAATTGCATACTTTTCAAAGCATGAGAACTACAGTTAGACACACACACATATGTTTTTAGAGTACATAACTTGTCCATAGGAATTAAACTAGATGAAACATTGTCTAGATAATTAGCATAACAGAATTGACCTATGGTGAGGCCATCATTCTTTCCAGTGCAACCTGTTGCCTAGTCATTCTTCGTGTAGCAGGCTGAGTTGAAGCAGAAACTGCTTGAACATCACTTGACTGCAACTGAGAATCAGACTGGGATTAATCATGTTGCTAGGATTGACACTGGGCTTGGTCATGCGTGCTGGGATCGGCAGTTGCTTCATCTTGATGTTGTTGGGATTATGATTGGGATGCATCATGTATGATGGGATCTTCAGTTGCTGGATCTTGATTTTCAGATTGAACACCACTTCCTTGAATTGCACTAACTTGACTTTCAACAACACCTGTACTTTCAGCTTCTTTATCTGCTGCTACTTTTTTATCTTTAGGATGTCTCTTTTTTGCTGCAGCTTTTGTAGGCACTTGTTTGACATTTCCCTCAGTTCGACTACTTTCAGCTCCACCATACCCTAGGCATGTTATCTGGTTGTGTCCAGCAATGCCACAAATACTACACTTAACACTCTTCCAAGCCCTTAACAGCTTACCATCCTTCACAATCTCTTCACTTTCAGGAGCTATCCTAACTCATTTTCTACCTCTTGCAGTAGGCGGGTTTGTTTCAGATTTCGGTGGAACAATTGTTGTTGGCACAGTTGATTTTTCCCAATGTTCACTGCTAGTTATAGGCTGGACATGGTGTTTGTAGGTTGCCTCTCAAGTGAGAAGATAGTAACAAGGATGAGCCCATGTTTCTACAGCTCCTACTTGTTGCCCATTTAAAGCCATATTCCAATTGGTAGCAACAGCATGTTTACATGGTAAACCTGTTATCTCCCATCTTCTGCAAGTACAAGACTTGTGTACAACATTAACTACACATTGGTCACCCTATGGTCCACTAACCTGAAACTTAGTTCCCCCATTCCATAAAACATTATACTTAACAGCCTCTTTCTTAATACCCTCTAGCATGTGTTGTGCAGTTGGTGTTAGTGGCCCATCACTCTTCTCAATCACCATAAGAACATGCATTATCCTCTTCATACAGTATTCCCTGATGTATTCTAAGGCTGTAATAATTGGTTTGCTTAAACCCTCAATTATTTTGTCATGAAACACTTGACACATGTTATTAAGTAACACATCAGAAGTAGCTCTCCCTAAAGATTAAAAGTAATAAACATGTATTAATTATAACTGTTTATACTGCATTAACAAATACAAATTAACTGAAACAGATAGATCACTTACATGAAAAATGTGACCTTGACCAATGGATCGGTGGTATCTTACTTAACCAATCATGGGCTGGTTGATTAAGTTTCTTGAGATCAGCCATAGCTTTCCGAAACTGTACAACAGTTGAGGCTGTTGCACATTTCCACAGATGGTCTTTGTAGGCCCTACCTTTCCATTGCAGTTTCATTTTCTCATGAATGCTTCTAATACAGAATCTGTGTTCTGCATCTGGAAAAACTTCTGCTAAAGCTCTACTTATATCCTGCACAAAATCAAATATGTTTACTGTCTGTTTCAAAACAGAGAGACTTAAATTCATGAACAGAGTAAGAGAGTACCTTTTCCATGTCAGTAATAAAAGTGATGCTTGAAATTGGCCCAAGTGCTATATCATCGTATAAACAATGAAGAAACCAAGTCCATGATCCTATGTTTTCTGAATCAACAAAAGCATAAGCGAAAGGGTATATACCATTGTTGCTATCAATTCCCACAGCTGTCATCAGTTGACCATTCAAAGGACCACGAATTGGAAAAGCACCCAGCCCCAACAACGATCTCCCACACTCTTCAAATCCTTGCTTCAGTACACCTAAACAAAGATACACTCTCTTGAATTCTCTGGTTGGAAGAGCCTCATTTGAAGGTCATTCCACATTCATCACCACTGTTGTATTAGGGTTTGTCTTCAGCAACTCTTGAACATAATCTCTCAACATGGTAAATTGTAGCTTGAATTGACCCCTGATGGCTGTTATTGCTAGGTTTTTTGCCCTTAAAACCTTCTGCAGGGACACTTGAAGCTCGTATTGGTTGGTAAGTTGATTATGCACAGACTTGACAGGAAGCTGTGGATTTGTTTCAACTTGTGCTGCAATTTTCTGGTAGATATAGCGAAGGTCAAAAGCTCCGACTTCCCTTGATTGCAAACAAGTGTGTTGCTCATTATATGTTCTGACTGACCAGATACCTGTCTCACCATTCCTACCGACAAACAATAGCCATGGGCAGAGTATTTGTGAAGGGTCCTTTTTGCCAGAAAGCAATGCATTTATACCCCTTCTGTTTAATGGACTTGTAGATGGGCCTATATCCAGTCCAGGACCTTCACTTGGGCCTGAAAGTGGAACACAACCCCTACACCTGACCCTTATTCTTGTTTTGTCATTCTTCAAAAGAAACAACTCCCTCCTAGTTTCTATTGAATGCTCTCTTACTAGGTTTTTTACTTCCCCTGCAGTAGCAAACTCCTGACCAGCATAGAAAAAAGTGGTATAGACTCCATTTGCAAAGTCTGCCTGTTGGAAACAAACATAGTCACTGCAAAATACATCATCAACCATCACAGGTAAATCATTTACCAACTGCCTGTCATCACTTATATTACTGGTTGTTCCTGCTTCACCTAACTCATTACTCTGACCTACTTGTACCATACCAAGTTGTGCATCATTCTCCTGACAAGTGTTCTCTTCATTTGGTTCAATTGAATCATCAACTGCATTGCCTAAGTCACTAGTGTCACTCGCTTGTAACAGAGTAACATCAACAACAGGATCCTGTTCCATGTTATTGTCATAAACAGAAGCGCATCCTACAAGATGATTATCCTGAGTCAATTGAAACAGAGTTACATCCACATCAGGCTCCTCAAACCTGTTATTGACATCAACTAGTGCTCTTCCTGCTTTGTCTAAGTGCTTCTCCTGAGTCAATTGAAACAGATTAACCTCAAAATTTTCAGGCTCCTCAAAGCTGTTATTGACATCAACTAGTGCTCTTCCAACTTTGTCTAAGTGCTTCCCCTGACTCACTCGGAACAAATTAACCTCAACATTATCAGGCTCCTTTATAGCATTGTCCTCATCAATAAGTACTAAAGCACGCTCACTGTTATGAACAGGTTGGCTAGCAAATGAGCAGTCTAAGGTGGAAAATACTTGCTCAATGTTTAGCAAATTGCTAGATTCACCAATATCATTGACGTCCACATGCACTTGTGTAAGTTGGATAAAAAGATCTATGGCAGGTTCATTATCTAGATCATCTAACACAAACCGTCTACAACAGGATTGAATAGCCGCAGTAGCAACTTTTCTCCTATCTTCATCCATCTCCCAAAACACAGTCTTAATTGATTGTGGGGACATTTCAGAAAGTTCTAATCTAGTCTTCCCTATTTCCACATAGATGTCTATCAACTTATGCTCTATGACAACATCTTTCAACAAGTCAACATTAGCAGCTTCACGCAAAGAAAACAAACCGTCGTCTAATGTACAACCAGGCTTAAGAAAGTAGAAATAATTGGTTTGTCCAGTCTCATAACCAATTTGGGTCATGAGAGCATCCATTTCATCAACGGACACCTCTTTTATTTCCACAAGATCAACAAGGCATTTCTTGCCTCCTTGATATATCCTACCTGGAAAGTATTTGAATGTACCTTCATAATGGAACATCATGCTAAAGGATCCAGGTTCACCCGCTGTATAAAAAATGTACAAAAACAATGTTAAGCTAAAGTTACCTAAAAAGGGAATAACTTAAACAGCCGTACTAACATATGATTGTAATAGGCTCTAACCAAAAAAGACTTACAATATCTCCTGATTGCAGCCCTTTCCTCCGTTTCACGATCATTATAGGAAAGGATATTCTCTTACTCGCCACAGAGTAAATCCAAGGTGGTTGTTTGTTATTTTCTTACTTAGATTATTTGATTTGATGATAGACATTGTATTAGGGTTTTCTGGGTAGGCTTCCAAAACAAGTTTGGGGATGAGCAATGAGTACACAGCTTTGTTATATTCTACTTAATGGCGGGAAATTGGACAAGACATCTCCTACAGTACATAAAGTAAAATGACTATTGTACCCTCAACAGTAACATGATAATGGGTTTTTCTGGAGTATAACGGAACGTTGAAAACGCCTTTATTGGTCAAGGGACGATTTTGGCATTTAAAGGCCAAGGTTTGGACCTCTGGCGATGATAACGCCGAGTTTTGTCCCATCGCGAAGCGTTTTGCCAAGTTTAGGGACCAACGGTGTATTTTAGTCTAAAAAAAATAATCTTTCGTAATCTCTGAAAATTAAATGTTATTTCATGTAGCTTATAAAAATAATCTTTTGTTATAATCTCCATCTCCATTTCCAGTACCATTTCCAACATCATCTACAATTCCAACAATTACTTTTACCAAACATACCCGTAATTTGCACTTAGATAAATTCAAAACACATGTACATGAACAAATTGCGTAGAATAATTTGAGTTTTGATCATCCCACATCACGCTACGAAGTAAAGTAGCTAGAGGGTACTAATATAAATAGAAAGGGAAGGATTGGATGCAAGGATGGCTTGTTGAAGTTCTCAAAAGCGATCGTTACAAATTTTCTTGGCTTACAACATAATAAATGAAAAGCTTTCTTAAGCTCATTTATTTTAGTTTTATAGTCAAGATATATATACTGTAAAGGGTGCATATTTTTAGGTTTTTTCATAAGTTGAGTATTTTTATAAGATAGATTAATTCCATAGTCTTTTCTAAGCTAACGAGATAAATATGAATAATTTCTGGCCATATTTAAGTACTAGTTATAATACCCGCGCACACTCGGGTTTTTATATATTGTGTTTTTTTAATAATCGATTACTAATTTACTTATTTATATAGTTTGTAAATTAATGATATATAAACATTATAATTAATTTAAGAGTAAATTGCATAAATGGTCCATGTGGTTTGCTCAAATTGCAGATTTCGTCCCTGAGTTTTCGAAAGTGCAGGCGGCCTCCCGGAGAGGAAAAGTCCCTGAGTTTTCGAAAGTGCAAGCGGCCTCCCGGAGAGGAAAAGTTGAGTTCATTTTCGTCCTTGACCAAATTGAAATGACTGAAATACCCTCGTCTTCATCCCCTTTGAATTTCCAGTGACGAAATCTGCAATTTGAGCAAACCATAGGGACCATATATTTTTTTCCGAAAATAATTTTAAGGTCTTCAGTGCGAACCATATCCGGGCAAAGCAACGATAACTCTTGGAAACGACGATTATAAGTCGTCATGTCAGTACCCTTAACCTTATAGTTCCAGAACTCACTCTCTAACTTCTTAACTTCATTCCTAGGACAGTAAGTCTTGATCAGGAGAGTCTTAAGCTGGGTCCAAGTCATGCTATAAGCTACATCAATTCCTACTGATCTATGATAGTTGTTCCACCAGGTCAACGCTTCGTCCTTCAAGGTGAATGTTGCATACTTAACCTTACAATTCTCATCACAGTTACTAACGGCAAACACAGATTCAGTTTTCTCCAACCATCTAGTTAGGTAAACTACTCCCTCGGTTCCTCCGAACTCGATGGGACCACAGAATCGGAACTCTTTGTAGGTACAACCTCGAGTTCGATTCAGCATTGGGGTTCCACCAGAGGTGTTAGAGAGATTAGTCTCAGCTAGCAGTTCAGCGACACGCTGCGCCACTAACTGGTCAACGTGGGCTGGGTTCACAGGTGGAGGGTTTTGTGGAATAGGACCATTCGCAGCACGGTCGTTCACATTCGGGTTTCCTACGGCTGGGTTATCAGTGTTCAGGTTCTCAACAGGTGGAGTGGTCGGGGTCGGACGACGACCTCGACGGACAGGGGCAACAACAGCAACATGAGCTGCTCGGTTGTTCCTAAACAGGTTTCGTCTTGTTGCCATCATTCTGAAGGCAAGAAGAACAGTTTCATAAGTTCACAATTCACGCCCTAAAGATAGAGTTGGGTTCCAAGGATCACCAAATAACGCTCGAATACATAATCAAGGTCAACAAGGATAACGCTGTACCAAAGCGAAACAATCAGATACCGAATCATAACTAAAGGATGCACGTTCCAGTAACCATAACTCATAGGTTTCAAAAGTGGAAATACGTGGAAGGATACGAAGAAATAAAAAACGATCCTAACAGCGATACTAATAAGATAACTAGGATAATCCTACATCTCGAACCAAGTACTACTTAGTTTCAAGATGGTACAAGGTTATGAATCTCATACTATCTAGTCACGACTACGAGCACTCCTAAATGATCTCCGAACATCATCCATCACTCTCCATAATGACAAAATCCCCAAACGCTGAGAGTCGCAATCCTTCCTAAGATTCACGACCTCCTTCTCCAAACCGTCGACCTTGCGCTGAAGTGCTTGGTCTGCCTCCAAGGCTGTCAAGCACTCTGTATGTCGGTCTCCAACCTGCTCATAGAGTCCCGACAGACCTTCTCTCAAGGCCATCGACTTCTTTTCTATCTTAGTCAAATGTATCCTCAAATCCTCTACACCAGTCCTCGTCACTCCCTCTAATCGATCTGACAATCTACTGAGACTAATATTCTAGGATATAATCCTCCTCCAGATCAGACCCGTACCTCCATACTCCTCGGGCTCTGAAGCAATCTCCGATGGTATCTCAGATCCTAACGGGCTACCTATATAAGGTGAGTAAGGTGGTGAGTCAATGTCTAAAGGCTGTCCAGGGGAATCAGGCTCAGGAAAAGGAGAACCTGGTCCTGGAGAATGTGCAGGACTCTGCAATGGAGGAGTACCCCCTTCTGGGATATCCTCATCATCCTCCTCCTGAGGATCCTCATCCTCATCTACATACTGCTCCTCAATCTCATGCTCCTCCTCGACCTCATGCTCCTCCCGCCCTCATCCATAGAGGGAGAGTCCATGAGTCGAGTCTCTGTGCAGGTAAATCCACGAGGTGGTACAGTAGGAGATCTAGGTCTCCTAAGACCTGGTGATCTTTGGTGGTATGCAGAAGAGAGTGGGCGCTAAACAGATAGGTGATGATGGTGGTCTTACGGACATGCGGGCAGTACTATGAGCAAGTCTAGGAGTCTGGGCTCGTGCTAAGACCTGATGTAAAGTGAGCTGCCTAGATGAGCTAGGGCGATCTGATGATGATGATGAACTAGTGTGACGGGCAATCTCATAAGGATCACCCTACGCAACCGTCATGAGAGTCAATGCTGGCGAACTAGCAACAACAAGGACCTCCTCAGACACATCAAAAGCTAGTGAAGGCATAGTCTGTGACAATGGCATAGGGTAGGTATAAGTGTTCGAAACAACTAGTTTTAATAAGCGCATCAACTTGACTAAAACATATATCACATAATGAAAGCTTTAAAAGTAGAGGTACCACATTACTCAAAATATGCTTTTAAATAAAACAAATAAGTTTCGTTCTATCACATAATCCCATATCAAATCAATCGAATTCAAAATTCCAAAATCACAATATACCGTTTACTCAAATCAAATTCCGTAGTATCTCGATAATCACATCTCATTTACCCAAAATCAATAATCATATCTCCAAATCATAACGTTTCAATAATCAGTTCACAATATCCCTTAACAGATCATCTCGTAATTCAAATCGCAGATCATACAATAATGAAATAAGAAGCTTCGGCTTGGCAAGCGGGCATGCGTCGGTCGAGGATCAATTTTCTTAAAGAGTGGTTATAGTTTAGGGTTTATAAAATACCTAATTCTCTATAACCTTGAGCTCTGATACCAATCTGTAACACCCTCAAATCTTGGTAGAGCGGAAGACTTAATCAAGTTTTCGGGGCGTTACTATTGGATTGGTATCACACACAAGTATAGCAAAAAGATAGTCATTTAACATTCAAAACAATCCTAAATTTAGTTATTCAAAACATTTAATCCAAAAGTGTAAATATTAGGCCTAAAACATGATTTAATAAAATAGGTCCCCAAAGTTTATCAGAGTCAGAAATGATCCTTGAACCCCGCCTTCTTGCCAAGCTTCCACCGATCATGTATTCCAAATATCTCTCAAATACCTGAGAAATCATGCAAAAAGGTCAGCTTACGCTGGTGAGTTCATAGGTTTAAGTTCAACAAAATCATAGTGGACCTGTAGGAGTTGATTTGCTATGCAAGACCTAAGATAGATAAATACCGTTTACAGTTGCACACACCGATCCTACCCGGATCACCAACCATATAATCATATCCCGCATCCAGGGATTACTCGGGCCCCGCGAATCTAGTCCAGCACTGTCGTGGCAACCTCTAGAACAGTTGCCAACCCCGGATTAAGTCGAGGTAAAAGTCTATTTTTAGCTAGGCAATGGTTCAACCTAGTCTAAGGCAACAACTACCGCACATCTATCTAAACAGTCAAGCATATAAGCAAATCCAAATATTTTTAACGGTCCAAAAACAGTAGCATGATTCTCACCCCAATATAGTTAAAAACGTAGATAAAAGTGGGGCTATGAAACTCACCTCAAACAATCAACATACAAATAAACACTAGCAGAAGATAACGGTAATCACGGCACAGCAACTATCGACTCGGCACAACCTATTAATGTAGACCAAATTTAATATATATATCTCTCGAAATCAACGTTATCTACACCAATGTATTCCATTTCGTTATTTCCAAAAATGTCTCATTTCACCATTTAATCTTAGTGTTTGGTATCCTCATGTGGGTGTATCGACTCAATATGATGCTATGAATGCACTCAAATAACCAATATGTGACTCAACGCAACACGATGAGACATCTAAGCGATAAGCTCCATAGTTCAATAAGTTTCGGAATAAATAGTAGACCTTATCGAATTCGTCAACTAGATAAACTCAATTATTTATTCGTGTCGCTTATTATCCCATAAATCAGTCGCATCCTAAAGAGTCATAAGGATAATTCACCCATTAATAAGGTTACCCAACGTACCTAGCGGGCTCTTATTAGATTCGTCAACCTAATAAATCCGCTACCCATGTGGATCAACACTACTAATATTAGGTTATCCGTAACCCATGCACATAACGTAAGTAAATAATTACTTGAAAATAGTATTAAATGCCCATAATTGACATATTTCGATAAACGTGTACTCGAAACATTAATTGCTTATTATAAAACATTTTAATTTTTAATCGTTAGTTTGCATTTAAAAATAGTAAATAACAAGATAAATCTTATTATCGATATTTTTGGTATAAAAGCCCTTTTTATTATTTATGTTTCATAATTATTAACATTTTCATATATATATATATTTCGTCAAATTCTAATATTAATTTCATATCGTTATTCGTTTCGAGTCCACAAGCACGAGTCATGACTTCTCGGCTTTTAATCAATCAATAGTCCAAACTATACTAAAGTCCATGTTACGGTGTTGTCGGGTGCAACTATTGACTAAAAAGTCAAAGTAACACCAACGTCACTCAAAGTTGACAATTATATATATCAAGTCAAATTAAAAGTCATAATAGCGCAATTCAATCCAAAATCAACTCAAATCAATCTCAATTCAATCTCGCCAACCAATCAATCAACCAAATATACCCGAAACCAATGTTATGACCCTAATGGTCATGACACGGTCACGGTTAAGACCACGTGAACCAAACAAGCTCTATAAGCTTTTCGGCTTCACGCGTCTCATCCAAACACCAACAATATCAACCAACAAGCTACCAAAACGACCCGACCCGGACCCAAGGTCCATGTGGGTCACGTACGCAATCCATGGGGCTCGTACGTGCCCTAGGTGGCTCGTACACCATGTCACACCCAACCTAACGCTACCAAATCAATTCCACAACATCCAAATACAATCAATCAACCTCCAATCATTAACCAAACACCAAACCCATCATCTATTCTAACCAAAAACATGAAACTAGACCTAAAATGCAAAAACCCATCAATATGATACACCACATGCTTACCAAACGCTAGCTACATGTTTATTTAAGTGTTAATTAGACTTAATCCCATGTTTAAACCAAAAGCCCTAAATTTCATCATAGGGTTGAAACCCTAATCAAGCCATACGTGGCTTTACCTAGCTCAAACAAGGTGTATTCAAGTCCCTTTTACCTTTTCCAAACATGAATTGCAAAACCCACTTGAAACCCTAAAGATTCGATTCTTGATTCGAAGATTTGAAGGTGTTATGCAGGTCCAAATGGAGTGTGTAATATATGGTTGGAAAGAGGAGGAAGAGAGCTTCAATATGGTGGTGGTGGTGGGTGGTCACGCGCCGTCGTGTGGCCAGAGGTGGCCGGACAGTGGCGGCGGCGGTGGTTAATATTAGGGTTAGGGTTTATTTGTTTGAGGAGAGAGATAGTAGAGAGAGAAAGGTGAGTGTGTGTGTGTTTTTAGTGAGAGAGTGAAAGAGATGAAATGAGGGGGAGGTGAGGCTTTATATAGTTGGACAAAAGGACTCAAAAATAAATAAAAGAGAGGGAGGGGGCGCCGGCTGGGGAGAAAAGAGGAGGGTCGGAGTTGTAATTTTTCGTAATTATCCCGTTTACCCATTCCCGAGCTCATATATTGTCCTCCGAGTGTCCCATGACGTTCATTTGACTTTCTAACATCGTTATTTATGTTTTTCCACGAGTTTTGACTATTTATTTGCCAATTTTCGAGTTACGGTCTAAAAGTTACGTTATTTCTCGTTTTAGGCTTTTCTAGTGCCGAATCGAATAGTGCCTACCAAATAGAGTTAAAACTCATACAATAACTCATTCAATAGTGAAATAACCCGTAAAAACCAATAGACGATATAAAATCAAGTCATGGTTTATAAAAATAGTAATAAAGGCAAAAGCTCGGTTTAGTTTAACGTAATGCGGTTACCTAAAATAGACTCCATAAATTGCCAGTTGTCACATAGCATACGAAAATGTATGTTTTTTTTCCATGCGTGATAACCTCCCTCAAAATAACATTACTATAGTAGAGAAATTTATGATAATCTCAGAATTGTGGACATAGCCATCAAAATACAAAGCACATCAAGTTCATTAGAGGGTCGGGTGTGGCTTCATCGTGGCTCGCCATGGGGTGACTTGGCACCTCGCCGTGCCTCGTCACCACACCGTCCCCCTTCATCGTGGCTCGCCGTGGGGTGCTTCGCCGTCTTCACGACGAGGTGAAGTGGTATTTTTTTTTCTTTTTATTTGTTGAGTTTTATTTGTGGAGAGTGGTAGTGGTGGGCCCCAAATTAAGAGGTTGAGGTTTGTTATGAGGGAGGGGGGGTTTGTTGTGGTTAGTTGTGGAGTTTTGTTATGTGGAAGTGACGTGGCAGTGATGAAGAGTTTATGGTGTATCACCACACCCACCCCTCTTAACAACTCAATACTTGTATTGTGGTTCACATACAACACGTACCAAAATAAAATTAAAGTACAACAAATAGCTAAAATAAGAAAGAAAATATCACCATGGCCTTGCTGCATCAACCATCATCTTCTATATTTTGCTACTACTGCCATGAAGATAAAATAAGCCTCGGCTCGTTGACATGCATATAGTATGAAAATAGTATTAGTAACAAACAGTTAAAAATTATCTTAACAATTGTTTTAGAAACCATGAAAATCTTCATATTAGGCTTACATTACCTTACATAAGAGTTAAGAACTTAAGACCATTCCTGCAAAACCTAAACGTTAACCAAAAAACAAGACATATTATAAAAAATGAAACAAATTTGAATAAATTCAAATATAACTCCAAGCATTTACTCAATGAAAGCCCGTTGATGCGTAATTAATGAAGAACATTGCAAGAAGTATAAAAATAAATAAGCATGAGAGACATAGAAAGAGGAAACTGAGTGAGATTTATGCAAAAGGTTGGGCATTTCTAAAGATATTCCAATTTCGGTACTATAAATCATAAGACAAACTTGTATACACAAGTACACACACATTTGAAAAGTGTTATTTAGCTCCATAATATATAAGTTATTATACCTGCTTTTGCTTTTCCTTTATTGCAGAAAGCATTTTTTCCTCTTTCTTCAGCATTTTCATCATTTCACACTATGATATATTGTAACAAATGATTAAATAAATATGCAAAACCAAAAGATTGAATTAAAAAAGGAATACACAAACCTTGAAGATGGCCAATGAGATCGTCGTAAGCCATGCCTACAAATTTACTGAAATATAAACGAATTAAGTAAAGCCAGCAAGAACTACAAATTTACAATAAAAACGAATTAAGTACTTACCGTTACCACCACCACTTCAAAATCTGAAGTTTAAAAAATCCATCCTGCAAAAATCAACCACAAGTAAGCTTAAATATAAGACCATAATCGTATAAAAAATAACGTGGAAAAATATATGGCGTCACCGTTGTCGGAAAACGACGTCGCGGGAAAACGACAAACATGGAGAGGATAGTTGAAGGATCTTGAGAGAAAGAGATTGTGTGGGTAAAAGAATAGGTAAATGAAAGAGGGTGATTGATGCAAAATAGTAGTTTATTTTCAAATGTTGAATGGATAGGAACTCTTTATTGCTGACATGTTATTTTTTAGAAGCCTTACATTTGATGACATGTTATTTTTTAGAAACCTTACATTTGATGACATGTCAGTTTTTAGAAGCCCTATAGTAATTTGGAGCTCTTCTTTTATAGTTAGGTAGATAACACAATCACAATATCAAAACCATCGAATCAACGGAACGCGATACAGACCACCATTAGTACAAAGTACAAACATGGTAATTACATACCTCCAATTGAAAATTTACATATGCATAAACGTGGTGACTTCGAAGATAACTATAACATAAACATTTTTCTTTTTCTTTCTTCACACAACATCAAAAATTGTAGCTCCTATTGTTTTCACATGTTACTTATACCTAATTAATTAGTTATCTTTTTTTTACTTATATCATTTATTTATCTTGTTTTCCAGGCCAACCTATAA
This sequence comes from Chrysanthemum makinoi, assembly GCA_910596185.1. Classification (NCBI taxonomy): domain Eukaryota; kingdom Viridiplantae; phylum Streptophyta; class Magnoliopsida; order Asterales; family Asteraceae; genus Chrysanthemum; species Chrysanthemum makinoi. Next base: position 61,720,335 of record OU343221.1, read on the forward strand.
AATGAAGGGTAAAATCGATTTGTCAAATACTTTTGACCTTACAAATTTTTAAGACTGATTTATGGATTATTTATCAGTAACATATGTAAATTTTTTACTTATATCATTTATTTAAGGCCACATTTTTTTTCAAGTTTCAACAAACTTAACAATTTCATACAACAAAAGTATTGTTCGTTTGAGCCACTTTAACTAGACAAGTAAGCTTGTTTTGGGACCTCTTTCGTCGTCTTTAGTTTGGGTTAACCTGCCTTTTGTTATTGATCTTTACCAAAACTGTCTAGTTATATTTGACGAATTCATTAGAAGGCTTATTAGGCCGGTCTTAATGAAGCTCAATAGGATATTTGGATAGCCATACTATATAAAGAATGTAATGGTATTTAGTCATCCTTTCCCTTTGTTTATTTGAAGTCTTTGGAATTACTAGTGCTTTTAGCTTATTTGCAATATTTTTAAGTAGACAAGCAATTGTATGTGAATCATTAAAAAAATAAATAGTTTTCAATAAGCTAAAAACAGATATCAGACCGGTGTTCTTGCGCCACAACCCTAGTTATGAACTCGATTAAAGAATCATAAAAACCTAAAATAAAGGGTAATGATTTGCACACTCTATTTTTTGATTGGGACCAGTGACGGATCCAGGATTTTTAATCATATGTAGCACAAAAAAAATCTGCGGGTCGACATACTTCACCGAAACTAGTGTCTAAACAAAAAAAATCAGTATTTGAGTTGCTTAAAGTTAAAACAAATGATAGGTGACACGTGTATTGATTAAGATGTTGTGGTTCAAGTCTCGTTGGCGACATGTATGAGACAATGGTATAGCGTTTGAAAAAGATGCCTTAGAAAATAAAAAAATTAGAAAAGAATTTACATAAGTATTCTAAAAAAATAAAGTAATTCAAAGTGTTTTAAACTATAAAAACAACAACAATGGATAATTCTTGGAATAAAAAGATTACAATTTTGTATTCTGGTCTTTTTGCAAAGCTAAGCTTATAATTCTATACTTACAAAATAAAGTGAGAATAGATCAACTAGTTTGGACAAGGAAAAAGAGAGAAACCGACATTCAAACACTTTTGATATTAGAGATTTAGGTGTAACCATCAAATCATAATCGTATTGTATTAACCTTGTAAAACGTAGTTGACCCATTCCTAATTAAGATAACTAATAAGGGCTTAAACTATTAAAGTTTTAAACTCCTTACACTTATTTGAAAATAAGACTTTACACTTAGAGCAAAGTTGTAAAAGCTATAAACATTAGGGGTCCAAAGTGTAGATAAACCAAAATCATCGTCTTCCCTACCAATATAGATCTAAACGTTGCAGACTTGCATGCCCTGTTTATCTTCCATCTTATTTTATTTCTAAAAATCATATAAAGATGCGTTTTTTAACACACTATCTTATCAATTTAATGTTAGAAATTAAATTAAACCAGCCTTTAGGTCTAAAATCATAAGCCCTGTGCCCTTGTTGCTCGCCAGAATTTTTCATGTGTGGCACGTGCCACATGTAGCCAAGCACTGGATCCGCCCCTGATTGGGACACTCAATTATGTGCATTAAACTGTTGTATTCTGGATGTACACGGCTTTAACCGGTTGCATATACGAGTGTCCCAATAAAAAAATAGAGTGTGCAAATCATCACCCTAAAAATAAAGCACAAATCAACCCATCAAATTAACAGGGCACGAGTTACAACCTTTTGTTGTGCACCGTATGGGAACTGCTGAAACCAAGAGGTAATGAAGTCACATGATGGGGGATTTAGTATGGTATATAGTTATACATTGTCTTCGGCGACATGCATTTTTACTGTAGTTAGTTTTGGGTCAAAAACTCAAAACACAAGATGATTAAAGACGTGGGATCAGAATTTATGAGCTACGTGTACTTTTTGTAAATATGAATTGGATTTGCATGCACACTTGCTCTTTGAATGTTCATACATCTACCACTTTTTGGGAAAGTGAAGAACATTTTTTTTTCATCATTGCTGCATCACACATGTTTTTTATTTTTTAGTATGTTATTGCTAAAGATACAAATTAACATAGTTGTGTTTTAGTGTAGGTCAGCACTTGTAAGAACTAAGAAGAATAATTTTTTGGTCTTTTTATTACAACTTTGACCATTAGTATTTTTGTTTGTGTTATATAATATTTGATGCAACATATATGAATTGATTGAGTTTTTAAATATATTTTTATTGGTATAATTTTTATCAATTATTGTAAAACACAAACAAAAATAATTAAGGTCAAAGTTGAAAAGAAAAGACCGAAAAAGTCAAAGAGGGACTATAATTTTGGGACGGAGGTAGTAATTAAAGTAGTTGCTTTGTTTTGGTCATCCCACATCGCTGGGTAAAGAAAAGTAGCTATAACTTGATGCTTTTACCTTGGCTTATAACTTGATGCTTGAACTTTTTAAGCTTGTATTTTATTAGCCATGGAAAAAAGCGGCCATGGGATTTTTCTGATATCAATAAGCTGACTAATTAAAGAGATAAGGTTTAATGAACAACTAGACTCTCGTTGTTCATACATATTCAAGACATAGTATTGATTCAATACAAATAAAGTATATTTGAACATATTATAAGCATAGTTTTAAAAAGTGCGCTTACGGCGTCTTGGGCTTTAGAGCCTTGCGCCTAGGAGCGTCTAGGAGAGGTGGCGAGTTTTGAACATTTTTTTTTTTTTTTTCAAATTAACATTCATCAGCCTCATATGTTAGTAAAACCTAACCTAGAAACTAACTAAATCAGATAATTTGTGAGTTTTATAATTCAATTCAACTGTCTATGCATACAGACATCTTCTTCAATTTCGAGCATGAGATAATGAAATATCAACATGCCATCATCTTTATACATTGGTTGATATTTTGGGTTTAAAACTTAGATTTGTTTTGATATATTAAGTATTTTAGTGTTATTTAAGTTATCATTAATACATAAATTGTCGTACAAAAACTTTAAAATTTTATTCAATTTAACGTGCCTTATATTCTTGAAGTCCGCGCTTTGATTTGCGCCTCGCCTCAAGGCTCCATACGCCTTGTGCGCCTTAGAGCGCCTTGAGCCTTTCAAAACATTATAAGTTTAGAATTAGCTTGTCCATGATTGCCAAGCCAGATCAAACCATTTTCTTGGGTTGGATCAGGGTTCCATGACCTTCATCAAAGGCGGTGCATCATGTCTCGAACAGCTAAAATGGAACTCATATGGATAATACGCATTGCATTTTCGTTTAAATTGAACTAAAATTGGAAACAGTTGGGACTTGGCAAATAAAGCTAACGCAAGCATAACAATATGCATAGTATTAGTTAGTAGTTATTTAAACATGTACAAGTATGTAGTAAAGTTAAATTCAAAACGCACAATTGTAAAACAATTTTTTTTATTTTATTTGTCATCGAGACACAAGCCTTTTGGTCAAATGTATAACAAAGTGATTAAATCATAAAAAGTCACTAACCTGGAGTAGATGGCTTATAAAGATCTAAAACTAAAGGCTATAAGTTCGTGAGCCTTATGTACTATAAAAAAAAAAAATTGTGAGCCAAAAATGTACTAATATTGTTGCTCTTTTTAGATTTTAAAAGGTCTTCAATTCTATAGAGTAAGTTAGGAGCTTGGTTTGATCTGCTTTAACTAAGATATGTATAGCTAGGTTTGAGCCTCTTTAGTTTATGTGTCAGCATAGTTGAGATAATAAGAAATGAATGAAGCTATTAAAACTAATTACAATACTTATTTAGTTCACGTTAACCCGATTTTAATTTCTATTTATCCCCAATACCTTAATGTAACAAAAGTGACCGGGTCCTTAAAAGGCTATTTGCTCGGTACTAACACAACTCTATCTTTTCATATACAATTATTTACATTATACTCCTTAGTATAGTAACCAAACAAAACCATGTTATCATAATGTTTATGTTATCCACCAAGCACAATTGCATAATGTACATGTAGATTAATAGTTAATGTGCTTTCAATTCTACTTGTCTGTGATTGTATTGGGAAAAGAAAGCTTTCTTTGTTGAACTCTTTCATTCAAGTGTTCAGTGGTCTTCTTGAAAGTTATACTAAACAATATTGTGAATACTTTCACAATTTAATGTGTCAAGTTAAATGGTTAAGTTAAGATTCTTTTTTTGATTAAGCACGTAGTCTCCTAGCTGCAACAAACATGTTTTTTACTTTTAGTTATGTTGATCGCTAAGAACTCAACAACTTTTATGTTGTCGCCACTAGTAAGAAAGAATACAAATTAACATCATTTGTGTCTTTGGCCATCCCACATCGCTTGTGTAATGGAAAGTGGTCAAGGGGAAATAACTATTAAAAGGAAGGAAGGGATGGATAACAAGGGTAGGCTTTTTGATATTTTCAAAAGCCACGCTCCCAAGTTTTCACTGCCTTATAGTAACTTTTTAAATCTAAACTTTTTGGGAATGTCTAACCAATGCCCTAAGGGCATTGGTTAAGTAAGATTTGTCTTGTGGTTTTTTATTACATAAATGGTCTTTGTAGTTGACATAAAGTTGTATATTTAGACGGGGACCCACATAAATAGTTATTAAAAATCACAAAAAGACAAATCTTAACCAATGCCCTTAGGGCATTGGTTAGACATTCCCAAACTTTTTTAAGTTTGATATTGTAGTTTTATAGGCAGTGTAAACAAAGGCACGTGACTTTTTTTAATATCACTAAGTTGACTAATTATCAAGTTTAATCTAGCATAACAAAACTTCTTTTAATACTCCTTCCGTCTCATTTTTATTGTTCAGTTTGACTTTGATCATTTTTTCTTGTTCAACTTTGACCATTAATATATTTATTTGTGTTATATAATAAAATTATACTAATGAAAAATACATTTAAAACCAGTGGGGACAATAATTTTGGGACGGAGGGAGTATTGTGTTACTGCGTCAAGACCACTTTTTTCAATATCACTAAGTTGACTAATTATCAAGTTTAATCTAGCATAACAAAACTTCTGTTATTTTTGGATATACATGAAGTTAGTCATGAATCTGAGATACGAGAGATCAAAATTTGTTATGCTACTAAAGATAGTTTTCTTGCCGTAATCTTAATGCTACTAGCGTAACAAGATGACATCGTCGTTACATCATGGCTTTTCATCAACCAGTTGAAGTCCATCAGTGGTAATCTTCTTCAACCATGGCGAGTACAATCCTTGTTCATGCTCGAGATCCCACTAAGCAAAGTGAGTAATTACAAGATGCACTTGATGAACATAGACTAAATAATGATTGGAATTTACATGAACGTGGATGGTTTTTGGAGGAAATCTGTTGTGAGCAAGCTTTCGTGCAACTCCTCATATATTTATCTCTATGTCTTTACGATACACGCGATTGACCAGTGAATCCGAACAGTTTCCTCTGCTTACATGTCACATACGACTGATGTGCTTACCTGGCTAATGAATTGGATATTGAGATTTGTTTTATGCTCCCAAATGGGAGAGTGGGCCCACATAAAAATGTATTTTGATTCCGAGTCTGCTTCATGTGAATGTTGCACCAAATGTGTACAGTCAAAAGGTCAAATTTACCATTTGTGCCTAATACATCTGCTATGACCTTTTTAAGCAGGTTCATATATATCACTAAAGCACTAGTTAGAAGAATATAAACTACATGATATATATACTCCATTCTTTTTCGGGCTATGAGGAAGACATATCAGACTGGGCATTAAACTAGCTGACCAATCAGTATGGTGGTTAACCGGTCCAGCTGTTTTGGACCTGTCAAAAGCATCGGGTGATTATGTTACTTCATTCAATCTTCTTTTGCCTTTCGTATTTTTCAAACTTCGAGTATTCATGTGTAATTTAGTAACTCGTAAATAAGAACTATCGACTTATAGTCAGTAGCTTGTGTTTTCAAATGTTGTTAACAGTGACTGAAAAATAATTAGAGACAAACAAAAGATCATATGAAATAGAACTAATGGAAGTATAAAAGCATAGCATATATAAATTAGTCTTGTTGTCACCACCATGGCACCATGTAATTTGTAGTTACATAGATTCAAACATATAATGCAACAAATTGTTTAAAATAATTAACATCAGTTGTGTCTTTGGCCATCCCACATCGCTGTGTGATGAAATGTAGCTATAGGGAAGAAGTAAAGTAGAGTAACTCCCAATGACGTCTTTTACGGGTTATGGGTACCCAATATCGTTTTCGGTGTTTGGGGAGGTTAAAATGTAGACAGCCTTACCCCTACCTAAAGTAGAGAGGCTGCTTCCAGTTCTACCAAAGGTAGAAATGTAGCTATAGGGAGCTCATTATAAATAGGAATGGAAGGGTGAATCACAGGTAGGCTTGTTAGATTTGACAAAAGTCAAGCTAGGAAGCACGGACACGGCTCCAAGTAAGGCGTGGCAGTGTCGGACACGTGTCGGACACGGACACGCTTCGGACACGGCTCGGACACGTGTCCGACACGCACGTGCCGTATCCCACGTGCTGTTTGGGCCGGACACGGATTTGGACACGGCTTGGACACGGCTAGGACACGGATATATAATTTTTTTTTGTAAAAAAAAGAAAAAAAAGAAGGATTTCTAATGCCTTCGGTTATCTCTATCGCCTTTAATCGAAAGTCTGTTGTTGGTATTGTTGTTGCCGCTGTTTTTACAAGAAATATGAGCCAGCTGTCCGTTTTCGGTTATCTCTATCGCCGATACTGTGGCGGTGTGGTGGTGGTGAAGAAGTGGAAGTATATGGAGCTAGGTATATTTGTTTGTGTATGCAGAGATAGAAGGATGTGTATGTAGATAGAGAAGGACATATGAGTGGTTATAAATAGAACACGTAATTGCAACTTGATGGACACACAAACCGACAATAGTTTTATATTTAAGTTTTCCTTTTATTTTTTAGTTTGGAGTTTTGGAATGAAAATACATTATGCTACTAAATTATCAATTTAATATACGGGAACATTTTGAAAACATCAACTTTTATAATTACATTTAAGTTTTATAATAACATTTAATTACATTTATGTTTATTAAACTAATTATGGATTTATGATTTTTATGTGGTAGTGGATGGCAGAAGCACAGATACATATAATATATAAAATAAATATTTAATGTCCGTGTCCACGCCGTGTCCGTGTCCTATATTTTTAGATTTTGCCGTATCGCCGTGTCCGTGTCCGTGTCGGACACCGTGTCCGTGCAACCTAGAAGTCAAGTTACTTGGTTTAATACAGCTCATTACTTATTAGCTGTAGTTTTACGGTAGCTATGACTTTTTTCAACATAAACAAGTTGATTAATTATATAGTTCAAACTGAGTGCGTTACCAAACTCCCCAAAATTTAATTTACATTAATAGAATAGAATTCAAATCGAAAGTGTAATGATCACCTTTCATGTTAGCACTAAGCATAATCTGTTGCATTTGAGTACAAGTAATCTTCATTTGTTGCGGGCTTGCTAATAACTGGTAGACATGTGTTTGATAATCGCCCCTTTGAGTATCAGTATCCAGTTAGGCACTTAGGGGGTATTTGTCTTATATGGTTGGTTTTTTTTAGCTTATTAGCTTATCTTTGTGTGTTAAATAGGCCCAAACTAAGTGTTTGGCTAAGCATAGTGGGCTTATGAGCTTATATGGAAGGGGTTTGATAAGCGCAAACTTTGTGGCTTATTTAAGGAGGCGTGGACTTATATAAAAAGACTTTTACACGCTCATATATTAATTACACTTATTTAATACTCATGAACTATTTTGTCATTTTATCTTATGATTTATGATAAGCTAAGCCAAACACTTAGCAAGGGCTTATGAGCTCATGATATATAAGCAATAAGCCGCTTATCTAACATAAGCATAAGCCCAATTCATAAGCTTAGTTGAACATGGCCTTATTATCATGTGCACGTCAAGATCATGAGATGTTTATTAAAGTCAAAAACGCAAAATGAACTAGCTTTAGACTATATTCACGTTTATGATAATTAATTTCACTATATAAAGGCTTTGCTTAAGCCATCGTTAAATGTTGGTTGTTAATATGCTCCGGGTTGTGATTGTTGGAAATGTATATATTTATAAATACGTGTATGTCCGGATTCGAACTCGTGACCACGGGATTGCACACATTACGAATGAGAATTAAAGTTAATAATTAATGTTAATTGAATACGATTAATTATTACACAAAACCGACTAACGATCGTTAAGTATTTAACGGAAAATGACTAACGACCGTTAAATGTGAAATATAAGGACTAAAGTGTAATTGGTTAACAAGGCAAGTTATGGAAACCCTTTGTCGGCTGAATTTCGTCCAAGACAAAGGGGGGAGGGCTCAACCCAACCTTGAACCCTAACTTGTTCCCTAACGCTGCGTTCTCTAGTTTATATTTGGAAGGAAAGGAAAGAAAATGAAAGGAAATAGAAAAATTGGTGTGTTCTCGAGTTTTTGTCAAATAGAAAGGAAAGGAAAGTGGAAGGATTTGATAGGAAAATTAAGAGGTTTTTTCCTACCAAATTTTTCGGCCAAATATGGGCGGATTTGGAAGGAAACAAATTTACACATAAACTATTTGTTATAAACTAAGTTATATAACCTTCATTATTTTATATATCTTTTGTTATAGATGTATTTCTATGTTTAAAAAGTCATAACTATAATTTTTTTCTTTTTTTCTTTCTTTTCCTTCCAACTCGAGAACACGACTTTGTTTATTTTCCTTCTATTTCCGTTCATTTCCTTTCAACTCGAGAACATGAAGTATAAATGCCACTTTCTTTTCTTTCCACTTCTTTTCTTTACTTTTCTTTACCTATCATTTCTATTCCCACAAAAGAAAACTCGAGAACAGAGCGTAAGTGTCCTAAAACCTATATACGCAAAGCTATGTTTAGGGTTTTAGGTTAACTTTTGTGCACACATTTAACCTAATTGCTTTTCTTCTTTTTCTCTTGCAAATAACGACCAACCCTCTTTCTTAGAGAGTTTGGTTTTGTTTTTTCTAAAACAAGGTTTTGTAGATCTAGCAATCTTTTAATTCGTTTGTTAATTCGTGTGTACAAGAACGTGGTTGTAAGACACTATTCTTACACCAATTGGTTTGAGTTATAAAACGGTAAGGGATAACTCGTTAAACCACTTTGTCACATCCATTGAAGAGATCTACCAATTGCAAGAGGTACGTTACGCATTCTTCAGTTAATTATTTATTTGTTATGATCCTAAGTCTTCCGCTGTGTACTCTGTGGTGTCTATATGATTTTATTATGTTTCATATATCTTAAACTCAACAGTGGCATCACGAGCCTTGTATAACAAGTAATTAATTATTGAAACACATAAATTAAAATAAACATGATTGTGTTATTATTTGTATGCGTAGATCTAGGGTTTGCAAAACCTAAACCCTAATTTTTTTGGGGGGGCATTTTTTGGTGCCCTAATTGGGGTTTTGTAAACTTCAGTTTTAATTGGATTAGAAACCCTAGGTTGCATGCAATTTTATGTGTATTGCGTAACTCTGTTTAATTGCATTAATTGTTAAGTGTGATTTATATCCATGATAATTACATGCATGTTTTATCATGGATCTGCTTTTATTGTATGTTTTACTTGGTTAAGTGATATAAACTAAATATTATGATAGATCTAAAATTGGGGAAGACCCCAATCATTATTATTTAATCAATTATGTGCTATGTGGTACTCCCTCCGTCCCAAAATTATTGTCCTCTATTGACTTTTTTAGTCTTTCTACTTCAACTTTGACCATAATTATTTTTGTTTGTGTTATATAATACTTGATGAAAAATATATGAATGTATTGGGTTTTAAATGTATTTTTCATTAGTATAATTTTCATCAAGTATTATATAACACAAATAAATATATTAATGGTTAAAGTTGAACACGAAAGACCGGTCAAAGTCAAACTGGACAATAAAAATGGGACGGAGGGAGTATATGTTTTAATTTTGACTTACGCAATCGATGAATCGATGCATGTGGCTCACCTTGTACATAGCTGAAAACGGGTAAAAGTCTTAATTAAATATATACATATTGACAGATCTAGAATTGATTATTAATAGGATTTATCAA
>OU343221.1:61730608-61857968 GCA_910596185.1 Chrysanthemum makinoi
GTTAGACGAGTTTTGTGTAACAATTAATCGTAATAAATTAACATTAATTATTAACTTTAATTCTCATTCGTAATGTGTGCAATCCCGTGGTCACGAGTTCGAATCCGGACATTTACGTATTTGTAAATTATATACATTTCCAACAGCTCCCACTTGGATATGTTTATAAAACGTGAAATGATATTGGTTAGCGTCTAGCAACACGCCAATGCCCCCGGTACAACTCGTGTATGGTTTTCTGGAGAAAAACCAAGTTTCGATGATTCATCATCATATTCATCATTTTGTTTCTAATACCATGTTAATAAGAACATGGATCTCACTCATTTCTTAATTAACTATTCTGTTTCTCGCTTTATGTGATTGATCAAGATTACCAAATCTTCTGAACATATTCCAGAAGACCTTGGGCATGGCCATGCAAACATCTTAACAACCCTACGAGGGGCCCAGCAGTATTATACTTAAAATAAATTTGAAGGAAACAAATCCCGTTTTGACTACAAGCAGAAATCATAAATTTCGCAACACTTCTGAAAACAACCCTTATAACTACCATTCATTATAGCGTTAGATTGCTTCACAAAAATGCACTACATCCATGACATATCTCTGGTATCTAAAGTCAGAGGATAAACATTCATGATATACTTAATGACTAAGATCCATAAAGTATTATCATGTGGGTGGGATAAGTCCTATACTCAATTTATTGAATATCATCTGAAATTAGTCATGCTACGCATCAATATACTTTCAAGTATATTCTAACTAATACTCAGATTTGTCTTAATTCAATATCATTCTCATGTTATTGATTGACAACGGACTATTTAGAATAACTTAAGTTATTCAAGGATTTAAACATGCAAATATAGGATAACATCATAATAAATGAATAATAAACATAACAAAATACTTTATTTCATTTCAATAATAATGTTTACAATATCCTTTTATCTAAAATACTTAGTCACAGATGGGCATGAAACTACTAGCTAAATGAAGTGCAAACTTATCAGACAAATGATTAAGTTTTTCACCAGTAAGGCCTTCGTTAAAGGATCTGCTAGGTTATCATCTGTGTGAACTTTGAGCAACTCAATTTCATCTATCTCGACTTGTTCTCGAACATAGTGATATTGTATAGGATAGTGTCTGGTGCCCTTCATGACTGGTTCATGGGCAAAAGTAATTGCAGCAGAATTGTCACAATATACTTTAATAGGATTTTCAATCGACGGCATAACACCAAGCCCCGAAACAAACTTCCTTATCCAAACAGTTTCCATGGCAGCCTCAGACGCCGCTATGTACTCACTTTAAGTAGCAGACATCGCAAGTGTTGTCTGTTTCTTGCTCTTCCAATCCACAACACCTCCATTGATGACAAATATGTAACCCGTTTGAGACTTCGTATCATCTTTGTCACACTTCTAGGATGCATCGCAGTAACCTGTAACATAAAGTTCTGCTTCTGGATTTCCCCCATACACTATGAACATATCTCTTGTAGCCCTAAGGTACTTGAAAATATGCTTAACAGCGATCCGTGAATTTCACCCGGATTCGTTGATACCGACCGTCAGTTTTGAGCAAACGCCACATCAGGCCTTGTGCATCGCACCGCATACATGATAGATCCTATAGCCGAAGCATAAGGAACTTTCTTCATATGCGCCACCTCTGCAGGTGTTGAAGCACAACCTTGGCTGCTCAAACCATGATTTACTTGCATTGGCAAAAATCCCTTCTTGGAATTTTGCATATTGAATCTCTTCAATATTTTGTCAATGTAAGCACTTTGGCTTAAACCAATTAGCTGCCTTGATCTATCCCTGTAGATCTTGATTCCGAGTATGTATCTTTGCTCCCCTAAGTCCTTCATCGAAAAACATTTACCAAGATAGGCTTTCACCTCATTTAGACTTGGTATATGATTTCCTATGATTAATATGTCATCGACATACATAACAAGGAAAGTAACATGACTCCCACTAGCTTTGTGATATACACACGGCTCATCAAGATTCTGAGTAAATCCAAAACCTTTGATTTCTCCATCTAATCTTTTATTCCATTGCCTTGATGCTTGCTTCAGTCCATAAATGGACCTCTTAAGCTTGCATACACGGTTAGGAAATAATGGATTCACAAACCCCTCCGGCTGTGCCATATAGATGTCTTCATCTAGACGGCCATTCAGAAAAGCGGTTTTGACATCCATTTGCCAAATCTCATAGTCATAGTGTGCAGCTATAGCTATGAGAATCTTAATAGTTCTTATGTCCGCTACAGGAGAGAATGTCTCCTCGTAGTCAATGCCATAGGTTTGAGTAAAACCTTTAGCCACCAGACGAGCCTTGTAGGTGTGTACATTGCCATCCATGTCAGTTTTCTTTTTGAAGATCCACTTACTTCCAACGATTTTGGCATTGGGAGGAAGGTCAACTTCAATCCAAACATCATTATCTTTCATGGATTGCATTTCCCCATTCATAGAAATCTGCCATTTATCCTTTTCGGATCACCATGGCAGCCTTACAGTTGGCGAGTTCATTAAGATCCCCAACCATATTTTCCTCCACCTCTACGTTAAGACATAGACGGTCAGGTGCACGTATAGTCCTTTCAGACCTACGAATGGGAACAACTTCAGGAGGAACGCCTAAGCTTTCAGGCTCTTCTTGAAGTTGGCTAGTATTTTCAGAAGGTGTTGTATCTTCTTGATCATATTCCAGATCATATACTCTCCAACTGAGTTCTTGAGATATGAGATTCCTTTCAAGGAAATCTCCATACCTAGCCACGATGACTTTGTTCTCAGTTGGGTAGTAAAAGTAGTAACCCATAGTTTCCTTAGGGTATCCTACAAAGATACACTTAACAGATTTGGCTTGGAGCTTATCAGGTGTGTCACGTTTAACAAACGCCTCACATCCCAGACCTTTAAGTAAGAAAAGTTGGGAGCTTTTCCTGTCCATATTTCATATGGAGTTTTAACAACCTTCTTTGTTGGAACCATATTCAAAATGCGAATAGCAGTTTCAAGGGCATAATCCCAAAAAGTAAAAGGAAGATTCGTAAGTTCAAACATTGATCGTACCATGTCAAGTAAGGTACGATTTCTCCTTTCAGATACACCATTTTGTTGTGGAGTATAACGAGATGTGAGTTGCTGGATAATTCCACACTCAGCTAAATAATCTTTGAACTCTTGACTTATATACTCACCACCTCTATCGGATCGAAGAGCTTTAATCTTCTTACCGAGTTGTAATTCTACTTCACTTTTGAAAACCTTAAATGTTTCAAAGACTTCATGTTTATGTTTAAGTAAATAAACATAACCATAACGACTGAAATCATCCGTAAAGGTTAAGAAGTAGGAAGCACCACGTTTTGACACATGTCTAAGTGGACCACACACATCAGTGTGTATCAATCCAAGTAGATCAGAAGCCCTTTCCACTTGTGGTGAAAAAGGTTTCCTTGTCATCTTCCCAGCTATGCAAGACTGGCATTTGTCAAATGATTCATCATTGACCGTTTGTAAAAGCCCATCATGTTGCAGCTTTTCCATGCGTTTCTTGCCTATATGGGCAAGGCGACAATGCCAAAGATAAGACGAGTCACAGTTCAACTTGCTCTTCTTATTTCTAATGCTATACAACAAATTATTTTCATTGGATATACAACCATCCATATCAATTTCAAACACACCAAGCATAGGAATTGCATTAAAGTAAAAAAAATTATTTAAAGAAACTGAAATTCCATAACTGGTAAAAGTGTACACAAAACCAATATCTTTTAACAAAGAAACTGAAATAACACCCCTAACAATGGAGGGTGCATAATGACAATTATTTAGTTCCAAAATTAAGCCCGAAGGCAACACTAAATCAAAAGTCCCTATGGCTTCGACAACTGCATGCTTTCCATTTCCAACGTACAAGTATCTCTCTCCACAGTCACTTCCTTGCTCCTCTAAGTCCCTGCGATGTATTACGATGTGAGTACCACATCCGTATCATATATCCGGAATTTTTCTTATGAGGAAAAGAAAATAATTCAAACATAAAAATACCCGATGAGCTAGGCACCATCTTATTTTTATTCTGAAGGCACTCATTCAGATAAACTAGGCAGTTCCGCTTCCAGTGGCTGGTGAGTTGCAGGTGGTGGCAAGTTAAATCCTTCTTAGGATTCTCCTTTTTCTTTGCAGGGTTCTTCTTAAGAGCTGGTGGGATGACAACTTGTTTCCCTTTCCTTTTCCTTTCCCTTGCTTATCTGCTTGCGGCTTTGGCTTATTCACCCTACCACCTCGTATTGCTAGTACAGCAGGTGTAGGAGCCTTCTTTGGCAATCTCTTCTCGAAGTCTACAAGCATTGCATGTAACTCATTCACTGTCTTCCCCGTGCAATGCATGTTAAAATTTCTGACAAAATCACCAAATCGTTCCTGATTAAGGGAGTGATTGATGAGGCCGACACATACATCATTCGAGTAACCACAGCCGAGCTTCTCCAATTGGTCCAAGTGATGTTTCATCTCGAGGACGTGGTCGGAGACAGATTTGTCAACCTCCTGCTTGCAACTGTGAACCTTTTCAATTAGTTCATACAGTTCATGTTAGGTCACTAGATTTACAACACAAGCTTACAAGAAAGATAGAGAGACGATTGAACAATAAACCAAACACACACACACGAAATACAATGACCGGTTATGCGTAGATGTATGTGAAAGGAAATAAATTTGAACAACCAACCTTCAAATGAAGGTTATTACATAGTATTTATAGGAGGGAAGCTAGGGCAACACTCCTAGTCCCTTCCTTTCTCCTATGGGCTTGGGCCTAAGCTCATGGGCCTTCTACATAAGCTTAAAGCTAATGACAAACATAAAGGCCATAATAAGCTAACTATTACATATGAGTAACTAACACTTGAATAAGGTTTAGGAGTGATTCCAACAATCTCCCCCTCAACTGTTATTACATATGAGTAACAAACACTCAAGTGTTGGTGATGAAAAAGGTGAAGGCGTTGATGTAATAGTAGCTCTGACGTCTTTCGACATTCTTCTTTCTTGTGAGAAGAATTGCCTTGATTTGAACCATCTCCCAGTGTAGCGAGATAGTTTTCTTTGAACAGTTATGCTTGGACGTCATCTTTAACTTTGTTCTTTGATCATTGTTCTTTGTGATGAAAGTAATAGTATGTTGTTATTGTGCATCAAGTGCGCTCTCAGTGCGCTTCACGCTATAGTGCTCACACGCTCTTTGGACGTTGGAATTCATCTGATGAAGTTCTTTAAGTCTTTAACTTCGTAGATTCTTTGATTTGATGAAGAATCATTCGATGTTGTGTTGCTTTTGGATAGAACTTCCATTAGTGATGATGTTGGCGTGAGCATGAGAAGAATCTGCACGATCATTCCGCTCCAGAGCTTCCATAAGAAGAAAACATAAAAACGGTTAGTAATAAGCGGATTACGGCACTTACAAGTTTGAACTTCGAGAGTGTTAACAGCATAGTGTGAAAACACAACTCTAATTCTTACAAAGGCCTTTTCTGAATCGGAGTCCCACAAGTGAGATAACACGATGTACCGAAGTACACCTACGATTCAGATGAGTCGCTGAGGTACACCCAAGCATCACCTCACGACTGTAGACCGTTTGAGACCACTAAGCGCAATCCACGGGGAGTTGCCGAAGCGACCTGCTGTCAAGGCTGTTTGATGTTTGCCTCTCATAAATGTTCTCGACAGATTGCTAAGATCTGTGAAGGACTCGATAATGTACCACTGAAATTCTTATTGTTGAATATCAAGTGATGAAATGTCAAGTGTACCTAAGAGATCTTTTGATGAATCTCGTGGCTCTAGACTCAATTGTGCGTTTTGGTTTTCCTGAGCGGAGACTAGGGAGAGGGTCTCCTTCTTCAATACCAGCAATCTCTAAGAGAAAGCCGATAGTTTACGTAGGGTTCCCTGTGAGAATGAAACAAGCTTATGTTGAGAGAAACTTGAGTGGTTAAGAAGGTTTAGTGCATGCGTCACTGGGTCCATGACGACTTTTAATCTTCAATACCAGTGTCACTAAGTGACAACTAGTAGCATATGAATTGAACCCGGTGTCTGCCCTAAGTTGAATAATCTGGAGGGCTATTTCTTTTCACCCTTTTCTTTGCATTTCTTTTTAATTCTTCAACTCCTTCTTTCTCCGATTCTCATTTTCTCCTTTTTACAATCATACCTAAGGACTTCTAAATACTAACTATTTGTGGTGTCCTTGGGTAGATCCATCCGGATCTGGCGGATCATAGGACGGTTATTCCTAACCTTAGTCACCTTATAACTCCATGACTAACCTATGTTGCCATAAAAACCACTGTTGTGAAAAATCTCTCACAGTGTTTGTGAATGAAAAAACATTTTAGTACCACTGTTGAGATAAGATTTTGCATAAATACTCCCCCTCCACATGTGCTTAAGAGTTTTAACGGTTAAAATGCACAGTGAGGAAAGAGCGCGCACATTTTGAATTGATCAACTCAAGATAGACATTCCCCCGCGAGACACGGTTACGTGGCATAGTTAAAGAGTTGCATTGTCAGCTTTTAGGTGACAACTAGCTCTAATAACTACCTTGAAGGTGTAGACAATCCTCGAAAGGTTGTCAAACCCGTCAGAGTTCATGTTTACCAAGAGTTTCTCGAATGGTACATTCTACTCAGACAAGTCCTTTGCGAGACACGTTTACATCACTAGCGAACTAGCTTGAAATTATTACCCGTCCCGGACAAGTCTTTTCGAGTTACGAACAGTTAAGATCTCGTCAATTCATGGGTTAAGTCTATAGCACAAAGATTCATTTGCATTGTCACAACATATTTCTTATCACGTATTTTCTCCCCCTCAAAAATGGCATATAAAATGTTATTTTTGAACAGTTGAGAATAAATATGACCATTTCGAGTGTTGCGGGAAGAATGACCACTGTGAACAATTTTTGAACAAAGTTTTAATTCAAGTACTCCCCCTCAATAAGTGATATAAACGGTTGAGGTTTTGAAAATCATAAGGGAAAGTACTTGTTCTTTTGAGCAAAACCTTGAAAATGAAAGGTTTGATAGGTTTTTCTCAAAAGTAAGAAGCTTTCGCTCATTTTATAAGGATTGTGGCACGGAAGCGTACCACAGGGTCCTTTATTTACAAGTACGGGTTGTACACTATAATGTGTGCACAAGCCATTGACAGATAATCAAACGAGCAAAATCACAATCAAAAGAATACCCAATGATTACAGACGATCAGCTAGTTTCTGAGGACATTGGAAAGTCAGAATCAGAAAGTTTGGTCATCCTCCCACATAGCTCTCCAACCGTTGCATATGATCCCGATGAATCAAACATTCATCAATCCTAGTGATTAATCAACGAACATCCTTGCGATCCTTTGAATTCCATCTCTTCGTTTGAATTATACCCAACTCAATGTCCTTCAATCGATATGACAATCCATATCGAACCATCTCCAGGGTGGCGTCTTAGAACTTAGTGAATTTCATCGAAAGCCATGAAGCAAGTATGATGATTTTCACTTTGGTAGACTAACCCAAACTTGTGTTTATGAATGATTTTGAACTAAGGTTCTTGATTGATTCCGATGAAGTGTAGAATTTAGGTAAGATTCGACCCTGAGGTGAAGAACTTCAATACGCTCTTTGATTTGAAGCGTATGAAAACAAGGAGTGCAGTAATGTACTTGATCTCAATTTCGGTTGAGGTTCGGTTGGGGCTCGGTATGTCGTGATCCTCACCACCGGTGTATGTAAAGTGATCAACGGTTTTCTCCATTGGTGGTGTGGTTTCTGAATCCCTTGGTTGATCAGATGGTGGTGGTCGTGTAGCTTGTTGTGTAGTGGTGATAACCGCTTAACCATTTATCGAATCATTAGATGGAGTTGCCTTCTTAACAGATTTTGTTGTTGACATAGGTGTTTCTTATGTTGATGGAGGTGATGATTGAGATGATGATTTGGGTTTGGTGGAAGTGTCAAGAGGTGTTACAGAAGACTGTTGAGGTTTGTGTATAGGATTGTCAACTATGTAGTTGTCTGATTCCTTATTTAACTTTTCCTCTTCACTCTAGCGCTTCTTTGCCTCTTTTCGAATCATTTCCTCTTCACCACCAAATTATTATCGTGAATCTTTCATCCTTATCATGATCGTAATCTCCTTCGTCATATATTTCCACATCTTCACCATTTTTTTTTCTTGCGGTTGTATAAGCTGTTGTTGTGGTTGCTTCATTTCAACAGTTGTAGAGACAAGTGACACCCGGTCCTTATCGGGTTGATTAACCGGATCGGATGGGGTAAGAAATGTTTACAATGGATCTACCATAAGTGGAGGACTACTGCTTGACCCTCACCTTCCCACCGGGTTGATTAACCGGAAAGGTTGAAGCATGGAATTCCATCCATTTCTACTTTAATGTCTTTCGAAATTGTATTACCTCATCTATTGAATCATACTCATCATCAGGATGACTTTGTGAACATGAATTTGAATGGATGTAGCAGAAGGATGTCCACAGCAAATCTGCAAGATGATTATGAGCATATGAAGTAGTTGAAGATGACACGGAGATAGTTCTTGCCAATTGTTTTGTCATATCCAGCTTGGAATGTGTTTGCCATCGAGAGCTCAGTTGGGGCATTGATGTTTGCTTGATTTGCAGCCATTTCATGATCTGAAAGTCATTAGACAAAGAGACAGACATATGGAAACACAATGTGTTTGTATTATTCTGATTTATTATCTAATTACTTGTATGATGGTAACATGTTTATGTTAGTTACAAGTCCTAAGTCACATTAGTCCAAATGTATGAAGTTGATGTGATAAGTTACGTGAACATGTTAATTTTGAAATTTCAAAGAGCAATAATTCACTTAACACACAACATATTAACTTTTGTAAGCTTATATGAAACATCAGATATTTGTGACCTATGCGTAACATTTAACAAGTAATATATGCGTAACGGGCCAAAAAGTAGTGAACAATGGGTTATGAGTAACAAGGATCCTTATGCGTAAGAAAGGAGCTTATGCGTAGGAGTAAGCTAAAGCGTAAGACCAAGCTTAGGCGTAAGAGTTTCTTACGCGTAAGACAAGTTCAAAGGCTTTAAGCTTACGCGTAGGGAAAAGCTAGATGTTACGCGTATAGTTTACTCGTAAGAGCAAAGCTTATGCGTAACAAGCCTTGTTTACGAATATCTTTCCAAGATACACGTAATCCACTATAGACTCCTTATGCGTAAGAGCTACGCGTAAGATTACTCTTAGGCGTGACCTTTACGCATAAAGTATTCCTTAAGCGTAACGGTTTGAACACCTAAAGATTATGACATTACGAATAATTAACCTGTTAAATATAAACATGAAAACTTGATTGTAGTTAACTCCAAACATCTTTTAGATCACAAAACAAGCATAAGAACATATCAGATACACACAGAAAGGCTTAGGAGTAAAATTACTTAAACCCTAAACCTTTAATCTACGTGTAAGGGATATAGCTACACAAATCAAACAAGAATGTTTCTAGAGTGTCCTAGATGTCATATGAGTGCAATGGAACAAGATTTAACACATTTCCACCACAGAATCAAAAGATTTATGGGAGATGAACCCAAAAAAACCTAAAACTTAAGTTCATACAGTTTAGATGTTTCTGGGCTAATCTAAAGGTTCAAAAACATACATATAAACTTATTCTAACACTTTCTTGACTACCTAATAACATATCACAGAAAAGAAAAACCCTAGATGAGCGCAAGAACCCTAGAATTCAAATTAATGAAATTTAAGATTCAGGATGGTTTTGGATGATTGAAACAAGTTTAATAGAAACTAAGAAAGGTTTTAACACAACTCATTTCAATCCAAACACTTTTATGTATAAACACCCAATTGCTCGAGTGAACAATTTTCCAAAATCAGTTTAAAGAGTTTTAACCGTTGGATTTGAAAGAATTTTAGAAATCCTTGTTTATCATCTTGATTAAAAACAGTTTAGAACTTATAGATTATGAAAAACTTGAACGGATTTAGAAGATTTGATTTGGGCCGTTTGATCTTGGTGGTTTAGGAGTAAATGAATTAATTTGCCAAGTTGACACATTCAGTCCCTCAACCTTAAAGAGGTTCCAACCAAGATCCTTTAACTTCCGTTTAGGTAAGACAAAACATTTGTAAGGCAAGAAACTTCACGATACTCCCCCTCGACTTTTGAAATAATGAAATGGTTAAAACATTTGAGTCCGAGGAGAGTATATGACAAGAAACTTATCCACCATTTTAGAAGAAACAACATAATTTTGAAAACATGGAAGTACAAGGTTTTATGAAACCGAAAAATATTTACTTTCTCCCCCTCAACACTTGTTCGGGAAAAATAGTGAAAGATTTGATAGAACAAAGTGTTGACTGAAGATTTGTACTTGCGATGTTTGAAAGAATTTAGATAGAAGAATGTTTTTGAGATTTTCTGATTTTATATTTTTGTATTTTGTTTTTGAAAATAATATTTACAAAAGAGATTTTGGTGTTTGACAGGTTTTTAAGACTGTTTTAGGAGTTCATCCAATTCCTCTTGAGTCAAATACCTCATACCAATCCGGTTGACCAACTCATTAAACCTAGCGGGAGGCAAGGCTTTGGTGAGAAGATCTGCCAATTGGTATTCTGTACCCACGAAGTATAATTCAACTGTACCCTGTTCCACGTGGTCCTTGATGAAATGATAACGAAGATCGATGTGCTTTGATTTCGAGTGCTGAACTGAGTTGCACGAGATCGCAATGGCACTCCGATTGTCGCAGTACATCGGGATTCTGTCAAATACGTAACCATAGTCTTTGAGTTGTGTTCTCATCCAAATGACTTGAGCACAACACGCCGACATGGCTACATATTCTGATTCGGTTGAGGACAGCGATGTACAATCCTGCTTCTTCGATTGCCAGGACACCAGTTTGTCACCAAGAAATTTTAAGGCTCCTGAAGTACTCTTCCGTGAATCTAAGCATCCTGCGTGGTCAGCGTCTGAAAAGCGATTAGTTCAAAACCAGAATCCTTCGGATACCGATTCCCAAATTAATGGTTCCCTTGATGTATCGGAGGATTCTTTTAGCCTCAGAGAGGTGGGTTTCAGTTGGTCGTGATTGATAACGAGAGCAAAGATATACGGCAAAGACAATATCAGTCGCTAGTTGTTGGATACATGAAAGACCCAATAATACTACGGTATTTTGTAGGGTCCACCAATTTCCCATGTAAATCAGCGTCTAGCTTCTTGGTATGAGCCATGGGTGTGGCATAAGTGTCACAGGTTTTCATTCCAAATTTGTTTAACAATTCAAGGGCATATTTGGACTGACTCAAGAAAATACCACGGGGTGATTGATGAACTTGCAGTCCGAGAAAGAACGTGAGTTCACCCATCATGGACATTTCAAAAAATTTCTTCATTAGTTTTGAAAAAGCGATTGAAAACTTTTTATGTGTAGACCCAAGAATGATGTCATCCACGTAAATTTGAACAATTAAGATATGTGGCCCGTGATATTGTGTAAAAAGAGTAGGGTCGACCGAACCTTTGGTGAAATTATTAGCAATGAGGAAAGATGATAGCTTATCGTACCATGCCCGAGGAGCTTGTTTGAGACCATAAAGAGCTTTGTTGAGTTTGTAGACATAGTTCGGGAACTCGGGATCAACGAATCCTTCTGGTTGGCTGACATAAACCGTTTCTTTCAGTTGTCCGTTGAGAAACGCAGTTTTGACATCCATCCGATAGACCGTCATATTCATATGAGCCGCGAACGCTAGAAATATCCGAACAACCTCAAGACGAGCAACCGGAGCAAAAGATTCTTCAAAGTCTATTCCCTCTTCCTGACGATAACCCTTAGCCACCAGATGTGACTTATTTCGGATAACATTTCCTTCAAAGATCCAATTTGTTTTTCCAAATCCATTTGAGACCAATGACGTAAACCCCTGATGGTCTTTCAACCAGTTCCCATGCTTCAAGTCGTTTGAATTGGTTGAGTTCTTCTTGCATAGATTATATCCAGTTGTCCTTTGTCATTGCGTCTTGGATGTTTTTAGGTTCAGATTGGCAGACAGTGAGTGCATAAATGCAATGTTCACCGTCTGTGAGAAGACGTTGTCTCGTAACGACTGGTTGATTCGGGTTGCCAATAATGTTTTCCAGAGGATGGTCTTTCGTCCATCTATGTGTGGAGGGTTGATGTTGGTATACATTGTGCAGATTTTGAGGATTCAAATGGTTTGTTGATGATTCCGCGACATCAGGTGCAACAGTGTCATTAGAAAACGGGTTAAAGAACGCATTTGGATCAAAATCTGCAGGTGGTGGTACTTCATTCGAATATCACCACCGGTTCATCATTGTTGGAAGCGGTTTGTTCAACTGTTGTGTTGGAGTCAACTTGTGGTGCTTCTTCAACTGTAGTTGTTGTAGCAGTGTATCGGTATAAGAGTATTATCGTTGAGCAGCCGGAAATAGCGGATACACTGAGCACGCTCATCAATATCGCCACCGAACACGGAGCAAATAACCTTTCCATTTGTTGACGAGTAAAAGGGGGCTTTGTTCATGATGATGGGGTTTGGGGAAAGTTTAAGCGGTTGTGACCGGGTTCTAAGCTATTATACTCAGAAGCCATCTCCGTAAGTTCATCAAAATGAGCATGAATCGCTTCCATCACCTGTTTTGTACGACGATTCCAGATTCGGAAACCTTTTGAATTATCACAGTATCCGATAAAGACTCCAATGTCAGCCTTTGCTTTGAGCTTTCCAAAGTCATCACGATCATTATTCGGATAGCAAAGAGATCCAAATACATGAAAGTGTTTGAGATTCGGTTTTCTGTTGTGGACAAGCTCAAAAGGTGTTTTGTTGTGGCGCTTTGTAATCATAGAACGGTTTTGAGTATAGCATGCGTAGATACATTCGCCCATAAGTAACTGAAGTTTAGCATTGATTAACATTGTTCTTGCAGCTTCCACTAACGTTCGGTTTTGTCTTTCAACAACTCCGCTTTGTTCTCGGTGTATGCGTGCAATAGATGTCTGATGTTGAATTCCCACTTTCTCATAAAATTCACGAAGAGTTTGATTAACAAATTCAGTGCCTCTATCTGTTCTGATTAGTCGAACGGTGTTTCGTAGGTGAACTTGTATTTTCGTGAGAAAGGTGATGATCATCTGTGGAGCTTGATCTTTGCTTCGAAGAAAGTAGACCCAAGTCCAGAGTGAATAGTCATCAACAATTACTAAGATGTAGCGTTTGCCATTGATCGTTTGCACGCGCATCGGGCCACACAAATCCATGTGAAGAAGATGAAGCACATGCTGAGAGCTGTGTTCCACCTTTGAAGGAAAGTGAGCACGAGTGCTTTTGCCTTGTTCACAAGTTGAGCAAAGGTGATCTTCAGAATACCGAAATCGTGGGAGTCCTTCAACTAGTTTGTGTCGAGCAAGGTTGGTGATGGTTTGAAAGTTTAGATGTGAGAGACGACGGTGCCATAGCCAGGATTTTATTAATGTTGCCTTTGAAAGTAAGCAGATGGGAGAAGAAGCAACCATGTCTTGCATAGAGATAGTGTAAAGACTTGAATTACGCGAGCCAGACATAAGGTCGTTTCCTTGTAGATCACGAATGAAACAAGTTCTCCCTGAAAGCAACCTCCAAATCTCCATCACAGAACGACCTCCTCAAAACAGATTGTGACCGAGGCCTTCCACATAATAACCCCTGCTAATTTCGATGTTCCCATTGATATAGTCTCCGTAGCCCATGATAGCTGCGAAGTGATCATTCTCGAACCGACAGTGCCAATGAACTTTGCAATAAAGTTTGATAACAGTTTAAGGTTGCTTGTCATGTGTCGGGAACATCCGCTATCAACAATCTAGAGAATGATCTGTAGCACCTGCATTACACATGCAGGCGACACGGATGAAATAGAAGTAGATGTGGAACCCGAAATGTTAGAGGGTTCCGTAGCCGTTATAGTAGATATACACACATCAATAGCTTTAGGTATCCACTTAAATCCTAGTGTGTTATATATCCATTTCCGCCATCTCCAACTAGTATTTGCTTTAGTCTTAGTGAATGCACTAGGTGGTACTATATTCCTAGGAGGTGAAACCGAGCTGAGGGACAGCAAAGCGTTTTCGAGAATCTAAAGAGGCGGTCTACCAAGCACAGACTTAGAAAGATTATTGGGCCTAGAGGTATTCCGGTTCTTAGGATTCCTTAAACGAGAGATGATAGCTTTAGCAACGCATTTGTCATGACAATCAGAATTCATACTTTTACGACAAATAACACAAGGTGCATCGATGAATATCAAAAGTACTTAACGGTTTAGCATTCGTTACATCACTATTTCTATTACATGTGCCAGACGCAATATCTATAGTGGAAGCAACGTGAGTCTTTTTCATAGTCCTAGGGTGTTCTTCTACTTTAGCATTCCTTATTGATCTTTTCTTAGGTCGCAACTTCCTATTCTTCGATGTAGTGCTCCTAGGTTGTGAAGTGCGGACGTTTGGAAAAAACGCAACTAGTCCTGTTTCAATAGAAGGAAGCACGTTAGCAACTTGTGATTTGGCAGCAGTGATTCTAGGTTCATGAGTACTAAGTGTTATTGGGGCTAATCTCTTAATGATGGTTGGCGGAAGTTGTTCATACTTTCCTAACATTTCTCTTAACTTGAAGATAGTGTGAATCAGATCTTGATTTTTAGAGCGAATGTTACCAAAGAAAATGCATAACTTCTTTAGTGTGTGCAAGATAATGATCAAGTTCATTTGATGCTTCATCACGAGTCTTTTGAGTAAATCAAATATGACACCATATTCCTTTTAACTTTTACAAGTTCTTGTTCATATTTTGAGATTTGATACTTAAAAGACACGTTTTGATCATCCAGTTACTCAATTTTAGGATCGTAAGATTTTGCACGAACGGGTGATTTTGTGTTGAAAAGCAAGTTGTTGATCGTGAATATCTTTTTGACACCAATTAAGACGACGTATTGCATTTGAAAGTTCGTTTGACAATCGCTTGTTTTCAACTTTTAAGGACTCGACCGAAGCACATTATCGTGTTCTCAACATTTACCACGTAATCAACAGTATCGCAGAGGTATGATCAAATGCATATGACAAAGAATTCAATAACACAACATTATGGACATCAGCACAGATGACATCTTCCAAGAGTCGATCAACATTTTCTTTTTACGTTTAGTATTAGAAATAGATGTTTCGTTTTCTCAAAACGACCTTCATCAATCCAAGTTTCTTATGAAAGTCCCTTTCCCAAGACAATGCACAACTTTTCAAATTTTAACATTTGGTAAAAGATTTTTCTTAAAAATGTCTCTTTGTTCTCGCGCCAGAGGCGATTGAAAATGTTGAACTTTGATTTTCGAATGATATTCTATCTCATGTTGTAAAGTTTTGAGGTCAGCCATGAAAAGGTCAAAATATCGAAGAATTTTGCGATTTTATGGTTTTGAGTTTACTTCATCGATGGAAGGTAAAGGACCATAAGTTTGTGCATAATCTAGGTTGGGATTATCATTAGAAGACTCGACGTTTTATGATAATCCTTGGTGTGTTAGAAGAATCCGTTGGTGTGACAAAAGTGACCGCTTTTGAATAGTTAAAAGGTTTGTTGTAAACAACTTTTTCTAATTTTGATCGACTCTCGTCTTCTGCATCTAATTCCTCTTGACGATGAGATTTAACAACACTCATAATGTAATTATCAATTTTATATTCTGACCGAAACTTCAGGATTTGGTTTGAATGCTTTGGTTGAAAGCTTAGGTTTGTAATCAGCAAGATTCGGTCCATATCCATTTGGATTGGGTTTTAAAGTAAACTTTTCAATGGCTGTGACCGAATCGCCATGTTTATAAACAACAATTTTAAACTCTCTAAGTTTGTTTTGCAAGACGATGATTTCTTCAAGATGATCATCTATTCGTTTCGTTGAATGCTTTTTGTATGCAGAGAACTATTTTTGACAAGTTAACAACTCAGCCTTAGCTTTTTGATTTTCCAAGGTGAGAGCGTTAATTTGCTTTTTATATTCATGTTTCAGTTGTTTTATTTCAGACAACAAAGCATTCTTCGCGGCTAGATCACGATCTGTCTTTCTAAATATTTTTCGTTTTGATAAGATTTGGCAAAGGCTGCTTCAAAACCGTTTTCACGTTTCTCTTGAGTTTTGAAAAAGTTGAGTTGCTTTTGTAAACATTCAAAATCCTTGGTTAACAATGCATTTTTGCATTTCAAGTCGATTAATGGCATGACATTTTTCCACTATGGTCTGTTGGTCTTGTATTAAACGAGCAAAATCCGGATGAGGCAAAAGTTCGGCGTGTTCAACGTGAGTCTCAACATGATCATTTTTGAGATCCTCAAGTATAACCACGGAGTCAATTTGATTATCAAGGGAAACCATTTGGTCATCTTGATCGTCAAATATAACTACGGGTCTAGTTGAAAATCGTCGGAATGAGATGTGGACGACTCATTTTGAACATTCCGAGCCTTGGGATTTAGATGTTGGCGGAGATATGAGATCAGAGATAAATATGGTTTGTTCGGTACCTGAGACAAGCCATCAGTGTCATACACTGGGCCTGTGTCACTCATGCGTAACTCATGCATATTAGCCATCAACATAACAGCTGCATTGGCCCGCAAGTCCTCCATATCATCATCTGAGTCAGCATTTGCCATAAAGCTTTGTTCTTTGTCTGTGAGAGATCCACCAGCCTTCATCCTTAAGAGCCAAAAGAAGAGCCTCTTTGAAATAAGCACTGCCCCTAGTCCTTGGCTTTGGGCATGCATTAGCCAGTGTCCCTTCTCATTGCAGTTGTAGCATCGAAGACCATTCAACCCATTCTGAGCATTTTCCTGTTCCACCACTGGAGCTCGATTGTTATTCCTACCCACAAAATTAAACCCTTGACCACCGCCCATCTGACGACCATAACCACGATTCTCAACTTCAACTCGTCCATTGTTCACAACAGCTTGATTCCTTGTATTAGATGAGGAACGAATACGGTTGTTGGATTTGTTGGTATAACGGCTAAAGGCATTAGCAATCATAGCAAATCCTTGTTGCAGTGCTTCGAACGGATCAGATTCCTCATTAGCTTCACTGACAAGTGCTTGAGCATTGTTGTTGTTGTATGGAACCAATTGAGTTTGGTGAGATTGAGGCTGTGAAGGATCATGTGGTGTGATTGTAGCAGTTGGTTGAGTTGCTGGTGGAGGAGAATAATTGTTTTGAGCATATAGGGCAAGTTGTTGATTTTCCGGATGTGTCGGTGGAGCAATTTGAGCACGGAAGAATCCTTTCCCTATCAACTTCCTTTTCATGAGGCTTCAAGTAATCGTACAACAATCCATATGTAGAATGATGCAAATTCTTCGCTTGACGGAGAAAAATGACATACTTCTCCCATTCAGGACCAAGACTACTCAGAAACTTAGTATTCACTGCGATTCTTGGCATGATGATGTTGTGTTTATCCAAATCATTGATGATGTCTGAAAAACGATGATGATAGGACTCTAGTGTCTCTCCAGATTCAATCATGAAGTGTTCATAAGCCAAGTAAATTTTGGATTCCAAATCCTCCCGATTGAGTCTGAGCCTTCCATAAGAAGATGAATATGATCCCACATTTCCTTTGCAGTCTTTTGAGCATCAACACTTCTAAGAATTGGGTTAGGTAATCCTAAGAGGATGTATTGCATTGCAAGTTCATCAGCTTCATAGTGTAGAAGTTCTTGAGGATTTAAGTCTGCAACAGTAGCAATGTTTGATTGTTCATCTCTTGTTGGAATAGCATTTGGATCTCCGGGTACAATGACAGTAGGCATCTCAAATGGACCTTCCAAGATAACCTTCTTTAAGAACTTTCCATGTGGCTTCTTCAGATCACAAAACCTAAAGAACCTTATCACCCATTGATCGTAGTTTCCTGGAGAGAGCATTGGAGGTCTATCAAGTGATCCAGCCTCATGAATTGATTGTTGGCTGCTTAAAGCTTCACACATCTTTGCAAACCAAGTGGGTTCCTTCATAGTGTTCCTTGATGGATGTTGATTGAATTCATTTGTGTAGGGTTGAACTTGAAGACTTGGTGGTGGTTGAACCATTTGAGGTTGTGGAATTGCAGCAAGTTGTGGAGTATGTTGTTGATTAAATTGTTGTTGATAAATTGCTTGTTGTTGATTCCATTGTTGATGTTGTGGACTTAATTGTTGTTGACGTTGAGGATAAGTGTAAGGGAAATAGTTAGAGTATGGTGGTTGTGACATGTTGATAAACTTGTGTTGGTAAAAATGGATCTTTGTAGTCGAATGAACCTTTGTTGATGAAGTATCCTTAGGCTTAGAAATCACAATAGCCAAGTAGCACTTATGCGTAAAAACACCAAAGTTACGCGTAACAATCAAGAGTTACGCGTAGATTTAGCTTACGCGTAAGTAGGAAAAGACGCTAAAGTTATGCGTAGACACAAAGTTAGGCGTAGAAAGTTAGGCGTAGGATTATCTTATGCGTAAGACTTGGCTTAGGCGTAAGATGAATCTTAGGCGTAGGATTTCTACGCGTAAGCTTTATGCTTATGCGTAATTTTAGGGTTTTATCCCAAGTGATCTTTTACACTTCACAGTGCAAAAGATATCCAAAGTCGACGTATTTTCAGGCTTATCCAAGCAAGAAAACACGGAGTAAACCACGAAAACGAAGATCAAACCAAGGAAAAAGTTACGCGTAAGATTAGGGTTTTCTTACGCGTAGACTTACTCGTAAAAATGAAGATGTCCAAATTTGTTTCTAAACCAGATTTTTGTTATGGAATAGCATTAATAGTACCAAAATAACACAAAAGTGTGAACCTTGATGAACCAAAATAGCTAAACGGGTTACGCGTAGAACTTCACCCACGAACAAAAACAAGCTTAAAAACTTAGATCCACACGTAAAGATTGAAACTTTTTGCCAAAAACAAGTATTTTAACACCTTAAAACATTGAAAGTACAAGAATCTTGGATTAAAAAGTGTAAAAAACGAGTTTTTATGCGATCCAAAGTGTTAACCACTTTTACGCGTAAGACCTAAAACAAAATACTTCAAAAACGAAAGTGTTAACCCAACTATTTGGCGATTGATACCACTGTTAGGTCACTAGATTTACAACACAAGCTTACAAGAAAGATAGAGAGGCGATTGAACAATAAACCAAACACACACACACGAAATACAATGACCGGTTATGCGTAGATGTATGTGAAAGGAAATAAATTTGAACAACCAACCTTCAAATGAAGGTTATTACATAGTATTTATAGGAGGGAAGCTAGGGCAACACTCCTAGTCCCTTCCTTTCTCCTATGGGCTTGGGCCTAAGCTCATGGGCCTTCTACATCAGCTTAAGGCTAATGACAAACATAAAGGCCATAATAAGCTAACTATTACATATGAGTAACTAACACTTGAATAAGGTTTAGGAGTGATTCCAACAGTTCAGCTGCTGGTGGCTTCTCAAACATACGTTTGAGTTCATCTAGCATGCTCATAGGCGGATAGTGCTCAAATTGTTTTTGCAATTGAGCAGACATCCCCGAAACCATTAGACACGCCACATCATTGTGCTTCTCATATTCAACACGATATGCCTCTTGTTCAAGAGCAGTAGCCGTATTTAGAGGAGCATCAGGCAGAGGTGTAGTCAAAATTTCAACCCTTTTGGCAACACGAAGGATGATCCTAAGTGAACGATGATAATCATTGAAATTAGGGCCAGTCAACTTGTCTCTTCCAATCATATCTTTGAAAGCAGCACTCATTAAGCTCATAGTGTTTTTAGGTTGATGAGCCATCTATAGAAAAAGTTCAAAAAACCATAATTAGTATTTTGATAATTTTCCTTTTCAATAAACAATTAAATACCCAAGGTTCATATTCATATAACCAATTAATTATTATTGAAAACTAGGATCCAAATTTTCATAATTTCATCACGTCGTTGATCGCTAGTAATGAACCTTATACAAAGTGGTAGAGCTTTTGCTCAATTGCCAATTTCATGTTTCACCATATCAATCGCCATGTAAACATGTTTTATCCCATCTTATGCCTTGAGTTTTCAGTTTTCACCGCTTAACTCAATTAAGTTGTCCAACTTAAGAAACTGCAAAATCGTCCATGCCCGTTCTCACGACACGTGGACATTTTACCCTTCGATTACGATCTAAGTCACGTTCTCACGCAAATAAAAGGTAATCTTAGGTGTTTCTGTTTCACTTGATGGCATATAACTTAAATTAAGGGTAATAATTTTTGATGTTAAATCAAATATGTACAAAGATGTCATGCATTCATCTTCGTAGCATAGGTTTTATTAAAACATTTATATCCTTGTTTTAATGGTTTAAGCTTTTCATCATCAAACTTTGATCGAGGTATTGGATGACCAATTAAAGAATCACCTTAATTACCACTATATCCTACTGCTGCATGAGTCATAAGACCCAAGTTATTCGGATAATTACCACTAAAGTGGCGCGTAGAAATTAAAGTAATTCACCCTTAAGATTTAATGCACACTTATAGGAATACTTGGTAGCTCCATTAAGACGCACAAACGAGCGGAGAATTAGGTCAGCGCGAAGCATATTACATACCCTCATCTTTAAGGTCACAATTTAATGCGTACCAACCTTATACCCATCACACAGTTTGTCATTTATGGGTGAGCCGTTCTAACTATTTGTGCAAAAAATCAATCAATTAAACGATTACGATTACTATGCTTAAAAAATACATGTTTCACTATTGTTTAGGTCAGTTTATTTTTCTTATAAAAATACCCTTGTTACACATAACAAACAAGCAAGTATTTAAAAAATAAACAAATAAACAATTAATGCATAACAAATAATAAGTCATGCATATCAAATAGCCACATGCAAACCTTTTGATAAATCCTATTAATAATCAATACTAGATCTGTCAATATGTATATATTTAATTAAGACTTTCACCCATTTTCAGCTATGTACAAGGTGGGCCACATTCATCGATTCATCGATTGCGTAAGTCAAAATTAAACATTTACCACATAGCACATAATTGATTAATTAATAATTATTGAGGTCTTCCCCAATTTAAGATCTATCATAATATTTAGTGTATATCACTTAATCAAGAAAGACATACAATAAAAGCAGATCCATGATAAAACATGTAGATAATTATCATGGATATAAATTACACTTAACAATTAATGCAATTAAGCAGAGTTACGCAATACACATAAAATTGCATGCATCCTAGGGTTTCTAATCCAATTAAAACTTAAGTTTACAAAACCCTAATTAGGGCACCAAAAAAACGCCCCCCCCCCCTAATAAATTAGGGTTTAGGTTTTGCAAACCCTAGATGTACGCATACAAATAATAACACACTCATGTTTATTTTATTTATGTGTTTCAGTAATTAATTACTTGTTATACAAGGCTCGTGATGCCACTGTTGAGTTTATAATACATGATATACAATAAAACATGTAGACATCAAGAGTACACAGCGGAAGACTAAAGATCATAACAAATAAATTAATTAACTGAATAGATGCGTAACATACCTCTTGTAATTGGTAGATCTCTTCAATGAATGTGACAAAGTGGTTTAACGAGTTATCCCTTACCGTTTTATAACTCAAACCAATTGGTGTAAGAATAGTGTCTTACAACCACGTTCTTGTACACACGAATTAACAAACGAATTAAAAGATTGCTAGATCTACAAAACTTTGTTTTAGAAAAACAAAACCAAACACCCAATAACAATGTGTGGCCGATTTATGCAAGAGAGAAAGACAAGAAACTTTAGGTTAATGTGTGTGCACAAAAGCAATGAAAAACCATTAACCCTAGCCTTGTTTATATAGTGTTCTAAAATCTTTGGGAACAAGTTAGGGTTAGGGTTGTGAAACCCCCCTTATGGCCGGCCATGAGAAGCCCCAAAAGAGATTCCCGTATCTTTTCCTTTTTAAGATTTTACACTATAAGTCCTTCTCTTTACAGTTAACGGTCGTTAGTCATTTTCTGTTAAATACTTAACGATCGTTAGACGAGTTTTGTATAACAATTAATCGTAATAAATTAACATTAATTATTAACTTTAATTCTCATTCGTAATGTGTGCAATCCCGTGGTCACGAGTTCGAATCCGGACATTTACGTATTTGTAAATTATATACATTTCCAACAGAAACAGTAAAAATAATATGGAGTGGCAATACATCAGTACTTGACCATGGTGACCATATTGCCCTACATCAAGTTCTTAAATGATCACGTATGGAGACGAGGAAAGATTTTCGAATGCTTCAAGAACCTTATTTTAGCTCGAAAGTTATTGCTACCGGTTTCTGGTAACCACCTTCCACCCGTTGGCCGCAACAAATAAATAAATAGAAACATTGTTCCATAAGTTTCATTGTTTTGATTTGTGGTATTGTGGTGGTGGCGGTATGGTGGAGTGATTAAGGTTAGAGGTTGAAGAAGAATGGTGAGGTAGTAGAAGGGGTGTTTGGGTTAATGTACGTTGTAGAGTGTTAGAAAATATTTGTTAGGTGTTTAGACAAGAAAGGACGAAAAGGCCTTTGCAACTAATGGAACAATTAACAAACGTTACCAAAAAATATCATGAGCACAATTAATAGCCGGTGTAATTTACTCTAAAAGATAATACAAGATGCTACAAAGTATAAGAAAAACAAACATTTAAACTAAACTTATTTACTTAATCAGCTAAAATCTGAAAAACACACCCGAAACAAGTTTTCCTTAGCATATTACCAAGGAAAACTCAATGCCGATGAGTTTTGAAAATATTAGCCGACCTACCTTGTATGCCACCCTTCCCTTCCTATTTATTAAAAACTTCCTATAGCTACTCGCCTCCACAGAGAAATGTGGGATGACTGAACCCCAACTCATTTTAACAAAAACAGAAATTTCCATTTTTTTTACAAAACAATCACCAAAAACTTGAAGGAATTGAGACATATCATGTGTGCCTAATCCGAAATAAAATAGTGAAACCCAACTTAATTATCATTTGTCAACCTGCCCACTAAGAAGTGCAGATTTTTAATAAAAAATGCAACAAACTATGCTTAATTAGTGGCTAACATGAACGTTTATAGTTACTTGTTTGGTGTGCTTACAATGTACTAGAATGTAAATTTAAAGATAAGGAGGTCATTTGGTACCAAAGGTGGAACTTCTAGGCTGCTGCTGCTGCTACTTGATAGGGTTGAAATTGTGTTTATCATTCTTAAATTGACTTCATCTTTGCGCCTCGGCTATGACGCATAACAACGGTTTGATATTTGTGAATGTTAGCTTAGCAAATATAAGCTCTTACTAATGTTTGAATAACTTAATGGCGTATACTTTATTATAAGGTTTTAGTTCATTTACAAACCAAAGTTAGTTCAAACGTTTTAGCTTATTTGCTAATTATCATAAGTTAATTGAAACACGCAATAAAGCCGTGTGAGCTTATTGATAATAAGTTAGGACTAAAAATAAGATTCAACTCCCTTAAACATCAATATAAAGCTATTATGAGACCGGTTACTTATAAAGGGGACCAGGTAATGTAATATTTGGCTAAAAGCTTAATAGTCAAATAAAGAGGTTGCTTTTGGAGTTCGGTTATCCTTCGTTATTATAAGCTAAATTGAAATAATACCGTAGACGATAGTGTTTAAATTCGTTTATTTAATTTTTTTATTTTTTATTTTTTATTATTAAAATAAATAATAAAAAAATCCTCATTATTGTAATTCATTTATTAAGGGTTATGTTATTTTTTTTATTCTTTTTTTTCACGTCAAATTAGTGGATAGTTCAGCTTCTTTAGATAAGACAAATACTATATTAGTAAAAAACCAGTCAACTTAACACCCAACTTATTAAAGTACACGGTATGGGGACGAACAACTCGCCAAACGCACAAAAATGAACGAATGGCGCCGCCATCCACCATACCATTGTTTTCGTCATTCGCTCGCCAAACGACCATCAACCATTCGAATGGCTCACGCCATTCGAAATATAATCTTTACTTTATTCATTTTTTTAATCAAAAGTGAGTAGATATATGTAACGGTAAAAAAAATTCAAAATACTCCATTTCACCTATTAAAATAACCAGATCTTCTCTTAAATCAACCACAACACAATCAATTCACCCAGCCAACCACCCCTTGGTGAAATCTTTTATTAAACTGAATAGACAAGAAGATGAGTCCACAAAGCGTGTGCTCACCAAACAAATACACAAGACAAAGATAATCCCCTTCAAAAGGGTTCTATCTATCTCACTACAAATATATGAATACACTAGATCCTCACTACAACTCTCAACACAACCTAATACTCAATAAAACTGATCAAGATGATTAGAGTTAACCAACACCAATAATACCAGACCACACTTGAGAGAAAGAGACTGCAACTTTTGTGAGAGAGAAACGATATGTGAAAGATATCTCCAGTCTAGGGTTAAGACCAGCTTATATACCAGCTGAAAATACACAATAACCCCTCAAGATATAAAACCTGCTATTAACAGCCAAACATACAAACATTAGAACATTTTGACAAAACAAGCCCTTTGACTTAAAAGTCAAATATGAGCTTGATACCAAACATGAATATTTCAACACCCCCTCTCAAGCTCATGGCTTGAACAAATCTATTAGACCAAGCTTTTCACAAAACAGCTTGTGTTGAGAAACACTCAATCCTTTAGTAAAAATATCTGCAACATTATTAGCAGAAGCAACCTTCAAGGTTTTAATAACACCTGAAGCTACTTTCTCTCAAACAAGATGTAAATCTATCTCACAGTGTTTGGTTTTTTCATGAAAAACAGGATTAGCGGCAATCTGAATAGCAGAACTGCTATCACAAAATAAACTTGCAGGTAACAAATCTTCAATACCCAAATCTTTAAAAATTTTAATAATCCAAATAAGCTCACAAGTAGTAGATGCAAGACATCTATACTCAGATTCAGCAGAAGACCTAGAAATAGTAGCTTGTTTTTTACTTTTCCAAGAAATCAGATTATTGCTAAAATAAACACAAAAACCAGAAACTGATTTCCTAGAAATAGGACACTTAGCCCAATCTGCATCTGAATAAGAATAAAGATTAAGACTCTTTCCATACACAAACTGAATACCTGTACCAGGAGCTTGTTTTAAGTATCTCAAAACTCTAAGTGCATCAGTAAAATGAGAGTTAAGAGGAGCATGCATATGCTGACTTAGACAATGAACTGCATAAAAAATGTCAGGCCTAGTAACAGATAAGTAAATAAGCTTTCCAACCAATTTTTGATACTCAGTCATATTAGATAGAAATTTATCATTTTCAGTTTCAACATGACTCAAAACCACATTCTGTTGCAAAGGAGTAGCAGCAGGTTTACAAGCCAACAACCCATATTCAAGTAACAAGTCCAAACAGTACTTTCTTTGAGAAAGACAAAGACCAGATTCACAATTTAAAACTTCAATTCCCAGAAAATATTTCAGAGGACCAAGATCTTTGATCATAAACTTTGAATTTAGAAATCTTTTAAACTTCTCAATCTCACTAACATTATTACCAGTGATGACAATATCATCCACATACACCAATAATGCTAGAAAAACACCATCACAGTCTTTAGTGTACAAAGAGTAATCATTAAGACTTTGTTTAAAACCATTTTCCACCAAAGCAGTGGTGAGTTTTTCATTCCACTGCCTAGGAGCTTGTTTTAGACCATACAAAGACTTATTCAATTTACAAACTCTAGTTTCATTTTTATCATAATAACCAGGGGGAAATTGCATATACACATCTTCATACAAATCTCCATATAAGAAAGCATTATTAACATCCAGTTGAAACAAAGGCCAATTGTTAGAAACAGATAAAGCAATAAGACACCTGACAGTCACCATTTTAACAACAGGACTAAAAGTTTCTTCATAATCAATACCTTCCCTCTGGTTATAACCCTTAGCAACAAGTCTAGCTTTATATCTATCAACTTCACCAGTGGATTTGAATTTGATTTTCCAAATCCACTTGCAACCAATAGCAAATCTACCATTAGGTAACTCACACAGCTCATAAGTATTATTCCTATGTAAAGCTTCCATTTCAGAATTCATAGCATCTTTCCACATAGGATTTTGAATGGCCTCAGAAAGAGATTTAGGTTCACTAGATTTATTTAGAGTAGTAGAGAAACACAAATTAACTCTAGACAGACTGGAATAAGACACATATTTCTCAAGACCATACCTCACATTACTACCAACAACAAAATCATTAAACCTAACAGGTTGAGTTCTAGTTCTGCTAGACCTCCTAGTACTTGGTGGTGCTTCCATTTGAATATTTTGATCCTCACCAATGAAAACATTTTGGTTTATGCCCTCAGAGGTGATATTATCATCTATCTGGGTTGCTGTGGTTGCACCTTCTTCATTAACAGTGTTACCACTGTTATCTGAAGATGCCATACCACTACCTTCCTCATTAGAAGGGCCCCCCTCTTCATCGTAGGGACTTTCAGACCCATAGACATAAAAAAAATTCAAGTTATCTACTCCATTATCATCAAAGTTTGGTTGAGAATTATTAAATTCAGTATTTGATTTACCAAAATCATTTGAAGGTTTATGAAAAACATTTGATAACTTCATTTTAAAAGGAAACACAGTTTCATAAAAACTGACATCTCTTGAATAAAAAACAGATTTACTATCCAAACCATACAACTTATAAGCCTTTTTCATACTTGAAAAACCAATTAAGACACATTTTTTAGATTTAGAACCAAACTTATCATGTGAACTTAAAACAGTAGAGTAGCACAGACATCCAAAAGATCTGATATGAGAGAGACTATGATCCTTACCATACAATAAAAATAAGGGAAGCACCAGACAAGACAGAGGAGGGAAGCCTGTTAATAAGATATACAGCAGTTAAGACACATTCAGGCCACATATTCAAGGGAATCTCCCCCTGAAACATAAGACTCCTAGCAACATTAAGAAGGTGTCTATGTTTCCTCTCAGAAATCCCATTTTGCTGAGGAGTATAGGCACAAGAAGTTTGATAAATCATCCCTAATTCAGAAAAAAGAGTGGATAATTGACTATTTACAAATTCAATCCCATTATCGACCTTATGATCTTAACTTTTTATTAAACTGTGTAAAAACAAGTTTTATAAAATTTGTAATATGATCACAAACTTCAGTTTTTGACTTCAGAAGATAGACCCAAACAGCCCTACTAAAATCATCAACCAAAGTCAAGAAATACTTAAAACCTTCTTTACTAGTAACCTTATAAGGACCCCAAACATCACAGTGAATAAGATCCCCAACAGATTTAGACTTATGTTCACTTAAAGGAAATGGTTTTCTAGTTTGTTTGGCCTTGTGACACACATCACAAGGAGAAAGATGATTCACCTTTTTAAAACCAATTTTATTACCCAAAGTAGTCAAGACTTGATCAGCAGGATGACCAAGTCTTTGATGCCATAACTCATTAGAAACATGACAAACAAAGACAGAATTACACATAGCAAGATTAGACTCACCACAATCAGTTTCATCAAACAAATATAGACCAGCAAAACACTACCGGTCCCACAATTTTGCCCAGTTTCAAATCCTGAATATAACATTTATGCTCATCAAAACCAACAAAGAACTTACTGTCCTTAATCATCTTATTAACAGATAACAGACTAACATTATACTCAGGAACAACAAGAACATCAAACAAAACCACACCAGAAGTGAGTCTAAGACTACCAATAGCAGTAATATTAGCAACAGTACTATTAGGGTGACCAACAGTTAACTTGAGACTAGAAATATGAACAACATTAAACATATTTTTGGTAGAATCAGTCATATGCTGATTAGCACCAGAATCAATAACCCATCCTAAGGTAACATGATATTTCTCCTAACTAGACTTAGCACAGAAAAACCTCTCAATATGCAGATTAAACATCACATTATTATTGAAGAAGGTGGGAGATATACCTGCCATACTTGCAGAACCATTAGCAGAAGGTTTTTCATTAATGAGACTTAAAAGTTTCATCATTTGATCATTAGTGAAAGAACCAGTCATAGAACCAGAAGTAGATGGTTGAAACACATCTGCATTATTAGCATTAAACTTTTTGACAACAGCATATTGTTTTGACAGATTAGGATTCTTTTTAAAACCAGATGGATAGCCATTCAACTCAAAACATCTATCAATAGTATGCCCAATTAAACTACAATGTTTGCAAACCAGATTAGGATTAGGTCCCCTATTACCAGTATTATTGTTACTATTACCATTTCTCCTAACAAAGTTGTTATTAGAGTTGGAATTGTTATTAGTCTTAGCAACAAAAGCAGCAGGTTGAGTCTTACTATTAGAACCAGAAATAGGGTGAAGACCTCTATGAGATTCCTCTCTAGAAACCACATTAAAAGCTTCTTTAACATCAGGCAAAGGGTCCCTAGCAAGAATGTTACTCCTAATAGGTTGATACACATCATTTAAACCCATAAGAAACTGCATGAGTCTAACAAGTTGATTATGTTTCAAAATTCCCTCATGAGCAGCACAAGTACAAGCAGGTAACAAAGTTAAGGTATCAAATTCTCTCCAAAGAGAATTTAACTTATGATAATAATCAGGCACAGACAAATCACCTTGCTTCAGAGAGTTAGTCTTATGAATCACATTAAAGATAACAGAACCATCAATTTTATCATAAGTTTCCTGTAATTCATCCCAAACTTCAGATGCAATTTCAGAGTAAACTTGACCTAAGTACAATTCAGAAGACAAAGACCCAAGAATCCAACCAAGAACTATAACATTACATCTTTCCCACTGCTGGGAAAGAACTACACTAGTAACAGGTTTAACACAAGTACCATCAACAAATCCCATTTTATTTTTACCTTTCAAAGCAATTTTCATAGCAGTAGACCACATTTTGTAATTATCAGATCCATTGAGTTTAAAATGCACAATAGGAATATTAGAATTATCACTAGAATGCAAGTAGAGAGGATTACCAACATCCAAAGAACTAATGAGAACTTCACCCATAATGAACCAAGAAATAAAAGAAACAGATAGCGAAACCGACAAATACTAAAGAATATCGAACAAAACTACCAAGAACACTTAAAACAGCAACAATACTACCAATAATACTAAAAAACAACCACTATACTATCACCGAACACTAAAACTCACACCAATTCTATGAAGCACCAAGTCTTACACCTATCTATGGGAAGAGCAGGTTTCCGTACCTCTCAAGGAGGCAGGTCAAGAAGTTACCCACGAGTTTGCGGTGTAAAAACTAAAGTACTCAAAGAATTAAAGAGAGAGAGATAAACCTTACAAGAAGATACGCAGCGGAAACCAGATTACCAACCTTCTTGATTCAAGTCAAGAAGTCAATAACCAACCAAGAATCCCAAGAACACCACCAGAATCATCGAACCAAGATCCCTAAATTTATCAATTAGGGTTTCAAAAAACCCAATCGATAAAATCAAGATCCACCACTAAAACTAACGATTAATACTACGGTACCGTTAAGAAAACAACCTCACAAGATCCCAATAGCTCAAGAATCAAGAAATCCCCAAATTTGAGATCAAACCCTAGAAACCCTAATATCAAGAACCAACGGAGATCAAAACCTGTCTCTGATACCATGTTAAAATAACCAGATCTTCTATTAAATCAACCACAACACAATCAATTCACCCAGCCAACCACCCCTTGGTGAAATCTTTTATTAAACTGAATAGACAAGAAGATGAGTCCACAAAGCGTGTGCTCACCAAACAAATACACAAGACAAAGATAATCCCCTTCAGAAGGGTTCTATCTATCTCACTACAAATATATGAATACACTAGATCCTCACTACAACTCTCAACACAACCTAATACTTTATAAAACTGATCAAGATGATCAGAGTTAACCAACACCAATAATACCAGACCACACTTGAGAGAAAGAGACTGTAACTTTTGTGAGAGAGAAACGATATGTGAAAGATATCTCCAGTCTAGGGTTAAGACCAGCTTATATAACAGCTGAAAATACACAATAACCCCTCAAGATATAAAACCTGCTATTAACAGCCAAACATACAAACATTAGAACATTTTGACAAAACAAGGCCTTTGACTTAAAAGTCAAATATGAGCTTGATACCAAACATGAGTATTTCAACATCACCTTTAAATACTCACTTTTAACTAAACTTTCACATACACATCCATTTATCTTTCAAAAATATCACAACCAAACTTAACAACATATTTCAAACCGAGTCCGCTAATTTAAGCTCACCTTCACCAGCAACACCATCATTCGGCCGCTCTTTTCTGGCCCAACATACCCAAAACCCGATGTCGATGCAACCCATATCCGCAATATCCAAGCCATAGCATGTCGGGTTTAGCATCATATGCAAACAACCCGCAAAACCCGATCCCATATTATACACAACCCACTTTCGGACCACAAATGAACCAAAATCACTATAACTAAATGGTTTTTTTTTGCACAACATCAACAATATTTCAACAAGGAAAAGGCAAAAGTCGATATCAAAGAAAATCGACTCTCCATACCCGTTGGCAACCAGAGGAGGAAAAACTTTTGGCCTAAATGTATGTACAAATATCCGAGGACCCAATACTCGGTATTGACCAAAATTCAAAGTCGTTTTGGACTCAAGTTACAAATGAATACAGCCGGCTTGCAACACACGAACGTACCAAGGATATGATGACGGGAAAGTGGACCACGTTGCAAAGGTGCTTGTAGCAAGTTCGCCGGAATTGTCGATGAAAATGAACGGTTGAGTCGTGAAAACGATTCAAAGTGGCTAAATCGTTGTTACACCATATTCAAACAAATGTAGGGTATGTGTTTGGGAGGTCTTAAAAGACCGCCACAAATGTCGTGGTGTTAAAACCGTTAAGCCCAAAAGACGCGTTCGGGGACTCGAGGACCGTAAAACCCGAACAAGCTATTTCGAGACGATGCAATCCCACGCCCTGCTGGCAAGGAAATGTCTTCCAAGAGTGATCCAAGAGGAGTTGCGAGTAGAGCAAGAGAAAAAAATTGATTATATCGCAACTCAAAAGAAATTAGAAGAATTGAAGTTTCTTAGTTTTAGAACCGAGGGAATGACTCCGGAAGATGCGACGGGTGTCGAACAAATCAAGAACGATATCCGAGCACGATACTTTGGCACGGGGATGAGCTCAAAGAATTAGTGTGTTTGTCGTATCGTTTTTTATTTAATATTCTTCGTATCGTATCGTTTTTTTATGTAATCTTATCGTATTGTTTTTTTTTATGTAATCGTATCGTATTGTTTTTTTTATGTAATCGTATCGTATTTTTAATATATCGTACTTGCATTTTAATAAAACGTGTTTGTATAAAATAAAAGAATGAAAAAAATGTGGGTACCAATAACATGTTATCGGTATGTTATGAAAGAGTGTATTTTAGTTATTGGTGTGTTACTGGAGAAGAGATGATGTGGCGCTAAGTTGTTAATGAAACCACTACCACTGGCATGTGATGATACCTATGACTCTTATCAAGAAAGGGCTTAAACCCAGAATATGTGCGCCATACCATAACTAATATTTATACAGTAATTAACAACTCGTTGAGATTTGAAAAAATCATATGCAAAAAAAACTCAGGCTTTAAACTTACATAATTGAGCTGGATGAAGCTCATATGAATAAAGCTATAAGCCAAGCCTTTGGAAATTTCAACTGGCTACTTGGTATAAACAGCTCCGTCCAGCTACGTTTCTTCACACCGCGATGTGGGTTGACCAAATCCCTATTAATTTCATACAAGTTGTAACATCATAATAATCGCAAACATTATTTTTTGTAGAATTTTATGTTTTATACTGTTGTTTTTCTTTTCACCTATTATAACCTTATTTTCATAACATCAAGTGCATTTTGTAATTCGTCACTTAGCTTAGCTTGATCTCGATCTTGAACGAGGATTGTACTCGTCAAGGCTGTACAAGATTACCAATGATGGAGTTCAACCATTTGATGAAGCGTGACTTTGTAGCAATGATGCTATCTTGGTGCTCTAGTAGCATTAAGATTACTGTAAGAAAGCATTCCTCGAATAACATAATGAACGTTTGGGCTCCATATTCGGGTTTCCGAATAACATCATTTATATCAGCAAATCTACCATTGGTATAAGCCGATTTCACATGGCGGTCTTGACACAATCACACAACCCGGAGCATATTAACAACCAACATTTAACGATGGCTTAAGCAAAGCCTTTATATAGTGAAATTAATTATAATAAATGCGAATATAGTCTTAAGCTAGTTAATTTTGACTAACATCTCATGATCTTGACGTGCACAATTGATAATAAGGCCGTGTTTAGCTAAGCTTATGAATTAGGCTTATGCTTATGTTAGATAAGCGGCTTCTTGCTTATA
Source organism: Chrysanthemum makinoi (assembly GCA_910596185.1). Classification (NCBI taxonomy): domain Eukaryota; kingdom Viridiplantae; phylum Streptophyta; class Magnoliopsida; order Asterales; family Asteraceae; genus Chrysanthemum; species Chrysanthemum makinoi. The sequence goes on from OU343221.1 coordinate 61,763,419, forward strand.
CATCATGAGCTCATAGGCCCTGGCTAAGTGTTTGACTTAGCTTATTATAAATCATAAGGTAAAATGACAAAATAGTGCATAAGTATTAAATAAGTGTAATTAATATATGAGCGTATAAAAGTCTTTTCATATAAGTCCACCCCTCCTTAAATAAGCCACAAAGTTTGCACTTATCAAGCTCATAAGCGTACTCTACTTAGCAAAACACTTAGTTTGGGCCTATTTAACACATATAAGCTAATAAGCTAAAAAAACCAATCATATAAGACAAATACCCCCTAAGCGCCTAACTGGATATTGATACTCAAAGGGGCAATTATCAAACACATGTCTACCAGTTATTGGCAAGCCCGCCACAAATGAAGATTACTTGTAACGAGCGGGTTAACCCGCGCGTTGCCATAGGAGTGCGTTGGCCTCTATTATTTTATTTACGGACTAAATTTGCAAAAGATTATTATTATTATTATTATTATTATTATTATTATTTTTTGAGTAAATTACACCGTTCGTCCTTGTGGTTTGCGATGAGCGCAAGAGTTCGTCCTTTGACCAAAAAAGTTGCACCGTCCATCCTTAAGTGGCAAACGTTATGCACCATTAGTCCCTCCCTCTAACGGAGCCCACTGACGGTCGTTAAGTCTTGTTAACCTGAGGGTATAATCGTCATTTCAACACCATAAGGACAAACGGTGCAAGGACGAACGGTGTAGTTTACACTTTTTGTCCGTTTTTTTACGTTATCGTCCGTTTTCTTACTTTTTCGTCCGTTTTCTTACTTTTCTTACTTTTAACTCCGTTTTTTTACGTTTTCGTCCGTTTTCTTATGTTTATTTACGTTTTCGTCTGTTTTCTTACGTTTTCGTCCATTTTTTTATGTTTTACTCCATTTTTTTACGCTTTACTCCATTTTTTTACGTTTTCGTCCGTTTTCTTACGTTTTCAACCGTTTTTATCCGTTTTTATACGTTTTTGTCCGTTTTAATACGTTTTCTTCCGTTTTTCTTAAGTTTTACTCTGTTTTTCTACGTTTTCGTCCTTTTTTTACGTTTTTATCCATTTTCTCACGTTTTCGTCCATTTTCTTACGTTTTTGTATGTTTTTCTTACGATTTACTCTTTTTTTTACGTTTTCGTCAGTTTTTACATTTTCATTTTCACGTTTTCGTCTATTTTTACGTTTTCATCATTTCTTACGTTTTCGCGGTTTTTACGTTCGTTTCTTACGTTTTCGTCCGTTTTCTTACGTTTTCGTCCGTCTTTTTATGTTTTCTTCCTTTATTCTTACGTTTTACTCTGTTTTTTACGTTTTCATCTATTTTTTTACGTTTTCGTCTGTTTTTTTACGTTTTCGTTCGTTTTATTACGTTTTCGTCTGTTTTTTTACGTTTTCGTCCGTTTTCTACGTTTTAAAACGTAAGAAAACATAAAAAACAGACGTTTTAAAACGTAAAAAACCAGACTAAGACGTAAAAAAATAGACGAAAACAGACGGTTTTTTTTAAGTTTTTGTCCGTTTTATTACGTTTTCGTCTTTTTTTTTACGTTTTAAAACCTCTGTTTTTTTACGTTTTCTTACGTTTTAAAACGTACAAAAACGTAAAAAACCGATGAAAACGTAAAAAAACAGAGTAAAACGTAAGTAAACAGAAGAAAACGTAAAAAAAGGGACGAAAACGTAAGACAACGGACGAAAACGTAAAAAAACCGATTAAAACGTAGAAAAACAGAGTATAACGTAAGAAAACGTAAACGTAAAACGTAAAAAAAAAAACGTAAGAAAACCGAAAACGTGAAAAATAGACAAAACGTAAAAATGAACGAAAATGTAAAAAAAACTGACGAAAACGTAAAAAAACAAAGTAAATCATAAGAAAAACAGACAAAAACATAAGAAAATGGACGAAAACGTAAGAAAATGGATGAAAAAGTAAAAAAAAGACGAAAACGTAAAAAAAATAGAGTAAAACATAAGAAAAACGGAAGAAAACGTATTAAAACGGACAAAAACGTATAAAGACGGATAAAAACGAATGAAAACGTAAGAAAACGGACGAAAACGTAAAAAAACGGAGTAAAGCGTAAAAAAACGGATGAAAACATAAAAAATTGACGAAAACGTAAGAAAACAGACGAAAACGTAAATAAACATAAGAAAACGGATGAAAACGTAAAAAACGGAGTTAAAAGTAAGAAAACGTAAGAAAACGGACGAAAACGTAAGAAAACGGACGAAAAAGTAAGAAAACGGACGAAAACGTAAAAAAAATGGACAAAAAGTGTAAACTACACCGTTCGTCCTTATGGTGTTGAAATGACGATTATACCCTCAGGTTAACAAGACTTAACGACCGTTAGTTGGCTCCGTTAGAGGGAAGGACTAATGGCGCATAACGTTTGCCACTTAAGGATGGACGGTGCAACTTTTTTGGTCAAAGGACGAACTCCTGCGGTCAACGCAAACCACAAATGTGACGAACGGTGACTCTTTTTTTCGCTTTTTGTTATTACAAATTTGAAATGATGAGGGACCATTTTTGTAAATTGCTTAGCTACATTTGAACCCCACTTGTTTTCATGTAGCAATACTGTAGCAATTTAAACTATGTCCTTTGCAAATGGAAGTGGCGGTTTGGCAAAGTAAGTCCTTAGGGACTACGCTGAGTAAATAGTGTAAACCTCATTTTATCATAGATTTAATATTTGCACAGAAATAGCCCCTGAAGTTATTGCTCCATTGCAAATTTAATCCATTACTGTTAGGTAACGAACGTTAAAAACTAACTTTGCAATTGATCACTAACCTTAGGGTCTAACATGAAAATTGTGCCAATACTGTAGCTACAGTGAGAGGGGATAATATTTATATATTATAATAAAAAGCAACAGATACTTGATTTGAATACTATTCTATTAATGTAAATTAAATTTTGGGGAGTTTGGTAACGCAATAAGTTTTAACTATATATTCGTAATTAATTAACTTGTTTATGTTGAAAAAAGTCATAGCTACCAAGTAACTTGACTTTTGTCAAATCCAACTAACCTACCTGTGATTAACCCTTCCATTCCTATTTATAATGAGCTCCCTATACCTACATTTCATCACACAGCGATGTGGGATGGCCAAAGACTGATGTTAATTATTTTAAACAATTTGTTGCAGTATATGTTTGAATCTATCTATACTACAAATTACATGGTGACAACAAGACTAATTTATATATGCTATGCTTTTATACTTCCATTAGTTCTATTTCATATGATCTTTTGTTTGTCTCTAATTATTTTTCAGTCACTGTTAACAACATTTGAAAACACTATATTAAAAGCTACTGACTATATGTCGATACTTCTTATTTACGAGTTACTAAATTACACATGAATACTAAAAGTTTGAAAAATAAAGGAAAAGAAGATTGAATGAAGTAACATAATCACACAAAGTTTCATACAAGCTAACAAGTTGTGACATATAGTTTTGTCCAAAACAGCTGGACCGGTTAACCACCATACTGATTGGTCAGCTAGTTTAATGCCCAGTCTGATATGTCTTCCTCATAGCCCGAAAAAGAATGGAGTATATATATCATGTAGTTTATATTCTTCTAACTAGTGCTTTAGTGATATATATGAATAAAGGAAAAACAAAAGCCTAAAAGCTCATGAACCTGCTTAAAAAGAAATGTGAAAACATAGCAGTATTAGGCACAAATGGTACGGTTTAATTTGACCTCAACCCAACCCGTTTGACTGTACACATTTGGTGACCAACATTCACCATGAACCAGACGGGTTCGAATCAAAATACATTTTATGTGGGCAAATCTTCACTTTATTATTTTTCTCCCATTTGGGAGCATAAAACAAATCTCAATATCCAATTCATTAGCCAGGTAAGCACATCAGTCATATGTGATATGTAAGCAGAGGAAACTGTTCGGATTCACTGGTCAATCGCGTGTATCGTAAAGACATAGAGATAACTTTTATATATGAGAAGTTACAAAGCAGTATCCTTGCTCACAAGTGAGATTTCCTCCAAAAACCATCCACGTTCATGTAAATTCCAATCATTATTTAGTCTATGTTCATCAAGTGCATCTTGTAATTACTCACTTTGCTTAGTGGGATCTCGAGCATGAACAAGGATTGTACCATTTCATGGTTGAAGAAGATTACCACATTGATGGACTTCAACTGGTTGATGTAATTTCCCAAAAAGCCATGATGTATACGACGATGTAATCTATGTTACTCTAGTAGCATTAAGATTACTGCAAGAAAACATTCTTTAATAGCATAACAAATTTTGATCTCTCGTATCTCAGATTCATGTTAACTTCATATGTATCATATATCTCAAAAAATGACCATTATTTGTAAAAGCACATATCATATGGTGGTCTTGACGCAGTCACGCAATCTTCAGCATATTAAAAGGTGACTTAAGATAACGGAAGTTTTGTTATGCTAAATTAAACTAGATAATGTTTACAAGTCACAAAGCTTAGTGATATTGAAAATAGTCACGGGTTCATGCCTTTGTTTAGACTGCCTTAGAACTACAATATCCGTTTAAAAAGCTTAATGATGGTGATTATTGGTGCTTTAAAAGTTGACAGTCAAAACTTTTGGGGCGTGGCTTTTGAAAATATCAAAGAGCCCACCCTTATAATCCACCCCTTCCTTCCTTTTAATAGTTATTTCCCCTCAGCTACTTTTCTTCACACAGTGATGTGGGATGACCAAATATCAAACACTTGCTTACCATTTATCAGCTATAAGTCCACCACAGATCAAATGTGAATAACATTTGGTTTAATTTCATTCTTTTTTGTAACGACACATTGGCCAGCTGGACCGAGAATATTCAGTTTGGTTTTATCAAGCTTATCATCTATATGGTCTCAAGCTATGCATATTAACGTAGCTATAAAATGAAATTATTTCTATTAAATTAGTCAACTTATTGAGATTTAATAAAAACATGAGTAACAAGTTTGTTGACATATATAGATTTACACAACCTTATAAAAGCTCATGCTATAAAAAGTATAAGCCAAAAAACCTAGTAACCAAAGGTTTTTGAAAACTTGAAAAAGCCTACCTCGTATACTACCTTCCCTTTCTATTTATAAACAACTCTCTCTAGCTACTTTTCTTCATAGCGCGCGTGATGTGCGATAACAAAAACGCAATTCATTCTAAGCAATTTCTTACGGTATGTGTTTTGAGTTCGTTCCAACTACAAATTGCATGCTTTAGATCAAGAATGAATTATACTGGTGATGCTTTTATAATTGCATTAGTTCTATTTCCTATGGTGTTTTGCTTGTTTTTGATAATCTCCAAGCTAGTCACTGGTTACATTTTAAAGCTTAAGTTAATTCTTATAAGTCAATAGTTCCTTGAAACCCTTCCATATTCATGTGTTGATGTGTTTGGTAGAGAGAAATGAGACAAAAGAAATGAAATGAATTGAATTCCATTGTTATGTAGATGAGAGAAATAAAAAAGTGGAGAATTAAAGAGAATTGATAGTGTAATTTTTAAAGTTTCATTTCCATCACTTTTAGTAGAGAAATTGGAGAAATAAAAATGGTTATTTTTTGTTATATTTTTTTTACGACACGTATTTTTCCTTTTTAAACTTACATTTGTTATTTTTTTTTTAGAAAAAAATACATTTTTAAAAAATATTTTTTTTAAATAATTTTTATAAAAAATAAAATTTAACTTGTTTTTTAAAATAAGTAAGTTTATTTTTTTATTTTTTTATTTATTTATTTTTTTTTAAGTAGAAACTTTTAGAAAAATATTTTTTTTAAATATCTATTTTAATTTTTTTTAGATCAACAATCAAATACATGTGAGTCTCATATGACAAAATGTTAATTAGATTTTTATTTTTTTTCCCCTCGGGTCAAGTCTATGTTGTTACCAAACATTAAAATTGAAGAAAATTCTTTACTAATTTCTATTCTCTAAATTTCGATTCTCTACCTTATTTCATTTCTTTGAAATTCTCTCTACCAAACGTGTTAGTGTAAGCTCAACGTCGAGCCTATGTTTATCAAATGTGCTTTGTAAATCCTCACTTAGCTTAGCTGGTCCTAAGCTTGAACGAGAATTGCACTCCCAAATGTTGAAAAAAAGATTTCCATTAAGGAACTTAAATTGTTTCATGAAATGCCACATTGTAACAATATTGTTGTCTTGGTACTATAGTAGCATATGCCCTATAGATTATGTTCTTCCCAATAGAGTAATTAAGAACTAGATGAATCATGGTAGACTTTAACACTACTTACTTTTGATTAGTACGATGAAATCTATAGATTAAGCATAGTGTATTGACAAACTCTAAGTTTGTAATTTCTTGTCAATATTACAATTAACTTTATATAATTTTTAAAAATTCAACCACTAAAGAGGCGGTAATTAATAAAACTTTAGTGGTTGAATTTTTAAAAATTATATAGGGTTAAGTGTAATATTATAAGTTTTCATGTTTTATAATAACTTTAGAAATTAAACAAATTCCCCCTTATACTCTATACCCCTAATACTTTATAAATTAAAAATACAATATATATGTTTTTTAAAATTACAACATATAAATATGCATAGGATTATAAATATCAAAATATTTCTTTTACTATATAAGTTCAATAAGGACTTATTTAATTTATTTTAAAAGTATGACTTATGTGGACACGAATTTGAATATTAAATACCGCTAAACTTTTGAAAACGAGAATATAACTTCAAATTGTAAGTACGAGTTACTGTAATATGAAAAAAAATATACGTGATTGTACTTATAACAACGACTCATGTAATTCTTATTTATTTTATTATTTATATAAGGATATGTAGAAAAATATTTTTGTTTTAAATTTTAAGGAATATATTTTTATTTCAATGACGCTAATTATGTGCTACTAAACTCGCATCTTGTGTACAGCATAATACCAATAATAAATTTAAATAGCAACATCAACATATATGTTAGCTAAATATAGTTAAATCTTGAGTTATCTAAGAGAAATTTGTACAAAACTTTATTTTACCAAATTATAATGGATATTAATGTATAATGAAAAACTCGTGCATAAGTATATAATTGTATGTATTTATCTTTAAACATACGATATTCAGTATTAATACATAATAATTTTTTTTTTGTCAAAGCCCCGTGCGTGCACGGGTATTATAACAAGTCCTTTATATTAACACCATCACCTCTAAGCATTAAATCTTGTAAATTAATTGAACTATTAGTGCACTTGTAAGGGCATTTACTATGGTGAACCTTTATAAATGTTTATAATAGTGCTTAGTCATCGGAATTCATAAATTCATAAACTTTTTTCTTGTTATAAACCTTTCTTCACTATGGATAAACTACTTAAAGCTTTATAAAACCTCATTAAACACAAAAGCATTAAATTTACAAGAACTTCAAGACATTAGACCTTTTCATTTCACATAAGCATGAAACAAATTTCCACTATGGTTAATAAAATAATAGACCCTTTATCTTTTCTTAGACCTTTTTATAAAACACCATAGGTGGATGCTCTAATCTCAAAGTTTTTGACACAGTTTTTTTTTTTCCTTTCTCAAACGTACAAGTTCACTATTCTTGTTTTCTTTTCGAAACCAAACACACAAGAAATACAACTAACAATTCCTTTCAAGTTTAGACGAACACAAGTCAAGATCAAACTCCAAACGCATATCACCAACTGAAGTGATGGGACAATGGTGGGATGCGTTTGTTCTCGAGGTGTATTTGAAACTAAAGTGAAAATGTTGTTTATGGAAAAAAATTAAGATATGGTGTTTAAGAAGTAGTAAGTGATAAAAGGCGGTGGTGTTCAAGCTGTGTTCATGCTACCTAATCAAAAAGATTTATAGAATTTCAGTACTTGACCATGGTGACCATATTTCCCTACGACAAGTTCTTTAATGATCAGATATGGAGATGAGGAAGGATTTTCGAATGCTTCATGAACCTTATTTTAGCTCAAAAGTTATTGCTACTGGTTTTTGCTAACCACCTTTCACCCGTTGGCCGCAACATATAAATACATAGAACCATTGTTCCATAAGTTTCATTATTTTGATATGTGGTACGGTGGTTGTAGCGGTGTGGTGAAGTGGTGGTGGGTATGGGGTGTTGAGTCTTTTAAGTGAGCATAGTAGTTTCAAAAATAATTTAACAAAATATGTACTTTTAAAAATATTTATAAAAGGGAAGTTTTTTCTATTACTCCTATCCAAATACATACGTTTATCAAATGTCACCACATACATGAATACAAAACTTAATATTAAGAACTTAAATCATCAAATTACTCTTTTGAATTAGATGAAAGCTAAATGTGCAATACAGTTTATATACCACCAAATGTTGTTTGCTTAATTCCTTTTAAACATATATGCTAGTTTCCTTTCTGATGTTAGAAGTTCAATTGCTTAAAACATTTATATGTGGGAAAAACATTTCACAGGATGCTTGTCATGGAGCAAGTAAAGGAATAAATAGCAGGAACGGAGCTAGGAATTTTCGTTAGGGGGGGCTCAAAATTTTTTTCGATAGTCACATATAAGTTGTTGTTTTAGAAGCTTAAAGTTTGACTAGTTCCATAGTAACATATAAATTTTTGTTCAATCATAATACTTACTGAAATGATAAACTATAAACTAGAGGGGCTAAATTGAACTTTTTAATAAAGTACAACACTAACTCATTATATATTATATTAATACACTATTACCAATAAATGCAGGACATTTTTTTTTTATTTTTTATATTGGGTCATCTTCCTCGTTGTGCTTCAAAACTTCCATTGAACCAAGAATGTTGAATTGCTTATTAAATTGCTTCTTGTTTTTCTTTCTTCCCACTTAGATGTAAGGGTAGTTCCGCCATTGTTAGGGGCGAGCACCTCCACCCCCAAGCTCCGTCAGTGATAAATAGGATGCCGTGAAAAAAATTAAAACCATAATTATTGCATAGTTCAACCAAAAATTCTCTTAGTTAGAACTCACCAAAAATGTCGTTAGTGAAGCTCGAAGTCTATTGAAGAGACACTAAAAATCAGTTCCGTATGTGATCATATATTAATTATGTGTTCTTCTATCTAGCTAAGATAGTTGTTCCTTCATGTACAATAATGTCGAAAAAGTCGTACGTTGTGACCAATATAGTATTCGGAAAAGACGTACGTCGTGACCAAGATGGTATTGGAGCTAGATTGATTATTGAGTTTGTTGTCTCATGAATACTTAATTAGTAATCGAAGAATCGAAAAGGTTAATTCTACAGTGATCGAGTGAAGCGGTGACAAAAATGGAGTGCAAGACACTCTTTGCAACAATGAATGTGGATGCTTAAGTTTGTATCCTTTTTTTAGTAAAACAAATAAAGTAACATAATAAAACTTTCATCTAATTCAAAAGAGCAGTTTGATAATTTAAGTTCTTAATATTAGAGTTTGTTTGACATTTGAATATTTGATAACTGTACGTATTTAAATAGGAGTGATAGAAAAAACTTCCTTTTTATAAATATTTCTAAAAGTGCACATTTTGTTAAATTATTTTTAAAACTACTATGTTCACTTAAAAAACTCATGGGGTGTTCGGTGGTGATGAGGGTTAGAGGCTGAAGAAGAGTAGTGAGGTAGAAGAAGGCGGTGTTTGGGTTAATATTGTAGAGTGTTAAAAAAAAGATATTAAAAAAGTGTTTGGACAACCATATTTGCGATTTTTAAGAATTTGAGACAATATTCGAGAATTGAGCAGAGTTTGGAGACAACCGGTGTAATTTTTAAAAGATAATACAAGATGCTACCAAAGTAATTACAAATATTTAAACTAAACTTATTTAATCAGCTCAAATCTAAAAAACACACCTGAAAAAAATTTTCCTTGGCACATTGCCAAGAAAATTCTTTTCTGGTGAGTTATAAAGATATTAGCCTACCTGCCTAGTATCTCACCCTTCCCTTCCTATTTATTAAAAACTTCCTCTAGCTACTCTCCTTCAGATAGCGATGTGGGATGACCAAAACCCAAATGATTTTAACAGAAATAGAAATTTCCATTTTTTTCACGAAAAAATTCAAGGAATTGAGATAGAATATAATACAACTGAAGCCAATTTATGTGTGCCTAATCCAAAAGAAAATAGTGAAACCCAACTTAATTATCATTTGTCAACAGGCCTACTACGAAATGAAGATTTTTAATCAAATGCAACAAACTATGCTTAGTGGCTAACATGAACGTTTACAGTTACTTGTTTGGTGTGATTACAATATACTAGAATGTAAATTAAAAGATAAAAAGGAGGTCATTTGGTACCAACGGTGGAACTTTTAGGCTGCTGCTACATATTATGCGTTCCATTGATTCGACGGGGTTGATGTTGTGCTTCAGTTATAGGTGTTTATCATTCATTAATTGACTTCATGATTGAGCCTCCGCTATGGCGCAAACACAAAGGTTTGATATTTGTGAATGTTAGCTTAGCAAATATAAGCTCATTCTAATGTTTGAATAAATGTATAAAACCTTTTTCTTGTAACATCAAGCCAATGTTCATCAAGTAAATTTTGTAATTATATTCCTCACTTGAACAAGGAATGTACTCGCCATGGCTGAAGAAGATTACCGCTGATGGAATTTGATCAACTATTTTATGATACGCCACGTCATAACAACAAAGCCATATTGGTTCTCGGTTCTCTAGTAGCATTAATTAAGATTACTGCAAGAAAGCATTCCTTGAATAACATAATGAACGATTGGGTTCCATATGTGAGTTTCTGACTAAAATAATTTATATCCGCAAATCTACTATTTGTAAAAGCCCATTTCACATGGTGGTCTTGACATAGTCACAGAACCTGCCGCATATTAACTACCAACATTCAACGATGGCATAAGCAAAACCACCTTTGTATAGTGAAATTAACTAAAATAAACGTGAATATCATCTAAAGCTAGTTCATTTTGACTCTAAAAAAAACTCATGATCTTGACCTGCACATATTATAATAGGTACCTAACCAGATATTGATACTCATAGGGGCAATTATCAACACTTGGTGGGCAATAATCAAACACATAATTACCAGTTATTAACATGCAAGGTTATCATTACCCTTTTAGTTTGATTACTATGCTAGAATGTAAATTAAATGTATAATATAAGTTTTGGAGAGTTTGGTAATGCAGTAAACTTGAACTATATAATTAATCAATTTATTAATTTTGAAAAAAATCACAGCTACTGTATAAATTTGGCTAATAAATCTTAAACATGAAACTTTGAAAAGTTCATGTAATGAGATTATAAGTCTAAATTCAACCAATTAACCTTACTTTTGTCAAATTCAACAAGCCAACAGTGATTCACCCTTCCCTTCCAATTTAAAATGAGCTCCCTCTAGCTACTTTCCATCACACAAGCGATGTGGGATGGCCAAAGGCACAACTGAAGTCACTTTGTATTCTTCTTACTAGTGTCGACAACGCCAAAGTTGTTGAGTATTTAGCGATTAACATACTTAAAAGTCGAAAACATGTGTGTTGCAGCAAGGATGACCGAACTAAGTGCTTAATCTAGAACAAGAATCTTATTTTCAACATTTAACTTGACAAATTAATTTGCAATTACTGCAAGCATACCAATTAAAAGAAAGAGTTCAACAAAGAAAGCTTAGGAACTACTAGAAGCGAAATTCAAGTTAAACTTTGCAAACAACAACAAAAAGCTCCCTTTTTTCCCCAAAACAATCACAGACAACTGGAATTGAAATGGAACAGATACAACCGAAGTCAAGTATCATTTGTGTTTAATCCCAAAAAATATACAGAAACGCAATGTTAATATCATTTGTGTTTTATCCCAAAAAAATATAAAAGTATTCTCTATTACAGTATCACACATTTAGTTCATTCTATAACCAACAATCTATGCCAAAATGGTTTTCAAAATTGGGTCAGCGTGTTCAACCAATAAGCTATACACAATACAGATATTAGGTTCTTTAGACCGTTTAAACCAGTAACAAGACAGTATAACTGTCGTAGTTAATTTGATTTTAGCAATTAATCAGCTTATTCATGTTGTTAAAATAAAACCAGATAAGATTTATATATGCTATGCTTTTATACTTCCATTAGTTCTATTCCTATGATCTTTTGTTTGTTTTTAATTATCTTTTAGTCACTGGTAACAACATTTCAAAACACACGTTACTGACTATATAAGTCCATATGTCTTATTTACGAGTTACTAAATTACATATGAATACTAGAAGTTTGAAAAATACGAAAGGCAAAAGAAGATTGAATGAAGTAAGATAATCACCCGATGCTTGTGACAGGCCAAAAACAGCCGGACCGGTTGAACCACCGTACTGATTGGTTGGCTAGTTTAATGCCCAGTCTGATATATCTTCCGCATAGCCCGAAAAAGAATGGAATATATATATCATGTAGTTTATATTCTTCTAACCAGTGCTTTAGTAGTAAATAGGAATAGAGCCTGCTCATGAACCTGCTTAAAAAGGTCACAGCAGTTGTATTAGGCGCAAATAGTAAATTTGACCTTTTGACTGTACACATTTGGTTCAACATTCACAGCACTTGTATTAGGCTCCATAAGCAGACTCCGATCCAAAACATATTTTAAAGCATGACACGAGTCTCAATAACCAATTCATTAGCCAGTTAAGCACATCAGTCGTTTGTGACATGTAAGCTAGCATAGCAAACCAAACAGTAAGCGGAGGAAACTGTTCGGTTTCAAGTAACTTCCGTAGGTATAATAGGTGATGCATTCACTGGTCAATCGTGTAACGTAAAGACATAGCGATAAATATATGAGAACTTTTCTAAATCATAAGCTTTATTAAACCATTGAGGCTCTAAACTTTGTGGAGAAGTTGCACTAAGCTTGCTCGCATCAGATTTCCTCCGAAAACCATCCCTGTTCATCTAGGTTGCATTCATCATTTAAGCCTATGTTCATCAAGTGCATCTTGTAATTACTCACTTAGCTTAGCTGGATCTCAAGCACGAACAAGGATTGTACTCGCCATGGTTGAAGAAGATTACTGATGTACTTCAGCTGTTTGATGAAACATCATATTGTAACGACAATGTCATCTTGTTACTCTAATAGCATTATTAAGATTACTGCTAGAGAAGATTCCTTAGATAGCATAAATTTTTTGAATTCAGGCATCTCTGTTCTGAGTTCTGACCATCATAATGTATATCCGAAAATACACCATTTGTAAAAAGCTCGTATCATATGGTGGTCGATCTTGACACAATCACACAATCTGAAGGATATTAACTTACATAAACGTGAATATTGTCTAAAGGTAGTTCATTTTTACTAAAAAAAGCATCTCATGATCATGATCTCCATATGATAATAAATATCTACCGTAATTATTTTGTCACCAAAACTGATGCATCATTTTTTATATCAATACTCTATGGGAAATTTATAAAATACTTGGTGGGCAAATGCATAACCCAACTTTGTTTACTTTTATCAGGCTAGCCCATCACAAAACTAAGATTTTTTTAGTCAAAATGCAACAAATAACAGATTAGCAGTAACATGAGAGGTGATGTAAGATAAGAAAAGTTTTGTTGGGACAAATTTAACTTGATAATTAGTCAGCTTAAAGATATTGGTAAAAGTACCAACCTTCACACTGCCGGATAAAGCTACAATATCAAGCTTAAAAAAGCTTTGATTTAAAAGGTTACAAGGCAGTGAAATTTTTAGTCATATGGCTTTTGAAAATATCAAGAAGCCTACCCTTGTATTCTACCCCTTCCTTCCTTTTAATAATTATGTCCCCTTAGCCATTTTCCTTCACACAGCGATGTGGGATGACCAAAACACATCTGAAGTTACTAATGGGGACAACACCAAAGTTGGTGAGTTTTTAGAGATTGAGATGTTGCAGCAAGGATGACTGAAATAAGTGCTTAATCCAAAACAAGAATCTTAATTCATCATTTAACTTGTGAAAGCATTCACAATCTTGTTTAGTATAACTTTCAAGATAACCATTGAAACACTTGTAATGTGATTACTGCAAGCATACCAATTGAAATAAAGAGTTCAGCAAAGAAAGCTTAGGAACTAACTTACTAAGTTCAAGTCAGCAACGCAATACTAGAAACTTAATTCAAGTAAAACTTACAAAAAACAACCAAAAGCTCCCCTTTTTTTCCCAAAACAATCACAGACAACTGGAATGAAACGGAAAAAATACAACGGAAGTTTAGTACCATTTGTGCTTAATCAAAAAAATATACAGAAACACAATGTTATTATCATTTGTCAACAGGCCCGCTACGAAATGAAGATTTTCTTTATTCAAATGAACCAAATAAGCACTTTGGAATAACACATGTATGAACCTGTTTATTGACAACTGTTTATTTTACCTCAAAATAATTGATGATCCATAATTTCATATGTTACTTATGTTTAAAAGTATTCTTTATTGCATTATCAAACTTTTAGCTCATTCTATAATCAACAATTTATGCCGAAATGGCTTCAAAATTGGGTCAGCATGTTCAACCAATAAGCTATACACAATTCAGTTATTCAACTTTTTTAGACGGTCCAAACAAGTAACAAAACAGTATAACTTTCGTACAGTTAATTTGATTTTAGCAATTAAACAACTTACTGATGTTGTTATAGAACAACTATATATGATTAGCTCCCTTTGGATACTTTCCACCACACAGCGACGTGGGATGACCAAAACAAAACTGATTTTAAACAATTTGATTTTTGTGGGTATGTGTTTGATTTTATCTAACTGCAAATCACATATTTTAGATCAAGAATGAATTATCTATGCTATGCTTTGATAGAACACTCTTAGAACTCAATTAAGAATTGTTAAGAGGCAACACACAAGTATGGATACTCAATGAATTGAATGAGAATCGGATTGCTTGCATGTTATTAATGGAAGAAAACAGTTACAACAACTAACTGTTAATGGTTTGTTACAGTGAGATTGAAAGAGAAAGGGAAGTTTTACAATTTGATAAGCTAATCACAAATGAACTACTGAATGGCATTTATATAAGGAAAAGCAGTTGACTTGTTCTTGATGTGGGTTTGACTTTTATTGTTGACTTCTGTTGACTTCTTATTTTTACCCATAACAATCCATCGGAGCATTCGAATCAACTGAGGTAACCTTTCTTAATCCCTTTAATCATCTTCCCCTTTAAGCCAAACACTCACTGAGCATATGAATCCCTGAACTAACTCACTAACTCCTTTAGGCTTACTTTCTACTACTAATCCAACAAGTTGAGCTTCTGTATGTCACATTCCCCTCTGAATGAATAACCCACTAAATGAACCACCCCTCCAAACTTACACAATGAACTGATCATCCTAATGAATGAGTCACCTCCTGAATTGATGTAATGAACTAACAGCCCTTTGCATCCCTGAGTATCCACATTTGCAAAGTCAGTGTCTTCATCAGTCTAATAGTTCAGGTTCTATTTTATATAATCCAATCTCTTCTTCAATATTTCTTTCAGTGCCCACTGAATCAAGTAGTGGTTCCAGTACTAATCGAGGTAATACTTCAGGTAGCATTGGATCATGTATTGAATGACCAAGATCAGTCACCTTAGTGTCACTTTGTTCAGGTACTAGATCAGGATCAGGTACTTCCATTTCCCCATACTCATGTAATGGATGGGATACTGAATCAAAAAATTGAACCAGGTACTTTGGTGCAATTGTTAACTTTTGTGGTCTGGTCCTTTTGAACAATGTTCCCATTTTCAGTGCCATTTTCTTAACAACATCTTTAGCAGCATCAGCTACACAATCCTCTTCTTGAACACCCTTTGTCACACTCCTGACTTCCAACCCTCTGATAAAGGAATTACCACTTTTAAACCTAACAAGCTGATACACATTCCTGAGTTCTATTCTCTGAGTAACCTTCCACACTTCCCAAACATAGCAACCAATATAACCAATTGACTTTACCTTCCTAACACAACCTTTATCAAAACCAACTCCTCGCAAAAACTCATGCTCACCCATAAACTCCGTCTTACCCAAATAACCCATAACTTCCTTTTTCCTCCTTGGCCATTTCCACATATCAAACTCCCCTTTTCTAAATTTAACGTTGCATTGTGTGTCACCCATTTTCTTCCTTGTAGGCCATTTCCAACTGTCAAAGGTCACACGTTTCTTTTTCCTTTTCGGCCACTTACACGTATCAAGCTGCACAACTCCTATTCCTCTAATACGTTGAACGCTAAAGCTATTACTTTGTGTCATGCTAACCCTCCTTTTAGCCCAATTGCTATTTCTACCATCCTCAAATCCTTCTTTTAGTATTTCCTCTACACTAAATTCCATAGCCACAACCTCAGTTCCATTCTTCTTCACACTTTTCTTCTCAAACCTTCCCATATCTCCATGAAGTGTCCTCTGGTTGTTTCCACAAATATTATGTGTCATACCATCAACCAAATATGACAATTCAAAATCACAATCTTCAACAAACATTTCATCCCTTTTAACATCAAAACCAACAAACATCTTGTTAAATTTCAAAGGTGTAATTGTCTTCCCTTCAACACAAGTCTTACCTTTGTCAAGTATCAGTTTAGTTGCCACCAAACTAGCACCTCCAAAATCAGTCTCTTTCCCAACACCACTGGAATCACTTCCTTTTCCCAAATCAACAACACTAAAATCTTGCTTAACATCATTTACTTTTGCATTCTTTGGTGTATTTCCTTTAACTTCATCATCCTCTTTACATGTTTCACTTGATTCTTTTTCATCCTCGCTTTCCTTATCAACTGCAACAATGCTTGTTTCAAGTTCATCAGTCAATGACCTCTCATTGTGTTTATTCCTTGCAAATCCATTATAACCAACAAGAATCTCAATTCCATCAGCCTTTTCTCCACTCTCAATTTGTTCTCCACAACATTCGTCAAGAGAAGTCAACCCATCATACTCACTTTCTTTGCCATTTCCATTTACTTTATTATTACCACGAGTAAGATCTCTTGCTAACTTATTTACTCCTTCCTTCAATGCTTCCAAAGCACTTTTCACACTATCCAACTGGCTCTGAATAGCGGTTGACCTGGTCAATGCACTTTCTTGATTGTTCCCGCCATTTGCAACTAACTCCTCCTTTTCTGAAACCCCATAACCCAAATCAAATGAACTTCTCCTATTGTTCTTGATTTCACTTAAATCTTCAGGATGTGGACTAAGAAGTAATGATGGATTCGTTTTTCCATGGATTCGACGATAGATTGTTTCTTCTACCTTTGCCAAACGATATGCATCCAAGATGGTTTTGGGTGGTAAAAATCTATGATCATACGTAATTGCAGATGGTAACCCCCGCCAAAAGTAGTCAACTAGATATCGTTCCTTCAAACCCTCTTTAATAAATGCTGAATTAAAGGATTCATAATACTCTGTAATCGTACCATATTTTTTGAAAAATTCTTCCATGGACAATTTATCAAACACCATAGCCGCAACCGCCATTGATGACCTTTGACGCCTTGACTAAAGTAACTGAATTCACACCCAACAAGAATCTTGACTAAAGTAACTATTTCTTGACCCCGATTTGAACAAGAATCGACCAAGAATGAAAAGCGTAATAACGAACTTCGCCGGAAAGATAACCGTTTCTTGCCGGAATTGAAACGGAAAAAAAATGACACTTGAAAATCAAGAATGTCAATGTAACATTCTTGAACTTATCTGGCTAGGAAAGAGTCTCTGATACCAATTGATAGAACACTCTTAGAACTCAATTAAGAATTGTTAAGAGGCAACACACAAGTATGGATACTCAATGAATTGAATGAGAATCGGATTGCTTGCATGTTATTAATGGAAGAAAACAGTTACAACAACTAATTGTTAATGGTTTGTTACAGTGAGATTGAAAGAGAAAGGGAAGTTTTACAATTTGATAAGCTAATCACAAATGAACTACTGAATGGCATTTATATAAGGAAAAGCAGTTGACTTGTTCTTGATGTGGGTTTGACTTTTATTGTTGACTTCTGTTGACTTCTTATTTTGACCCATAACATGCTTTTATAGTTTTATACTTGCATTAGATCTGTTTCCTACGGTGTTTTGTTTAATTTTAATTATCTTCAAGTCATTGATAAGAATTCAAAACTTAAGTTACTGACACAAGTCGATTGTTCCTCGGAAACCCTTCCATGCTCATTTGTTGTTCGTGTAAGTCCAAGCATCGTCATGCTTATGTTCATCAAGCGCGTTTTGTAATTCCTCAGTTAGCTTGGCTGAAACCCGAGCTTAACGAGAATTGTACTCTAGCAGCATTAAGATTACTGCAAGAAAAAAAAATCCTTAATAGCATAACAATACAGAGCTCTACTATCTCAGTTTCCTTGACTAATATCATGTATATCCGAAAATCCACAATCTGCAGCATATCAACTTGAATAAACGCGAATATTGTCTAAAGGCAGTTCATTTTTACTTAAAAAAAAAGCATCTCATGATCTTGATATGCACTTATGATAGCATCTATACTATATTATAAAGCATTTGGGACATTCCTAAAAAGGAAGACTTAAAAAATTAAGATTCAACACTTGCTAATAATGGAAAATTTTAATAAGTACATCTATAATAGCATTTGTTGCAACACTTTAAAGCACTTTTTTTACATGTTTTAAAAAAAATAAAAAATAAATACAAAGTAATTTAATATAAGAAAAAAAACATCAATAACAATAAATACCTAATAAATGTTATTTTTAAAACACCCCTAATATGAAAAATACTTGTTATTATACATATTGTACAAACTAATAAAACACACAAATCTTCATGCAATTTATATGTAAACAAGTTCATGGTACATATGGTTTTAAAAAACGGACCGGGCCAACGGGTTTAACCGGGAACCGGAGTCACCACCGGTTCGGCAAGCCCATAAAAGTCGTCCGAAAACGATATTGTTAAATCAATAGATTTTAAAAATGCATACTAAAATACAATGTTCAAAAAATATTATTAAATCGCAAGAGTGCCTCGAGAATCAACATATGCGCCTTTTGGAATTTTTTTTTAATAAAACTTACCGTAAAAACTAAAAACTTTGTTTTATAAAAATCGGACGATGCAAAGGATGCTAAGTGCTAAGTGCTAATTATATATGTTATATATATATATATATATAGGGAAGGGATCGGGTGCGGATTAGATTTTAAGTAGGGATGGTGCGGATAATATCACAGTAACATTCAAAAACAAATTAATTCAAAAAATCAGAAAAAATTAAAAAAGAAAGAGGACAACAATTTATTAAGAATCGAAAAACAATTCTGAAAAAAAACAATTTCATGGTTAAAAGGTATAATGATATTATGAATTTTGTTAATATCACCGTAATTATCAAGCTTTCTTAATATCACTACTAAGTAAAGCTAGCAGTAGTTTCACTAAGGCTAGCAGTGAGTATGTACACCAAAGCAGTGATATTAAGTTTTTTCTAATATCAAAGTAACTTTTTAAGTAAAATTGTTAATATCACAGTTACTTTTACATGTTTTCTTAATATCAAAGTTAATTTTTTTAATATCACCGTAACTTTTTTTAATATCGTAATAAAAAAGACAGTGATATTAAGTAAAATTGTTAATATCACAGTAAAACTCATAATATCGTTAATATCACAAGAGGACTCATAATCAAAAACAAAAAGTGCTCATAAAAATCTGAAAAAATAAAAAATGAAAGAAGATAGCAATAGTAAGGATCGCTCAAAAGGAAAAAAATCAAAAAAATCGCTTACATGATCAATTTGTACTGTGAATGTTAGCGCAGATCTTGTACAAAAAGTCAAGATCAGATCTGAAATGGGCGGTCCAGATCAATCCAAGACATCCGCACTAATTAAAAAAATCCGCACCTGATCCTCACTCTATATATATATATATATATATATATATATATATATGAGGTTCATATAAGATAGTTTTAAAAGTAGGATAGAGTAGGAAGCCATACAAATAATGCCATGTGGATATTCAATTTTTCTAACTAAAAATATTAATTATAAATGCAAAAGGGTAGACTAGTAATTTGTCTTCATCACCTTAAAAACACATAGGCTTGAGTTGTGTTTGACCATTTCATTGTGAGCCACTATTTTCTCCTTTCATTGTGCTTAAAACGTCCCTAACAAAATCTCTCTCAACCCTAAATCGAAAGTGCGCCTATCTCCTCCCTCTCTCTCATGACGATCTGCAACTCCATTTGTTCATAAATCCAGCCCACTCATCCATATATCTAAACCGTTGGAGATCGTCTGTCGGATACGAACATGTCGGATCTCTTGATCTCTGTTGAGTTTTGTGAAACCCTTGCCGCCACACTATGCTGAAACATTAGCAGCTGTCATCCCGGATTAAAGTATTAAAGGGATACATGTTCTTTCAGATTGATACATGTTCTTTCTAGTTTCGACCAGCTTTTGGGTTCACCATGATTCAGGCATGTTATTGTTTTAGGATGTATTAGTCAACTACTTATAGTGTATCAATGAAGTTGTACAGTATCAGCCATGTATTTATTTATCAAGTTAGCTTTTTAATTCTTGTACTTTTTTCAGATTTTGAATCGTGTATCTGTTGGGTTTGTTTTGTGTAATGGTGCTGGTCTTCTGATTTGAAATTGTGTATCATGCAGTCAACAATCGTTGTGTATCTTAACTCTTAAGATTGATGTTTATAGGCTTTATCACAAGACAACCCCACAAGCTCGAAAAGGTAGTACGTGTTTTGAAAAATGGATGGTAGTAGACGTAAACTGTATTTATTTAATGATATAATAATTCTATGAATGTTAAACGTAATATATAAATGTGTGTATTAATTGTAGTGATACTGAAAAAGGTTGTATCGTGTTCAATGTATCAAAAAGTGTGAAATCAAAGGTGAGATTCTTTTTAGTTAACTTCTATGAATGTAGACGTAACCACAAGAGAAATTTAAGATAATGAAATTCAGTTAATAAAAGATTTTGACAAAAATGCCCTTGTGGTTCAATGCTTATTACAGATTTGCCATTGATCAAATCTGGATTTGATGACATCACCTCATGGTACATCCGATGGCCCATATCACTTCCTATACTTCTTACGTTAAGGCACTTACTTACGTTAACCATCCTATATATATATATATATATATATATATATATATTTGAATATTAATAATTATACTTTTTAAAGTAACCCACATGATTTATTGAATATTTATTTTTAGTTTATCTTTATAAGTAATCTTTTACTTGTATTATCCATCTATGTGGGACAAATTTAACAAACATTATTTTTGAGAACTAAAGTTTCTTAGTATAATGTAAGTGATTTTTAAAAGTCGCTATGGTGTTATTATTTATTACTACCTCCGTCCCAAAATATAAGTCCACTATGCAAATTTTTGATGTCCCAAAATTAATGTCCACTTTCATTTTCAACCAATCAAAATGCTTGTAAGTGGGTGAGAATTAATTTTGATTGGTTAATATTGTAAGGGGCCTCACTTTTTTTAAACTTTGTGAAATAAGAAAGTGGACATATAATTTGGGACGGAGGGAGTAATAATTTACGACTACGAGCTATTGTTAACTACTTTTATCTCATACATTTACAATATACCTATTATCAACTCATTATTCTCACCACATCACGTGGATAATCTACAACTTTTATATGAAAATTTTTGTTATTGCATAACCGTATTCAAAACTAAAATTATCGTCGTCCGTATATCTATTGTATTGTAAAATATAGATCTTAAAAAAAATTTGCTGAATATTTTAATTGTATGACGCTCGTCGCTGCAACGCGCGGGTACCCTGCTAGTAAAACTAAATCTCTCTCCATAGGAGATCTGATTATTTCGTCACCAAAACTGATGCAGTTTTGGTATCAAATACATAACCCAACTTGTTTACTTTTATCAGCAAATCACGAAATTAAGATCTTTTTTATAATCAAAATGAAACAAATAAACAAAAGTTTTGTTGTGCTAAATTTAAACTTGACAATTAGTCAGCTTAGTATAAAACTACAATTTCAAGCTTAGAAAAGCTTAGATTTAGAAAGTTATAAGACAAGATAAACAAAGGCAACTGCTTATATGCTTAAAATAATGTGAATAAGCTAGAAAAACAATGAATCCCAAGCATCCTCAAATGAATAAGAGGAATAACAACTTGCTTTGATTTATCGAAAACGATTAGCTAATTCAACCGAGACTCATTCCGAATTATATTTCTTTAGACCAAGCCATATCCATATAGCCCTTTTTTTGTTTTTTTTGTTTTTTTTTAACAACTTATATTAAAAGAAAAACTAGCAAAAAGCTTGCAAATTAGAAAGGCGAGTTTAACTAATCGTTCCAACTACCACTTTTTTTTTTTTTTTTTTTTTTCTCTATACTTAAGCCAAGAGAAAGAGAAAAGACAAATGTTATCAAAAATGTCACACTTCCTCAAACATTGAGAGTTGAAAGTGACATTATTTTGATATCGCCATAACACCCAAAAAGTCGCAGCAAAAATGACGTACGCACAATCTTTAGACTCTTTTAAAGCTTGCTAAGACACAATCCAGTTATCCCAGAACCCAAGAGAGTTCAAAACCGGGATCTTCGAGCCACTCCATAGCCGAATAAGCCTCCAAACATTTCAAGCCATGTCACAAAAAAAGAATACATGATCGATAGACTCTACTTGCTCGTTACAAATCAGACACATAATTGATTGAATATCCAATCCCCTAGAGGACAAGTTTAAACGATGGGGCAACCTGTCCAAAAATAAACACCATATAAAAGCATTTACCTTCCTCGGAATAATCTTACACCATCTCATATAGCCGTTAGCTGGGTGAATTAAAAAAAAAAAACAAAAAAAAAAGCTAAGAGTACAGGGTGAAGTGTACATGTCATACGCCATAGGGCGCCATCAAAAATTTATTAAGGAGTGTTTATGTTATAAGAGTTTTTAGGGTACAAGACGACACCTGTAAAGTTTATTGATGCCCTGTGCACCTTGCTCTCCCAAGTCATTTAAAGTTGTGTACAAATGTAGCATAAACTTATTTTATAGAACTGTAGGGGTTGTTTTGATCTAGAAAAGCCAATAGCGATACACATCATTGACTTGTAAACTTATATAATCTTATGGTTATTGTGTTTTCAAAACTTCAACATCCCTAACTTGTATGTTTTATTTCCCTCCTTATTTATAATCACAACTCTCTATCCCTAACCTGCTCATGAACCTGCTTAAAAAGATTACATCAATTGTATTAGGGGCAAATGGTAAATCTGACCTTTTGACTGCACACATTTGGTGCAACATTCACAACAATTGTATTAGGCTCCATAAGGCAGCAGACTCAAATCAAAACACATTTTTACGTGGGTCCACCCTCCCACTTTGGAGCATAACACGAGTATCAACTCTCAATAACCGATTCATTAGCCAGGTAAGCACATCCGTCGTTTGTGACATGTAAGCTAGTATAGCAAACCAAACAATAAGCGGAGGAAATTGTTCTGTCTCGAGTAACTTCCTTATAACAGTTGATGCATTCACTAGTCAATCATGTATCATAAAGACATAGTGATAAATATAAGAGAGGTTTTTCTAAATCTTATTAAATCACTGAGGCTCTAAACTTTGATGCATCCATGTTCATCTAAGTTCCAATCATCATTAAGCATTTAAGCCTATGTTTATAAAGTGCATCTTGTAATTACTCACTTAGCTTCGCTGGATCTCGAGCGTGAACGAGGATTGTACTCGCCATAGTTGAAGAAGATTACAACTGATGGACTTCAGTTGTTTAATGAAACACCATATCGTAACGACGATGTCATCTTGTTACTCTAGTAGTATTAAGATTACTGCAAGCAAAAAATTCCTTAATAGCATAACAATTTTGAGCTCTACTATCTCAGTTTTCCTGACTAATATAATGTATATCCGAAAATCCACAATCTGCAGCATATCAATTTTGAGCTCTACTATAGGCGGTTCATTTTTACTTGAAAAAAAAACATCTCATGATCTTGATCTGCACTTATGAAAGTATATAACTAAATATCTCTCCATAGGATAATAAATATCTGATTATTTTGTAACCAAAACTGATGCATCAGTTTTGATATCAATACTCTACGGGAAATTTATAAAACGAATTAAGATAACATGAAAGGTTAATTAAGATAAAAAAGCGTTATTGTGTAAAATGAAAGGTGAAATAAGATAACAAAGTCAATTAAGATGAAAGGTGAATTTATATAACAAAGTTTTATTGTGTAAAATTAAACTTGATAGTTAGTCACCTTAGTGATGTTGAAAAAAGTCACATTGACTTGGTTACACTGCCTTATAAAACTAGAATAGCATTTAATCCAAAACAAAAATCTTAATTTCAACATTTAATTTGTGAAAGCATTCACAATATTGTTTACTATATAACTTTCATGAAGAACATTGAAACACTTGTAATGTGATTACTACAAGCATACCAATTGAATGAAAGAGTTCAACAAAGAAAGCTTACGAACTAAGATTAAGGGCGTGCTTGGTTAGGGGTTAAGGGGGGGTGGGGAATGGGTAAAGTATTCAAAAGGACCCACATCACAAATAAATTGATGCTTGGTTGGGGAGGGGTAAGGGTTTGATTACCCCGTAGTGGGTAATGAACCATTATAGAGTAAATTGTGGGTAAGGTATTGATTACCCACCTCACTCATTCCTTTGCATTCCTTTCCCTTTCCCTTTTCCTTCCCCCACTTTGAACCAAGCGGACCCTAAGTCACAAACACAATACTAGAAACCAATTTTAAGATAAATATGCAAAAAAAATTATATATATACAAAATAAAAATAAATAAATAAATAAAAACGCTTTTTTTTCCGCAATACAGTCACATACAAGTTTAAGGAGTCGAGACAGGAAAAATACAGCCGAAGTTAAGTATCAA
This sequence comes from Chrysanthemum makinoi, assembly GCA_910596185.1. Classification (NCBI taxonomy): domain Eukaryota; kingdom Viridiplantae; phylum Streptophyta; class Magnoliopsida; order Asterales; family Asteraceae; genus Chrysanthemum; species Chrysanthemum makinoi. The sequence continues at coordinate 61,788,564 of OU343221.1, forward strand.
TTGTGCTTAATCCAAAAAGATATACAGAAACACAATGTCATTATCATTTCTCCAACACGGGGGCTACCACGAAATGAATATTTCCTATATTCAAATGACTAAATTGCGCTTAGTGGCTAAAACGAGCATTGTAAAGGTAAGAAGGGCCTGTGTTGGTACCAATGGTGAAATCTTGGATGCTGTTGCTGAGTGGATGGGTTGACATTGTGCTTAAAAATTTGTATATAGTATATACACAACTAACAAAATGACAAATAACAGCATAAGAATGCCTTGTACGGATACAACAAAATTAACTACATTCTAGACTACAATCTATAATCGGGGAAGACTATGAATTAGATACTTGCATTACGTTTGCTTTTATACGATCATTTGGATGTTTTTAATATCTTAGTTATTATCGGTAACAATTCAAAACATACAAAAGGTAAGGGTGATGGGGGTGGTTGCCAAATTACAAAAATTGGCATCCCCCTCAACCAATAATATTGTGCCACATCACCACCACCTTTTTTGCCAAAAATTGGCATACTTAATAGGTGGGGTGGTTGCCAAATTGTTTTTTTTTTTTTTTTTTTTCCAAAATTTGGCATGTTTTTTTTTTTTTTTTTTTTTAGTATTAGTAGCATATCATTGAAAGCCCAACGGCTAGTTGGGTCGGCATACACTTGCCAAAATCCTTTGCCAATGCCGATATTTTCTTGGGGGTGGTGGTTTGCCAATGGCGAATTTGGTACCGAGGGTTGATGCCAATCACCCCTATCACGGAGTATATAATCACAAACAGTTTAACTTGACTTTGTTTAGTTAATCAGCTAAAATCTAAAAAACACACCAAAAACAAGTTTCTCTCCGCATATTAAGTTACAAGCGAAGAAAAACTTACATTGGGTGAGTTTAGAAGATACCAACCGACCTACTTGTAAGAAACCCTTCCCTTCCTATTTATTAAAAACTTCCTCTTGCTACTCTCCTTAATAGAGCGATGTGGGATAACCAAAACCCAATTGGTTTTAACAAAAATAGAAATTTCTATTTTTCTTCTTCACAAAACAGTCACAGTCACGAAAAACTTCAAAGAAATGAGACAGATTATAATACAACTGAAGCCAATTATCATCATTTGTGCCTAATCCAAAAGAAAACAGTGAAATCCAACTTAATTATCATTTGTCAACAGGCCCACTACGAAATTAAGATTTTTAATTAATGCAACAAACTATGCTTAGTGGCTAACATGAACGATTATAGTTACTTGTTTGGTGTGATAACAATGTAAATTAAAAGATAAAAAGGAGGTCATTTAGTACCAACGGTGGAACTTTTAGGCTGCTGTTACATATTATGCGTTCCATTGATTCGACGGGGTTGATATTGTGCTTCAGTTATAGGTGTTTATCATTATTTAATTGACTTCATGATTGAGCCTCGGCTATGGGGAAAACACAACGGTTTGATATTTTTAATGTTAGTTTAACAAATATAAGCTGTTTGATTACAATATACACAATTCAGTTATTCGGCTTCTTTAGACCGTCCAAACCAGTTAATTTGATTTTAGCAATCAATCAGCTTATTGATGCTGTTGAAAAACAACCAGATACGAGTTTTATCGGCTAGTGAAGTTCATATTTATACAGTTATAAGCCAATAAAGCCATATCGGGCAGCTCTTAAATACTTCAACAAGCCTATTTCGGTAGCGAACTCTTCTCTTCCTGTTTAATACTAGCTCACTTTGGATCACCCTACAGCGATGTGGGATGACCAAAACATAACTTAAGTTAAACAATTTGTTGTTGTATATGTCGATAGTTCTTATTTACAAGTTACTAAATTACACATAAATACTACAAAAATAACATTTTATTTTATAAACAAAATGCAACAAATATTTGATTAGGAGTAACATGAGAGGTTAATTAAGAGAAGGCAACTTTTATTGTGCTAAATTAAACTTGATATTAGTCAGCTTAGTGATGATGGAAAAAGTCACATGGCTTTGTTAAACTGCCTTTTAGAACTAGAATATCAAAGCTTAAAAAGAGCTTAGATTTAGAAAGTTATAAGGCAAAGTTAAACTAGCCCGTGTGGCTTTTGAACGTTTCAAAAAGACTAACCTTGCAAGCCACCCCTTCCTATCTTTTAATAGTTACTTCCCCTTAGCTACTTTTCTTCATGCAGCGATGTGGGATGACCAAAACACAACTGAAGTTACTAGCGGGGACCAAAGTTGTTAGTTTTGTGATTAACATACTTAAAAGTCAAAACCTTGTTTGTCGCAGCAAGGATAACCGAAATAAGTGCTTAATCCAAAACAAGAATCTTAATTTCAACATTTAGTTTGTGAAAGCATTCACAATATTAACTCTTAACTTTCTTTATAGAATTAAAGACGTGTTAAAATCTCAAAAGAGCAACAATATTACTAGTACATTTTTGGCTCACGAACTTATAGCCTTATGTTTTAGTACTTTATAAGCCATCCACTCATCTACTCAAGGTTAATGACTTTTTATAATTTAAACAATTTTTATACACTTTTGCGTTTTGAACTTAACTTTACTTCATACCGTGCTTGTAACCCCTGTCCTTCCTTACTTTTTATAATCATTTCTTTACCCAGCGATGTGGGATGAGCAAACCACAACTAATTTAATTTGTATTCTTCCTTAGTTCTTACTAGTGCTGACCAACACCAAAACACAGCTATGTTAATTTGTATTTTTATCGAACCGCATGCTAAAAAATCAAAAACATGTTTAATGCAGCAATGATGACCAAAATAGGCGCTTAATACAAAACATCAAAAACTCGTTTTACTTTTATCAGAAGCCCTTCATGAAGTTAAGATATTTTTTTTATAATCAAAATGCAGCAAATATATGATAAGCGGCGACATTAAAAGTGATTTAAGATAACAGAAGTTTGTTGTGTTACATTAAACTTAATAATTAGTCAGCTTAGTTATATTAAAAAACAAAAGTCACAAGATTTAGTTATCCACTGCGAGATAAAACTACCATAGCAAGCTTAAAAAAGCTACAATTTAGAATATTACAAGGCAGTGAACCAAAAGAACAAGTGGCTTTTGAAAATATCAAGAAGCCTACCCTTGTAACCGACCCCTTCCTTCCATTTAATAGTTATTTCTATCTAGCCACTTTCCTTCCCACAGCGATGTGGGATGACCAAAACACAGGTGCAGTTACTAGTGTGGACAACACCAAATGAATATATTACTCTACTTTCAACACTAGTCCGGTACCCGCGCAATGCGACGGCGGATACCCTAAATATTACTACACTCGACCTTATTGTTGATGGTTTATATGTGTGTGAGAGATATGAAATGATTTGTGTGTATTTATATAGTGGATACGGTTATATGTTTTTAATAATGCTTATTGAAAATAATGATTTTTAGCGGTTATACGTTTTTAATAATGAGCTATAAATGATTTGAAACATTTATTTAATTAAATTGAAACGTCTGCATTTGAACTTTAATAATGGAATGTATTGAATTTTAAGACTTCCTTTTATAGTAAGCGTGTAGGCTTATTTTTTTAAGACTTCCTTTTTAAGAATGGTCTAAATGCATTATAATGTAGTTAAGATTTAACTTCTTGACACATTAATTTGTGAAAGCATTTACAATCTTAATTAGTATAACTTTCAAGAAGACCATTGAAACATTTGTATATGATTATTGAAAGCATACCAACTGAAAGGACCTAAGATTAAGTCACAATCTCACACCGCTTGTCTTTCATTTTCTTTTCTCTGTCCCCTTTTCTCTCTCTTCTTTCATCTTCTCACCCTTCCCCTTCAACATCTGGATCCTACACTTTTTGATCAAGATTTGCTCAAATTAAACACCACCATCTTCTTGCTCACCTTACCCCGATCAAAACGGTACTTTTTACTTTGCTGCCGGAACTCTGACGCGCCGCCACGCGCCACCAGCTACGCCGCCGGAATTTTATTTTTCCGGCGATCTAAAGCAATTAAGCTGGCACCATTTTTGTTTTTGTGTTTTTCGAGTTATTCCTGCCAATCCGGAGCTAACCCATTTTTTCTGGCGAAGTTCTGGAGGTTGTTGGGGTTCCGTGGGACTTACCTCCGGTGAGTATTTTTCTTTTGCCGGGAATCGCTACCTGCCGCCCCCTGCCGCCATCACTGCTTACCGGATTTTTTCCGGCAACAGCAGAGTGTTTGTTTTTTTTCCCTCTTTTACTCTTATTTATTCTTTTAGTCTTATTTATTTTGTGCTTCCCTTTTGACCCTAGGTCGTGCCTTGCCTCTTTGTGTTTTTAGGTTTGGTGTGTTACCGTGTTGTGTGTGCCCTCTTGTCTTTGTTTGTTTTGGGTTTATTTGCTTTAGGATAGGGTTGTTTTTGGTTGCCTTGTTGTTTTTTGTTGAGGTAGGATAGACGCTTTGGTTAGCGATGCTCTCCTGAGGTCATGTCTTGCCGATTTAGGTGTAGGTTGTTAATACAAATAAGCCGTAAAAACGTTTATTTATATTTTACGATCTTCTAATATTTTTAACAAACGTAAAATCATTTTAACGAAACAAATAAAATACGTAAATAGTTTGAGCCAATAGTTTTCTAACATACTTACGTTTTCACATAAAACACTAAAACAAGTATAAGTGATTTTATGACTTAGTAATACATATGTACAACAACTAGTGTTTACATATTTGGGCAAATATATACATAACTAGTATGTATTATAAATGGGTAAAAAAACTACAACCCATGGTATTGACCCATACCCATATGACTAGGTGCATTGCACTCATTAGATACATTGTATCTAATAAAATACCCATAGATCAACCCATAACCCATGACCCATGACCCACAACCAAAATACCCATGGGCAAAGATGAGCGTCCCACGGATCCCTAGCATTACACTAGACGGATCCCTTGAGGGTGGGATCCGTGGGATCCGTGGAACAGTAAGTGTTTCTTCTCTATAAATAGTGAGCCATTTCTTCCTTTTGGCTGACCACTCTCACACATACTTTCCCCAAGTATTGTAACTCTCTAACCACTGATCCTAAGGGATCTTTCTATGTAGTTTGTCTTTTGTTTTTGTGTGATTCTCTAGGTTCCTCTTAAAGGTGAGATCACCACTTCTTGAAGTCGAGCAAGCTCAAGTCCATGAGTTGCCATGCTTCATCATCATCAAGATTACTGAGGTTCTCTTGTTGATAGTTATTTCCTTCTCGATAGAAGTGTTGTGTCGAAGGCATTAGTGAAGGATGCCGAAAGAGTCAAGACAAACGCATTAGTGAAAGGTGCTTAACGTCCATGTCAAAAGCATTAGTGAAGAATGCTAAAAGTGTCAAGACGAAGGCATTAGTGAAAGGTGCCAAGTGTTGTGTCAAGGGCATTGGTGAAGGATGCCTAGGAATCAAATCAAATGGCATTAGTGAAGAATTCCAAGGTCGTATAATCGATGAGGTACATCGTTATACATATAGTGATAGTTTGCTTCCAAGGATGTAGATATCCTTGATGGTGTTGTAATAAGGAGTGGGTCTCATTTAGGATTAGGTGTTGTGTAGTGTTGGGTAGTAGTTCCTCCATTGTAATGGAACTCGGTACTTAGCCTAGTACCGGATAAAGGGTAGGCGACGTTGTGATAGGTGTGGTTCACCTTATTGTAAAGAACCCGGTGGTTAGCCTAGTACCGGAAAAAGAGTAGGCGACGATGTGAAGGCTTCTCCACCATAAGGAGTTGGTGTCGTGTAGTGATTACGAACTCTCGAGTAGGTGACTCGGGGAGTGGAGTAGGGCAAGGAAGGTGTCCTTGTAGCCGAACCACTATAAATACTCGTGTCGTGGTTGTGTGCTTCTTACTCTTTATCTTTCATTACACTTTTATATATCTATCTATCAACGTCCAACATACACATCTAAGTAGATTGACATAAGTCGATCTAAATATTTTAAAAGGAAGTTTTAAATTAGAAAACGATTCAACCCCCCTCTAGTTTTCCACAATTGGCATCAGGGCTTCGTTACCAAGTTTCTTAGAGTATGTTGTACTTTAAAAACTTGATACGATCCGTGTATGTTTGAAAACTACAAAGAAGGATTTTTCAAGTCATGTTTTAAAAATCATTATAGTGTTTATTGTTGGACAATGATAGAATGTTCTAATACTTTCCTTGTTAAGAATTCTCCATACTTGGATTTGGGCATACCAAGAAAATCATGAAGAAACTATCTAAATATTTCTTTTCGTGAAAAGAATGTTTAGCATTGTTCTTCTCACACATGGATCTGGAGATTCCAAGAAGATCACAAAGCCTTTTCTCTAAATACTTCTTCCCTTAAGAAGAATATTTAGCAAATGTATGATCGTTAATAATTTACATTTGTTTTATTGTTGTTAAAATCTTAGTTGAATAATTAATCTCTATTAGTAATTACTTGAGTAGTTATCTATATTAAAGCCATCATCAAGAATAGTATTCTTTGATTGATTTGCATAGACTACACTACTAATCTGTAATAATGATATTTTGGCTATTCGATAGCCTCAATCATTATATATCACAAAGGGATTATTGACACTTCATCTATGTGAATGAATATCCATGTGAAATTTCTTATATTATGATAAAATGGGATTTTATCATAATCTTTGATAAATCTCCCAAGAATTGTGACTAATTCTTAAAAAAAGGAACCACGTCAGATAGGATTAGTATTAAACCGTCAAAACCCCAAATCATAAGGTATAGAGCTTAAATACCAAACTCTAAGCGTTTTAGAACTCCCAAACCAAAGTTATCAAGGAATGCGTAAACTGATTTTTTGTTGTCAAGTCGGATCCCTGAGCTTGAACTAGCCAGATCCCTAATGAGAGGGATCCGTGGGATCCGTGTAACAGAAGACAACATAAGTTAGTAATGATCAATGTGGAAGTTCCACAATCACTTTCCCTTCAAAGACTCGATAACAAAAACCCAATTACTGTTCATAGGAGCAATTTGATCATTTCCTTCAAGCATAACAATCTCTTGTGTAAGTATAATCTTCACTACATTGTTAATTTAATTTCTTGATTTCTAGGATTACAATTTCTTCATTTTTAGAAGTTGGGTTCAAATGGGTTTATCATAATTTGTTACCACATTGTTTTCTAAGATAATCTAAATCAAAGAATTAACATTGTTAATACAAATTAAACTTGTTTCTTGAATTCAATAAAAATGATTTGAGCAAAATTGTGATCAAACCCTCTAGGCTACTATTTACAATTAACATCACATTGTGGTTGTGTTGTTTAGGAACAATCATGCCAAGTAACCGACAACAAGACTATCAAGATACCGCTCATTACATACCAATGTACCATAGAAAAGATGGACTTAGCCCGAAAGATAGGAAAACCTTTAAAATGCTCGAAAAGAGACTTTTTCATGAAGGTCGTGTAGTAGAACCATCATTTCTTGCTAACACCGACATAAGCCAAGTTTTTGGGACCATTGGCTTTGATTGTTTATTGGACATAAACGAACAAATTTTCCCGGTTTTCGTACTCGAGTTCTACAAGACAATGAGGATAGTTAGAAATGATGATGGGTCCATCTCAATTGTCTTCATCATAAATGAGCATGAGTACACTCTTTCGCTTGTGGAGTTTGGAAGAATAGTAGGGGTTCCATATCAAGGTGTTCGCATGTTTTCCAATGAGTGGTCTTTGGAAGAGATACACACTATGGTTGATCATCTTGAAATCTACCACATGTTAATCCCGGAAGCAACCACGGTGAGGGACACCGTGTTCATGCCAAGAGCATCCCCATCGAGGGTCACTAGGAATTCGAAAGTGATCTATAGGGATCCTTTCCAAATGGAGCTCTCCGAGATGTACACATTATATAGGAAATGGGAAGTTGTGGTGAGGGAGAATGTGTTGTGCCTAGTAGGAAACAAGGATCACCCCAACGCATGCCTAAGTTTCATGATCTATTGCCTAGTGACCGAGACTCGCTTCAACCTTGCTTACTACATGATTAAGAGAATGGCAAGTGTAAAAAGCATGAACTGTTGGGAATATGCTTTTTAGGAGTTAATACTTATTTCATTAGAGTTAGTACTGATAGTGTTAAATGATAAGTATTAACTAGTTAGTACTGATAGTGATAAAGTTAGTACTGATAGCTTTGAGTTTGTACTGATGTAAGTATGGAATGTCGTGTAAAGGTTGTAACAACATAGTCCATAGTTATCTCTGTAAGGGATCTCCTTAGTATATAAAAGGAGATCCTAGCTAGGTTAAACATACATCTCACTTTCTAGCCGTCTAAAGTAGAGCTTCAAGGTTGTAAACCCTAGTACTAGGAGAGTACTCGTATTATTGCTTAATAATATTGAAGCTGTTGGTGTTATACTTTGTTTACATTGTCTTTGCATTAATCTTCTAAGTGCATTCAAGTAGATTCCACATACTTGTGTGCATCTACAACAAAGTTTCTCACTGTTGTTTTGGAACTCTCCAAGGCAACTAATACATTTACAAGCTAAGTGTTCTAGATCCAAGGTTTGGGACTCCACAAGTGGTATCAGAGCTTGTGTCCTGAAGCTTTGTTTTTAGAAGATCCTGTGTGACATATTTGAAGAAATGGAGTTTGACAAATCCAATGCTGTTAACAAAGTTCCAAAGCTGCAGCCTAATGAATATGAACTCTGGAGAATGCGCATAGAGCAGTACTTCTTGGTACTTGACTGGAAGCTGTGGAACATTGTACTCTATGGAAACTCTTTAAAATCCACTGTTACTGAAGAAGTAAATGGTAAGACAGTTGTTAAAGAAAAAGGTGATCCTATCACCAATGAAGAAATGGCTCTAAGAGGCAATGATCTCAAGGTCATACGTCTCTTGCTCATGGCTATACCTGACGATCATCAACTCACCTTCAACAAACAAAAAGATGCTCAGAGTTTGTTCAAAGCAATTGAAACCAAATTTGGTGGAGATTCAGTCACCAAGAAAACTCAGAAGACTCTTTTGAAGCAAGAGTTTGAAAAATTCACTGCTGGTACAACTGAATCAATTGATTCAGTCTACAATAGGCTTCAAAAACTTGTTAGTCAATTGGCGATGGATGTGGAGATTTCCAAGGAAGATGTCAACCTTAGGTTCGTTAGAAGTCTTCCATCACCAAAATGGGACACTCATGTCATTGTGTGGAAAAACAAGCCTGATTTTGAAACAATGAAATTGGACAATCTGTTCAATAGCTTTAAAGTGATTGAACAAGACATGAAGAGGAAAGCAACTACATCTTCTATCTCTGGGTCACAAAACATAGCCTTTGTGGCTCACCCTGTCACTAGCAATGATGTGGATAGTTTTGATGTTAGTACTCCTAGTACTGATGTTAATACTGATGTCTCAGTGACCACTGCAGCAGGCATTAATGAAGGCACAATCTATGCTTTCATAGCTGAACAGAGTCATGGATCCCAGATCACTCATGATGATCTGAGACAAATCCATGAAGATGACATGGAGGAGATGGACATCAAGTGGAACATTGCCCTGATCAGCATGAGGGCAAAAAGGTTCATGAAGAAAACTGGAAGGCAAATTAAGATCAATGATGCAGATGTTGCTGGGTTTGATAAGGGAAAGGTTGAATGCTACAACTATGGCAAGCTTGGACATTTTGCCAGGGAATGCAGAAGCCCTAGGAGCAAGAGGAGACATACTGATGCTGACAACTCCTCTTCTAAAGCAATGGTGGCTGTTAATGGTGCTGGATATGATTGGAGCTTCATGGCTGATGAAGAAGAAAGTCCAATCAACATGGCTTTGGTATCTGAGGTACTTAATTGTTCAGATACATGCATCCCGTTAGACAAATATTTAAAGCTAAAAACTAGATTTGATAATGTGTCTGAAGAACTTTCTAAAACTGAGTATAACTTAGCAAATCATAAAAGAGACTTAGTAGTTTTAGAAAAACAAATTGTGCACTATAAAGAAAATGAATCAAAGTTTATTGAAACAACAGCTGTGCTCAATAGGGAAATCTCTTTTAAAGACATCACCATAAATGTGTTAAAAGAAGAATTAGAGAAAGTCACACTAGCCAAAGATAACATAAGTTTAAGTATTGAGGCTCTTCAAGACGCAAAACATTATGACACTGAGAGAGTTGATTAATTTCTTGAAAGTGCAAGTGACACCTCCTTACCTGAGGTGTCTGAATCTGAAAATAAAAAGGCTAGTGTAGAGTCTAGTAAACCAAAGCAAGCTACTAAACCTGTAAGCTCATTTGACAAACCTGTTAGAAAGCCAATAAAATATGCTGAGATGTATAGAAACAAGTCATCTAGTCCTAGAGGTAACAAGAGAAACTGGAACCAGTTAAAATCTGAACAACTAGGAGATGAATTTGTCATGTATAACAAATCTTGCTTTGTGTGTGGTAGTTTCTCTCATCTGCAGGCTCAATGCAGACATCCTATGAGACCCTAACCCATCAGGACCCCCAGAGCAGTTCTTCTCAAAACTGGCATAAAACCTTTGAAATATGCAAGGCCGTTAATACTGCTAGACCACAACCCAGAGTATTTGATGAAAGACCTAAAAGAAACTTTTCAAAATCATCATCTACTTCACCAAGGTCCTTTAAATCAGCAAAAACCTTTAACTCTTATGATGAACAAATCAAGTTTTACAAGAAATGGGTTAATACTTATGAGCCAAAACTTAATACTGACAGGCCAAAAGTTAATACTTTTAAGCCTAAAATGAAACCAACTGGCTCTAAAGTGAATGCTGCAAAGGGAAACAAGGGCAATGCTGTTAAGCCCTCAGCTTGTTGGGTGAGAAAGACCACTCAGCCCAACAAAGGCATCAGTTACTCTCAAGAAATATGATTACATTGATGGACGAGGAAGATCCAAGTCAGTGATGGCTTGGGTCCCCAAAAGGAACTAATTTCCTTTGTTTTATGTGCAGGCACACTCCAACAATAATGATGATCTTGGCTATTCAGACAGTGGGTGTTCCAGGCACATAACTGGAAATCTATCCTATCTTTCAGACTTCACTGATTTGAATAGAGGATATGTTTCTTTTAGAGGTGGAATAGGTGGAAGGATTACTGGTAAAGGCACAATCAAGACTGGCAATTTGAACTTTGAAGATGTGTACTATGTGAAAGAACTCAAATACAATCTGTTCAGTGTGTCACAAATGTGTGACAAGAAGAATTTTGTTCTGTTCACAGATACTGATTGCTTGGTTTTATCTCCTAACTTTAAGTTGCCTAGTGATGATCAGGTTCTACTTAAGTTTCTTAGGAAAAGCAATCTTTACAGTGTCAATATGAAGAACATAGTGCCCAAAGACAATCTTACATGTTTAGTTGCTACAGCTTATTTGGATGAATCTATGTTATGGCATAGAAGGTTAGGTCATGTGAACTTTAAGGTAATCAATCTTTTAGCTAAAAACAACCTTGTAAGAGGTTAACCATCAAAAAGATTTGAAAATAAACAGACCTGTAGTGCTTGCCTCAAAGGGAAGCAGCATAGAGCCTCTTGTAAGCCAAATGTTTTTAACTCTATCACCCAACCACTTCGTATGCTGCACATGAACTTATTTGGCCCCACCAATGTAAGTAGCCTGAATTTTAAGAAGTATTGTTTGGTTGTGACTGATGATTTTAGCAGATTCACTTGGGTTTTCTTTTTGAACACTAAGGATGAGACCAGTGAAATCCTTAAGTCTTACATAGCTACAGTAGAAAACCTAGCTGATAAGAAAGATTAAAATCATTGGGTGTGATAATGGGACAAAGTTTAAAAACCAAGTGATGAATGATTTCTGTCAACTTAAGGGTATTAAAAGAGAATTCAGTGTAGCTAGAACTCCTCAGCAGAATGGGGTTGCGGAAAGGAGAAATAGGACATTGATTGAGGCTGCTAGGACTATGTTAGCAGATTCCAAGTTACCCACAACATTATGGGCTGAGGCAGTTAACACTGATTATTATGTTCAGAATAGGGTACTGATTGTGAAGCCTCATGGCAAGACTCCCTACGAGCTGTTTTTAGGTAGAAAGCCCACACTAGACTTTCTTAAACCTTTTGGGTGTCATGTCTCTATTCTCAATACCATTGACCATTTAGGTAAGTTTGATGGAAAATCTGATAGTGGATATCTGGTTGGCTACTAATTAAATAGTAAAGCCTTTAGGGTTTATAATTCTAGAACCAGAAGAGTAGAGGAGAATCTGCACATAGAGTTTCTTGAGGATAAACCTAGTGTAGAGGGGCAAGGACCAACATGGCTTTTTGAAATCTATGAACTATGTGCCTGTTTCTGTGGATTCTAACATGATTGCAGGAGAAAAGCAAGGTCCAGATGCAGAATCTGATGAGGATGATGACTGCATTCTATTGCCCATTTGGAATGATAACTCAGGTGGAAGCATTTCTTTAGGGGAGGCAAACAAAATAGATGATCAGCCTCTAAAGACCCATGAACTAATGCTGAAGGAGATGCAATCAATACGGATGAACCAGTGGTCGATCCTCAAGTGTTCAGTACAACTGTGGTTAATACTCATAAGCCACCAGTTAGTACTGATGAGCCAACTTTTAATACTGATGGTCCTCAGACTATTCCATCAGTCAATGCAGACATTTCTAATCCTTTTGGTGAAGCCGATGAGACTGATATGACTAATATAGCTTCATCATAGGCTGTTCCTGCTACAACTCACAGAAGAATCAATCAGGATCATCCTTTGGAAAATGTTATTGGGGATGTCAATGCTGAAAGAACTACAAGATCTAAAGTTCAGCATAGTGAAACAGGATTCTTCAGTGCCATCTATGAAGAAAGAAATCATGCTGCCTCACAAACATGTCTCTTTGCCTGTTTTGTCTCCCAAGCAGAACCAAAGAAAGTCTACAAAGCTCTTGAAGATGAATCCTGAGTGTTAAGATCGTTTATAAGCTCAGCTAGGGATCAATAACAATATTAATAAGCATGGTACGCAGCGGAATAATCAAAACAATACTTTGTTATTGAACAAGGTTTTCATTCACCATTAACTAATACTCTAATATGGACGTTTATAGGAACACGTCTACTAACTAAACTAATAACCTAGGCGTTTACATGATCATACGCCTAGGACACACTAATCTAAAACCCTAGACGTTCTCCCCTAACGTATAGGCTAAACACACACCTTTTAGTCGACTACATTATTGGAAGACTTAATTAAAACCTACACCTATGTCCTCTTTATATACTAGAGGATAAGGACTAAATAATAAAACTTCCATTGCAAGAAAGCCCTTCCATCTTTTAGTAGGTTTCCTTCTTGTCATATTAAGTCCCTCTTGTTTCATCCTTTTTGTCTTTATCAACTCAAACTTATAATTCCCAACAATCTTCCCTAGTTGATAATGACAAAACCATTCTTGAACGAACTTCCCTAGACGAAGTAGAGAAATTGAGATCCGGGATCTCACCATGAATGAAACAAGTATGTCTTCCTTTGTCTTCCCCTTAATCCATGCCATGTCACTCAAACATCTCTTCCCCTTTTTGTTATTATACAAATAGGGAACATATGCAAATAATGATCTTGACCACCATGAACCAATACTACACATCCAATTCATCCTTCCAATGTCTCAAATTACCCTCCATGAAGTTTTCCGCAACTAATAATGAACTTGAAACAGAGAAATCTAAACCAGTAGTAATACTAATCAATAGTAATAAGAATCAAACACTTCCCCTTGAGTGATGCATGTAGATGGTTAAACTTTTAACAATAAGCTTCCTCTAAAAACCATATGTTAACCATCTTCTTGATTCTTCAAAATCTGTAAGCTCCTTGTAATGATCACTTTGTGAAGAACACCAAATATAACGAACTTGATGAAAAAGTAGAATTTCCCAAACTTGTGTCTTAAATCTTTTACTATCCACGGAACTCCATACTTATACGGACTAAATATAAGTAGACCGCAATCCCTTGAAAAGAATCCTCAACTAGTATGAGACACTGAGCACTACAATGTAACTCCTTTAAGTGATAGTCAATGTGTGCATAGAGCATCATAAGAAAAATCACACATTGCTAGATTCAACAAGCTAGATGATAAGAACACAAACCAAGTAATTCCACTTCACCTTCAAATAAGTGATAAATAATCCTCTTCGTAATCAATTCTTCAATAAATCTCCAAAACGAGCCTTTTTTAAATCCTTTTAAGAACATAAACTTCTTCTTTGTGTGTGTGAACAATAACCTATGTGTGTGTCGTCCAAAAATCATGCTCGACTTCCCCTTAAATCAAAATCTTCTGGTAATAAAGCATGACCAGTATGTTGAATTTACCAGAGCAGTACTTTTAAAAACCTTCGAGCAGTACTTTCATCAAGCTCGAACAATACTTTAACAAAATTCGATCAGTAGTACTTTCAAATAATCATGCATCAGTACCTATAAAAATCCTCGAGCAGAGACCTTGAAAATTCCAACAGTACTTTCAAAACATAAAACAGTACCTTTAAAAATCATAAGCAGTACCTTAAAATATTTGCAGTACGTTAAAAAAAAAATTCTCGAGCAGTACTTTAAAACAATGGCAGCAGTACATTCAAAAACTCGAGCAACAGCAGTACTTTGATTTCGTAAAATTAACATCAAAAGCCAATCAATGTGAGACCCACCGTATCCTCCAGTAAAATCATCCAATTATACTCATCAATGCCCACGTGACACCTTAATATATATTTGCACGAAAATCTTTTTGGCATTAAACAATATCCCACGTGATCATGTAATAAATGCTTCCTCATATAACCCATAAATCAATTAAATCATCCACGTTGAAATCTCTGCTCACGCAAGACCATCGACCAACAGTACATATATTAAATAAAAAACCATTGATACCACAAGACCCACTTGAAGCCTTACATGTATTCGTACGAAGTTCAATTTGCAGCCAATTAAAAAAAACTTCAATCCCACGTGATTATCAATTAGACGAGTAAATTTAAGAAGTGGCCCCACATGAATTAACCAAACCAGACTTAACGTGAATGCTCCACATACAAGTCTGACAACCAATATGATGCGTGTAGTAGGCAGCCAATATGATGCTTCTTCCAATCAAAACCTTTACTTGCGTACTCAAAACCCCCTTTTTTTTTTTTAATCTGCTTCTGTCGACAACTTTTAATGCTCCAATTTAACGACATCAAAAACCTTGAATAAATCCTATATCAAGAGCTCCCCGCTCTGATACCAATTGTTAAGATCGTTTATAAGCTCAGCTAGGGATCAATAACAATATTAATAAGCATGGTACGCAGCGGAATAATCAAAACAATACTTTGTTATTGAACAAGGTTTTCATTCACCATTAACTAATACTCTAATATAGACGTTTATAGGAACACGTCTACTAACTAAACTAATAACCTAGGCGTTTACATGATCATACGCCTAGGACACACTAATCTAAAACCCTAGACGTTCTCCCCTAACGTATAGGCTAAACACACACCTTTTAGTCGACTACATTATTGGAAGACTTAATTAAAACCTACACCTATGTCCTCTTTATATACTAGAGGATAAGGACTAAATAATAAAACTTCCATTGCAAGAAAGCCCTTCCATCTTTTAGTAGGTTTCCTTCTTGTCATATTAAGTCCCTCTTGTTTCATCCTTTTTTGTCTTTATCAACTCAAACTTATAATTCCCAACACTGAGTAGAAGCAATGCAGGAAGAGCTTCTCTAATTTAAACTTCAAGATGTATGGGTTCTGGTGGATCTTCCTGATGGCAAGAGAGCTATTGGCACTAAGTGGGTTTTCAGAAACAAGAAGGATGAAAGGGGTGTAGTGATAAGGAACAAAGCTAGACTGGTAGCTCAGAGGTATACACAACAGGAAGGGATTGATTATGAAGAAGTCTTTGCTCCAGTGGCAAGGATTGAGGCTATCAGACTTTTCCTAGCTTATGCATCATATAAAGACTTCACAGTATACCAAATGGATGTGAAGAGTGCTTTTCTTTATGGGAAGATTGAGGAGGAGGTGTATGTCTGTCAACCTCCTAGTTTTGAAGATCCAACCTTTCCAAACAAAGTGTACAAAGTTCAGAAGGCACTCTATGGTCTGCATCAGGCCCCAAGAGCTTGGTATGAAACTTTGGCCAAGTATCTTTTGGGCAATGGCTTCAGATAAGGGAAGATTGATCAGACTTTATTCATCAAGAATGTGAAGGCTGATATCTTGTTGGTGCAGATATATGTTGATGACATTATTTTTGGTTCAACCAAGCAGGATCTATGCAGAGAGTTTGAGAAATTGATGCATGACAGGTTTTAGATGAGTTCTATGGGAGAGCTCACCTTCTTTCTTGGGCTACAGGTTAAGCAAAAGTCAGATGGCATATTTATTAGTCAGGATAAATATGTCAAGGATATTTTAGTGAAGTTTGGCTATGAAAATACAAAGATAGCAAGCACTCCTATGGAGCACAATAAGCCACTACTTCCAGATGCTAATGGTGAAGATGTTGACCAGCATCTATACATATCCATGATTGGATCTTTGATGTATTTTACTGCCTCCAGACCAGATATTATGTTTGCTGTGTGTGCATGTGCAAGGTTTCAAGTCTCTCCAAAGCTTTCTCACTTGCATGCAGTTAAAAGAATCTTTAGATATCTGAAAGGCCATGCTCAATTAGGTCTTTGGTATCCTAAGGACTCTCCCTTTGATCTGGTAGCTTACTCTGATAGTGATTATGCTGGGGCAAGTCTTGATAGGAAATCAACCACAGGTGGATGTTAGTTTCTTGGTGATAGGTTAATTTCATGGCAGTGCAAGAAGCAGAGCATTGTGGCAAACTCTACAACTGAGGCTGAATATGTAGCTGCTGCAAGTTGTTGTGGTCAAGTTCTCTGGATTCAGAATCTGATGCTTGATTATGGGTATAAATTCATGGGCACCGTCATTTATATTGATAACAACAGTACTATATGCATTATCAAAAATCCAGTTTTTCATTCTAAAACTAACCATATAGAGATAAGACATCATTTTATAAGAGACTGTAATGAAAAAAAACTCATTCAGGTTGAAAGGATTGATACTGAGTTTAATGTTGCAGATCTTTTAACAAAAGCTATTGATTTGGGAAGGTTTCAGTACTTGGTTACAAGTATTGGGATGCTTCATCCATAAAATGTCTTATCTCTCTCTCTCTTGTAAAGTTTTGTAAACTGGTGGTTTGTACTGACTGTTATCCAGTTAATACTAATTGTGTTAAGTTAATACGGATTGGCAAGAAAATGTCTTGGATTGTGTTTTCTTGGTTTTAGACTAACTTTTCAGGTATAACACAAGCAATATGGATATGGTTTGGTGACTAGGTGTTAGATCACATGTCGTTCTCTTGCTAATGCTCATTCTGAAGCCACCACATGATGGGACTTGTTGTAACAATGGAATATCTGATGCCTAAGCAATATGTGGCATCCTGTGCTTATAATGCACATGAATTGATGGTTTTAGTTGGTCAGATCATTCTGCACTAACCCACTCTTTGCCATTCTATCTGTTTACAGATAGCGTGACTAGCCTAAGGGCATCTGGCTTAGAGAACAGCGAGCAAACGTGAATCCAACACTTATGTTGGAGGCAACACCTACCACGAGCTGGAACCTGTTAGGAAGGCCCTTTTAATGGGACTATCCATCACAGGCAGTGCTATGCACTGAAACCATTGGTTCTCACCAAACCAGAGGCCATATGAGGCCGCCCTTGATTAAGTGTTTGTCACCACACTTAATCCCTTCAAAATTGGGGTTTCAGTATTATAATTTCCACTATGAGATAATATTGATGGGTAAAGTTAATACTGATGGTTATAAGTTAGTACTGATAAGCATAGTTAGTACTGATGAACTAGCCGTTAGTACTTATTCCAAAAGTCTGTTATGCAATGATTACATTTGCAACTAGAGTTGTTAACCGCCTATTTCCTTATAAAAAGGGTTTCCGAATTGGTTTCTCCTCACTTTTTTCCATAAATTTCTATAAGGCGGTTGCACATATATTCTCTAAATCTCTATAAATTGCATAACATTCCAATTGCTTTAACCACAATTCTATACAGGCTTTTGCGACTTAATCCCACTTCTCTAACCCTAAACTCGTTCATCTATGGCTCCTCTTGACTTTGTCGACAAACACAACATGGTAGCATGCTTGGAATTTCCAGATGGACAAGATGATTTTGCAGAGATTGTAGCTTTTCTAAACCGTAGCACCATCAGGTTTGCTCTTCTTTTAAACCCTACAATCTTATGTACCCCTGTCAAGAAGTTTTGGCAAACTGCTATTGCCTCAACAACTGAGGCGGGGTACAACAATTAATAGGTACAGTGGATGGCACTCAATTTGTTATTACTGAGGCATCTCTAAGAGAACATCTTCATCTTAGAGATGCTGAAGGTATTACCACATTTCCAGTCACTGAAATTATTGAAAAACTCACATTGATCGGGTACAGACATGATAATACTATAAATTTTCACAAAAGTCAGTTTTCCCCACAATGGAGGTTTCTCATTCATACCCTCTTACACTGCTTGAGTCACAAAAGGACTGGCTGGGATGCTTTTCCCACAAGCATAGCCACAGCCTTGATCTGCCTTGCAACAGGAAGAGTGTTCAATTTTTCAAACTACATCTTGAGGGTATGCTTAAAAATTCTGTTAGTAAAACTAAGTTTCTGATGTATCCCAGATTTATTCAAATGTTTTTGGATCTTCAGAAACAAAACCTACAACCTCATAAAAACATTTATCCATCAAAAGTCCTCACAGCCAAAGTGTTTTCTAATATGTCAAGGGTTGTGGTAGGATATAGTGGGGTTGTAGTGCCTTTGTTTTCTAACATGCTTTCTACAGAGGGTGAAGGACCATCAAGCACAGGTGGCTCCCAACACACACCCACAGGTTCTAATCATTCACCACATCAACAAACATCATCAACTAGTAGGCACACCAGACAGGAGAGTGGGACAGCTCAGCCCCATTCTTCTCCTATCATTGTACCAGATGAGCCTATCCCAGGTGATGGAGGGGATAGAGTGGTGAGGGCTGCCACTACTCAACCAGGCTTAGAAGCTGGTGAGGAACGTGGTAACATAAATAAGACCCAACCCATGCCAACACCTAGTGAGTAATCACAGGGTGGACCCAGGCAAAGGCTACAAAGGGGGGGTGCATCTGCTCAGGCTAGGCCTGGGAGTGCATCTCAAATGCCCAATGAACCACCTTTCTCAGCAGGTAACACAGCTAGAAGTGGTGAGGGCAGTCTTACACTTTTGGAAATGATGGATTTGTACAGGTTCCTTTGCAGAAAAGTGAATTCACTGGAGATTGCACTGGATGAGCACAAGAAGGCTGCTACAAAAGTTCATACCAGAATGCTATTGAAGATGAAGAAATTGGCACATCAGGTTCAGCTTCTCTCCAAGCCACCTGCAATAGCATCTCCAGTCACTACTACTTACAAAAGGAAAGCCAAGTTCATCATCTCAAGCACCTCAACAGAGAATTCTTCCAAACAGGGGAGGAGTTCTAATATTCAAGGAAGAAGAGAATTTGGTCAATGGCAGGGTGGTCAAGATTTTCAAAGCCCTTTTCTAGATGATGAAGATGATGTTCAGACAACCACTCATGCAGAAGAAGTGCTCAGTACTCCTACATGCACTATCAGTACTATCCTAGTTAGTACTTATAGTGTTGTAGTTAGTACTAATAGCACTATAGTTAGCACTTATGGTGCAGCTCAATCAGTACTAAGTCCTATACTTCAAGCGGCTGCTGAACTTCAACAAACCACAACTACAGAGGCTACTATCATCACGACTACACCACAAGGAGACACTGATGAAGAAAACAGAGTAACACATGCAGTTCTGGGACTTCAAAGCCTGAAGAAAACAGTCCCTATCTCTCCAACCTATAAGAAGCCCCCTATTTTGTACTTGAGAAAGAAGACCAAACCAGCAACAAAAAAACCCAAAGAAAAAGGAGTCTCCATCAGAGAAGGAGGTGCTCCACCATCCCCAACTCACTCAGCTCTAAAGATTTATCCCAAGGATAAAGGCAAAGGGATACTGGAGGAAGTGCCAAAGAAGAAAAAGGAGATTGAGAGGTTGCATGAAGAAGCAACAAGACAACTTGCAGCAGAGTGGGATGTTCAAGAGGCTGCTGACAAAGAAAAGAAAAAGATGGCTAAAATTGAAGAAGATTGGCAATCTTGGGATGACATAAGAGCCAGAGTTGAAGCTACTCAAGAGGTGCAACAGAAGCTGCAACATGATCAAGGAAAAAGTGTCAATGAAGCAGCTCAAATGTTTAGTGAGATATTGGCTAGAAGACAGAGCCAATTCAGACAACAAAGAAAAGTTGAAAAGGTTTCAAAACCACCCAACAAGAGTCAACAAAAGATGTACGTGTGCAAATACATCAAGTATCAAGGTGAAGATAGGAGAACCTTGAAGCAGCTCAACCAATTGGCATGGGAAACACATCAAAAGCTGACTGACAAAACTAAAAGAAGCATAATCAACTTCAGGTCTATGTCAGATGCTGATTTCACCAGAAGCTCACAGCCCATTGATCCAATTACAAGCTTCAAAAGACCATCTGAAGAAGGAGGTTCCTCATCTACACCCAAAAGACTGAAAGTATCTGAAGCTGAAGAAGGACTCACTGAATAGGAACTGAATCAGATGATGTTGATTGAGTCTCCTGAAGATGCCTTATATTCAGAGCCCATCAACACTAGGTATCCAATTCTTGGATGGGATATCTACACTGAAGATGGAAAGAGACATTGGCAGATTCACAGAGCAGGAGGAAGGACCAGTGCTTATATATATATGGTTGATTTGTTTGCATCCATTGACAGGGATGACTTGCTGAAGTTATGAGAATTGGTCAAGAACAGGTTCAAGAATAAAGATCCAGATAATGACAAGGATCTAGAATTGTTGTTTGAGTTGCAAAACATATTTGAACCTGATCCAGCTGGAGAGCAATGGAAGTATCAAACTGGTGAAGAAGAACTGTCTTGGACATTGCTGGACTCATGTGGACTACACTTGGATACTACACGAAATGGGACAGACATCTATATGCTGGTTGAAAGAACTTACCCACTTGCCTTAGGAACACTTCTAGAAACGTTACAGCAGGGCTGAAGATGGGTAATGCAGTGGATATGGCTAAGGAGTTGCTATTGAAGTTTTATGACCAAGCAGGAAGACCTAGCAGAAAGTAGAGTTTGGAAGAATCCTCAAAGACTTAAGAAAACTTGTGATTCTGAAACCCAATCACAAGTTTAAGCGAGGATTGTTGGGAATATGCTTTTTGGGAGTTAATACTTATTTCACTAGAGTTAGTACAGATAGTGTTAAATGATAAGTATTAACTAGTTAGGACTGATAGTGATAAAGTTAGTACTGATAGCTTTGAGTTTGTACTGATGTAAGTATGGAATGTCGTGTAAAGGTTGTAACAACATATCTTCTATTTCAATAGAAGATATGATATACTTAGTCCATAGTTATCTCTGTAAGGGATCTCCTTAGTGTATAAAAGGAGATCCTAGCTAGGTTAAACATACATCTCACTTTCTAGCCGTCTAAAGTAGAGCATCAAGGTTGTAAACCCTAGTACTAGGAGAGTACTCGTATTATTGCTTAATAATATTGAAGCTGCTGGTGTTATACTTTGTTTACATTGTCTTTGCATTAATCTTCTAAGTGCATTCAAGTAGATTCCGCATACTTGTGTGCATCTACAACAAAGTTTCTCACTGTTGTTTTGGAACTCTCTAAGGAAACTAATACATTTGCAAGCTAAGTGTTCTAGATCCAAGGTTTGGGACTCCACATGGACAAAATGGTGCTCCCGTTCGCAATGCTCCTAACCCGTCTTGCAAAAGTCATCTTTGCATTAGATCCTTCTCCGCAATCCTATGATCATAGCTTTGCAACAAAGTTATGGTGTTATTGACCGAGGGTAGAACTACGAGGTTTATGGTAGAAGGCAAAAGGCCTCACCCACACACGGATTCCTCGGAAGAAAGGGAGAGGCAAAGAGAAGGTGAAGGTAGTAGCAACCCACTCAGAAATACCGATCTCGACCCCTTGGATTGCATCAATCAATTGCCGAACATCTCTAACCCATCACCGGAATGGCAACAAACCAAGGGGATCTTCAAGTGCTTCGCCAACTTCATGAAGAAAAAGAAGTAGAGATGGTGTGATAAAGAGTGGAAGAGGGATGAAGACGGGGAGTGGTGGAGAAGTAAGGTAAGGTCATAGGACCTTAATTTGTGGAAACAATTTGAAATAATGGGTTGTAAACATCTAAACAATTCTTATGTAGAGTAGGATGTAGTATGTAGGTTTTGCCATAACTTGGCGTTGAACAATCTTAACTTAGGAACATGTAGGATGAGATTTTATGACTTCTTGAAACCATTCAAGTAGTCGTCGTCACTCATCTTTTAGCTACCTTTAGTTCCCCCACATTTGCTATGCTTTATACTTAATATGTTCTTGCATTTAGTCCTTGTAGAAACAACTAGGAGAAGCATTTGCTAAAGAGTGCATAATTGCACATTTCTTTGAAAAGCCTTCGATCTGCGATGGCGGATCCCAGCGTTATAACTAGCCGGATCCCTCCCAGAAGGG
The DNA here is from genome assembly GCA_910596185.1 of Chrysanthemum makinoi. Taxonomy (NCBI): domain Eukaryota; kingdom Viridiplantae; phylum Streptophyta; class Magnoliopsida; order Asterales; family Asteraceae; genus Chrysanthemum; species Chrysanthemum makinoi. The sequence continues at coordinate 61,811,383 of OU343221.1, forward strand.
AACCGTGGGATCCGTGACTACAGATGAGCAATACAGACTTGCTTACATCAAAAATAGCTCACTAGATCACCTCACACTAGTCAAACATAAGACATTAGAACCAACTAAGTCTTCCTCAAACACTTGATAGCTTCACACTCACCCATAGCTTACCTAGGATCTATTTCAAAATGTTTTTGATTTATCAACTCATCAAAACTCACCATATTTTTGCTCCAACGCTCACACATTATTTCTCACATCTCATAACACTTAGTTTGATATATCTATCAATTTTAGCAAATTGATTTTAGTCACCATTAACTCAAAAATAAGCTTGAAACTAGTTTTTCATTTCCCCTTATTTTTTAAGATTTTATTAAATTTTTCTTGAGGCATCACCTGACTTCTAGGACTAATTACCACCACTCTTCCATCTCAAATCAAATAATACTCTTCTCAAGCATTTAGTTAGACTATCTAAAGTCCACTTTTCTACCCAAAACCATCATTAAGCACCCTCACCCCTTATGGCTGAGCATTTAAGACATCCAACACTCAAGACATCAAAATAAAGTCAAAACCTCGAGATACATAGGTACTAAACCTTACAAAAAGCATAATCATTTCATCAAGAATCTGTCTGACAGACGGATCCCTGGTTTATAACCAGATGGATCCCTTGTGAGAGGGATCCATGGGATCCGTGTCTGCAGAAAGCTTTAATCAGCTTCCCACTTCAAATTTAAGCCACCTTTTGGTTATCTAACCACTTTTAGTTATCATTTAATATCTTCCTAGAGCTGATCAATATCTTAAGTGCATGCTTAATCCTCTTAGTGGCCAAGAATTTAATTCCCTAATTTAAAATTATCCTTTATAAACCAAACACTCTTAAGGTTAAGTAATCACTTTCACCTAGCTTTCAAAAAATCAGTAGTTAGAAGCTCATATTGCATACTTACCATCACCATGACCAAAGCTCTTAGCAACAACTCTTCAACCAAAGGCTCATCCAAAAGAAAGGGTCATATGATCCATGAAATTTCATCAACCGAATCATCTCCCGTAAGAGACAACAATGCTAGAATCCACCTCAACAAACCCATTCAACAATTGCTAAGAGAGCCGCAAGAATTAGCATCAAACCTTTTGGGCTAGAAAAAGGGTTATCTAGTTCAAAACCAAACATAGCTAGTTCTAGCAAGCCATCTAAGCCCTCATTCCTTGAGCATGGACTACACTCATTTAACGAGCCTCTTCCTCACCCAAACCTCTATTCATTAGAGCATTCACCACCGAGAACCTCCCACTCACCAACTTTCTCGTTAAATAAGGAACCACCTACAATACCGACTAGTCCATCATGGGAAACAAGGAACCACCAAGGACTTAATCATATGGAGGAATTTCCATTACCACCACCCTCATTTTTAGTAAAACCCCATCCCACATCTCAAAATGAAACCTCACAATCATTCGTAGTGCCTCCATTACCACCACCCTCATTTAGCAACTTATTAGTATTAGTAGAATTTGTATGGCTAAAATCATTATCTTAGTTTTAGAGATTTGTCAATTATCTCTTTGTTTTATTGAATGATAACTTACTTCCCATATTGCTTTGAATATATGTTTGTTATTTGTATACATATCTCACTCTCATATTAGCATTGTTTGGTATATCACCATTGCTGAAAAGGGGGAGATTGTTAATACGTAAAATGGGAAGTAAGTTATCATCAACAAAATACCCATATTGCTTTTATGTTTTGTCATCAACAAAAAGGGGGAGATTGTTAATACAAAGAAGCCGTAAAAACGTTTATTTATATTTTACGATCTTCTAACGTTTTGTCGATAACAAACGTAAAATCATTTTAACTAAACAAATAAAATACGTAAATAGTTTGAGCCAAAAGTTTTCTAACACACTTACGTTTTCACATAAAATACTAAAACAAGTATAAGTGATTTTATGACTTAGTAATCATATGTACAACAACTAGTGTTTACATATTTGGGCAAATATATACATAACTAGTATGTATTATAAATGGGTAAAAAAACTACAACCCATGGTATTGACCCATACCCATTTGACTGGGTGCAATGCACTAATTAGATACATTGTATCTAATAAAATACCCATGGATCAACCCATAATCCATGACCCATGACCCACAACCAAAATACCCATGGGCAAAGAGGAGCGTCCCACGGATCCCTAGCATTACACTAGACGGATCCCTCGAGCGTGGGATCCGTGGAACAGTAAGTGTTTCTCCTCTATAAATAGTGAGCCATTTCTTCCTTTTGGCTGGCCACTCTCACACATACTTTCCCCAACTATTGTAACTCTCTAACCACTGATCTTAAGGGATCTTTCTATGTAGTTTGTCTTTTGTTTTTGTGTGATTCTCTAGGTTCCTCTTAAAGGCGAGATCGCCACTTCTTGAAGTCGAGCAAGCTCAAGTCCATGAGTTACCATGCTTCGTCATCATCAAGATTACTGAGGTTCTCTTGTTGATAGTTCTTTCATTCTCCATAGAAGTGTTGTGTCGAAGGCATTAGTGAAGGATGCCGAAAGTGTCAAGACGAAAGCATTAGTGAAAGGTGCTTAACGTCCGTGTCAAAAGCATTAGTGAAGAATGCTAAATGTGTCAAGACGAAGGCATTAGTGAAAGTTTCCAAGCGTTGTGTCAAGGGCATTGGTGAAGGATGCCTAGGAATCAAATCAAATGGCATTAGTGAAGAATGCCAAGGTCGTATAATAGATGAGGTGCATCGTTATACATATAGTGATAGTTTGCTTCCAAGGATGTTGATATCCTTGTTGGTGTTGTAATAAGGAGTGGGTCTCCTTTGGGATTAGGTGTTGTATAGTGTTGGGTAGTAGTTCCTCCATTGTAATGGAACTCGGTACTTAGCCTAGAAACGGATAAAGGGTAGGCGACGTTATGGTAGGTGTGGTTCACCTTGGTGTAAAGAACCTGGTGGTTTGCCTAGTACCAGAAAAAGAGTAAGCGACATTGTGAAGGCTTCTCCGCCATAAGGAGTTGGTGTCGTGTAGTGATTAAGAACTCTCTAGTAGGTGACTCGGGGAGTAGAGTAGGGCAAGGGAGGTTTCCTTGTAGCCGAACCACTATAAATACTCGTTTCGTGGTTATGTGCTTCTTACTCTTTATCTTTCATTACACTTTTATATATCTATCTATCAACGTCCAACATACACATCTAAGTAGATTGACATTAGTCGATCTAAATATTTTAAAAAGAAGTTTTAAATTGGAAAACTATTCAACCCCTCCCCCTTCTAGTTTTCCACATAGGTGTAGGCGGGGTAGTCGGGGTAGGCGTGGTAGATGGGGGATGATGTGCGTACGAAGCGCGTTCGGGGTCAAAGGAACTTCCTTTTCGTCGAGCAAGTTTTTCAACACACTAGGTAGTGAACATAATCATTGTAGTGTAGTATTGGGTAAGCCTCCGGAGTTGATATCGTTCTCTAGGGGAATAGGAATGCTAGTAAGAAGTGTACTACGCTAAGGTTGGGGTTGAGGATGATTATTTTTTTTATCTTTTATATATTTTTTAGAAAGTTAAGGGTAAAATCTCGGGGCAATGGATTTCGGGGTGGTACTTCTACCAATTACTTCTACTATTCTAATTATCTATTACTACGGGTAGTCTATGTCTTTTTTATATGAGCTCGTATGATGATTAAAAATGGGTCTACCTAGATACTATTACTCCCTAGTTATATTTTATTGGTGGTTGAATTGTCACGTCCTTATTCTTAACGCGTTGTGTTTTCTAAGGTTGTAGGGAATGCTTATGCCCTAACTCTTTGAGAATACCTTAAGGTTATTGCCCACGAAGTCCACTAGATGTTTCATAAACTAACCTAAAGGTTATCTTTGGATGTTTAGACTACGGAATCCTCTAAGTGATTCATAAACAAATGTTCACAAAGATTACTCAAGCATTTAAATACAACGATAGCCTAGTGCATTCCTAAGCCATTTAGAATTAAGATAAGAGACAACCAATCAATAATTAACAACTAGGTTTCATAGATCTAAGCAAACACACAAGAAATTTAGCTGGACATGTTAAACAAGCAAGCATACACACATTCAATGGAAGACATAATGAAATTAATGGAATAAAACACTTATCTTGATGTGTAAAATAGGGTTTGGGACCCTAAGATACTGTCCAAGTCGGACTAAAAACGTTTAGGGTTTTTACTCTAGAAGTCTACCTCTTAAAAACTGAAAAATCGAATTCTATATATAGATTTACACATGCGATGGCGTAGCCTTATAGGTGGGACGCCGTCAGATCGCCGTCATTAGGGTTTTCGTCTTGGCCAAGTTATCGTTAGGACGACGTCATGTTGTGGTTGTGACGACGTCGGGCTTCAGCAGGGACGTCGTCTGATTCTGGATATGGGTCTTCTGAGATGAAAAGTCTTGGTGACGCCCTTCCTCTTCAAAACCTGACGCCGTCATGTGTATTTTAGCAAAAAGTCTACTGAGTCGTCAGGTGTATTTTAATTAAATCTGTAGAGAGGGACGGCGTTGCCCTTTAGTTGGGACGCCGTCAGCTTCAGTTTCAGCAGCTTGAGTGTCTTCGATCTTGACTTAGCCATTTTCTTCATATTTTCACTCCTTTTCGTCCAAATATGCATCATTCCAGCATTTTGCTTCCAAGAGACATAAAAAGTGAAAAGAAACGAAATTAAACAGTAACAGATGTAAAAGTGGGCGATTAAGGGCTTAATTGACCCCTTAAAAGTGTACGTTTTAAATCCTTATCAAGGGAGGTGGGGTAGGTGGGGTAGATGGGGGAGATGGGGTAGGCGGGGTTGATGGGTTAGGCGGGGTTGGAGGAGTAGGTAGGGGGAGCGGGGTAGACGGTTTAGTAGGGGCAAGAGGGTTTAGAGGGGGTAGGAGTTTCGCTAGAGTTGCGCCCTCTCATAGGATTAGGGTGGGTACTTGGAATGTTGGATCCTTGACCGGTAAGCTTTTTGAGCTTGCGGATGTGCTGAGGAGACATAAGGTGGACATTGCGTGCTTCCAGGAGACTAGACGGAAGGGCTCCAGCTCGAGGGAGGGTAATGACTTCAAGCTTTGGTACTCGGGCTCTAAGACAGCGAGAAACGGAGTTGGTGTTATTTTGGCAGCGGGTCTCAAGGATAATGTAGTTCAAGTGATCCGGAGGAGCGATAGGATCATGGTGGTTACGTTGGTCATCGATGGGGAAACCGTTAACGTGATTAGCGCATATGCACCACAGGTAGGTCGGAGTGAAGTAGATAAAAAGTCCTTTTGGGATTCCGTCGACGAGATTGTTAGGGAGTGCCCCTCGGACCAACGTTTGTTTACAGGAGGGGACTTGAATGGCCATGTAGGATCGACTTCGGATGGCTACGCGGGGTCCATGGTGGTTTTGGCCTTGGAGTTAGGAATGATGAAAGTCGATCGATTTTAGAGTTTTCCTTGGCTCACGACTTGGCAGTAGTGAACTCTTTCTTCAAGAAGAAAGATGTGCACTTGATCACCTTCCAGAGTGGGGGTCACAACACCCAGATTGACTATGTGCTGGTGCGAAGAGGCGACCTGAGAGCATGTAGGGACTGCAGGGTTTTCCGTGGCGAGGCATGCTCATCCCAACACAAATTGTTAGCTTTGGATTCGCTTTTCGTGAGGCAACAACCTAAGAGAGCAGTGACCAGGTTGCCGAGGATTTTAAGGAAGAATTTTTATGGTGGGGCGGCAGAGTCTTTCAGAACGAAAGTCTATGAGGGACTTTCAACTCGGTCGGAGGACTTGACTGCTAGAGATGCGGACCAGTTGTGGACCATTCTGGCCGACATCATTAAAGTCGCAGCTAAAGAGTCCCTCAGTGTGGCTAGCAGGACAGCTAGGAACCAACCACCAAACAGGGAATCTTGGTGGTTTAGTAAGGAAGTGCAATCCAAAGTTGCCGTGAAACAATCCAGATTCACAGAACTTCTTCGGTGTCGAGAGGGCCACCAAGGTGACATTACCGCCGCAGAGGAGAGGTATAAAGTAGCTAAAAGAGAATCGAAAAGGGCAGTGGCCCAGGCGAAGGACAAGGCGTACGAAGATTTTTACAAGAAACTGGACTCCAAAGAGGGGGCAAACGATATTTTCAGGATTTCTAAAACCCGAGAGAGATGAAGGAGGGATTTAGGAAATGTCAAATATATCAAAGATGTTGGCGGACGGACCATTGTGATCGAATAAGATATTAGGAACAGATGGGGAGAGTATTTCTCCTCACTTTTCAATGGAGGAAGCAATGAAGGAAGTGGGGAAGAAGAGAGCAATAACCAAAGATCTGAATGCTACTATTCGAGGATTAGCCAACCAGAAGTGAAGGTTGCACTTCAGAAGATGGGAAGAAACAAAGCGGTAGGGCCGAACCAAATCCCCATAGAAGCGTGGAGGTGCCTGGGTCAGGAGGGGGTAGAATGGCTGACTCGTCTCTTCAAGAAGAAATTCTCTAGTGCTAAGATGCCAGAGGAATGGAGACTCAGCGAATTCATCCCCATCTACAAGAACAAGGGGGATGTGCAAGTTTGTAGCAATTATAAGGGCATCAAGCTCCTTAGCCACACCATGAAGCTGTGGGAGAGAGTTATTAGGAGGAGGCTGAGAAGGGAGACGAGGGTGTCTGAGAACCAATTTGGCTTTATGCCAGGAAGGTCTTCGATTGAGGCTATTCACCTTCTCATGAGCCTCATGGAGAAGTATAGAGAGACAAAAGGACATGCATATGGCATTCCTAAACCTTGAAAAGGCGTATGATAGTGTCCCACAAAAGTTGATTTGGAGAACTCTTTTTTACAAGGGAACCCAAAGGAGATACGTGAGAGTCATTAAGGATATGTACGAGGGGGCTAAGACCCGTGTACGGTCCACCGTAAGGATCTCAGAGTTTTTCCCGGTGAGAGTTGGGCTCCACCAGGGATCTGCTTTAAGTCCCTACCTCTTCGCCTTGATCCTGGATGACTTATCTCAAGGGATCCAAGAGGGAATCCCGTGGAGCATGATTTTTGTTGACGATATTGTGATGGTGGCAGAATCAGCCGAAGGGTTAAACATTAGGCTTGAGCGCTGGAGGGAGGCTCTTGAAGACAACGGCCTTCGGGTGAGCAGAGACAAAACTGAATACCTGAGATGTGTCTTTGGGAGAAGCGAGTCAGGCTACCACGAGGATATTCGTATCGGCGACCAGATCCTACCACCCAAGGAGTCTTTTAGATATCTGGGATCGATGATTCACAAATCGAGGAGGATAGATGAGGACGTAACCCACCGGATCAGAGCCGATTGGGAGAAATAGAGGGCGGCGTCGGGAGTCCTCTGTGATAGGAACGTCCCATTAAAGCTAAAGGGGAAATTTTGTAGAGTGGCGATTAGACCAGCTATTTTGTACGGGTCCGAGTGTTGGCCCATCTCCAAGGCCCATGCTAACAGGGTAGAGGTGGTTGAACTAAGAATGTTAAGATGGACTTATGGTAAAACCATGTTTGACATGATCCCGAACGGAGTTTTCAGAGAAAAACTTGGCGTAAGAAATATTATCTCGAAGATGAGAGAAGGTAGGTTGAGGTGGTTCGGCCATGTCAGGAGGAGGCCTCAAACAGCGCCGGTTAGAAGGGTCGAGGCGCTAGTAGTAGATGGCGTGAGAAGAAGGGGCATACCAAAACTCAGGTGGGAGGATAGACTTAAGTTAGACATGTCGGAGCTTCTCTTGTCGGAGGACATGACCTCAGATAGGAAGGGGTGGAGAGATAGGATTAGGATCTACGGTTGGATTTGGTTAGGGGGGTTTAGGTGGTTTTTGGTGGGTTAGGCTTTTAGGCGTTTCTTGGTTGCTTTGCCCCAGTGCTTTCGGTCTTTGGCGCCCCTTTTTTTGCTTTGCCGTAGCTCTAGGCCCCGTGCGTTGCTTTGCTTTTGCTTTGTTTTTCTTAGGTTTGCCTGCTTTTCTTGCCCTGTTTTTGTTTTTGGTGCCTTGTTTTTTGCTCTGCCTTAGCTTTAGGTCCGTGCGTGTTAGTTTTTGCCTTGCTTTTTGTTGCTCCCTTTGGTCTGCCTACTTTTTCTTAGGGCTTTGATCCTTTGTTTTTTGTTTGTGTCCTGTTCTGTGTTCCTTTGCATGTGCTCTATCCCCGTGTCCCTTTTCCTTGTTTTACTTGCTCTCGTTCCTGCTTGTGCTTGTTGTTTTACTGTCATCTGTTTTCTTCTCTTCTCTATCTCACCCGCACACCTGCACTTGTCGGAGGTCTTATTGGAAGCATTCTCTCTACTCTCGGGTTTATCCTGTGACAGGGGTAGGATATGTGATAAGTGCTTAAACACATATCTTTTCTTTATCAAAACTGACCCAAAATAACCAAGAAAGAGCCGTTTATTGCTAATATTTGCGTGTTTCTTGAGTTTTTGCATGTGCAGGTACGGATATGACAAAACAGACAAAAGAAAGCCAAAACCGAAGAAAACCGAGCACGAGAGAAAGAAGAATGCTAAAGCTGAGGAAGGTCAATTATGCATTTGTGAAGCTTTTTATGCTGAGTGGATTACTTTTGAAAGATTTTATCAAAGTTTGCGTAATTGTCAGAATAGTCCCCTGAACTTTCGTTATTGGCGAATATACCCTCAAGTTTTAGAGTTGGCAAAATCAGCCCTTGGTTTATTGGAGAATGACAAGAGTGGCCCTTGGATTACATTTTTAGAATTACACTTATGGTCCCTGTATTTCCAGATTTTGCGCAGTTTGGTCCCTATGTTAAACCTTGGATCCATTTCTAGTCCTAAGCCTAAACTAATAACACCTCTAAGCCCAAGATAATCTAAACCCACGGCCCATTTAATCCTATACCCGGTACCTTATAAACCCAACCAACCCTTTTACCCGGTCAAACCCCCACAAAACCCGGTCAACAAAACCGAAATATATTAAACAAACCAAACGCGCCTAAAATTTTCCCCCCAAACTAAACCCAGGTATAAACCCTAATCTACCCCAAGTCCAATCAAGTACAATTAACTACAATTAAGGGTACTTTCGTACTATTACCTGACACACTGACACACGGAATGCCAGCGTGGCAATCCGTGTGTCATTCCTTGCAATCCCTTGATTCCTATTGGCTGGAGATACGTGGTGTAGTTAATCCAAGGGTCAAGATAAGATGGGATTTGATCAATGGTGAGAATCGACTCAAAAGAAGCACAAATTACAACTTCTGGATCCTTCCTTGGCCTCAAGCTCGTGCATAAATACCCCTCTTCATTCACAAGTTGGAGACACCTTTTCATTTTTCAGTAGCATAATTGTATTTTATTTTCAGTTTTTAAGTTTTAAAGTAATTTACAGCTTTGTAATTCATCTTGTACTCTTAAATTCAAGAGTTTAATAGAATTCAGTTTTTACTTTAAATTCTTATTTCAGCTTCTTAAATTGTTCATTATTGCTTATTAATGTTATTTCATCAATTTTAGCTTATTATAAAAGTTATCTCAGCTTGTTTCTCAAATTACTCAAAAATACAAAAAAAATTCAGAAAATATAAAAAATAAAAAATAAATAAATAAATAAAAAATAAAAAATATATGTCCATTAAAATACTTTTTCCTAGTATTAAAAAAAATATAAAAATAAAAAAAATATATATATGTCCATTAAAAAAATAAAAAATCAGAAAAGTTTCTAAAAAATAATTTTTCAATTTTCCTAGATTAAGAAAATTATAAAAAGCAAAAAAAAATAATTTTTCCAGATTTTTCCTAGTTTAAATTATAATTTTTAGCAATTTAATTAGTTTTAATTAGTTTTTAATTCAAATAAATCCGAGAAAAATCATAAAAATTAGTTTTAATTCTTAGTTAATTTTCTAATATCATTTTTAGTTAGAAAATAATTTTAGATCATTTTTAGGGTTTAGATTAGATCGCGTATTTAGGATTCCCCGTAGCTTAATTTCCCTTAATTGCTTTCCCATTTCCCGTAGTTTAAACAAAATCAAAAATCCAAAATATCGAACATTTTAATAACAAACCAATAACGACGTTGCCCATTCACACCTCGTTGGGAAACGACTCGGATTTCATAATCCGTATCACTATCACTCACGGGATTTGATTCATTATCCTTTTTCCTAAAGGGATTTTAAGTCATTCCTTGTGGATTATTTTTTATATCGATATTGTGGTTTTATCCATACACACACCACCCTAAGCTTTCAACAAATCAAATTTTGGCGCCACGCGGGGTTGTGTCGCGACAATATCGTTAAAGGTTTGACGATTAGTGACTCTAGATCCTTCCTTCGTGAAGTTACTATTTTTTATAAAAAAAAATAAATAAATAAAAATAAAAAATATTTTCCTTTTTCTTTTATATATATATATATCATATTAAAAATACAAAAAGATTGTCTCTTGTGTTTTTGAGCTTAAATAGAATACACCAATTATATAACATTCTCAACGGAGGTGTTATCATTAGTAAGTTCCCGAACCAAAGATCTAAAACTTGCCTTTGTGTCGCTTGTGAGTCGATTTATTTCTATCGGATAAACAAACTGTGTGGTGGGTATAAGGACGACCTGACATTAAATTGCGGTGAAAAGAGGCGGGTTTTAATAAGCTTCGTGACCTAATCAAGCTTCTCCGCTCGCTTGCGCTTGTCTTATAGAAGTGATTTATTCACTTGGGATTATTGGTTTAAGTTCACGGTTGTTTTCGAATACCGTACGTTTAATTGCCTTGGTTTTAAAGTGCATGCGCACTCGCTCTCGATCTAGACGACTTCAGAATCAGAATCAGAACGTACCCGAGTTACGTAATATGGCTGCTCCCAATGTACCACCAAACCCCGGTCCTAATCCTCCTCCCGTTAATCAAAATGTAGCTCCCGATCTCCGAACGATGGAGGAGCTATGTCAACCTACAATGTACGGGAGGGGAGGACCCATTGCACCGACTAATTTTCAAGCTACCGATTTTAGCTTGAAACATCATATGATAGAACAAGTAAAAAACAGTTGTCAATTTCATGGTTTACCCGATGACGATGCAAACAAGCATCTTGATAAATTTTTAACCGTTACTCAGAGTATGAAACAAAATGGGGTCTCCGATGACGCCCTTCGTCTCTATCTTTTCCCATACTCTTTGACTCATCATGCCACTTCTTGGTTTGATCGACTCCCGAAGAATTTGATTCATACCTTCGAGGAAATGGTTTCGAAGTTTCTAGCAAAGTACTTTCCACCATCGATGGTGACAAAGTTGAGGAACGATATCAGTAATTTTCGGCAATATCCCGACGAATCTTTGTTTGAAGCTTGGGAACGATATAAGCTTGCAATTGATCGATGTTCGAATCATAACATGTTGCTTGTCACTCAAATTGATACGTTTTATAATGGTTTGACGTTACGACACCGTGAGACAATCAATGTTGCTGCCGGTGGAACTTTTATGAAGAGACGTCCTGAGGAATGCTACGATCTTATTGAGAACATGACCGCTCATTACAATTATTGGGATTCTACCGCCGAAAGGGGTGCATCATCTCGATTAAATACGTCTTCTTCTCTCGAAATAGCCACTTTGAACAAAAAGATGGACGATATCTTAAGGATACATCAAATGAATAATCAGAATCAGAATCAACAAGTGAAAGCGGTACACCCGACTTGTGAGACTTGTGGAGGTCCACATTCTTATTCCGAGTGCCCAGCCGTCGGTTGCTACGCACATGAGAATGTTTATGCTGCTACGGGAAACTACAATCAACCGCAAGGAGATCGAAATCTTCTTAGCTACCGTTCAAACAATTATCTCGGACCTCCCAGTTTCAACCAACCTCAACACCAAAACCAAAATCAAAACCGTTTCAATGGTAACCATAATGTTAATCAGAACCGAGGAGCTAATGTTAATCATGGTAATCAACACTACCAAGCTCCTCCACCTCAAGTTTACCAACAACCACCTCCTCCTCAACATCAATATCAACCACCTCCTCCTCAACAACCTTATCAAGCACCTCCTCAAGTCGCCCCGAACAACGATTTTCTAACTTACATGAAGAACTCCGATTACACCATTAAATGTTTGCAAAATCAAATTAACGGCATGAGGACGGATTTCAAAAAGGAAATGGAAGCTACAAGTAACAAACAGATGACTGAAATGAGGAATATGATGGCTAGTTTCTTTCAAGCTAATCAGCCGTCTACCTCTTATTCTCAACCCTCGGGTTCCGGTTCTCTTCCTAGCAATACGATTCCAAACCCGAGAGGTGACATGAAAGCGATCACTACCCTAAGTGGTGTAGCTTACGATGGACCTACGGTTCCTACCACTTCTTCTCCGTCTCGTGTGGTAGACCGTGAGACCGGGGTGACAAAGGACCCGGTGTTTCCTACTAATAAGGGAATATCGTGAATGTCCAACCCACGGTTGTCCAAGATTCGAGCCGAAGATGCTCCCGTTAATGTGAAGAAAGCTAATCCAAAACCGTCTATCCCATATCCGTCTCGTCTTAAAGATCAAACGCTTCGTGAAAAGTCTAATCATCAAATGGAAACGTTTTTCCAAATCTTCAAATACTTGAATGTGGAGATCAGTTTTGCGGATGCCCTTCTCTTGATGCCTAAACTTGCTTCTACGATTAAGGGATTTCTTACGAACAAGGAAAAGTTATATGAGCTTGCTACGACATCTCTGAATGAGAATTGTTTGGCGGTTATCCTCAAGAAACTTCCCGAAAAGTTAGGTGACCCCAGCAAGTTCCTCATTCCATGTGATTTTCAAGGAATTGTTCAATGCTCCGCCTTGGCCGATCTTGGCGCGAGTATCAATTTGATGCCAAAATCAATTTACGAGAAGCTTTCGTTACCCCCACTTACCCCAACGTGTATGACCCTCGAGCTAGCTGATCGTTCTATGACCCGTCCAAAGGGTATAGCCGAGGATGTCTTTGTCAAAGTGGGGGAGTTCTATTTTCCCGCGGATTTTGTTGTGGTAGATTTCGATGCCGACCCTCGAGTACCCATTATTCTCGGGAGATGTTTCTTAAGGACCGGTCGTGCCTTAATTGATGTGTTCGAAGGAGAGATTACGTTGAGAGTTAATCAAGAAGCCGTCACATTCAACATTAATCAAACGACGAGGTACTCCTCAAATTTCGACGATGCTTCCATCAATCGAATCGACGTTATTGATGTTTCTTGTGAGGAGTACGCTCAAGAAGTTCTCGGTTTTGCTAACAATTCTACTTCTTCTGATTCACCTTCTTCTCTAAATTCTGAACCACTTTCTGAACCAATTATTGCCGACTCTTCCCCCTCTCTTACTCCGTTTGAGGGAGGTGACTTCCTTTTGGAAGAGATCGATGAGTTTCTTGCTAATGATGAATCGATTCCACCGGGAATTGATGATGGTGTTTATGATTCGGAGGGAGATATCCTTTATCTTGAACAATTGCTAAATGAAGATCCATCACCGTCACTCCCTCCGAAAGAGATTACGATTGAAGAAATCAAAGAAGTACAAACGTCTAACGAAAAACCTCCGGAGCCCGAGCTCAAAGATTTACCTCCTCATCTTGAATACGCTTTTCTTGAAGAACCGAACAAGTTTCCCGTCATCATTGCTAAAAACCTAAAAGATGAGGAGAAAACCGCACTTTTGGATATTCTTCGAAAACATAAGAGTGCCATCGCTTGGCAAATTTCCGATATCAAAGGCATAAACCCTCGTTTTTGTACTCACAAGATCTTAATGGAAGACGATTGCAAACCCGTTATTCAACAACAACGTAGGGTTAATCCGAAAATTCATGAGGTTATCAAAACGGAAGTTCTTAAACTCCTTGAGGCAGGAATCATTTATCCAATCTCCGATAGCTCATGGGTTAGCCCTATCCATTGTGTCCCGAAGAAAGGTGGAATGACCGTAGTTATGAACGAAGATAATGAATTGATTTCCACACGCCTCGTCACCGGATGGAGGGTGTGTATTGATTACCGAAAATTAAATGATGCGACTCGTAAGGACCATTTCCCGCTACCTTTTATGGATCAGATGCTCGAACGTTTAGCGGGGAATGAGTTCTATTGCTTTCTCGATGGTTTTTCCGGTTACTTTCAAATTCCGATCGATCCACAGGATCAAGAGAAAACGACTTTTACTTGCCCTTATGGAACGTTTGCTTACCGACGAATGCCATTTGGTTTATGCAATGCTCCTGGAACGTTCCAAAGGTGTATGATGGCTATTTTTCATGACATGATCGAGAAGACAATGGAGGTTTTTATGGATGATTTCTCGGTTTATGGAGATTCTTTTACGTCTTGCCTCTCTCATCTAGACCACATGCTGAAACGGTGTGAAGACACCAATTTGGTCTTGAATTGGGAGAAGTGCCACTTCATGGTTCGAGAGGGCATTGTCCTCGGCCATAAGATTTCAAAATATGGGATTGAGGTCGACCGAGCTAAAGTCGACGTTATAGCTAAACTCCCTCATCCCACTACCGTCAAAGGTATTCGGAGTTTTTTAGGTCACGCCGGTTTCTATCGCCGTTTCATTCAAGATTTTTCGAAGATAGCCCGCCCTCTGACCCATCTCCTTGAGAAGGATGCTCCGTTTATCTTCACCACTGAATGCGTTGAAGCATTTAATTTTCTCAAAAAGAAATTAACTGAAGCTCCGATCTTAGTTGCCCCCGACTGGGATTTGCCCTTTGAGCTCATGTGTGATGCAAGTGATTACGCAATTGGGGCAGTCTTGGGGCAACGTAAATCGAAACATTTTCGACCCATACACTATGCGAGTAAGACATTGTCTGAGGCCCAACACAATTATACGACTACTGAAAAAGAATTATTGGCCGTCGTTTATGATTTCGAGAAATTTAGACCCTACCTTGTCTTATCGAAGACCATAGTGTATACTGACCATTCTGCCCTAAAGTATCTTTTGGCAAAGCAAGATGCTAAGCCACGATTACTTCGGTGGGTTCTCCTCCTTCAAGAGTTCGATGTTACTATTCTTGACAAAAAAGGAGCGGAGAACCTTGCTGCCGATCACCTTTCTAGACTTGAGAATCCCCATCAAAGTGTGCTTGAGAAAAAGGAGATCACGGAAACATTTCCTCTTGAGACACTTGGGATGATTGCTAAGAAAGACCCAAACACCCCATGGTTTGCCGACTTTGCAAATTACCATGCGGGCAATTTCATCGTGAAAGGGATGTCGTCCCAGCAAAAGAAAAAGTTTTTCAAAGATGTTAAGCATTATTTCTAGGACGATCCTTACTTGTTTAAGATTTGTGCGGATCAAGTAATCCGGCGGTGTGTTCATGGCCAAGAGGCCCTTGATATTCTCAATGCTTGCCATAACGGACCCACTGGTGGCCATCATGGTGCAAGCTACACCGCTAAGAAGGTTTTTGATTCCGGGTTTTATTGGCCTACCATATATCGAGATGCTCATGATTTAGTTAAGTCTTGTGATTCTTGCCAACGTCAAAGGAAAATTTCGCAAAAGGATGAAATGCCACAAAATGCTATTCAAGTTTGCGAGATTTTTGACGTATGGGGCATCGATTTTATGGGGCCATTTCCATCATCTAAGGGTAATAAGTATATCCTCATGGCCGTCTACTACTTGTCTAAATGGGTTGAAGCAAAGGCGCTCCCCACCAATGACGCCCGAGTGGTTGTTAAGTTTTTGAAGAATTTGTTTTCCCGATTTGGAGCACCTCGTGTTATCATCAGTGATCGCGGTACCCATTTCTGTAATGAACAATTCGCTAAAGTTATGGCTAAATATGGAGTTACCCATCGTCTTTCTACCGCGTATCACCCGCAAACGAGCGGACAAGTTGAGGTCTCCAATCGTGGTTTGAAAAGGATTTTAGAAAGGACTGTAGGAGAAAATCGAGCTTCATGGGCCGATAAGTTAGATGATGCATTATGGGCTTTCCGCACCGCATACAAGACACCCATCAGGTGCACCCCATTTAAGTTGGTGTATGGAAACGCTTGTCACTTGCCCATCGAGCTCGAGCATAAGGCATTCTGGGCCTTGAAACATGCAAACTTTGATCTTAAGACCGCGGGTGATCACAGGAAAGTTCAATTGAATGAATTAAATGAGCTTAGGGATCAGGCTTACGAGAATTCTTTGATTTTCAAAGAGAAGACTAAGAGGATTCATGATGCTAAAATCAAAAACCGCGTTTTCAACGTTGGTGATCAAGTTCTCCTCTTTAACTCTCGCTTGAAGATATTCTCGGGCAAACTCAAAACCCATTGGTCCGGACCATTCACCGTTGCTCAGGTTTTCCTGTATGGAACGGTAGATCTTTCTCAGCCCGATGGCCAAAATTTCAAGGTGAATGGTCATCGTGTGAAGCATTATTTTGGAGGGGACATCGCGTCTATGGTTGTCCCGGATCTCCAAACTTTCCCTAAGGACAACTGAATTCGGGGATCGAGTCAAGCTAGCGACTCGGTGACCAAAAACAGTAGCGCTTCGTGGGAGGCACCCCATGCTTATCTCTATCTTCTTTCTATTTTCTAATAAGTGACGTGAAGGGGTTAGCCTCTTCGATTTCTCGTGTTTGGTTGTTTGTGATGTTTTGTCTAGGATTTTCCCGATATGAAGACTCTCGTGCTCGAAGTTTGCTTTTCTCCACTCGAGTTTCATGATCGTTGCTTATGGAAATCTGATATCCAAAATCTTATCGACTAACGTTTATCTTTGAGCATACTTAATAAACGGCTTTTAGATTTTCGTTGATACCCTTACTTTTAAACTTTGAGGACAATGTTTCGTTCTAGTCTGGGGTAGGGTAATCTTCGATTTGATTTGACCGCACTTGCTTATTTTTGTCGTGTACTCTCGCAACCCCGTTTTTCCTTAAAAAATGAAAAAATTGTGCAAAAATGAGAAAATTTAAAAAATTTTGTATGCTTTTGCTAGTTTTATGATCAAAAAGTTCTTGCTAGTCTCTTAGAAGTTTCTTTAAATATGCGTTTTTCTTGACATAGTCTTTGCTAATTGCTCAGACAAGAGGCTATAAAATGCGATTCTAGCTCACAAGGCCAAGAATTTGCAAGTCTCCCTAAGTGATTTTAAATATGCGAAGCTTAAACAAGAATTTGCTAGTTTCTAATAAGTGACTTTAAAAATGCGAGACTTGAGATTATTTGACGAAACAATTGCTAAGTTAATATATGTTTTGACACCTTGTTGACTTTCCGTTGGTGAGAGTAGGAATGGAATTCTGACTTGACCGGGCGTGTTGAGCCCTAGCTTG
The DNA here is from genome assembly GCA_910596185.1 of Chrysanthemum makinoi. Taxonomy (NCBI): domain Eukaryota; kingdom Viridiplantae; phylum Streptophyta; class Magnoliopsida; order Asterales; family Asteraceae; genus Chrysanthemum; species Chrysanthemum makinoi. Next base: position 61,828,738 of record OU343221.1, read on the forward strand.
TTCCCTTAACCATAGATAATCTAAAAATTATCGGCTAAGCATCCGCGGATCTCATTCTTTGGGATTTTAAATTTGCGGAGATCGAGGAATGATAGAGTTACTTATGAGTTTAGATGCTAAGCGTGGACTAGTTGGTTCTCTTTAGAGCCCATCGAAGGTACTTATGGCTTTTTGTTCCCACAAAATTGTTTCACCCCATATCTGTTAAATAATAATTAAAGATGTTGAGTTTTTGACGATAGTTAGTTCTTTATTCTTCTTTAGAGAATCATTGCCCATGAGAGTTGGGTACACATCAAGGTACTGTCAGTGTTGCGGTGTAATAGACAACTGATTCCTGATAGTTTGCTGCTATTGTTTCTATTGTTATAAAAGCCGTAGGATTCAGAGTTTGGCACAAAAATTAACATGAAATAAAGCCCAAATGTATTAAAGTTGAAAAATCCAAAGCCATAAAAGTTGTCATGGACTTCCAAAAAGGCAGAGGAAAAATCCAAAGTCATAATAAGACTTCTGATAAAACGGTAATCCCGTTGAGTTAGTGGTTGAAAAGACCAAGGGTCTAAATTGCAAAAATGCAAATGTGCTGAAATAAGTGTTAAGCCAAACTTTGAATCCGGGAGATATCTTCCTAAATCGTACGAAATTAGGACCTTGATGTGGACCTCATTCTTGTGTGCAATGGTTTTCGAGGGAAGATGGATAACTAATTAGCGACTTAGCTTTGTATCTTTATCGGAATAAAAGTTATCGAAACGAGAAATTTGAAGAAATTCATTTCTCACAAAAATAAAAAAATCTAGAGGAAATAGGAAAATGGGAGCAAAAGGTAATTACACAAGTAACTTCCATGGGTAGTGTTAGCATCTAAAATCATATTTAACAATGATTTCGATTTTACGCTTAGTTTGGGGACTTGTGAAAAATCAGGGACGATGTATTCTATCCGTATGGTCACTTCACGCTGTGTTGTGTTTCCTACTCCGTGATCTTAACGTGTCGTTTGAAAAATGTTGGAGTTATTGATCGACATGAAAGTTCAACAAACCGTCACTCATAATTGGAATGTGCTTAATCGTAATATCTACACATGTGAAAATTAAAAAGGTAAAGGGGGCGTTTTTTTAGAATTAAGGGTTCTTAATCTCTTTTGAGGAATCTTTGCTACTTCTTCAAAGGTTTAGTAGAAAGAGATTGAAATCCTTGGTTTTAGAAGCGTGAGTTGATTGCATTGCGTGGGGACACGACAATGGTCTCGTCTAGGGTATTTTGATATGTGCTTAAACACATATCTTTTCTTTATCAAAACTGACCCAAAATAACCAAGAAAGAGCCGTTTATTGCTAATATTTGCGTGTTTCTTGAGTTTTTGCATGTGCAGGTACGGATATGACAAAACAGACAAAAGAAAGCCAAAACCGAAGAAAACCGAGCACGAGAGAAAGAAGAATGCTAAAGCTGAGCCGGAAGGTCAGAATTGTGCATTTGTGAAGCTTTCTATGCTGAGTGGATTACTTTTGAAAGATTTGATCAAAGTTTGCAGAATTGTCAGAAATAGTCCCTGAACTTTCAGTTATTGGCAGAATATACCCTCAAGTTTTAGAGTTGGCAAAATCAGCCCTTGGTTTATTGGAGAATGACAAGAGTGGCCCTTGGATTACATTTTCAGGATTACACTTATGGTCCCTGTATTTCCAGATTTTGCAGTTTTGGTCCCTATGTTAAACCTTGGATCCATTTCTAGTCCTAAGCCTAAACTAATAACACCTCTAAGCCCAAGATAATCTAAACCCACGGCCCATTTAATCCTATACCCGGTACCTTATAAACCCAGCCAACCCTTTTACCCGGTCAAACCCCCACAAAACCCGGTCAACAAAACCGAAATATATTAAACAAACCAAACGCGCCTAAAATTTCCCCCCCTAACTAAACCCAGGTATAAACCCTAATCTACCCCAAGTCCAATCAAGTACAATTAACTACAATTAAGGGTACTTTCGTACTATTACCTGACACACTGACACACGGAATGCCATCGTGGCAATCCGTGTGTCATTCCTTGCAATCCCTTGATTCCTATTGGCTGGAGATACGTGGTGTAGTTAATCCAAGGGTCAAGATAAGATGGGATTTGATCAATGGTGAGAATCGACTCAAAAGAAGCACAAATTACAACTTCCGGATCCTTCCTTGGCCTCAAGCTCGTGTATAAATACCCCTCTTCATTCACAAGTTGGAGACACCTTTTCATTTTTCCGTAGCATAATTGTATTTTATTTTCAGTTTTTTAGTTTTAAAGTAATTTACAGCTTTGTAATTCCTCTTGTACTCTTAAATTCAAAAGTTTAATAGAATTCAGTTTTTACTTTAAATTCTTATTTCAGCTTCTTAAATTGTTCATTATTGCTTATTAATGTTATTTCATCAATTTTAGCTTATTAATATGTCTACATTTTACCTCCCCCATACCCCGCCCCGGCGGGATTGGGTTTGTTGTTGTTGTTGTTGTTTCACACTAAAAAAATTGGTTCATTCTCCACACTAAATTTTCACACTTTTTAAAAGTGTGTAAAATTTTATTTGTTTATTAACACTTAATTATGTGTAAAAATTGTTTACATTAATATGTGTGAAAAAAATTATAAATTTCACACTTATAGTTGTATCAAATAAAAATTCACACTTTTAAGTGTGAAGAATTATAAGATTCTTCACACTTCTAAGTATGTAGATTATTTGTAACACCCAAATTCTCCGCACTTTGAAGAAGTGTGGAGAATCTTTGAGTGCCCACACTTTGAGAAAGTGTGGAGAATTTGGGTCCACGCCTATAAATGTGGGCATTTCTTAGATTTCTTCACACTTAAAAGTGTGAACTTTTTTTTGACACAACTAAAAGGGTGAAAAATTTATTGATTTACAGTTTTTTTAACATTTATTAATGTAACCAATTTTTACACATTACTAAGTGTCAGTAAATTAATAAAATTTTACATACTTTTAGAAATGTGGAGAAAAAAATGTGTAAATTGAACCAATTTTTTGTAGTGTCAATACTCACTTGTTAAAAAAGTAACCGAATTCAAATTAAACATGCAAAAAACGCTTAGTAGTCCCCTTTTTCCCAAATCAATCAGACAACTGGAATTGAAAGACAAAAAAAACAACCGAAGTTAAGTAACAAATGTGCTTAATCAAAAAAAATATGGAATTACAGAAGAAACACAATGTTATTAGTTTGGTTGGATTGCTATGCTATAATGTAAATGTAAAGGTAAGAAGGACCTGTGTTGTTACCAATGGTGAAATCTTGGCTACTGCTGCTGATTCGATGGGCTGATATTGTAATACCCGAAAAATAATAAACTACATATTTATAACTACGAATGAATACTAACTCCGTCTCATAGTAATTGTCCACTTTGACTTTTTCAAGTCTTTTTTATTCAACTTTGACCATAAATATTTTTATTTGCGTAATATTATACTTGATGAAAAATATATGAATAAATTGGGTTTTAAATGTATTTTCATTTGGTATAATTTTCATCAAGTATTATATAACATATATAAAAATATTAATAGTAAAAATTGAACAAGAAAGACTAAAAAAAGTCGAAGTGGACAATTAGTATGAGACGGAGGGAGTATTAATATTACTGGGTGGTACCAATAAGACTCATTAACTGAAAACAAAGAATGGGTACACTTGATACTTGCTTATTTATGAACAAAAATAAAAGTGCTAATAATACCGTAATGTATCATACTTGTCAATCGCAACTTTTTTTTTACTATTTTACTATTCTATGTACTAAACTTGATTTTATTGATTTTTTGTGTACTTTTCCCCTTATTTTTTTGCTACTATATGTATCATAGTTGTCATAAAGTACACAAAAAATACAATAAAATCAAGTTTAGTACATAAAATAGCAAAAAAATTTGTTCGATGCATATAAAAGGTGCAAGTGACAAGTATAATACAATATTAGATATTACCATATGAATTTCAAATGCACATATTGTATCGCTATTGTTGTGGATTGAGGCGAGTGCCCAAACCTCATCCACCATTGCTACTACATGTGGATCTGCAGTCCCATGTGGAGGCCTTTGTGGCTCTTATTGATTTATTGTATATTGTATGAGCTCTACCCCATTGAAATCTTACCCATTGAACTTGTGTATTAAATTATCTTATTGAACTTACTTATCGAACTTGGACCTTGAACATATCGTATTGAATATAGCCTTACCTCAATAAAGTGTCATCATTGCGATTCTAACTTCATTGGTTAAACCTTTGGCATTGAATAACTTTAATGATCATTTATACTTATTTTGTTTCGTATTACTTTTGTTTTCTCTCCGCCCACTGTGCTTTTTGCTCAGCTGCATTTTCTTTCCATGCGACAAGTAATCAAAGTTTGAGAATAGGGGGAAGGTTGGGAAACAGAAACGGGAGCAGTAGGTTGTATAGGAGGGTGGTCTATTTGGGGTGAGGGAAGTAAATATGGGAAGCCATAGTGGGAGAAGGTGGTGATGCAGGTATGGGAGAAGTGGGTGGTGCAGGTAGGGGAGAAGTGGGTGGTTCAGGGACAAATGGTTGTGAGGGTGTATTTGGTGTTGGGGTGATCTTTATGATGTTTGAAATGATATTGGAGGAATCATCCAAACAATCATAAGATGGTTTCACGGTGGGTGATGTGGAGCCAAACGGGAAACAGTTTCATCAAATGTTACATGGCGCGATATAATAATTTTGTTAGTGTTCAGGTCTAAGCAACGGTAGCCACGATGATTAGTGGCATGCCTAAAAAATATGGATGGTGTGGCTCGAGCCCCGAGTTTGTGGTCATCATCAATGTGAGGGTAACAAAGACACCCAAAAACACGTAAAATACTGTAATCAAGTGTGGTGTTAAACATACGAGTAAAGGGAACTTCATTGTCTATGGCACGGGAGGGTAAAATGTTTAATAGGTAAACGGCCATGTTGAGGGCTTCGGCCCAATAGTTTAGGGGTAGATGGGCCTGAAATAGCAAGGTGCGGATAAGGTTGTTAATGGTGCGAAAACACAACAACTAAAACATGCAAAAAACCCTTAGCAGTCCCCTTTTTTCCCAAAACAATCAGACAACTGGAATTGAAAGAGAAAAAAAAACAACCAAAGTTAAGTAACAAATGTGCTTAATCCAAAAAAAATATGGAATTACAGAAGAAACACAATGTTATTAGTTTGGTTGGATTGCAATGCTATAATGTAAATGTAAAGGTAAGAAGGACCTGTGTTGGTACCAATGGTGAAATCTTGGCTACAGCTGCTAATTCGACGGGCTGATATTTTAATACTCGAACAATAATAAACTACATGTTTATAACTATGAATGAATATTAATATTAGTGGGTGGTACCAATAAGACTCATTAAGTGAAAACAAAGAATGGGTACACTTGATACTTGCTTATCTATGAACAAAAAAAAAGTGCTAATAACACCTGATAACGCTACACGCGTCGTTCGGGGTCAAAGGAACTTCCTTTTCGTCGAGCAAGTTTTTCAACACCCTAGGCAGTGAACCTAATCATTGTAGTGTAGTATTATGGTAAACCACGGGTATTGATATCGTTCACTAGGGGAATAGGAATGCTAGTGAGAAGTTACTACGCTAAGGTTGAGGTTGAGGAAGATTATTTTTTTTTATCTTTTTTATATTTTTTTAGGAAATGGAAAGGTACGAATCTCGGGGTTTGGATTTGGGGGGTTGGTACTTCTACCGATTACTCTACTTATCTAATTATCTAATCTAGTGGTGTATGTAGTCTATGTCTAATTATTGTGTGCTCGTATGATGATTTAAAGATGTGTTTACTTAGATTTTATTACTCCTTGATTATCTCCTATTGATGGTTGAATTGTCACGTCCTTATTCTTAATCGCGTTGTGTGTCTAAGGTCGTAGGGTATGCGTTTATCCCTAACTCTTTGAAACTACCAAAGGTTATCGCCTACAAAATCTCTAGGATTTATAAACTTAACACTAAGGTACTCTTCGGATGGTTTAGCCTACAATGACTCTAGGTACTATAAGCTAAGGTTCAACAAAGATTAATCAAGCATTAACTACACAACGGATGACCAATCGCAATACTAGATCATTAACAATTAAGATTAGAGACAACAAATCAATATTCAATAATTAAGTTTCATATCTCCTAAGCAAACACACACGTAAATTAGCCGGACATGGAGAACATGCAAGCATACACACAATTAATTGAAGACATAATTGAATCAATGAAGTAAAACACTTATCTTGATGTAAGATAGGGTATGGAACCCTAAAATAATGTACAAGACAGCCTTGGTTCGTTTTAGGTTTTTACTCCAAAGTCTACACCTGAAAACTAAAAATTCGTTCTATATATAAGATTACAAATCGACGGCGTCACATTTTGATTTGTGCATGCCGTGGTCAGTAGTCATTAGGGTTTTGTCTTGGCGCGTTAGTCTTCGCGGCGTCACCTTATGCTTGTGGCGCTGTCCCTTCATCTCTCCGGCGTGCGGATCAAATCTAGGTGCGAGTTGCGGCCCTACTCTTTTAAAACCGAGCCGTCACTTGTAAATGAGCAATTTGGCTCTTGAGCCATCACAAAAGTTGTCCCGTATCACGTTTTGTGCCTGACGCCGTCCCCCCAGTTCAGCTGACGAGTGTCGATTCTTGACTTTGGCCATTTTCTTACATATTCGCGCCTTTTGGTCGAATAAGTGTCATTCCAGCATTTTGCCTTCAAGAGACCTAAAAAGTGAAAAGGAACGATATTATGCAATAACGGATACAAAAGTGATCAAATAAGGGCTTAAACGACCCTTTACAAAAGTACATTTTAAAACCTTATCAAATATCCCTACACTTGGTATTTGCTTGTCCTCAAGCAAATGTGCTGTTAGCCAATTAATTTATAAGTTGGGGGTCATGAAGCATTGGGTTAGAACAATCCACAACACATATAAGCCCCGCAAAAGTCATAACAAGCACGGAAATTACATACTAGCACCTCACATGGGGTGTTTGGATACTCACATCTCTCGGGTGTATATGAAATATAACAAGTTGGAAATGGAAGATAAACACTCATTAACCGGTCCTAGTACATAGATTACCATAGGCTTGAGACTAGATCAAACGTCCATCGCTTTGGCGTAAGCACCTAGGAAAGACTATCCAAGAGGTCTTTTAAAGGGTTGTAATGACAGGTTTACGGTAGGGAAACAAAGGGTTTGGTGGGATAGGCTATTTAGTGGTGGCAAGTCAAAAATCTTTATGTTACAAGCATGCGAAAAATGGCGTTGCTAAGCCAAGACTCGACATTCTAGACTCTAGATAACTAAAACAAACAAACATAAATTAAAAGATAGATGTAGGATGGTAGCCCGTATGTTTTTTTTTTCATACACTTTTACTCTGCCATCCTCTACGATAACATCAAAATAATAGGGATTTATAGGCACATCCCTACACTTGAGTTTTTATTATTCTAACACTAATATAACCCGAATTAAAAAGATCAAAACACTTGGAGTACATTATTATGCAAATAAAGGAAATTTGAATTTAACATTCCCTTCCCATCATTTCACAAAATTTAACTTTTCCCATGAGTCCCAATCGTCCCAAAACTGTGTACAAAGGATATGACTCGACTTAACAACTTATGCAAGCAACTAGATAATTGAACTAAGGGTTTAGTGTGATAACAATAATGCACTAAAAGTGAGTGCATACAAGGTAGGCTAAGGCGATTTGGGTGTACATTTAGGGGTGGGGTGTAAACAATGGTCTTCATTGATATTCGAAAACGAAACATCACGAGAATCGCGAAAAGATAGGCTCTGAGAGGGTTAACTAGGGGTATCGTGTACTAAAGATGAGTACAACGCAAAGGTGTGGGGAATTACTCAACCGATGTGGAAGAAGTAATTATATTACGGGTATCAAACAAGGGTTATCCTAATGCCTCTTATCATTTAGTTATTCCTAACTACACAAGTGTAGTCTTACTAGCGATCTCGGGATGCATCACAAAACAAGTTCTAGAATCTATTATACTACCGGTTCACACTAAGCATTAAAGATGAATGCTTTAATTCCTACTAATCTAAGGGTGATCCTTACATTTTGGGTGGAATTTAAGTGGTAAAGGGTTTTTGTGCTAGTCATATAACTTCCTATCCATGAGACGCTTTATTAAGACTAATGGCCCACTCCTATATGTCATGAAAAAATTTAAATTTGGTGCCAAAATTACCCTAACCGACATTTTCTCATGGTTTATTACACAAATGCAAATGGACAAAGCAAATAGTCAAGGATAAGCATAGTTTCAAAGCTCCCGTTTTATTTTCCCTCCCTACACTTAAACTGAACATTGTCCCCAATGTTCCCCGAAAGTATCAAAGTTATGATAATGGAAGGTAATAAAAAACGAAAGAAACTAATACTCCCCTGATTAGCTCGGTAGGATCCGTGTAAAGTGATGGTTACATCTTTCTTCAAGAAGAACGTTTGTGTGAAAAGCTCCTTCTCATCTTATGTATCTTCTTCTTGGTAAATTAATACTGCACACTTGAAGAAAACAAACGAAACCTTCGCATAAAATCGGCGGTAATAATATATATAGGACTCTACTAAACTAGGATATAATTCTTGTGGAATGGATGTTTCTGAATTTGGAAAATAAATTAAGACCGGAAAATTCTAAAAATTTATAAGTAGCTTAAAAAGCGAGAAAAGTAATCAGTTGTTTTTCTCTCCTTCCGACGCGTCAAGTTGCGATCTGACGCGTCAGTTATCCTAAAAGCTGGTCTGGATTTTCGGAAAAAATTCGGAAAATTTACATCTTTAGAATCTGGAAAAATTTCTGCAAAACATCCATTATAACTCGATACAAGCATTTGACTCAAACAAACACACATGTATAATTAATTGAAATTCTTATGTTTACGTTTCTTTTGAAAACGTGTGTAATCCTCCCTACACTTATCCCTTATGTAAAATACCTTTATATGTAATTAAGACGAGGTTAAAAACAAAATAAAGCATTTTTACAAATTTATACATGAGAATAAACAATCAATAAAAGATACACGACACAAACAAGCAAACAATTAAGCATGGGTTGCCTCCCACGAAGCGCTTATTTATGAGTCTTGTAGCTAGAATCGAAGTCGTGCCCCTACGTGGTCTCGTGCACGCTTACGTGCCCATACCTAAGCCATTCCAATGTTCTCTCATTCTTTTTGTAATCATCTCCTAACTCTAGGCATTTTTTATAGTACCGCTCATTTTTTTCGTAAGTATGCCTAAGTCCACGTTGTTTATCTCTCTCACTAAGTATCGGAATGGGAGCCATCCTATTGTAGGCCTCTATATCTTTGTTAGCCAACCTAGGGTGTGTATAGGGCATTTGATAGACAAAATCTTCAACTCCATCGGAGAATGTGATTAGACCATCGATCATCCATTCATTCAACCTAGTCATTCTCTTAAAGTTTGTTCCAAAGATAACTTGGGTAAGACTTCCATCGAAGAATTCACCTAAATCCTCTAGGACCATGAATTAAACCACATAGGCAAAACTTCCAACAAAGACATCCAAGTAAGTGACCGCGTCAACAACATTATCCCCTTTATACGCTAATTCATCCACCTTTATTTTGTTATATAGGTTTCTGGAGATTAAGTTTAAAGGTAAGAATGAGTGCAAGTTAGCATCAAAACTTTTAAATCCTATCTTACAAATTTGCATGTTAAAGGGGCCATCTTTCTCAATTCGAACCAGAGGTCAAAACATTGGGAGGGTCTTCTTCCATTTCAAAACTAACTTCATCAATGACCTCCCCGTTGTCAAGTGCTTCACCATAATCAAATTCCTCATCAGAATCTGAGTCATAGAAAGGACTTTGTTGTTGCCAATTTATCTCATCATGCCCTAGGTGATTTCCAAAGTGGTGAACGGGCGAAGGGTTTTGTGGGATTGCGTTCTCAATTTCGGGATTGGGAAGAGGATTGGGGGCGGGTAGTGTGAAGAATCTTCGGTGGAAGACACGAATCATGGTGAGTGATAGGTTTTACGAACAAAGGTCACGAAGAAGGGGGATAGACTACGAGGAAGACAAAAATTGGAAAAAAAGTTTACTTGATAGGAATCAAGCAAAGAAAACTAAACGAGGTGGACTCCTAACTATCTATTCTATTCCCCGGCAGTGGCGCCAAAAACTTGATAACGCTACACGCGTCGTTCGGGGTCAAAGGAACTTCCTTTTCGTCGAGCAAGTTTTTCAACACCCTAGGCAGTGAACCTAATCGTTGTAGTGTAGTATTAGGGTAAGCCAAGGGTATTGATATCGTTCTCTAGGAGAATAGGAATGCTAGTGAGAAGTTACTACGCTAAGGTTAGGGTTGAGGATGATTATTTTTTTTATCTTTTTTATGTTTTTTTTAGGAAATGGAAAGGTACGAATCTCGGGGTTTGGATTTGGGGGGTTGGTAATTCTACCGATTACTCTACTTATCTAATTATCTAATCTAGTGGTGTATGTAGTCTATGTCTAATTATTGTGTGCTCGTATGATGATTTAAAGATGTGTTTAATTAGGTTTTATTACTCCTTGATTATCTCCTATTGATGGTTGAATTGTCACGTCCTTATTCTTAATCACGTTGTGTGTCTAAGGTCGTAGGGTATGCATTTATCCCTAACTCTTTGAAACTACCAAAGGTTATCGCCTACAAAATCTCTAGGATTTATAAACTTAACACTAAGGTACACTTCGGATGGTTTAGCCTACAATGACTCTAGGTACTATAAGCTAAGGTTCAACAAAGATTAATCAAGCATTAACTACACAACGGATGACCTATCAGAATATTAGATCATTAACAATTAAGATAAGAGACAACCAATCAATATTCAATAATTAAGTTTCATATCTCCTAAGCAAACACACAAGTAAATTAGTCGGACATGGAGAACATGCAAGCATACACACAATTAATTGAAGACATAATTGAATCAATGAAGTAAAACACTTATCTTGATGTAAGATAGGGTATGGAACCCTAAAATACTGTACAAGAAAGCCTTGGTTCGGTTTAGGTTTTTACTCCTAAAGTCTACACACTGAAAACTAAAAAATTCGGATTCTATATATAAGATTACAATTGCAACGGCGTCACCTTTTTGATTTGTGCGCCGTCGGGTCACATCATTAGGGTTTTGTCTTGGCGTTAGTCTTGCGACGGTCACCTTATGCTTGTGGCCGCCGTCCCCTTATCTCGACATCGTCGGATCAAATCTAGGCGTCACGAGTTGCGACGCCCTACTCTTTTAAAACCTGAAGCTGTCACTTGTAAATGAGCAATTTGGCTACTGAGCCGTCACAAAAGTTGTCCGACGGTGTCCTGTGTTTGTGTCTGACGCCGTCCCCCAGTTCAGCAGCACGAGTGTCTTGATTCTTGACTTTGGCCATTTTCTTCGTATATTCGCACCTTTTCGTCCGAATAAGTGTCATTCCAGCATTTTGTCTTCAAGATACCTACAAAGTGAAAAGGAACGATATTAAGCAATAACGGATACAAAAGTGATCAAATAAGGGCTTAAACGACCCCTCAAAAAGGTACATTTTAAAACCATATCAACACCGTAATGTATCATACTTGTCACTCGCACCTTTTATATGTATCGAACAATTTTTTAAATTATTATATGTACTAAACTAGATTTTATTGATTTTTTGTGTACTTCGCCCCTCCTTTTTCTGCTTCTATATGTATCATAGTTGTCATAAAGTACACACCAAATATAATAAAATCAAGTTTAGTATATAAAATAGAAAAAAAAAAAAAAAAAAAATTGTTCGATGCGTATAAAAGGTGCAAGTGACAAGTACGATACATGATTAGATATTACCATATGATTTTCAAATGCACATATTGTATCAATATTGTTGTGGATTGAGGCGAGTGCCCAAACATCATCCAACATTGCTACTACATGTGGATTTGCAGTCCCATGTGGAGGCCTTTGCGGCTCTTATTGATTTATTGTATATTGTATGAGCTCTACCCCATTGAAATCTTACCCATTGAACTTGTGTATTAAATTATCCTATTGAACTTACTTATCGAACTTGGACCTTGAACGTAACGTATTGAATATAGCCTTACCTCATTAAAGTGTCATCGTTGTGATTCTAAGTTCAATGGTTAAACCTTTGGCATTGAATAACTTTAATGATCATATATACTTCTTTTGTTTCGTATTACTTTTGTTTTCTCTCTGCACACTTTGCTTTTTGCACAGCCACATTTTCTTTCCATGCGACAAGTAATCAGGGTTTGAGACATAGAGATTGAGAGTTGGTCCAAGTAGCATGGTGCGTTAGAGACTTATTATTTTTGGCCTATATAGTTTCTTATGAATAAATTTGTATTGAGAACATTGTAATGCATGTTTAGTTTTGAGCTTGTGGGACAAGTTATGTTATTTTTTTATTGAAGAATCCATTAGACTTAAAATTTTATTCTGCTTATGTATCGTTTGTGTAGCCTTCGGTTTCTTTGGAATTGGGGTGTTACAGATATGGTGCTTTAAAAATTTGTATATAGTATATACACAACTCACAAAATGACAAATAACACCATAAGAAATTTCGTATAGGGATACAACATTATTAATTAGGGAAAATGTCTTATAATGTTATCATACTTGCTATCATTTCTTTTTCTGGGTATCGAACAATTTTTTTTCCTTATAATGGTACTTATCTTTCTTATTCAGCCTCTTTGAGGTACTTTGGGAGTTTTAATAATTTGAAGAGAAAAATGTCACAAAGTACCTCAAAGAGGCCGAATATAATAAAACCATATAAGGAAAAAAAATTGTTCGATACCCAAAAAAAAAAAATGTGTCAAGTATGATACCTTTTATAAAACATTTCCTATTAACTATTCGAGACTATAATCTATACTAGGGAACAAACAGTTAAGAGTACACCTTGACTTTGAAGCTTTCACTTGCATTTGGGGACCCCATTCAGTAGCAATAATTACCACTGCCGGATCTCTTAACCTTCAAGTTCATGAGTTGCAGTCTTATGTTTTCTTTGATGTTATTGAGAAGCACTTTTGCAATATTTTCTCTTATTCCGAATACAAAGTCTTGTTACTGCGGTTGCCAAAGTCAATTTCTAAGGGTGCTATATAAATGTTATTAGTGCAACAAGATGTAACCATATATATTGCTTACAAGTTCATCCCATTCGTTTGGTAGATTACTATCACTGTCTAGCTTTTTCAATGGGATCCGCACCTTTATTGAATACTCAAAATTGAATAAGAGATGACTATGTAAGTGACTGCTTTGTTTACAAAGAGGGGTCAAGAGGTTATTTGTAGTACTCCATAGGATAAACGCATATTTATGATTGGCTTGAGAGAACCTACTTATTCTATTTTAGTCAACTATGGATCCATCAGGGTTGAGAACATGCCAAGAATCTCTTACATAGTAGTCAACCATAACTCCATTTCCCATTTTCCATTAAACACTCTCGTACTGTCGAGTCTCTTGTAACATAGGGACATACAGACTTTGCAAATTGGGAAACTGCTGGTACCATTTTTCAGGGCCCTTTAGGTTTTTATCATGCTTTAAAAGACTTCATATTCGAACCATGGTTATGGCGCAAGAACAACCACTTGATATTTGTTTATGTTATGCTGTAATGTAAATTTAAAGTAAAAATAAGTTAAGAAGAGTTTGGTAGTGATGTTAAGCTTGATGAACTATATATTTAAGGGATAATACCTTTAAAAAACATTAAACTTGTTCAAAAAATACTCTTATAAGTAACCGGAAAAAAAAACAAAAAACAACACTCTTGTGGGTATTAATATTTAAATCTTGTCTTTATATGAGTACTAGTGGTGACATTTTGTCTTTATGTGTGTAGTGAAAAACCTGTGATGGCTATTTTACCATATGAGTTTGCGAAAATTGCATTCACCATCCTTAGGGTAAATTACATAAATGGTCCTTATGGGTTAAAAAAATTTGCAATACCGTCCGTAATTTTTTTATCCTCTCCTTATGGTTTTACCCGCAATTTTTTATATACTTTTTTATCTATGTTTTTATATACGTTTTGTCTACGTGCTTTTATATACGTTTTTGTCTACGTGTTTACGTTTTTATCCGTTTTCATACGTTATCATCCGATTTTATACATTTATGTCCGTTTTCATAAGTTTTCATCTACTTTTATTCATCCATTTATATACGTTTTTTAGGAATTGGAAATTCCATGTTAAAGTGTCGGTCACCCCAATTATAGTCTAGCATATGTTAGCTCGTAGACTTGTAGTTAATTATGTTATTTATTAGTTAGTTAATTAGTTTAGAGTAACACCGTGGAGGATGGACGGGTCTTTACCCAATGTATGCCTGATCCACAGCCCGTAGGTGGCGTTATTTGTAAGAACTATAAATAGCCCTCTCCACATGTGGAGAGGGTTGGCGCTTTCATTTCTCTTAATCATACAACTTCTTTTTCTCTCATCTTTTTCTCTCTCTAGAAAGTATCCCACCCATCTCTCTCTCTCTAAAACCATCTTGTTTGATTCAATCCTCATACATGTTCTTTGATTAAAACAATAACCAATATCCTACAATTGGTATCAAGAGCCATGGTTTGATCTTGGATATCTTGTGTGCTTGAATTTTAAGTGGTTATTGTTGTTTTCACTTGGTTCGGATTTTTTATTTGTGTATGCACCAAGTTCGAATTTTAATTGGTTTAATATTTTAAAGATTTGTAATTTCATGTTTACGAGGGATTGATAAGTATAGATTGATGTTTGGTTAAGTTTTAGTATAAGTTTCGGGGCTGGTTGTTAGTACTTTTCGTGCTGCTATTTTTGTCCAGGTTGGCTGCTGCTAGACATTCATCCTAGTGACTTGATCAGTTTCCTCTTAGCGACTTGGGTCATTTCTGCCTAGCGACTTGGGTCATTTTTGCTTAGCGACTTGGGTTTTGTTTTTACAAATACCTAGCGACTTGTGTATTTACACTAGCGACTTGTGCAGTTTTTTAAGGTAGCGACTTGTACTCTATTTAGAGTAGCGAATTGTACTCTATTTAGAGTAGCGACTTGTGCAGTCTCTTAAAAGCGACTTGGTATGATTTATGAGACTTAAAGACTAATCTGTCTTTCAAACCCGTGTCAAAGAAAAAGCAAAAACGTGACCTTATAATAGTTCTCACATCAGTTACATATTCAATCTACAATCAACATTAACAAATCCAAAAGACCCGTTTCACATTAACCCATATCAAACGAGACAATCTCACAAAGCGTGTTCTACAAATCTCACAACAAAAACAAACAAATCTCTACTGCTACAAGCCTCGAATTTAAATAAAAATAAAAATAAAAATATAAATAAAACATAGATCTCAGCTTATCTTAATAGTATCATCATATGATGTGTTCATACGAATTATAACACAAGAGATTTTCATCCTTGACGTCTTTCGAAGCATAAACTTCTTTTCTTATCTGAAAACAATTAAAGATAGAACAAAACACTTAAGTTTCATTCTTCTTTTCTTTCGGGTCATACAAAATTAACACCTACCTTAGATCTTTGAAAAGATCTTGAAGCTCAATCGATTTATTCATCAGTGGGTTCTAAGAGATTAATCAAAGTCGGTTCTCAAAAGTGACTCGATGGATTATTCTAAGAAAAGCGTGTTTGTGTTTATTTATGCGTTCAGGTTATAAAAAAATGGGTGACTATTTCTTCAGGACTGTCATGTTTATGTGATTGAGGGTGGCTGCGAAGAGAGATCTCATAAGAAAAGTGGCTTCGTTTTTTGGAAGATTTGGTTTAGGGTGAGAGAAATTAGGGTTGTGTTGGATGAAGGAGTGTTTTTATACCGAAAATTAGGGTTGTGTAAAATATTTGGATTTGGGCTGATCAGTGGGCTGCGTGAAATACTTTGGGCCTTGGCTGCTCCATATTTCTTCATATGTTTTTCGGATATGTGACATACGAGTGTACTACTTGAGTTTTAAGTGCCATTTTGTGGAAAATTATTGATATAATTTTGCACATGGTTTTGATTAATCTTCGATTATCCGAGATTGAGCATTATTTTGGGACTGAAATTTTCCGGGTTCGTTGAAATTAATTACCGTGCGAGTTATTGTGACATCAAAAGTTCAAAAACAAAAGTACTTCTTTAGCGTCTACAAGATCCGTAAATTCATTTCACACAATCCTTCTTAATTAATCATTGTCTCACGGTTTCGTCTTGATTTTAGTAAAATCCCGCGAAAGATTCTATTTCTCGGTTTAAATCATAGACTTGTAAAATCCCGTGCTCACTACCACATCATGTCTTATTCTTCGACCCGTGATTTCGAAGTGCTTAAATTGTATGATGTGTGGAACAATGATAATGTGCTACACTGAACGATTAAAGATGATTGGATCAATCAATGACTATGAGATCTTCATGTTCGATTCGATGAGAAAGATTTGCACCTGTTCAGGCTACAAAATGCCTTGCAAAAGGAAAGCAGCATTGAACCTTTTCAAGAACTTCACTCTCACCTCATGTTACTTCTACCCGTAACAATGGAACGAACATGTATTGCCCTCTTCCATCAGGACTTATCCACATTAACAGGAACTTTGCAGTTAAACCTAGAGCAATTGGAGCTACAACTTGACAAAGAGAAGGTTCAAAAGGGTAGTTCCAGTGCTGCACTTCAAGTGATCTTCAATCAATTTCAGCCATTTATCAAGGGGGAATATTCCTCAGACTTTGATCAAGACGTGACTGGAATTTCTTTCAAAAACCATACGGGAATGGAAATTCAGGAATTCATTGATACATTTATCCGTCTTGTGGACAATGTGGAGAAGTACATTGAGGAAGCTGCACAAATGGATGAAAACTTGAATGACTTTCAGATGCAATTGAGAGATAGTTGTGATGAGTCGGTTAATGTATCAGATAATAGGTCGGGTGTTGCTGAATGCAAAATATCAGAGACAACAATGAATGATGTAACTAGCTGCTTGGTAACTCTTGTCACAAAAGAAGTGGATGTTGTGAACAGTAAAATGAATGAATGTCGGGTGAAATCAAGTGATAGTATGGTTGATTCGGGTAATGCACCGGATGTTGTATCAGTTGTCACTGAATGCAGCAGTACTGATAAAGACAATCTTGATACAAGCAACAAAGCTGACTCTCGTGCTAAACGAATGCGAAGATTTCAGAAAACAAATGAACACGTCATATTTGCTGAGGTACCCTTAATTGAACAACAAAATGAATCTGTTAATGTTCTTAAACAAACTGATCACGATGCTGAACGTGATTCTAACAAATGTTCTTTGACTAAAGCTGAGTCTGAAACTAGTGTTTTCAAAACTAACAATATGGTTGATAAGAAAAAGTATGATGAACTTTCAAACGGATTTCACAACTTGAAAAACATTGCATTTCACTTAAAATCGCAATACAAAGTCAAAAGGAAAGTTTACAATTCATAAACAATAAAAACCGAATTTCCTAATTTCTGTGAATTTTTGAAATAAACACTTTGAAAGCTCACTTCGGACAAAAACTTGACAATCAACAATTTGAAGAAACATATTTCTAATATGCATGTGAAAAGTAATTTGGTTACAAGTATTCGATGTTAATGCTATTGATGATATTCAAATGAGAAATGATGAATTAGCGGTTTTTGTGGCCAAATTACTAAAGGAAAATGAGTCTTTGAGAAAGCATCATATAGAACTAAGTGACTCTGTCAAAGAAGCTAGAACTAAGTCATTGGAACAAACAAACTCTTTGATTGAAAAAATTGATGAACTCAAAGCTCAACTTCAGGATAAGAGTTTCACAATAGTTGCCTTAAAGAATGAGCTCAGAAAAACAACAGGGAATAGTGTGAACACTAAGTTTGCAAAACCGTCAGTCTTGGGAAAACCACAGTTAGACAACCGATGCATTTAAGTCTGAACGAACAAATTTTTCAAAAACACGGTTTGCCTCCCAAGTTGATGCGAAACAAGTTTTGTCAAAACCAGTCACTTCACCTAAGTTACCTACGAATAATGCTTCCAGCTCTGTTAACCCTCAACAAGTTGCTACTTCTACTCCCAGCACCTCTAGGATTAGGTCAAAAATAGTGTCAAAACCAAGCATTAAAACCCACAATTCATATAATATGAATGATTTGTGGAAGAACTATTATATAGAAGAAGCTAGGAAAAAGGCACAGATTCGAAAAGATGGAATTTTAGGTGCAAGACCTAGGGTGAGGAATTCTATGAGTTTTCAAGGCACTACTAGTAGTTGTAAACCATTACCTAGGAACACTCAAATGACTAGTTGGTCAATCATCTAGATATGAGAAGAAGAATGCTAAGCATGTTGAAAGCGAAACTAGAAATTCTAAGTCTTTTCCGAATAAGACACATTCTCCTAATTCACATGCTAAGGTACAATCCACTAAGACTACTAACGTGACTAAGGTTCAGCATGTTATGAAGCAAAACAAACAAAATACTTTGCCTAGATGGATACCAGCTACAAAATCTTTGGAGTCTAGGAATATCGATAAGTCTTCCACTGTGCATAAGAAGCTTGACACTCCTAGACCTTGCCTAAGGTGGATACCATCAGGAAGAATGTTTAAGGATGCTGGACTTAGGTGGATTCCTACCGGAAAGCTGTTTTCCAATGGCAAAATCAAGGTTGACAGTGAAGCCCCAAAGAATTTGGATACTAATGTCACTAACCAATATATATGCAATCAAGTTTGTAATGTTAGTGCAGGTATTCCGTACTCAGTTGTAGATTCCTCGATCCTTCACTACATGGACTCGCTTAAAGTATGGATAACAAATGGATTGATATCTCATTACTCACGGGTTCAAGTTACTCAACCTTGATATTCAATCTGCTATGACGTATGAACACATAAGTTCATGCCTCGTACTCTAAAGAAAAGAAATGTGTAAGCTTCAGTGCGCATTATCTTCGGAAGAAGAGAAATCTTCTTATTATGACCATTCTCATCAACATGCTTCATACTTTTTCCATGCGCGTTAAACATCAAGTGAACCGCTACCATGATTGTTTCTCATTCCACGTGCTCGATTATAATGAAGATGGCGACATCATGTGCTTATTTTACGGGAGAGAAGTGTGAATAGAACATTCAGATGATTTTCACTTATTCACCAAGAATGGCATCTCCGTATGCAATTCTTGAGGGGGAGAAGAAGTGTGAAATTTTGCATTGTTGATTGATATTTGAGAATATAAATGGTCATACGGCTCTAAACTCATGTAAGAACCGAGCTTCTTCTTATCGGGTCATCTTTACATGGATTTTTTCTCTTCTAAGAGCCGTTGGTTGACATCTTCACTCGGATTGATGAGTTTATCGACAAAGTGCTTCCTGTTAATGCTTCACGTATACTTCAACATGATGATTCCGAACAATCTTCGTTCTTGTTTGATGTGATTGGTGGTTTGGTGTTACCATCTTGTGTGTTCAAGTTGCCGATTGCCTGATTTTTGATGAACATCTTTTCTGTTTGTTTGATTGGGAGGATTTTAGTAAGGGATTTGCAAGATGTGTTAATGGGATGCTTTTTTGGGATGCTTTTGGTGTGAGTTGAAGATGTTAACTATCTATTCCCAACTGCATAATTGAAGAAGGTCGACTTACGTTCTGTTCTACATTTTCTCTACATGTTAGAAGACTAAAGACGAGTTGCATTTAACGATCTAAAGACTTCTTAACTGCATTTATCAAACAGATTGCCTTAGGGGAGAGCACTAATTGGGAGAGTGTTATAAGTCGATTCAATCCCCAATTAGACTTGCTCATATTCTTTAGCAATGACTCCTCGAGACGTTGATATTGACTATTGTAATATTGTAGTTGCACTATTGAATAATAATCCGCTCTTTGGTATTCCTTTGCCAAATCTTCACGGATTATTGTTCATGAATGATGATCCGCTCTTTGGTATTCCTTTACCAAATCTTCACGGATTATTGTGCACTCTATAAATCAACCACATGAACATTAAGGAAAATGACTACCTCATCCGCTTGATTATTGGTGAATCTTCCATCGCTTCTATATGTATATCTTTAAGAAGATGGAATTGATGTTGAGGAATCATTTGTTCCGGTTCATTAAGTGGGTCAATGTACATCCGGTTGTACATTTATTCAAGTGTTGGACATTTGACACAAGTTGATTACTTCTGAGTTAATCATTTATCACTTATTTGAGATTGAAGTTGACTTTCACAAAGGCGTGTTCTTATTTGATAACTTGTTCGGGCTTAAGAATTTGAGTTGAAGACTTGGTTTATCTAGTTACCAGCAGTCCGGGTGGATGGTTGAAGACCTAGTTAACTATCACTATTAGGAGTTACTTTGTTTTACCTGTCACACATATGACGGTGTGGATAATCGCAAGAGGTGTTAATGTCTCATACTTTATTTGGGTAGTGAGTACTTAGAGATTTGCTTGAAGCGTAAATTCTCTACACCGTTCTTCCATCATTAGGTGCAAGCTTAAGATACAAATGTGGGGAAGTTGACTTCATTTTCAAGTATGGTATATCGGGTTTTCTTCTTCAGTGGTCACTTCAAATTGTCTACATATGTTGATAAAATTAGAGAGTCTTCAGCAAGTTGATTCTCACAAGATTACAAGTGTTCTTCTCATAAAGATTTCAAGTATTTGGGCTGATAAGAGTTGCTGATTCTGAAGTGTCAAAACCAGCAAAGGGGCAAGGAGACACACATCTAAACACAAAGCAAGTAAACTTGATGAACTTAATTCTTCTAGGTGATTGAAGATATCCCGGGAAGACAAATGTTATTACCGCAGAGAAACTCAAGGTTTGACTCATGGCGAGTAAACTTGATGAACTTAACTCTTCTAAGTGATTGAAGATATCCCGGGAAGACAATTGTCATGACCGCAGAGAATCTCAAGGTTTTACTCATCAAGGCTTTTGGTGTTATTATTCCAACTATGTAGGGGAAGAGATGTTAGAGAAAGTTTATGAAGATAAAAGAGGTACACATGTGTGTGGTGATTTCGATGGAATCACTATCATTGGGGAGAGAATTGTGACATTGGGGCGCCAATTATTTTCACTTGAGGGCTTAATCAATGATTCAAAGATATAATCACTTATTCCGGAGTTGACATCCGCAGAGATTGTCATCCGCAGAGATAATCGGTGACTTGGCATGCTTCTTCAATGTTATCGTTATTCCTTCCTGGGTATTGTATACCGGATACTGAGCTTCATACACGATCATCGGGAAGAAAAATGTGAACATGGGGAGGTTTTCATTCCCCATGATGTGTACGGAGAGCTCTTGGGTATTGGTGTACTTCGGGTTCTTGAGCTTCATACACGATCATCCGAGAAGAAAAATGTGAACATGGGAAGGTGTTTTCATTCCCCTCATGATGTGTATTTGGGAAAGTTCTTGAGCATTATACAAAGAGACTGACTGCATCAATTCAATTACGGGGAAGTGTCTCTTGACACTTTTGGAATGGATTGCTCGACTCGTGGAAAAGGAATTTGAGAAGATTATTTAAGTGTGGGATGAAACATTTTTGTTCTTCTATTAGATGATATAACCCCAACGAGGAGAACCTCGATTATCGTTCTTAAAAATGGAGTATGATTATGGTGTGCTTCTCGTGCACCGCTAAGGCAAGATTGAAATAGAGCTTCGAATCTGCTCAGCTAAAGGATTTTCGGTTTGGGGGAAGCCAAAGTCTCTCACTTTAGATGGTTCAATTTTTCTTCATGCAAGAGCCTCGAAGCTTTGGTGGTGAAAGTTTTAGAGATGATGACTTCTATCTTCTATAACGGGGCTCGATATCCTTATCTCGGTACTCGTATCATCATCTTCTTAAACTATATCATCTAATCTATCTTTGTATATACTTATAAAAAACCAAATACAAAAATATAAAACCAACAAAAAGAAAAGAGAAAAATATAAAACCTTCAAAAAACCCATAAAAATTTTCAAAAATACCAAAATATGTTTTTTCAAGACATGTCTTCGGTATCGATAACATCTACGGTCTTAGAAATGTCATTCAATAATGGCACGGACCATAGATGAAGTTCGAGCAGGAGGTGTAAATATTCTTTTCCAAACATGTCTCAAAATATGGCTTACGATTATTTCAGATCTGTAACCCGCTTCAAAAATGGCTTACAGCAGTTCTGACGTAACCCGTGCTTAAAACTATGGCTTGCTATTATTTGATAACAACCCGCTTTTTAAAGAAAGGAAAGTGATGCGCTAAACCATTTTTCAAATATTTCGTGCACTTATCCTAAAACAAAACAAGGAAAGCATGTCGTCAAAAAGACTGACGTTCCTACACAAATGTTTTTCCGTCTAAAATTCTTCAGAAAAATATTTGTTGTTTTCCAAAATTGGTGGTAAAATGAGTTGCGTTAACAACAATCAGTTTCAGAGTTTTCGTAAAAATTGAAAACTCAATCAATGACTTCAGCGCTTTTAATTTTTTCAGAAAATGAGTCATTGATTGAGGGGGAGAATGTTTTCAAATCTATATCTTCTAACGGGCTTTCTTAATTATCCTAAATGCTTAATTGAAAAATGATGTTAACCTATGTTGAAGGACTAGGTGCCTAGGATATGATTGTTAGGTTTAGATGATTAGAGTTTGATGAACACATAATCCCATACTTTATATGATCTGATTGATATGTTGCATTGACTTTTATTAGTCAATTGTTGTTTGGGTGATGTCGACCACCATATATTTGTATGAGTGTTCACTAACGTATGCAGGTATATTGGTATAAAAGAATGTTCCGATCCGGATCCCACAATTGAAGATGATTGGATGCCGAAAGGAAAGGGTAACTATATCTTGGGTTGACAAATGAAGAAACGGAGCTTAATTGACTTCCATGGAGAGTTGGCATAAATGCAACGTAAGAGGTCTTACTTGCATCACAGATGGTTTTCTTCTAAAGTTATTGAAGAAACGGAGCTTAATTTGACCTCAGTTGGCATTCAAAATGCAACGCGTAAGAAGTCTCAATGCATCGCAGATGGTTTTCTTCCAAACCCTACAAGAACAACAACGAAGCTTCTCAACCACTAACGTATCTTTGTGCAGGAAACCATTCTTAAACAATTTTGAAAAATAATTTTGATTAAATTGTTTTGAAAATGGAAAATATTGTTTTGAAAATATATTGGACTTATTTTTGAAAATCACCGGACTTCTTTTATCAAAACCTAAGTCACTCAATTATTGACTTCTGTCATGGATTGAGGGGAGAGTGATTTAAAATAAAATATTTTCAAACGATATTTCTTCACAAAAGGTCCGTTTGTATGCTAAAAATGTGGTGATCTAAAGATTTAATGTTATGTCATGGTATGATTTTCTTTTAAAACTCAAAGATCTTTCAAAATGAATTTTTTCTGTTCTTGTTTGATTGTGAAATTGTTTTGTTTTACTAAAAGATCTCTTAAAACAATCATACCTGATACTAACAATCTTTAATGTCTTAAAATGGTCCTTATCTGTCATTTTTCAAAATTAAATCTTGCCACGTCTTTCCCCAAATTTTTTTTCTAAATGATTTAAATCAACTGGGATCACAAATCTCAATTGGTTTGATATTTTTGATCAAGGGAGAGATCGTGATTTAAATCTCAAATCTGTTTTAATGGAACTGGTTTAAGTCCTTCAAAGGCACTCCTGCCTCCATGTGCCAAACGATTTCAAATACACAATGCACATGTTGAGGAGGAGGATTTATCCAAAAACAAGATGAGTATTTAAACATGGCCACATATTCTCCCATGTTTTCTAAACCGTATTAAATCACTTGGGATCCAAAATCTCAAAGGATTTGATATTTTTGATCGGGGGAGAATTTGTGATTTAATAATGAAATTTGATAAAAGGTGATCGTTTTGATTCAATTGTGCATGTTGCTCCTCCTATGTGCTAAACGCGAATCTCGAAGCACATATGAGGGGAGCATTTTAAAGAAAATAAACTATCGGGTACAAAAGCTTATGTTTTAACATAAAGTACCTTGATTGAGTTTTCAAATGGTTTTCTTAATGGCTTTTGTGATTCGTGGATGTGCTTCAAAAGAACTCTTGCCTCTATGTGTTAAAATGATTTCTCTTATCCTATGCACATATTGAGGGGGAGAATTTACCAAAGAAATTCAAATGGCTTTTTCTAAGGAAAATGTGATCAAGAAATTATTTCAAAGAACTCTTGCCTCCATGTGCCAAACAATTTCAATATCATATGCACATGTTGAGGGGGAGCATTTCTAAATGATCAAAACTATTAAGGTACAAAATGCTTTGATCTCGTATCACAAGTACCTTGATTGTTTTTCCAAATGATTTTTCAATTGGTTTCAAAAAGAAAAGAACAATACCAAAAGACCGACCAATTTACTTTATGCATGGTGTTATAAGGATGGTTAGGTTAGGTATTGTTCCCGATCCGCCAGAAACGGAGGGATCTACCAGGGACAATCCACTAGATAGTGTAGAGTCCTTAGGTATATTGAAAAAGGAGAAAAATAAGAATATGGGAAGAGTGCGACTGAGACGAGCTAGTAATGGAATAAACCCAACAAGGTTCTAGTTATGAAGTCTCGGTAAGCACTAAAGGAGTTGAAGAATGAAAAAGAATTGAATGTGAAAAGGGTGAAAAGAAATAGCCTCCAATAATTCAACCTTAGGGCAGAAACCGGGTTCAATACATATGCTACTGGTGGTTACTAAGGTAACATCGGTATTGAAGACAAGATGTCATGGACCCAGTGACGCACTGCACTTCAACTTTCCAAACCACTCAAGTTCCTCTTAAAAGGGCTTGTTTCATTCTCACGGGGAACCTACATAATCTATCGACTTTCTCTTAGAGATTGTTGACATTGAAGAAGGAGACCCTCTCCCTAGTCTCCGGCATAGGAACCAAATGTGCACAAATTGAGTCTAGAGCCAAGAGATCATCCACAATATCTCATTAGGACACTAAATTCTTGAAGACTTGCTGTTTCACACAATGTGGAAAGTAAGTATATATTAAGAGTCCTACGCATTATCCTTGTGGTATTGCCAGAACATCCGAATGATATGAAAATATTCACGATGAAGATGGAAATCCTTCTAGAGCCAACACCAAACAAGCTCTTGGTGGGTGACATGTGAGATCTTTCCAAAAGATCAAACTTGTGCAACTGGACAGAAACGATGGGGCGATTCATTCTTGAATCAAACTTGGTCGAGGAAATGGATTGACGGATACCTTTTGAAAACCGGTCGATGTGCTCAACAATTCTTTCTCTCTAGCACACGAAGTGTATTAATCTTTTCAAAATTAGAAGGGTATTTATGATTGAAAAATACTTTTGGAAAAACCGTTCGATGTGCAAATCTTCTTTTTTCTAGCACGTCGAATGTGTACTCTTTTCAAATACAAAAGGTATTTTTGATTGAAAATTGATCTTCTCATAAAACCTTCGTCGTATTGCAAAACTCTTTCTTCTAAGCAATACGCTATTGTTTTCAAATCATTTTTCATCGATCAATGAATCTCAATTCGCTTGTTCACCCACTCCGTGTTTATACTTTGAGACGCTCCGGTTTGAGAACAGCTAGTCAATCTGTGAAACCCTGTCAAGGAGATTCTTAGGAATCCACCATCACAGTGCAGTACTTGACTAATCAACAGGAACCGTGGGCGGTACCTCAATTCAACGAAAGTGATCAAAGACGCTTTATTAAGTGCTAATGTCAATGCGGTACACCCCCGACGCAAATCCGAATTGAGGAGTCAATCCAAAGCCGCATGCTCACATCATCCACACTTAATTGAAGAAATCATGACTTGTGCTTATATCTACATAACCTGGCTCGATATTTCTATACTATGCTTCGCTTACCGCTGCAAATATCATGAACCAAAAAAGCTTCCGCTACTCGATAAAAGATGTCATGATCCAAAAGTGTGAGCATGTCGGTCCAAAAGTCACAACATCACATGAAGGCAACACAACTTTGGATGATCCAGAGATTTTGTTGTGGTTGATGATCTCAAAGAAAGCTTGAAGATCATCAAAGATGTGGATCAGTTCAAAGGCCTCCACAAAAGTACAAAACTATGCGGACTTTGAAGAATCGCTACTAATGCACAAAGATTGCGGAAGTGAAGAATTTAAGTCTACGAGCTCAAGAACGAAGTCAAAGATAGAATGCTAGGAAGCAAAATGTATTTCATGGGGTGACCTCCCTTAGGGAGAGATTGTTAGGAATTGGAAATTTCATGTTAAAGTGTCGGTCACCCCAATTATAGTCTAGCATATGTTAGCTCATAGACTTGTAGTTAATTATGTTATTTATTAGTTAGTTAATTAGTTTAGAGTAACACCGTGGAGGACGGACGGGTCTTTACCCAATGTATGCCTGATCCACAGCCCGTAGGTGGTGTTATTTGTAAGAACAAATAGTCTCCACATGTGGGAGAGGTTGGTGCTTTCATTTCTTAATCATACAACTTTTTTCTCTCATCTTTCTCTCTCTAGAAAGTATCCCACCCATCTCTAAAACCATCTTGTTTGATCAATCCTCATACATGTTCTTTGATTAAAACAATAACCAATATCCTACACGTTTTCATCCGATTATATACTTTTCCACATGTGTTGAAAAAAATTTGGAATTTTTTTTTCACATGTGACGAAAAAAGGTTTTCTAAAAAAAATATTTCAGAAAAGAAAATTCAGAAAAAAAGTTTTTCGACAAAAAAATTATGATTTTTTTTTGAAAAAGAATTTTGACAAAAAAATTGAAAAAAAAATCGGAAAAAAACATTTCTGATTTTTTTGAGGGACCATTTATCTAATTTACCCTAGGGACAGTAGTTGCAATTTCGCAAACCTACATGGATTATTTATGTAACATGAAAGTGTAAAATGGTCAAACTACTTATATAAATACAAGATGTCAATATTAATACTCAAAAGAGTATATTTTTTTGTTCATTACTTAAAAAAGTATTTTTGAACAAATATAATGCTTTTTAAATATATTATCCTTGTATTTAATCAACTCATTGATTTTGGGAAAAACCACGCTACAAAGACTAGTTATAATACCCGCACACGCGCATGATTTTTTATAATTTTTCGAATAATGTATTTTGAACCGTTGTAATTTAAATTCCAACATAAATCGATTAATGTGGGTTATGTTTAAAGTGCATTTACTATAATGGGTCATTAAGATACGTTGTATTGTTGTCATGTGGATTTTACCTTTCTTGATCTCCATCAACTTTGCTACTTTAGTTCATGACCTCAACCCTCTCTCTTCTTAAGTTTGTTCATAACAAATTAACCTCTACAAAATTTATCAACTCAATCAAACAATGGCAACAGTTGATTCTTGTCTACTTGTTATGATGCTGAATTTGATTCTAATAAAGTCAACCCGAGCTTTCCCTTCCTTGGCCCTTTGTTTTATGAGGTTCTGCCATGCCCAAAGCATAAAGCTAAACCTCATTGAGTTGTTGAATGTAAGTCTACACACCATATAAAGAAAAATGAGATAATGTCAATTCAAATCAATGCTAATAAGTAAATAATCATTACCTATAGTAACTATAACCAATATCACATCTTTCAAATTTCAAACAAAAATCTAATTCATACAAACCAAAAAGCTCTAATCTTTAACAAATAGGCTTTTAAAACATAGCTGAGCTAACAAATCAAACTACAAATATCATCAAAATCATAACTTTTTCACATGGGTCATTTTAAAAACTGCAACAAATTGCAACTGAATACATAAGAACATTGGGAATAAAGTGTTTACAAAGTAAGCTAATGAGGATTTCTATCAAACACTTGAGGCACACTTCATCATTGGCTCAAAAAACATACAATGACAGAATCATGAAAGACATAACATGTTTCCATAAACAAATAAAGGGTGTTCGGAATTACTAACCGATCACAAATCATAGTTGAATTAATCGAAGATCGTATATAAACCTTGAATTGATCTCTTCACATAGAATTTTCTTTATTTAAATTGAAACTATTTTGTGTTTCTAATGATCGATTATTAGTTGAAAAGAGGACAACCTATATAATCAACATTGGCCATGAGCCCATAACACTTGCAAGAAAAGCTATGAGTTATTCGAAAGAGCAAAGGAGATAGGCGATTCCTTCTTTTTTCTAAACTTTTAAATTTATTCTAAAACAATGATAAAATAGCAAACAAGTACTTGTGTATTTTTTGCTTTTTCTTGCATATGACCATATAAAACGAATTTATTAATCTTTTTGCCAAATTAAGAAATAGTTATGTTTTTATTATTAGAAAATTTTAAAAAATAATATTACCTCAGTCCCAAAATTTAAGTCCATTTAGACTTTTTAAATCCAATTATTTTTGTTTGTATTATATAAAACTTTTTTTTTGAAAGATCAGTATTATAAACAGAGGAACCAAATGCAGGACCTCGCAAACCAAGGGAGAACACTACAAGGAAACCAAACGGGCCAAAATCCACAACCCAGCTAAAAGAAGAGAGCACAGACTATACTATACAAAGCAACAAGATATTAAGAAAATAAGTCAAAGGGTCTAGCAACCCAACAATTCCAATCCGTCTTCAACTTTGAGCTTATACGAGCGGACATCCACAACTTCACCAACCGTTGGATACCCAGAAAGATGTCTTCATTCTTGATTGCATCTATGTCATAAACCAAGCATGAATAAGACAATTACGCCAATTCCAAATGGCCCATATGAAATCGAAGAACCCCGTCATTGTTGCTTTGGAGAGGAAATACAACAAAAGAATATTGATATTCCCGCCAGCAATCTCAATAGCGCGGAAAAACAAAAAGAAAGATGTCTGGGAGGAAGATTCCACCAACCTTACACCTTTCTCCAAATCCCACTAACCATTTGGCAAATTAACTGCAACATGATTGATGTCCTCGACCAATCCAACCCGCAAAAGGACA
>OU343221.1:61858068-61933029 GCA_910596185.1 Chrysanthemum makinoi
GATCGTTAAATATTTAACGGAAAATAACTAACGACCGTTAACTGTAAAGAGAAGGACTTATAGTGTAAAATCTTAAAAAGGAAAAGATACGGGAATCTCTTTTGGGGCTTCTCATGGCCGGCCATAAGGGGGGTTTCACAACCCTAACCCTAACTTGTTCCCAAAGATTTTAGAACACTATATAAACAAGGCTAGGGTTAATGGTTTTTCATTGCTTTTGTGCACACACATTATCCTAAAGTTTCTTGTCTTTCTCTCTTGCATAAATCGGCCACACATTCTTATTGGGTGTTTGGGTTTGTTTTTCTAAAAAAAAGTTTTGTAGATCTAGCAATCTTTTAATTCGTTTGTTAATTCGTGTGTACAAGAACGTGGTTGTAAGACACTATTCTTACACCAATTGGTTTGAGTTATAAAACGGTAAGGGATAACTCGTTAAACCACTTTGTCACATTCATTGAAGAGATCTACCAATTGCAAGAGGTATGTTACGCATCTATTCAGTTAATTAATTTATTTGTTATGATCTTTAGTCTTCCGCTGTGTACTCTTGATGTCTACATGTTTGATTGTATATCATGTATTATAAACTCAACAGTTTCTTCGTCTTTTTCTTGGTTGGGTTTGTAGTGGCCGTGATTTTACCAATGGCAGGATGTTGTTCTTCCTCTAATAATCTTTTTAGAGTACAAGTTAGTCTTTTTCATAAAAGTTTTACTAAAAAAACGAGTAGGTAAATATCTGTATCTTTTCTCCAAAAAATGTGTTGGTAAAATCTCTGACAATACAAAATATTGCTATATCCAAGTATTCAAGTAATGTGAAATGATGCAAGTTAGGCACTAGATTTTTTTAGTAAAGTATAATGTATCCCGAGTTGGTTATCTTATTGGTAATTATCTGTTTTGCTAAACATTCTTTGGTGCTAATTAAAGTCCACTAGTATTTTGGTTAACGTTAAAAGAAGATTTTTTCTTTGAAATAGACGTGTTACTTTTGTCTTGAAATGGTGTAAATGTACATAGGTGTGTGAATTTAGCTAATGATTAGATAACTTTGTTAAACGCTAATCAGCCTCATGATATAATTGGTGCGGTGTCATCATATTGAGTAATAGTAACTAATAGCATTATATTTGTGTGGTACTAGCTTTAAGAAAAGTCAAGTTACTTGGTTTAATACAGCTCATTTTTTATTAGCTGTAGTTTTCCGGTGTCATCATGCTGGGTTTTTTTTCTTCATGTTTATCTTAAAATTGGTTTCTAGTATTGTGTTTGTGACTTAATCTTAGTTCCTAAGATTTCTTTGTTGAACTCTTTCATTCAATTGGTATGCTTGCAGTAATCACATTACAAGTGTTTCAATGTTCTTCATGAAAGTAATACTAAACAATATTGTGAATGCTTTCACAAATTAAATGTTGAAATTAAGATTCTTGTTTTGGATTAAGCACTTATTTCGATCATCCTTGCTGCGACAAACAAGGTTTTGACTTTTAGATATGTTAATCGCAAAACTAACAACTTTGGTGTTGTCCCTACTAGTATAAGGCAAGTTAAACTAGTCCATGAAGTATAACAACAGATTTTATACTTTTAGCTGATTATTAAATAAAGGAAGGGGTTGCTTGCAAGAAACTTTCAAAAGCCACTTGGACTAGTTTAACTTGCCTTATAACTTTCTAAATCTAAGCTTTTTTAAGCTTTGATATTCTAGTTTTATAAGGCAGTGTAACCAAGTCAATGTGACTTTTTTCAGCATCACTAAGTTGACTAATTATCAAGTTTAATTTTACACAATAAAACTTTGTTATCTTAATTCACCTTTCATCTTAATTCACTTAGTTATCTTAATTCACCTTTCATCTTATCTTAATTCGTTTTATAAATTTCCCAATAGAGTATTGATATCAAAACTGATGCATCAGTTTTGGTGACAAATATTGGATACTAACTTATTAATCCATGAAAGTCAAGATTAGTGTAGTATTTATGTATGTATATAAGTTAAAGGGTCTAGTGTGTCAAAAGTAAAGTTTATAACCGAAATACAGTTAAAAACGGTTATGGTAGTTTAGTGAACCGTTGTGTCTGTTTGTTGTGTCGGTTGATGGGTTATAAATACCCATAAAACCCAAGTCTGTACTTAACGATTGTTGTATATTAAATAAACTTAGTATACCTTTCATAACCGATTGTTCATAGATAGAAGATTAGACTAACAGTTGGCATCAGAGCCAAAGGATTCGAACCAGAGAAGAGAAACAGAACCGATTGATTCAGGGAATCAACCAAGAGACAGAAAAGAAAGACAACGATTCAGGGAATTGTTTTAGAGAAGAAACCAAAAGGTTCAGGGAACCAGAGACAGAGAAGAAGTACTAACGATTCAGGGAATCATTCCAGAAAAGAGGAAAAGAAGAGATTGATTCAGGGAATCAATCAAGAGAAAGAGAAGAGAAAGAAACGTACCCGGTTGTGCAAGAACCACCACCGTGTGGCTTGAAACGAGAACAGACAAGAAACCACCGACGGAGAAGAAGAGAAACCATACCACAGTAACCATCATTACCGTAGAAGAAAATTGAAACACCGATTAACCACTGTTTGATTAGAACCAGAGGAAGGAGCATATTTTTGAAGAAAGAGGGGGCGACCTAGGTTGTTCTAATTGGGTGGGAAGAAATAAGGTCAGCGAAGAAGCGCTAAATGGGGGAAAGAAGAAAGAAGCCGGTCCTTATTTGGGAATAGAAAAGCGTACCACTTTCAAAAGCCCACAAGAATTAAAAGGCCCAAGGGAAATATACAGTTATACACAGGTTCCATTTTTTTCCTGTGATAGCTTTATTTCTCTATTAGTAGAATATTTTTTTTTCTATTACAATTCGTATTAGAAAACATTTAGAATTGCTTGAGAATTATTGTGATTAGGTAGAAAGTTTAAGTTCGACCATTATTAGGCAGAAAGTTAAGAAGTATTAAGATTATATTGGTTTTAGAAGTTGCATATTAATTATTGTGGTTAGAAAGAAGAATTTAAGATTCAACTATTATTAGAATTATATTGGTCTTAGAAGAAAACCAAATCGAAAGATATGACGGGAGATAAAAACGAAAACAGAGTTGTTTTCACCACATCGTTACCATCATATCAATGCCCAGTTTTAAGCAACACAAATTATACATTATGGGCATTAAGAATGAAGAAGATATTAACGGCAAATGGAGTATGGGATTTAGTAGAAGGTACAGGTACATCAAAAGAGATTGATGTAAAAAGGATAGTTCGCCAAAGATACCTATTTCAAGGGTTACCGTAAGATTTGCAAATGCAAGTTGCGGATGAAACAGAAAAGAAATTTGGGACTCTCTAAAGTCCAGATTTATTGGTACGTAAGATGTACAACAGTATACACTCGCAACAACTCAAATTAGAATTTGAAAGACTTGTGATGAAAGAAGATGAATCAATAGATTCATTTGCTGGGAGGTTGATGAGTATTATTACAAAGGCTGCTACATGTGGATTGACGTTTGATGAACAAACAAACGTACGAAAATTACTGAATGCAGTGCCAGATAAGTTTGTACCAGTAGTAGTGTGACAACTCGTAATTTCAGGTCATTTTACAAACTTTAAAAGTTTCACTATTTCATCAATTATCGTAAACTAGGTTTACGAGTATCAAATTCACGTAACCGTAATGGTTTAGCTGTGAATTCATGATCATATCATCAATGGCATTTCATATAGGCTAGGTTTAGTCTACATTTCATTGGCATCATTATCATCAAATTAGTTCATGCATGGTTTTGCATTTTACCTTAAACGCGTAATTTTCATATTAAAATGTGCGCGCTCTTTCCTCACTGTGCATTTTAACCGTTAAAACTCTTAAGCACATGTGGAGGGGAGTATTTATGCAAAATCTTATCTCAACAAGGTACTAAAATGTTTTTTCATTCACAAACACCGTGGAGAGATTTTTCACAATGCTGGTTTTATGGCAACAAAGGTTAGTCATGGAGTTATAAGGTGACTAAGGTTAGGAATAACCGTCCTATGATCCGCCAGATCCGAATGGATCTACCCAAGGACACCACAAATAGTTAGTATTTAGAAGTCCTTAGGTATGATTGTAAAAAGGAGAAAATGAGAATCGGAGAAAGAAGGAGTTGAAGAATTAAAAAGAAATGCAAAGAAAAGGGTGAAAAGAAATAGCCCTCCGAATTATTCAACTTAGGGCGTACACCGTTCAATTCATATGCTACTAGTTGTCACTTAGTGACTGTATTGAAGATTAAAAGTCGCCATGGACCCAAAGGACGCATGCACTAAACCTTCTTAGCCACTCAAGTTTCTCTCAACCGAAGCTTGTTTCATTCTCACAGGAACCCTACGAACTATCTTTTCTTAGAGATTGTCGGTATTGAAGAAGGAGACCCTCTCCCTAGTCTCCGCTCAAGAAAACCAAAACGCACAATTGAGTCTAGAGCCACGAGATTCATCAAAAGATCTCTTAGGTACACTTGACATTTCATCACTTGATATTCAACAATAAGAATTTCAGTGGTACATTATCGAGTCCTTCACAGATCTTAGCAATCGGTCGAGAACATTTATGAGAGGCAAACATCAAACACCTCGACAGTTGGTCGCCCGCAACTCCCCGCGGGATTGCGCTTAGTGGTCTCAAACGGTCACGTCAGAGGTGATGCTTCGGTGTACCTCAGCGACTCATCCAATCGTAGGTGTACTTTACATCGTTATCTCACTTGTAAGACTCCGATTCAGGAACGGCCTTTGTAAGAATTAGAGTTGTGTTTTCACACTATGCCGTTAACACTCTCGAAGTTCAAACTTGTAAGTGCCGGAAACCGCTTATTACTAACCGTTTTATGTTTTCTTCTTATGGAAGCTCGGGAGCGGAATGATCGTGCAGATTCTTCTCATGCTCACGCCAACATCATCACTAATGGAAGTTCTATCCAAAAGCAACACAACAATCAGAATGATTCTTCATCAAATCAAAGAATCTATAAAGTTAAAGACTTAAAGAACTTCATCAAGATCAATTCCAACGCCAAAGAGCGTGGAGCACTATAGCGCGAAGCAGCACTGAGTGCACTTGATGCAGCACAATAACAACATACTATCACTTTCATCACAAAGAACAATGATCAAAGAACAAAGTTAAAGATGACGCCA
The DNA here is from genome assembly GCA_910596185.1 of Chrysanthemum makinoi. Lineage (NCBI taxonomy): Eukaryota > Viridiplantae > Streptophyta > Magnoliopsida > Asterales > Asteraceae > Chrysanthemum > Chrysanthemum makinoi. The sequence continues at coordinate 61,863,277 of OU343221.1, forward strand.
AAGCATAACTGTTCAAAGAAAACTATCTCGCTACACTCGGGAGATGGTTCAAATCAAGGCAATTCTTCTCACAAGAAAGAAGAATGTCGAAGACGCAAAGCTACTATTACATCAACGCCTTCACCTTTTTCATCACCAACACTTGAGTGTTTGTTACTCATATGTAATAACACTTGAGGGGAGATTGTTGGAATCACTCCTAAACCTTTATTCAAGTGTTAGTTACTCATATGTAATAGTTAGCTTAATTATGGCCTTTATGTTTGTCATTAGCCTTAAGCTTATGTAGAAGGCCCATGAGCTTAGGCCCAAGCCCATAGGAGAAAGGAAGGGACTAGGAGTGTTGCCCTAGCTTCCTTCCTATAAATACTATGTAATAACCTTCATTTGAAGGTTGGTTGTTCAAATTTATTTCCTTTCACATACATCTACGCATAACCGGTCATTGTATTTCGTGTGTGTGTGTTTGGTTTATTGTTCAATCGCTTCTATCTTTCTTGTAAGCTTGTGTTGTAAATCTAGTGACCTAACATGAACTGTATGAACTAATTGAAAAGGTTCACAGCTGTGCTGTGAGGTTGGCAACTGTTTCACCACGCCCTCGAGATGAAACATCACTTGGACCAATGGAGAAGCTCTCTGTGGTTACTGAATGATGTATGTGTTCTCATCAATCACTCCCTTAATCGTAGAACGATTTGGTGATTTTGTCCGAAATTTTAACATGCATTGCACGGGGAAGACAAAGGAATGAGTTACATGCAATGCTAGACTTCGAGAAGAGATTGCCAAAGGGCTCCTACACCTGCTGTACTAGCAATACAGGTGGTAGGTGAATAAGCCAAAGCCGCAGCAGATAAGAAAGGAAAGGAAAAGAAAAGGGAAACAAGTTGTCATCCCACCAGCTCTTAAGAACCCTAAAGAAAAAAAAGGAGAATCCTAAGAAGGATTTAACTTGCCACCACTGCAACTCACCGTGCCAATCGAAGCGGAATTGTCTAGTTTATCCGAATGAGTGCCTTCAGAATAAAAATAAGATGGTGCCTAGCTCATCAGGTATTTTTATGTTTGAATTATTTTCTTTTCCTCATAAAAAAACTGATATATGATACAGATGTGGTACTCACATCCGTAATACATCGCAGGACTTAGAGGAGCAAGGAAGCTGAATTCGTGAGAGAGATACTTGTACGTTGGAAATGGAAAGCATGCATTGTCGGGCCATAGGGACTTTTGATTTAGTGTTGCCTTCGGCTTAATTTTGGAACTAAATAATTGTCATTATGCACCCTCCATTGTTAGGTGTTATTTCAGCTTTGTTAAAAGATATTGGTTTTGTGTACACTTTTACCGCTATGGAATTTCAGCTTTTAAATAATTTTTTTTACTTTAATGCAATTCCTATGCTTGGTGTGTTTGAAATTGATATGGATGGTTGTATATCCAATGAAAATAATTCGTTGTATAGCATTAGAAATAAGAAGAGCAAGTTGAACTGTGACTGCCTTATCTTTGGCATTGTCGCCTTGCCCATATAGGCAAGAAATGCATGGAAAAGCTGCAACATGATGGGCTTTTACAAACGGTTAATGATGAATCATTTGACAAATGCCAGCCTTGCATAGGGAAGATGACAAGGAAACCTTTTTCACATCAAGTGGAAATGGCTTCAGATCTACTTGGATTGATACACACCGATGTGTGGTCCACTTAGACATGTGTCAAAACGTGGTGCTTCTACTTAACCTTTACGGATGATTTTCATTGCTATGGTTATGTTTATTTATTTAAACATAAACATGAAGTCTTTGAAACATTTAAGGTTTTCAAAAGTGAAGTAGAATTACAACTCGGTAAGAAGATTAAAGCTCTTCGATCCGATAGAGGTGGTGAGTATATAAGTCAAGAGTTCAAAGATTATTTAGCTGAGTGTGGAATTATCCAAAGAACTCACATCTCGTTATACTCCACAACAAAATGGTGTATCTCGAACGAGAAATCGTACCTTACTTGACATGGTACGATCAATGTTTGAACTTACGAATCTTCCTTTTACTTTTTGGGATTATGCCCTTGAAACTGCTATTCGCATTTTGAATATGGTTCCAACAAAGAAGGTTGTTAAAACTCCATATGAAATATGGACAGGAAAAGCTCCCAACTTTTCTTACTTAAAGGTCCGGGATGTGAAGGCGTTAAACGTGACACACATGATAAGCTCCAAGCCAGATCTGTTAAGTGTATCTTTGTAGGATACCCTAAGGAAACTATGGGTTACTACTTTTACTACCCATTGAGAACAAAGTCATTTTGGCTAGGTATGGAGACTTCCTTGAAAGGAATCTCATATCTCAAGAACTCAGCTTGGAGAGTATATGATCCGGAATATGATCAAGAAGATACAACACCTTCTGAAACTACTAGCCAACTTCAAGAAGAGCCTCAAAGCTTAGCGCTCCTCCCGTTGTTCCCATTCGAGGTCTGAAAGGACTATACGTGCACCTGACCGCCTATGTCTTAACGTAGAGGTGGAGGAAAATATGGTTGGGGATTAATGAACCTCAATCGTAAGGCCGCCATGGTGATCCTCGAAAAGGATAAATGGCAGATTTCTATGAATGGGGAAATGCAATCCATGAAAGATAATGATGTTTGGATTGAAGTTGACCTTCCTCCCAATGCTAAAATCGTTGGAAGTAAGTGGATCTTCAAAAGAAACTGACATGGATGACAATGTACACACCTACAAGGCTCGTCTAGTGGCTAAAGGTTTTACTCAAACCTATGGCATTGACTACGAGGAGACATTCTCTCCTCGTAGCGACATAAGAACTATTAAGATTCTCATAGCTATAGCTGCACACTATGACTATGAGATTTGGCAAATGGATGTCAAAACCGCTCAATGGCCGCTAGATGAAGACATCTATATGGCATGCCGAGGGGTTTGTGAATCTATTATTTCCTAACCGTGTATGCAAGCTTAAGAGGTCCATTTATGGACTCAAGCAAGCATCAAGGCAATGGAATAAAAGATTCGATGGAGAAATCAAAGGTTTTGGATTTACTCAGAATCTTGATGAGCCGTGTATATATCACAAAGCTAGTAGGAGTCATGTTACTTTCCTTGTTATGTATGTCGATGACATATTAATCATAGGAAATCATATACCAAGTCTAAATGAGGTGAAAGCCTATCTTGTAAATGTTTTTCATGAAGGACTTAGGGGAAGCAAAGATACATACTCGAATCAAGATCTACAAGGATAGATCAAGGCGGCTAATTGGTTTAAGCCAAAGTGCTTACATTGACAAAATATTGAAGAGATTCAATATGCAAAATTCCAAGAAGGGATTTTTGCCAATGCAATCATGGTTTGAGCGCCAAGGTTGTGCTTCAACACTGGCAGAGGGCGCGATATGAAGAAAGTTCCTTATGCTTCGGCCAGGATCTATCATGTATGGCGCACAAGGCCCCGATGTGGCTTTGCTCAAAATCACCACGCGGTATCAATGTAATCCGTGAAATTCACCGGATCGCTGTTAAGATTCTCAAGTACCTTAGGGCTACAAGAGATATGTTCATAGTGTATGGGGGAAATCCGTAAGAGAACTTTCTGTTAAAGTTATCGATGCATCCTAGAAGTGTGACAAAGATGATACGGGTCTCAAACGGGTTACATTTGTCATCAATGGAGGTGTCGTGGATTGGAAGAGCAAGAAATGCAAACACACTATGCGTCTCGCTACTTAAAGTGAGTACATAGCGCGCCCGAGGCTGCCATGGAAACTGTTTGGATAAGGAAGTTTGTTTCGGGCTTGTGTGTTATGCCACATTGAAAATCCTATTAAAGTATATTGTGACAATTCTGCCGCAATTACTTTTGCCCATGAACCTGGAGTCATGAAGGGCACCAGACACTATCCTATACAATATCACTATGTTCGAGAACAAGTCGAGATAGGTGAAATTGAGTTGCTCAAAGTTCACACAGATGATAACCTAGCATATCCTTTAACGAAGGCCTTACTGGTGAAAAACTTAATCATTTGTCTGATAAGTTTGGACTTCATTTAGCTAGTAGTTTCATGCCCATCTGTGACTAAGTATTTTAGATAAAAGGATGTTGTAAATATTATTATTGAAATGAATTAAAGTATTTTTTTTATGTTTATTATTCATTTATTATAATGTTATCCTATATTTGCATGTTTAAATCCTTGAATAACTTAAGTTATTCTAAATAGTCGGTTGTCAATCAATAACATGGGAATGATATTGAATTAAGACAAATATGAGTATTAGTTAGAATATACTTGAAAGTATATTGATGCGTAGCATGACTAATTTCAGATGATATTCAATGAATTGAGTATAGGACTTATCCCACCCACATGATAATACTTTATGGATCTTAGTCATTAAGTATATCATGAATGTTTATCCTCCGACTTTAGATACCGTAGATGTCATGGATGTAGTGCATTTTTGTGAAGCAATCTAACGCTATACGTAACTCGTAGTTATAAGGGTTGTTTTAAGTAAGTTGCGAAATTTATGATTTCTGCTTGTAGTCAAAACGGGATTTGTTTCCTTCAAATTTATTTTAAGTATAATACTGCTGGGCCCCTCGTAGGGTTGTTAAGATGTTTGCATGGCCATGCCCAAGGTCTTCGAATATGTTCGAAGATTTGGTAATCTTGATCAATCACATAAAGCGGTGAAACGTAATATTTAATTAAGAAATGAGTGAGATCCATGTTCTTATTAACATGGTATTAGAAACAAAATGATGAATATGATGATGAATCATCGAAACTTGGTTTTTCTCCAGAAAACCATACACGAAGTTGTGGGCATTGGCGTGTTTCTAGACGCTAACCAATATCATTTCACGTTTTGTAAACATATCCAAGTGGGAGCTGTTGGAAATGTATATAATTTACAAATACGAATGTCCGATTCAACTCGTGACCACGAGATTGCACACATTACGAATGAGAATTAAAGTTAATAATTAATGTTAATTTATTACGATTAATTGTTACACAAAACTCGTCTAACAATCGTTAAATATTTAACGGAAAATAACTAACGACCGTTAATCAGAAGAGAAGGACTTATAGTGAAAAATCTTAAAAAGGAAAAGATACGGGAATCTCTTTTGGGGCTTCTCATGGCTGGCCATAAGGGGGGTTTCACAACCCTAACCCTAACTTGTTCCCAAAGATTTTAGAACACTATATAAACAAGGCTAGGGTTAATGGTTTTCCATTGCTTTTGTGCACACACATTATCCTAAAGTTTCTTGTCTTTCTCTCTTGCATAAATCGGCCACACATTCTTATTGGGTGTTTGGGTTTGTTTTTCTAAAAAAAAGTTTTGTAGATCTAGCAATCTTTTAATTGCTTTGTTAATTCGGTGTACAAGAACGTGTTTGTAAGACACTATTCTTACACCAATTGGTTTGAGTTATAAAACGGTAAGGGATAACTCGTTAAACCACTTTGTCACATTCATTGAAGAGATCTACCAATTGCAAGAGGTGTGTTACGCATCTATTCAGTTAATTAATTTATTTGTTATGATCTTTAGTCTTTCCATGTGTACTCTTGATGTCTACATGTTTTATTGTATATCATGTATTATAAACTCAACAGTTTCTTCGTCTTTTTCTTGGTTGGGTTTGTAGTGGCCGTGATTTTACCAATGGCAGGATGTTGTTCTTCCTCTAATAATCTTTTTAGAGTACAAGTTAGTCTTTTTCATAAAAGTTTTACTAAAAAAACGAGTAGGTAAATATCTGTATCTTTTCTCCAAAAAATGTGTTGGTAAAATCTCTGATAATACAAAATATTGCTATATACAAGTATTCAAGTAATGTGAAATGATGCAAGTTAGGCACTAGATTTTTTTAGTAAAGTATAATGTATCCCGAGTTGGTTATCTTATTGGTAATTATCTGTTTTGCTAAACATTCTTTGGTGCTAATTAAAGTCCACTAGTATTTTGGTTAACGTTAAAAGAAGATTTTTTCTTTGAAATAGACGTGTTACTTTTGTCTTGAAATGGTGTAAATGTACATAGGTGTGTGAATTTAGCTAATGATTAGATAACTTTGTTAAACGCTAATCAGCCTCATGATATAATTGGTGTCATCATATTGAGTAATAGTAACTAATAGCATTATATTTGTGTGGTACTAGCTTTAAGAAAAGTCAAGTTACTTGGTTTAATACAGCTCATTATTTATTAGCTGTAGTTTTCCGGTAGCTATGATTTTTTTCAACATTTAACAAGTTGATTAATTACATAGTTCAAGCTTGCTGCGTTACCAAATGTAAGACATTGAGATCTTCGAAAAGGAAAAATAAAAATAAAAAATTACTATGCTCAATTAGTGGAGAGTGGATACTGACGTCACAACAAAATTAAATCCATTTATACAACAGATGGTGGTCAAACGTAAATAAAGATATGTTATTGTTGTTGTAATCGGCAAGCGAAGAGGAGAATGAAAGAATTTAGGGTTTGAGTTAAGGTATGACGGGTGGCATAGAGGTAGCTATTATGACGGCCAATTAGGTCTCGACACCGCCATGATACCATGTAAGACAATGATAAAACCCGTGGGTAATACCTTTTATTAATATGATATATATAGAGACAATACATAATGAAACCCTAATGGACCCAACCCCACATACCGGCCTTAGGCCTTATTTATCATCTAATACCGAACTCCACTAAATTTAACTTATACATTTATTTTACACTAGACGGTACCCGCAAGTATATATGGCAACTTGTAACCAATTAACCCACAATAGCATACAATTGAAGCATCAAAATCATCTTTATACATTATAGTAGTTCATCCGCAATGCATTGTAACCAAAAAGGTAGAAAGCAACAATTATGGTGTATTGGTACACGGTATTGATGAAGACACGTGATAATGTGAAAACAAAAGCAATGTCAATTTTGATATTGCAAAACATCGGGATGACTTTACCATCTCAATCTAACAACATCTCTTCTTTCAACACTTTAAAAATTATATCAATTACTCCCAAAACGAATCTATCATATTTTCATAGTCTTTTTTATACTAAAACAAATAACTTATAATTCAATGTGAATTTAAAATTATGTAACCAAAACTTAATAATGGTTATTTACTTGTATTTTAAATGTTTTCATTTACAATCATTTATATTATTAATTACATAATTTAATTTCATTTTTAAGAATATGTCGGTTACTCTTTCCCTAATAGGCAAGTGTTGAGGCTGAATTTTTAAGCCTTTCTATTTATAAAATGGCCTAAATGCTTTATATATTAGTATAGATTAATAGCATAGAAATCAAACCAAAATTGTAATGATCACCTTTCATATTAGCACTACGCATAATCTATTGCATTTGATAATAAATAATCTTCATTCATGGCGGGCTTGCCAATAACTAGTAGACATGTGTTTGATAATTGCCCCTTAGAGTATCAATATCCAGTGTACTACTACTTATTATCATATGTGCTGGTCAAGATCATGAAACCACTATGTGAAATGGGCTTTTACAAATGGTAGATTTGCGGATATAAATGATGTTAGTCAGATGCTCATATATGGAGCCCAAATGTTCGTTATGTTATTCAAGGAACGCTTTCTTGCAGTAATCTTAATCCTACTAGAGTAACAAGATGGCATTGTCGTTACAACGTGGCGTATCATAAAATAGTTGATCGAAGAGTCCATCAACTGTTCTTGCACCATTTGAGGCGGCATATTGGGTTGTTAAGTAAAAATTTAGCATTATTAGGAAGGTGGTGGAGGTTTAGGAGGGAGGGTGGGAGTGGGAAGGTAATTAAAAGCATCCATGATAGTAGTGGGGGTTGGGTGATGTTAGGGCACGTGGGTGGGGGTGTTTGGGGTGGTATTTGGAATGATATTAAATGGATTGGCGGAGATTGATAAAAGGGGGTTGATTTTTCTTCATCTTGTCTTGGGGTGTTGGGGGACGGGAGGGACATTATGTTTTGGGTAGATAGGTGGGTTGATAATCGGAGACTTTGTGGATTTAGGAAAGGAGGGGTTCGTGTGATATGGATCGGTTAATAATGGTGTTGGGAATGGGGTAGTAGTAGGATTTAGAGGAGCTTTTAGGTGTTGTGCAAAATATTGTTGTTCATTCTAATTGTAGGGATAAATGGAGGTGGTTGCTTGTGGAAGACGGCGAGTTCAAGGTTAAAGAGCTAGCAAGATTGTTGGAGGAGAAGTTACATGTGGGAAGTGGAGACCATGAGACGCTTTGGAATAAATTGGTTCCTAAGAAAGTTAACATTTTCGTGTGGAGGGCTATAAAAGGAAGACTTCTGGTTCGTGTGGAGCTAGATAGAAGAGGCATTGACTTAGACTCGGTTCTTTGTCCATGTTGTAATAATATGGTGGAAACTTGTGCTCATTGCTTGGTCAATTGTGATCTAGCAATGAGTGTGTGGGAAAATATATTCATCTGGTGGAAGGTGGGGAGCGTTGATGCTTTTACTATTGATGAATTCTTTTCATCCAATGGTGGTGTTAATGTTCCAACGCTCTATCTCGGTTTGGCAAGCGGTTATTTGGACCGCTATTTCATTTGGAAGGAAAGAAATGCTCGTGTGTTCGGTAAAAAGGTTTAAGTACTAAAAAGATTGTTCAAGATATCCAACTTAAATCCTTTGAATGGATAGTGAGAAGATCAAAACAACATAAGGAGTTAGATTGGCAACAATGGTTACAAGAACTACTCAAGATTCGGTTACAATAAGGTCTGGAATTTATCTAGAAAATTCGATAGTCTCTACAAATTATCATGGGTCAGTAATTTCAGTTTCTGCTGCAATTTTTTCAGTGAGGTCAGTTAGTTGTGCTTCAGGTTTTTTTGTGATCAGTGGGGCTGCAATACATGTTCTGCATCATCTGTTTTTGGTATGTTATTGTAGTGTCAGCGTGGCTTTTGCCCACTTTATTTTTCCACCTGGTATCTTTTTGTCATTTAGAAGGTGGGTCATGGGTGAGTGTTCCTTTTGCTATGTTTAGTTTTTGTTAGTGTTTGGTTCTCTTTTAATAGTTCAGATGTACGCACCGTATGTGGTGTTTTTTTATTTCCTTGGGTCCCCTTCTCTTCAATGGTCTTGTTGAGGAGGGGGGATGCCATTTTTTTTGTATTTGGTCTTTGGTCTCTTTTATATATGTTGCCTTTCTAAAAAAAAAAGCTGGCGATCCAACAAAGCTAATTGAGGAATATAATTACAAATTTTACTTGATGAACATTGGTTTGATGTTACAAGAAAAAGGTTTTATACATTTATTCAAACATTAGAATGAGCTTTTATTTGCTAAGCTAAAATTCACAAATATCAAACCGTTGTGTTTGCGCCATAGCGGAAGCTCTATCATGAAGTCGATTAAAGAATGATAAACACCTATGACTGAAGCACAATATCAATCCCGTCGAATCAATGGAACGCATAATATGTAGCAGCAGCCTAAAAGTTCCACCGTGGTACCAAATGACCTCCTTTTTATCTTTTAAATTTACATTCTAGTATATTGTAATCACACCAAACAAGTAACTATAAACGTTCGTGTTAGCCACTGAGCGTGATTTTTGCATTTGATTAAAAATCTTCATTTCGTAGTGGGCCTGTTGACAAATGATAACTAAATTGGGTTTCACTGTTTTCTTTTTGATTAGGCACACATGATTATTGGCTTCGGTTGTATTATATTCTGTCTCATTTCCTTGAAGTTTTTTGTGACGGTTTTGTGAAGAAAAATGGACATTTCTATTTTTGTTAAAACCAATTGGGTTTTGGTTATCCCACATCACTCTGTGAAGGAGAGTAGCTAGAGGAAGATTTTAATAAATAGGAAGGGAAGGGTTTCTACAAGTAGGTGGTTGGAATCTTCTAAACTCACCCAACAAGAAGTTTCCCTCCACATCGCTCTTTGAAGGAGAGAAACTTGTTTTTGGTGTGTTTTTCAGATTTTAGCTGATTATTAAACAAAGTCAAGTTAAACAGTTTGTGATTTTATACTTCATGGCATTTTCTGTTACCTTTTGTATGTTTGAAGTGTTACCAGTAATAACTAGGATACTAAAAACAATCAAGTGATCGTATAAAAGCAAAAGTAATGCAAGTATCTATTTCATAGTCTTTATTGTTTCTTCCCCTAGTATAGATTGTAGTCTAGAATGTGGTTAATTTTGTTGTATCCGTACAAGGCATTCTTATGGTGTTATTTGTCATTTTGTTAGTTGTGTATATACTATATACAAATTCTTAAGCACAATGTCAACCCATCCACTCAGCAACACTGGCCCTTCTTACCTTTACAATGCTCTCGTTTTAGCACAGTCATTTGAATATAGGAAATATTCATTTCGTGGTAGCCCGTGTTGGAGAAATGATAATGACATTGTGTTTCTGTATATCTTTTTGGATTAAGCACAATTGATACTTAACTTCGGCTGTATTTTTCCTATCTCGATTCCTTAAACTTGTTTGTGATTGTAAAAAAGCGTTTTATTTATTTTTATATTTATTTTGTATAGATATACTTTTTTTTCTTCATGTTTATCTTAAAATTGGTTTCTAGTATTGTGTTTGTGACTTAATCTTAGTTCCTAAGATTTCTTTGTTGAACTCTTTCATTCAATTGGTATGCTTGCAGTAATCACATTACAAGTGTTTCAATGGTCTTCATGAAAGTAATACTAAACAATATTGTGAATGCTTTCACAAATTAAATGTTGAAATTAAGATTCTTGTTTTGGATTAAGCACTTATTTCGATCATCCTTGCTGCGACAAACAAGGTTTTGACTTTTAGATATGTTAATCGCAAAACTAACAACTTTGGTGTTGTCCCTACTAGTATAAGGCAAGTTAAACTAGTCCATGAAGTATAACAACATATTTTATACTTTTAGCTGATTATTAAATAAAGGAAGGGGTTGCTTGCAAGAAACTTTCAAAAGCCACTTGGACTAGTTTAACTTGCCTTATAACTTTCTAAATCTAAGCTTTTTTAAGCTTTGATATTCTAGTTTTATAAGGCAGTGTAACCAAGTCAATGTGACTTTTTCAAAGCATCACTAAGTTGACTAATTATCAAGTTTAATTTTACACAATAAAACTTTGTTATCTTAATTCACCTTTCATCTTAATTCACTTAGTTATCTTAATTCACCTTTCATCTTATCTTAATTGCTTTATAAATTTCCCATAGGGGTGTTTGGTTGGAGTAATTTGAAATTCAAATTTTAAATTTAAAATTTAAATTCTTGAGAATTTAAAATTTCGAATTTAAAATACCTTCTCATGTTTGGTTGACAGAAATTATAATAAATATTTTTTAATTTTTTTAATATAAATTTCATAAATATTCTATTTAAAAGTTTATAAAAATTATAATTTTTTTTTTTTTTATAAAAAATTTAAAAAATTTATAAATAAAGAGAAAATTTATAAAAAGAAAATTAATATAAAAAAATAAAAAATTTATTAAATAAAAAAAATAAAATAAAAGAAATAAAAAAATAAAATGGAATAAAAATTTATAAATATTATAATTTATGAGTTTATAAAAAAAAAAAGTTTATAATTTTTTTATAAAGTAAAATTTATAAAATTTATAAAAAATAAAAAATATAAAAATTATAAAGCTTTTTATAAAAATTTATAAAAAATTTATAAATATACTTCAAATATTCTATTTTGAGTTAAAAACAATAAACAAAACATTCGGGGTTTTTAATTAAACGTGAATGCCTCTAATATCCTTCAAATCGGGTCAAACCAAACTTCCACATTAGTATTGATATCAAAACCGATGCATCAGCTTTGGTGACAAATATTGGATACTAACTTATTAATCCATGAAAGTCAAGATTAGTGTAGTATTTATGTATGTATATAAGTTAAAGGGTCTAGTGTGTCAAAAGTAAAGTTTATAACCGAAATACAGCTAAAACGGTTATGGTAGTTTAGTGAACCTTGTTCTGTTTGTTGTGTCGGTTGATGGGTTATAAATACCCATAAAACCCAAGTCTCCATTTTCTAACGATTATATATTAAATAAACTTAGTATACCTTTCATAACCGATTGTTCATAGATAGAAGATTAGACTAACATTGGCATCGAGCCAAAGGATTCGAACCGTAGAAGAGAAACAGAACCGATTGATTCAGAATCAACCAAAAGACGTAAAAAGAAAGACAACGATTCAGGGAATCGTTTTAGAGAAGAAAACCAAAAGGTTCAGGGAACCAGAGACAGAGAAGAAGTACTAACGATTCAGGGAATCATTCCGAAAGAGGAAGAAGAGATTGATTCGTGGGAATCAATCAAAGAGAAGAGAAAGAAACGCACCGTTGTGCAAGAACCACCACCGGTGACTTGAAACGAGAACGCAGACAAGAAACCACCGACGGAGAAGAAGAGAAACCATACCACAAGAACCATCATTACCGTAGAAGAAAATTGAAACACCGACAACCACCGCTTGATTAGAACCAGAGGAAGGAGCGTATTTTGAAGAAAGAGGCGCCTAGGTTTGCCCTAATTGGGTGGAAGAAATAAGGTAGCGTAATAAATGCTAAATTGGGGAAAAAGAAAGCCGGTCCTTATTTGGGAATAGAAAAGCGTACCACTTTCAAAAGCCCACAAGAATTAAAAGGCCCAAGGAAATATACGCTTATACACGTTCCATTTTTTTCCGTGATAGTTTTATTTCTCTATTAGTAGAATAGATTTTTTTTTCTATTACAATTCGTATTAGAAAACATTTAGAATTGCTTGAGAATTATTGTGATTAGGTAGAAAGTTTAAGTTCAATTATTACAGCGAAGTTAAGAAGTATTAAGATTGGTTTTAGAAGTTGCATATTAATTATTGTGGTTAGAAAGAAGAATTTAAGATTCAACTATTATTAGAATTATATTGGTCTTAGAAGAAAACCAAATCAAAAGATATGACGGAGATAAAAACGTGCAGTTGTTTTCACCACATCATTACCATCATATCAATGCCCAGTTTTAAGCAACACAAATTATACATTATGGGCATTAAGAATGAAGAAGATATTAACGGCAAATGGAGTATGGGATTTAGTAGAAGGTACAGGTACATCAAAAGAGATTGATGTAAAAAGGATAGTTCAACGTCAAGATACCTATTTCAAGGGTTACTAAGATTTGCAAATGCAAGTTGCGGATGTGAAACAAAGAAAAGAAATTTGGGACTCTAAAGTCCAGATTTATTGGAACGAAGATGTACAACAGTACACTCGCAACAACTTAAATCGAATTTGAAAGACTGATGAAAGAAGATGAATCAATAGATTCATTTGTTGGGAGGTTGATGAGTATTATTACAAAGGCTGCTACATGTGGATTGACGCTTGATGAACAAACAAAAGTACGAAAATTAATGAATGCGCCAGATAAGTTTGTACCAGTAGTAATGTGACAACTCGTAATTTCAGGTCATTTTACAAACTTAAAAAGTTTCACTATTTCATCAATTATCGTAAACTAGGTTTACGAGTATCAAATTCACGTAACCGTAATGGTTTAGCTGTGAATTCATGATCATATCATCAAGGGCATTTCATATAGGCTAGGTTTAGTCTACATTTCATTGGCATCATTATCATCAAATTAGTTCATGCATGGTTTTGCATTTTACCTTAAACGCGTAATTTTCATATTAAATAAACGCTATCGCGTAATCATTTATTTTGAATATTTGATCCAACAATTCCAAAAATTATCCTAATATATTTTTATACTCATATTAAGATTATAAAAATAATATTATGAGTTTACCCGGTGTTTTAAATTTATTTTCTATATAAATTGTTATATTTATATAATTACTTACTTGCCAGAATACTACACAATAATTATTATTTCACTCAATTTTAGTAAGAAATGTATTTTTATAATTTTTATGACTTCAATATATTTTATTTTGTTCCGTTAAAATATATTTTTAGCTAACGCTACCCTAAATGTTTAATTATACACACAAGTTACTAATTATTATTAAGTAACACACTTTTGCTTCTACACACAAGTACCTATCTACTCAAAATACAAACTCTTTTATTTTTTTTGGCTTGGTCGACATTCACATGGGTGAGTCACTTATGTTTGCATAATATCTACAAGTATAATGTATTATACTCATACACAACACTTACACCTCATTCTTGCAAAGATAAAAATCAAATATCTCATCTTTCTCTCCTCTCACAAAACCGGCCACACCTAGGGACCAAGAAGAAGATCATCAAATATTTTCTAGACAAGATTTTTACACTCTAGTATCACTCTTGATTAAGGTTGTGCAATAAAAACCTTGGGTGATTAGGAAAATCCTTTGTTCTCATAAACCTCATCAAGTTAACTAGTAAGCATCCATATTCATGATCATATTTCATATTCATTGTTATATTCATTTCATCATATTTGAGAAAACATGCAAGTCATATGATGTTTATACCACTTTTTCATTGATTTTAAGAGTTATATATATTTAAGTCATCCTATAATTACTCCTTGTTATATATCACTCTTGGTGATGTCTAGGAACCCATGACACCCTAAGAAGGTGTATGGTAGGATTAGAATAGCTTCGGAGTTGTTTTGAATTGGTTAGAATAGGTTTGGCGCGAGAAAAACTCATTTCGACAAGTTTCCTAAAGGGTCTGTCCTTATTTTGAAAATCTGGAAAATCCGATAGTTTGCAAAATATTTTGGGCTAGATATTTGGAAAATATACTTTAAAACGAAAACGGGGCAGCTTGAACGGATTAAACGGAGATATAACGAAGAAGTTATGAATTTTTCGTTAGGCTTACTAAAACTATATTTTCGGAAATTTCAGCATGTTACGTCTAATTTGTACGAGTCAAAAATGAAGCTTAGGCGTTATAAATTGTGTCGACTTATCAAAAATATATTAGTATACTTTTATACAAAGCTAAGGACATATAAAACGGATTTGTAACGATTAAATTATACACGCTACAAAAAGTTGTCGAACTTTATTATATAAGGAAAACTATTAAATTTCTAATAGGCAAGTATTACGGCAACAAGTTGGAGGACGTTTTTAACATTGATGTAGAACTTTATATAAAGTGATGTCTTCTAGTAAAAGTAAGTTCGCCAAGCATATTTTTCAAAATGTCCAACCATTTGTCAAGCGAAGTTGTAATGAATTATATACGGTTACTCAAACTTTGCCGAAAACCATCTTTAAACTATATCTTGGGCAAAAGTACCATACTTTAGTTATATTTTTCTCTATGATCGGAACCTCAATGACGAAAACTTAAACACTAAAACTTTGAGATAATGATACAAGCTTCCCAAAACCGTTGAGTTCGCTTCTTAACACTCGACGTACACCATTTTACGACTAGATTTTTGAGGTCGTTTAGTCACTTTCATGAAAATTTCAACGACATTATTTTACGACGAAAAGTTATAATTTCATAATAAATCATTAAATGATTATCGTAGGATATCATTTCAACGTAAATACATGTAAAGTAATTTAAAAATGGTCACGACGTTAAAAGATTATTTCTCGACGAGAAATATTATTTTCAAAAATTCACAAGTGGTATAGATATCATCCGAATTGCATGCATAACATTACATCATAACTTATTATGTATCACATCATTCATAGTAGGTCAAGTTTAGAGATTCACCTTACATTTCGGTGTATCCACTTTTGTCATCATAATCATTGCAACAGGTGAGTTCCATAGCCCCAGTTTCAATTGTTTTAATACTTTTATTAAACTCTTTGGGGGAGATACATGCTCATCAACTTTTATGACATTCATGATTATTTGCAACTATATGTTTATCTGAACTGAATGTTTAGTCATATTCTATATCATAAATCATTGAGCTAAATGTCTTGGGATTATCATTGAGCTAAATGTCATGGGATTATCATTGAGCTAAATGTCTTGGGATTATCATTGAGCTAAATGTCTTGGGATTATCATTGAGCTAAATGTCTTGGGATTATCATTGAGCTAAAGGTCTTGGTATAATCATTGAACTAAAGGTCTTGGTACAAACATGAACTAACGGCCTTGGAACGATTTAAACTATACGAATTATGTGTTATGTCAAGTAACTATTGATACATTAAGTTATGCGCTATTATGTGATTTCATTTGACATCATGCGTTTGAACATAAACTATACATATTTTGGCAATGGGTTGTAAACACACAGGTTGCAAGTTTTGTATGGGCGGAACTTGGAACTGAGTGGATTTGCAATGCCTTTGCTGCATGAACATTATTTAAAGGCTTTACATTTCAACTCAAACTCTATGAACTCACTCAACCTTTGTGTTGACACTTTTAGCATGTTTTATCTCAGGTATCTAAGGCATTCACTTCATGGCATGCATGTGGACATAACATAGAGTCGCGGTGACGACGCGTCTCACTTGGGTTTTATAAACTTTAAAACATCGTT
The DNA here is from genome assembly GCA_910596185.1 of Chrysanthemum makinoi. Taxonomy (NCBI): domain Eukaryota; kingdom Viridiplantae; phylum Streptophyta; class Magnoliopsida; order Asterales; family Asteraceae; genus Chrysanthemum; species Chrysanthemum makinoi. Next base: position 61,879,844 of record OU343221.1, read on the forward strand.
TGGCTTGTAACAATCTTATTTCCACACAAATTGATTTTCAATTGGGACCTATACTCTGTAAACTCTGATTATTTTATTAAATCAAGCGATGTATTTTCCAAACGACACTTTAGGTCGTTCAATATAACTGTGATTGTGATGCTATGACAGTCAATCAACTGTGAATTCCATTCACCGCAAAACAGGTAATTTGGGGGTGTGACAAGTAGCAACCATTGAAATGGTTGTTGATTTTAAGAAAGCAAAATTAGAGGAGATTATTGGGAAACTTAAGACTTATGAAGAAAGACTTAAGTTTAGAAAAGGAAGTGAGGAAGATAATAGTGAGAAATTGTTGTTCACATCGCCAAGGGAATAATAGAAATTATGAACGCAACTATGGAAATGATAGATGAGGAGGTGGTAATCAGACACGAGGAAGAGGCCAAGGAAGATTCATAAGAGATAGTAAGAATGGAGATAGTTATGATAGAAACAAGAGAAACCATGGAGATCAAAACTACCATAGGAGAGACTTTAGAGAAATAGAGTGCTATAATTGTCATGAGTTTGGACACTTTGCTGCAAATTGTCCAAAACCAAACCGTAGAGAAGAAAAAGCAAACCTGTGTTCAAGATGACGAACCAGCACACTATTGATGGTTACTAGTAAAGATGAAAAGGAGATAACATCCTTAAAGGAAGAATCGAGAAGGAAAGGAATTGTCATTGAGAAGGATGAAATTCAAAAAGAAAAGTTAGAAGATATGCGGTCAGAGATAGAAATTGATTTGAAGAGTAAATTAGAGTTTTGGAAGTTTGAAATGCTTCAAGAGTTAGAGATTGAAAAACAAGAGTTTGAGAAGAAAATAAGAAATAGAGAAATAGCATTTGAGAAACAAATGCAGATAGAGTTAGAGAACCTCAAGAAGTTGAGAGATTGCACAAGCAAAGAGATGAAAGAGTTAAAGACAGTAAGAGAATTGTTTGAGAAAGAGAACCATGAAGTTGTTTCAAATGAGAAACATCTAGAAGAAGAAAGAGTTGACAAAGGCGAATGCAAGAAGCATCAAGAGACGCATCAAGAGTTCCAAAGGAAAGCCAGATTGAGAAAGACATTAAATCATGCAACAAGAAAGTTGAACCAGAAGATCGTGATACGAGAAACAGATTATTGGAGACGCAAGATTATGAAATGATACAAATGAAGGAAGATAGTGACAAAAGTGACAAAGATGATCGAGATGAAATTAAAGACAAGGAAGAAAGAAGTCAGACCAAAAAGAAAGTTCAAGACATAGTTCGCGTTGAAGATCAAGACAAAGGAAGTGGAAATAAGCCAAAGTTCAAAGATAAAGATAAAGGAGCTTGAAGATATCAAAGGCATGGATTAATAAATTAGGGAGGAGTATTGGATACTAACTTATTAATCCATGAAAGTCAAGATTAGTGTAGTATTTATGTATGTATATAAGTTAAAGGGTCTAGTGTGTCAAAAGTAAAGTTTATAACCGAAATACAGTTAAAAACGGTTATGGTAGTTTAGTGAACCGTTGTGTCTGTTTGTTGTGTCGGTTGATGGGTTATAAATACCCATAAAACCCAAGTTTGTACTTAACGATTGTTATATATCAAATAAACTTAGTATACCTTTCATAACCGATTGTTCATAGATAGAAGATCAGACTAACAACAAAATAATCAGATACTCCGTATTTATTATCCTATGGAGAGATATTTAGTTTTATACTTTCATAAGTGCATATCAAGATCATGAGATGTTTTTTTTTCAAGTAAAAATGAACCGCCTTTAGTCGCGTTTATTCAAGTTGATATGCTGCAGATTGTGGATTTTCGGATATACATTATATTAGTCAGGAAAATTGAGATAGTAGAGCTCGAAATTGTTATGCTATTAAGGATTTTTTTTCTTGCAGTAATCTTAATACTACTAGAGTAAAAAGATGACATCGTCATTACGATATGGTGTTTCATTAAACAACCAAGTCCATCGCTGGTAATCTTCTTCAACCATAGCGAGTACAATCCTCGCTACGCTCGAGATCCAAATAAGCTAAGTGAGTAATTACAAGATGCACTTTATAAACATAGGCTTAAATGCTTAATGATGATTGGAACTTAGATGAACATGGATGCATCAAAGTTTAGAGCCTCAGTGATTTAATAAGATTTAGAAAAAGCTCTCATATATTTGTCACTATGTCTTTATGATGCATGATTGACCGCTGAATGCATCAACCTGTTATAAGGAAGTTACTTGAGACCAAAAAATTTCCTCCGCCATCGTTTGGTTTGCTATACTAGCTTACATGTCACAAACGATGATGTGCTTACCTGAATAATGAATTGGTCACTGAGAGTTGATACTTGTGTTATGCTTCAAAGTGGGAGGGTGGACCCACGTAAAAATGTGTTTTGATTTTGAGTCTGCTTATGGAGCCTAATACAATTATTGTGAATGTTGCACCAAATGTGCGCAACAAAAGGTCGATTTACCATTTGCCCCTAATACAATTGATGTGATCTTTTTAAGTAGGTTCATGAGGTGTCCTATGCTTAGTATTAGTAGTATTGATTATCCTACATCGCCTCGAGGGAAAGTAGATAGAGAGTTGTGATTATAAATAAGGAGGGAAATAAAACATACAAGTTAGGGATGTTGAAGTTTTGAAAACACAATAACCATAAGATTATATAAGTTTACAAGTCAATGATGTGTATCGCTATTGGCTTTTCTAAATCAAAACAACCCCTACAATTCTATAAAATAAGTTTATGTTACATTTGTACACCACTTTAAATGACTTGGGAGAGCAAGGTGCACAAGGCATCAATAAACTTTACAGGTGTCGTCTTGTACCCTAAAAACTCTCATAACATAAACACTCCTTAATAATTTTTTGATGGCGCCCTATGGCGTATGACATGTACACTTCACCCTGTACTCTTAGCTTTTTTTTTAATTCACCCAGCTAACGGCTATATGAGATGGTGTAAGATTATTCCTAGGAAGGTAAATGTTTTTATATGGTGTTTATTTTTGGATATGTTGCCCCATCGTTTAAACTTGTCCTCTCGGGGATTGGATATTCAATCGATTATGTGTTTGATATGTAACGAGCAAGTAGAGTCTACTTGCTCGATAGACTCTCCTTGCCTCTCGTCTTGCGAAAGTTATTGGCACCGTTATCGGTCATAATCAATCGGCGTTCATTAAAGGTAGGAAAATCCTAAACGGTTGCCTAATTGCAAATGAAATTATTCGTATGGAATTTTCTCCTTGATGTTATGAGGCAAATGGGTTTTGGTCACAAGTGGAGAAAGTGGATCGCCTCATGCCTTTCTTCGCTTCCATTTCGTCCTCGTTAATGGATCCCCACAAATGAGTTTCATATGGAACGTGGGTTAAGGCAAGGGGACCCGTTATCCCCTTTCCTTTTTCTTATTGTAGCTAAAGCTCTCCAGGTTACCATCCTTAATTCTTGCAATATAGGCATTTACAAAGGAGTGAGTCTTGTTAAGAGTGGTGTAAATGTTTCGCTTTACGCCATGGACGACGCCTTTTTTCGGGATTGGTCTAGACTAAACGTCTCTAATCTTATTAACATTCTTCAATGCTTCGAATTGGGATCGGGTCTCAAAGTTAACTTGGATAAAAGTAGGTTGTTTGGGCTTGGGGTGTCGGATAATGATGTGATCTCTGTTGCTTCTTTGCTTGGTTGTGCCCATGGTTTTCTACCTTTTATTTATCTTGGACTTCCTGTCGAGAAAATGCGGCTATGTGATGGGTGGCATGGAATCATTGATCGCTGGACCGCCTTTCCCTGTGGAAGGCTAAAACCCTTTCGGTGGGTGGTAGACTTACTCTAATCAAATCCGTTCTTGGTAGCCTTCCAGTGTACTATCTCTCTCTCTTCAAAGCTCCCTCGAGCATTTTAAAGGTTCTTGATTCAATTAGATGCAAATTTTTTTGGGGTCACAAAGAGGGCGAGAGGGGAATAAATTGGGTCAAGTGGAAGTCCATTCTCCTGGGTTCGAATCAAGGGGGCTAGGGGTGGGTTATCTTCAATCTAAGAACCTTAGTCTTTTGGGAAAATGGAAGTTAGCGATTCCTTATCAAAAAAATGCTCTTTGGCATGATGTTATCAAGGAATTATACGGGGAGGATGGTGGTTTCTCTTCGCAATCTAGTTCTCGCTGGGGTTTGGTTGGATATTATCAAGGCTACTAAACACATCTAGGATATAGATCCTAATTTCAAAAGCTCGTTTGTTCGAAAGGTGGGAGATGGTGCTGATACTTATTTTTGACCGATTTGGTGTGGCGGGGGTTGTGTCTTAAATATAAGTTTCCAAGACTTTTTGCGCTTGAATCCATCAAAGATTGTAAGGTTAAGGATAGAGGGTATGTTATTAATGGGTCGTGGTTTAGCTCATGGGCTTGGCGTATACCTCCTAGGGGTCGAGCTCTCGATGATATCAATACTGTATCTAATTCTTTGAATATGGTTGTGCTAAACCCCAATGGTAGCGACAGACGGGGTTGGTCTTACGCACCTTCCGGGCATTTTAAAGTCAATATCCTGGCCAAAGTTATTGAAAACTCCCTCCTTGGCGTTCACAGTTTGGGGTCTCATCATAGATGGAATTCTTGGATCCCCAAGAAAGTAAATATTGTGGTTTGGAAGGCTTCTCTGGATAGACTTGCAACGTGTTCTAACCTTATGGCTCGTGGTGTGTCTCTCCCTACTTACAATTGTCCTTTAAGGTTGGATATCGAGGACATTAATCATGTTTTGGTTAGCTGCCAAATGGTTAGTGGGATTTGGAGAACGGTGTGGAGTTGGTGGAATCTTCCTCCCCCGGCATCTTTCTTTTGTTTCCTCGCTATTGAGATTGCTAGCGGAATGTCAATATTCCCAGTGACAATTTCTCCAAAGCAACGAATGGGGTTCTTCGATTTCTATATGGGCCATTTGGAATTGGCGAATCGCCTCATTCATGCCACTGGTGACGACATAGATGCAATCAAGAACGAAGACATCTTTCCGGGTATCCAACGGTTGGTGAAGTTGTGGATGTCCGCTCGTATAAGCTCAAAGTTGAAGACGGATTGGAATTGTTGGGTTGCTAGACCCTTTGACTTATTTTCTTAATATCTTGTTGCTTTGTATAGTACTAGTTGGATACCCGCGCACAGCGGCGGCGATAAATATAGTTACATAATAAATATAGTAAATGAATTGCTAACTCAACTCTCCTCGCAATTCCCTACCCGCTTAATGAATTCATTTCACTAACACTCCAAATGTATATGTGTTAGTTGTATGTGTTTGTTTGAGTTTTTCATATATTTCCCGTGACATCATTATTCCCGAATATAAAAAGACCTTAACAATCTCTTACCCGTCAAACACTCTTCCAAAAGTAAATGATTTTGATACATCAAGTTTGTATTGATTGAAATAAATGTTAAAGTTATAAAAATTTGAATCAAAATAAAATAAACCTACTAAAAATGTAAAAATTAAAAACTCATAAAAATATATCAAAATGGATGTTGAATTAAAGAGCATAAAATTTTAAAAAATATGGTGAAATTAGATCATAAAAAAATTAAACGAATTAAAAGATATTTAAATTTAAAAATAAAGGTGATTAATTAGTTAAGAAGTGACACGTGTCACCCCATTATTTGAGCTCCTTATTTTAGTTTGTTAGAGATCATCCATTTTTGTTATTTTTTAGTTAGAAAAGTGACACATGTCACTCAATGATTGGAGCTCCTTATCTTAATTTTTTGTGGAGTCCACAACTTAAATGCATTATATAGTAGTATAGATAGTCTGTGCTCTCTTCTTTTAGCTGGGTTGTGGCTTTTGGCCCGTTTGGTTTCCTTGTAGTGTTCTCCCTTGGTTTGCGAGGTCCTGCATTTGGTTTCTCTGTGTATAATACTGATCTTTAAAAAAAAAAAAAAGATTATGGAGTGGCTCAAAGATCTCGGCTTTGAACTCTCTTGGGGACTGAGATAATTGGATTGTGTCTTAGCAAGCTTCAAAGGAGTCTAAAGATCCTGCATACATCATTTTTGCTGCGACTTGTTGGGTGTTATGGCGATATCAAAATAATGTCACTTTCAACTCTCAATGTTTGAGGAAGTGTGACATTTTTTATAACATTTGTCATAACTCTCTCTCTTGGCTTAAGTATATAGAAAAACAGAGTAGTTGGAACGATTAGTTAAACTCGCCTTTGTAATTTGCAAGCTTTTTGCTAGTTTTTCTTTTAATATAATTTGTTGTTCACAAAAAAGAAGAAAATAATAATAATAATAATAATAATAATAATAATAATAAAATAAGAAGGTTGAACTCAAACGTTCGTTATGCAGTAACAAGACGGCAACATTGTCACACTGTAGCATTTCATCAAAAAGTTGAAGTTCCTTAATGGGAATCTTTTTCAACCATGGTGAGTATAATTCTTGTTCAAGCTTGGGATCCAGCTAAGCTAACTGAGGAATTACAAAACGCTTTGATGAATATAGGCTTGACGATGCTTTGAACTTACACGAACAACACATGAATATGGAAGGGTTTCGAAGAACTATCGACTTATATCAGTTAACTTAATCTTTAAAACGTAACCAGTTACTAGCTCGGAGATTATTAAAAACAAGCAAAACACTATAGGAAATAGAACTAATGCAATTATAAAAGCATAGCATATATAATTCATTCTTGATCTAAAGCATGAATTTCTAGTTGGAATGAAATCGATACGCGTACTGCAAGAAATTGCTTTAGAGTGAATGGGTTTTTGAAGAAAAGCAGCTAGAGAGAGTCGATTACAAGGTTTTTTGGCTTTTTGAAGTTTTCAAAAACCGTTGGTTACAAGGCTTTTTGGCTTAGAACTTTTATAGCATGAGCTTTTATAAGCTCCGGTAAATTTCTATGTCAAAAAACTCTTGTCAATCACCTTTTTTATTTAATCTCAACAAGTTAAATAATCTTATAAAAAATAATTCTTTTTTTAGCTACGTTATTTTGCATAGCTTGAGACCATATAGATGATAAGTTTGATGAAACCAAACTGAATATTCTCGGTTTAGCTGGCCGATGTGTCCTTACAAAAAAGAATGAAATTTAAACCAAACGATATTCACATTTGATGAGGATGTTTGGGTGTCTTTTACCTTAGCTTACCTCCTTCTACATTATAGAATAGTTATAATACCAAAGCCGTAATAATCACCTTTCATGGTAATACTAAGCATAATCTGTTTCATTTGATTATTAAAAATAAAAAATATCTTCATATGTGTTGGACTTAGCTTATAAGTGGTAAACAAGTGTTTGATATTTGGCTATTTGCCTCTTTGAGTAGGGCGTTGATACATACACCACTCCTTTTGATGCACACACGACATTTTGTGCATTACAGTGTTGTACGGTGTGTTATATAGCTTGTACATGACGGTGTATTTATCAAATAAAATGATGTGCATACCATCACCCCTTTGACTATTACGTAATATCCATTAGTAACTTCAATTGTGTTTTGGTCATCCCACATCGTTGTGTGAAGAAATGTAGCTAAGGGGAAATAACTATTATATCGAAGGAAGGGGTGGATTGCAAGGGTATGCTTTTTGATATTTTCAAAAGCCACACTGCCTTTGTTTTCTAGTCTTAGAGCATGGGGTACGGTGGCGAGATGGCTCGCCGTTCCCAACGTGGCAGCCCCGCCATTGGCCGCCGCCCACCGCCACGACACCATCACCCTTCGCCGGTTGGTTGTTCGCCTGTTCAACGACATGGAAGATGACAAGGTAGATGGCAGAGAAATATATTATTGTATTTAGTATCTTTAAATGAAAAGAGGGTGGGTGGGGCCCAAATGAAGAGGAGTGAGTTAGTTGTGATTTGGGGTATTTTTAAGTGAGTGTTTTGGAGTGATGTGAAGGTGGCGTGGGGCCTAAATGAAGAGCTTTGAGCTCTCCACCATACCCCATGCTCTTATAACTTTCTAAATCTAAGCTTTTCTAAGCTTGAAATTGTAGTTTTATAAGGCAGGGTTAACAAAGTCATGTGTCTTTTTAAAAAATCACTAAGCTGCCTAATTGTCAAGTTTAAATTTAGAACAACAAAACTTTCATTTATTGTAGTTTTATACTTAACATAAGTTAAGATCAAGATCATGGGATGCCTTTTTTTTAAGTAAAAATGAACTGCCTTTACACAATATTCACGTTTATTCAAGTTGATATGCTACAGATTATGGATTTTCGGATATACATGATATTAGTCAGGAAAACTGAGATCGTAAAGTCCAAAATTGTTATGCTATTAAGGATTTTTTTTCTTTTCTTGCAGTAATCTTAATGCTGCTAGAGTAACAAGATGACATCGTCGTTACAATATGGTGAGTACAATTCTTGTTCAAGCTCGGGATTCAGCTAAGCTAACCGAGGAATTACAAAACGCGCTTGATGAACATAGGCATGACGATGCTTAGACTTACATGAACAACGAATGAGCATGGAAGGGTTTCCGAGGAACAATCATCTTATATCAGTAACTTAAGTTTTGAATTCTTATCAATGACTTGAAGATAATTAAAATTAAACAAAACACCATAGGAAACAGATCTAATGCAAGTATAAAACTATAAAAGCATAGCATAGATAATTCATTCTTGATCTAAAATATGTGATTTGCAGTTAATTAGATAAAATCAAACACATACCCACAAAAATCAAATTGTTTAAAATCAGTTATGTTTTGGTCATCCCGCGTCGCTGTGTGGCGGAAAGTATCCAAAGGGAGCTTATCATATCTAGTTGTTCTATAACAACATCAGTAAGCTGTTTAATTGCTAAAATCAAATTAACTGTACGAAAGTTATACTGTTTTGTTACTTGTTTGGACCGTCTAAAAAAGCTGAATAACTGAATTGTGTATAGCTTATTGGTTGAACATGCTGACCCAATTTTGAAACCATTTCGGCATAAATTGTTGATTATAGAATGAATTAAACGTGTGATAATGCAATAAAGAATACTTCTAAACATAAGTAACATATGAAATTATCGATCATCAAACTGCTCATTGCATATTTTGACGTAAAATAAACAGTTGTCAATAAACAGGTTCATACATGTGTTATTCCAAAGTGCTTATTTGGTTCATTTGAATAAAGAAAATCTTCATTTCGTAGCGGGCCTGTTGACAAATGATAATAACATTGTTACAGCTAATCTAATATTTGTTGCATTTTGACTATAAAAAAATCTTAATTTTTTGATTGGCTTGCCTGATAAAAGTAAACAAGTTGGGTTATGCATTTGCCCACCAAGTATGCATCAGTTTTGGTGACAAAATAATTACTGTAGATATTTATTATCATATGGAGAGAGATTGTAGTTTTATACTTTCATAAGTGCAGATCATGATCATGAGATGCTTTTTTTAGTAAAAATGAACTACCTTTAGACAATATTCACGTTGTCAAGATTGTGTGACTGTGTCAAGATCAACCACCATATGATACGAGCTTTTTACAAATGGTGTGTTTTCGGATATACATTATGATGGTCAGGAAACAGAAATGCCTGAATTCAAAAAATATATGCTATCTAAGGAATCTTTTCTAGCAGTAATCTTAATAATGCTACTAGAGTAACAAGAAGACATCGTTGTTACAATATGATGTTTCATCAAACAGCTGAAGTACATCAGTGGTAATCTTCTTCAACCATGGTGAGTACAATCCTTGTTCGTGCTCGAGATCCAGCTAAGCTAAGTGAGTAATTACAAGATGCACTTGATGAACATAGGCTTAAATGATGAATGCAACTTAGATGAACAGGGATGGTTTTCGGAGGAAATCTGTTGCGAGCAAGCTTAGTGCAACTTCTCCGCAAAGTTTAGAGCCTCAGTGGTTTAATAGAGCTTAAGATTTAGAAAAAGTTCTCATATATTTATCGCTGTCTTTACGACTTTACGTTACACGATTGACCAATGAATGCATCAACTATTATATATATGGAAGTTACTTGAAACCAAACAGTTTCCTCCGCTTACTGTTTGGTTTGCTATACTGGCTAATGAATTGGTTATTGAGACTCGTGTCATGCTCCAAAATGGGAGGGTGGGCCCATATAAAAATGTGTTTTGAACCCCACCTACCTCCCCTATTTCACCCTTATTCGACTCTTCACCCTCTCCCACTATGGCATCCTCAGACATACCTCCCTCCCCACCAATCACCAACCCTCCTATACAGCCCCTCGCCCCCGTTTCCATTTCCCAAACTCCCCCTATTGCTAACCCTACACCGACCACGACGTCAGTTCATCCCATGGTTACACGTTCTCGTGTCGGGACTACCCGTCCCAATCCTCGTTACGCTTGTCATGTGTCTTCGGTTTCTCCTTTACCACGATCCTATAATGTTGCTTTCCATGACCATAATTGGTTAAATGCTATGTATGATGAATTTAATGCTCTTATTAAAAACAACACTTGGATTCTTGTACCCCGTCCTACAGATGCCAACATTGTTCGATGTATGTGGTTATTTACTTGGCAGATGGTACTCTCAGTCGCTACAAGGCTCGCTTTGTCGCGAATGGCAGCTCTCAGATAGAGGGAGTTGATGTTGATGAGACTTTTAGCCCGGTTGTTAAACCTGGCACTATACGCACAGTTCTCAGTTTGGCTGCTTCCAGACATTGGCCGATTCACCAGCTTGATGTTAAGAATGCCTTTTTGCACGGGGATTTATCTGAGACTGTTTACATGCACCAGCCCCCTGGTTTTCGTGATACTGAGCATCCGGATTATGTATGTTTGTTACGCATATCTCTGTATGGGTTGAAACAAACTCCTCGAGCTTGGTTTCAGCGATTTGCCACCTTTGTTCTTGGGATTGGTTTTACACACAGTCGTTGTGACTCCTCCTTGTTTATCTATCACCAGGGGACTGATATTGCTTATCTTTTGTTATATGTTGATGATATTGTACTGACAGCTTCTTCTAATAGCTTACTACAGCGTATTATTGCATCTTTACATACGGAGTTCTCTATGACAGATTTGGGATCACTTAATTATTTTTTGGGTATATCTGTTACACGTGACTCTTCCGGTATGTTTTTATCTCAAAGCAAGTATGCTACAGAGATCCTTGAACGTGCTCGCATGATTGATTGTAATTCCAGTCGGACTCCGGTTGACACTGAGTCTAAACTGGGGGATGACGGTCCTTCGGTATCTGATCCCACATTATATCGGAGTCTTGCAGGGTCACTTCAGTATCTCACATTCACTCGCCCTGATATCTCTTATGCAATACAGCAGGTGTGTCTTCATATGCATGATCCACGAGAGCCCCATTTCTCTGCACTCAAACGGATTTTGCGCTACATTCGAGGCACTTTGGATTATGGGTTACAATTGTATTCTTCCTCCACTACATCATTGGTTGCATATTCTGATGCTGATTGGGCTGGCTGCCCAACTACTCGGAGGTCCACTTCTGGCTATTGTGTATTTCTTGGCAACAATTTACTCTCATGGTCTGCTAAGCGCACACCAACACTTTCTCGTTCCAGTGCAGAGGCAGAATATCGTGGGGTTGCCAATGCAGTTGCTGAAACATGTTGGTTGCGGAATCTTCTTCGAGAGCTACATACTCCTGTATCTTCTGCAACTCTAGTCTACTGCGATAATGTTAGTGCTGTCTACATGTCCTCGAACCCGGTTCAACATCAACGGACCAAGCATATTGAGATTGACATTCACTTTGTTCGTGATTTGGTGGCTACTGGTCAAGTCAGAGTCCTTCATGTACCTTCTCGATATCAGTTTGCGGATATTTTCACTAAAGGATTGCCTTCAGCTTTGTTTGAAGAATTTCGCTCGAGTTTGAGTGTTCGGAGTCCTCCCGCTCAAACTGCGGGGGAGTGTTAGCAGTGTATTTCGTGTATAGATAGGATAGATGACTAGGCTATTAGTTGTAAATTGATATTGTCTAGCTAGGCTTTAAAGGGTGATTGCAATTTACCTAAAATAGAGGAATGCTAGCCCCTACTTATAGATGTATCTTTTGTACGTATGAATCATCAAATCAATCAACAATATTCCCACTTTACATGCTTATGGGGCCTAATACAAGTGCTGTGAATGTTGAACCAAATGTGTACAATCAAAAGGTCAAAGTTACTATTTGCGCCTAATACAACTGTTGTGACCTATTTAAGCAGGTTCATGAGCAGGTCCGAATCCTATTTTCCACTAAAGCACTAGTTAGAAGAATACAAACTACATGATATATATACATACTCCATTCTTTTTTTGGCTATGCGAAAGATATATCTGGGCATTAAGCTAGCCGACCAATCAGTACGGTGGTTCAACCGTTCCGGCTGTTTTTGGCCTGTCACAAGCATCGGGTGATTATCTTACTTCATTCAATCTTCTTTGCCTTTCGTATTTTTCAAACTTCTAGTATTCATATGTAATTTAGTAACTCGTAAATAAGACATATGGACTTATATAGTCAGTAACTTGTGTTTTGAAATGTTGTTACCAGTGACTAAAAGATAATTAAAAAAAACAAAAAGATCATAGGAATAGAACTAATGGAAGTATAAAAGCATAGCATATATAAATCTTATCTGGTTGTTTTTTAACAACATGAATAAGCTGATTAATTGCTAAAATCAAATTAACTACGAAAGTTATACTGTTTTGTTAGTGGTTTAAACGGTCTAAAGAACCTAATATCTGTATTGTGTATAGCTTATTGGTTGAACACGCTGACCCAATTTTGAAAACCATTTCGGCATAGATTGTTGGTTATAGAATGAATTAAATGTGTGATACTGTAATAGAGAATACTTTTATATTTTTTTGAGATAAAACACAAATGATAATAACATTGCGTTTCTGTATATTTTTTGGGATTAAACACAAATGATACTTGACTTCGGTTGTATCTGTTCCATCTCAATTCCAGTTGTCTGTGATTGTTTTGGGGAAAAAAGGGAGCTTTTTGTTGTTTTTTGCAAAGTTTAACTTGAATTTCGCTTCTAGTAGTTCCTAAGCTTTCTTTGCTGAACTCTTTCTTTTAATTGGTATGCTTGCAGTAATCACAAATTAATGTGTCAAGTTAAATGTTGAAAATAAGATTCCTGTTCTAGATTAAGCACTTAGTTCGGTCATCCTTGCTGCAACACACATGTTTTCGACGACTTTTAAGTATGTTAATCGCTAAATACTCAACAACTTTGGTGTTGTCGACACTAGTAAAAAGAATACAAAGTGACTTCAGTTGTGCCTTTGGCCATCCCACATCGCTTGTGTGATGGAAAGTAGCTAGAGGGAGCTCATTATAAATTGGAAGGGAAGGGTAAATCACTGTAGGCTTGTTGAATTTGACAAAAGTCAGGTTCATTAGTTGAATTTAGACTTATAATCTCAATACATGAACTTTTCAAAGTTTCATGTTTAAATTAGCTAAAATTATACAGTAGCTGCGATTTTTTTCAAAATTAATAAATTGATTAATTATATTGTTCAAGTTTACTGCATTACCAAACTCTCCAAAACTAACTAAAAGGTAATGATAACCTTGCATGTTAATAACTGGTAATTATGTGTTTGATTATTGCCCACCAAGTGTTGATAATTGCCCCTTTGAGTATCAATATCTGGTTAGGTACCTAGCTTTAGATGATATTCACGTTTATTTTAGTTAATTTCACTATACAAAGGTGGTTTTGCTTATGCCATCGTTGAATGTAGGTAGTTAATATGCGGCAGGTTCTGTGACTATGTCAAGACCACCATGTGAAATGGGCTTTTACAAATAGTAGATTTGTAAATATAAATTATGTTAGTCAGAAACTCACATATGGAACCCAATCGTTCATTATGTTATTCAAGGAATACTTTCTTGCAGTAATCTTAATTAATGCTACTAGAGTACCGAGAACCAATATGGCTTTGTTGTTATGACGTATGTATCATAAAATAGTTGATCAAATTCCATCAACGGTAATCTTCTTCAGCCATGGCGAGTACATTCCTTGTTCAAGTGAGGTATATAATTACAAAATTTACTTGATGAACATTGGCTTGATGTTACAAGAAAAAGGTTTTATACATTTATTCAAACATTAGAATGAGCTTATATTTGCTAAGTTAACATTCACAAATATCAAACCTTTGTGTTTGCGCCATAGCGGAGGCTCAATCATGAAGTCAATTAATGAATGATAAACACCTATAACTGAAGCACAACATCAACCCCGTCGAATCAATGGAACGCATAATATGTAGCAGCAGCCTAAAAGTTCAACCGTTGTTACCAAATGACCTCCTTTTATCTTTTAATTTACATTCTAGTATATTGTAATCACACCAAACAAGTAACTATAAACGTTCATGTTAAGCATAGTTTGTTGCATTTGATTTAAAAATCTTCATTTCGTAGTGGGCCTGTTGACAAATGATAATTAAGTTGGGTTTCACTATTTTATTTTGGATTAGGCACACATGATAATTGGCTTCGGTTGTATTATATTCTATCTCAATTCCTAGAATTTTTTCGTGATTGTTTTGTGCAAAAAATGGAAATTTCTATTTTTGTTAAAATCATTTGGGTTTTGGTCATCCCACATCGCTATCTGAAGGGGAGTAGCTAGAGGAAGTTTTTAATAAATAGGAAGGTAAGGCTGATAGGTAGGCTAATATCTTTAATACTCATCATAGAATGATTTTCTTGGCAATGTGCCAAGGAAATCTTTTTTCAGGTGTGTTTTTAAGATTTGAGCTGATTAAATAAGTTTAGTTTAAATATTTGTAATTCTTATACTTTGGTAGCATCTTGTATTATCTTTAAAAAATTACACTGGTTGTCTCCAAACTCTGCTCAATTCTCGAATATTGTCTCAAATTCTTAAAAATTGCAAGTATGGTCGTCCAAACACCCTTTTAATATATATATATTTTTTTTAACACTACAACATTAACCCAAACACCCCTTTCTTCTACCTCACCACTCTTTTTCAACCTCTATCCCTCATCACCACCGAACACCACCATCCCTCATCACCATCGAACACCACCATACCCGCGACCACTTCACCACACCGTCACAACCACCGTACCACATATCAAAATAATGAAACTTATGGAACAATGGTTCTATATATTTATTTGTTGCGGCCAACGGGTGGATCATTTAAGAACTTGATGTAGGGCAATATGGTCATTGGTCACCATGGTCAAGTACTGAAATTCTATAAATCTTTTTTATTAGGTAGCATGAACACAGCTTGAACACCACCACCTTCTACCACTAGCTACTTCTTAAACATCTCTAGATTTAACCATATCTTAAAAAAAAAATCCATAAACAACTCTAGATTTATTTCAAATACACCTCGAGAACAAACGCATAACACCATTGTCCCATCACCTACCTCCATCACCTGCTTTGCCGTCATCACCCGTCACCTGCTTCACCAAGTCATCGCCACCGGCCTCCTTGTTCAATTTTGTGGGCATAATTTTGTTGATTTAGGATAATCTTGAATTTGGTGATATGCTTTTGGAGTTTTATCTTGACTTGTGTTCTTCCAAACTTGAAAGGAATTGTTAGTTGGTGTATGTCTTGTGTGTTTGATTTAGAAATGTAAACAAGAATATTGAAACTGGTATGTTTGAAAAAAAAAGCGCTAATTGCTTAAATAATCCTTTTAGACAGCGGTTTTACGAGAGTGAATTATTTTCATATGTTTTACACAAGTTATCAAAATATGTCACAATCATACTTTTCATTCTCTTAGCATTACTCGCCCAAAAATAGTGTTTGCCCAATTAAACTTTGTATATACACGCCAAAAAAAACCATTCGCCCCATATTTACTCGCCCCAATATATGTACACACTCCATATAAACTCGCCCACATATATGTACACGCCCAAATCATTCGCCCAGTTAAAAACTATTACAAACTTACAATAAATTCATTTTACTCACTCAAATAGTGGTTATGCGCACAGTGGAGATAGAATTATTATATATATATATATATATATATATATATATATATATATATATATATATATATATATATATATATATATATATATATATATATAGAGTTAGGATCAAATAAGAAAAAAAATTAAAATAAGAATGATAAGAAGAAACCACAACCACTCATTTCAGATGCACCTATAAAAATAGATGCATCTCCCCTTAAATTTCTCCCTCCTATTTGAAATGTGTGGCTAGAAATTCTTCTTATTCTTCCTATTTTAGTTTTTCTTCTTACTGGATCCCTTCCCTATATATATATATATATATATATATATATATATATATATATATATATATATATATATATATATATATATATATATATATATATATATATATATATATATATATATTCATATATATATATATATATATTTACACACAAAAGTGGTTGCATGGGAACTTTTTCTCCTACCAGAGGAAGACTACTGTGTCAAACAGTAACATGTGCATCAAAAGTTGCACCCAACTATACACAACTACTGTGTCATTTGCCCAACGTCAACCCACTCACCCAAAGACTTCCATCCTTGCCCAACCCTGGCCTACCACTCGCCAAACCCTCGTCCAGCTTCAAGGCTCGCCTAACACTTCGCCCAGCCCTCGCGGGCTTAAGACTCGCCCAACACTCGTGTCATACACATGTATGGTTAAAAAGTAATCTACTGATCAAAAGTTCATTTTGGAAAAATGTATGTGCGAAGTTTAAATTCGTAAAGTAGTACTCTAAACGGTTCATTTAAAAAAAATTCTCAAAAAAATATGTGTAAAAAACTTTGAGATTACAAGTGTAGTAATAGTTCAATTAATTTACAAAATTTAATGCTTAGAGGCGATGGTGTTAATATAAAGGATTTTTTTCCCATTCAACTGAAAACAATAGTCTTTCTTAGAAACACAACAAAATCATTATAATATTAGAAAGCAAAATCTCATTTTTCAAGATATTACCATCTTACTTATTTTGAGCTTGCAAAAGTAGATATTATTTGATCTATAATATGGTGGTGTTTGCGGTGTGGTAAAGTGATAGTGGGTACGGTGGTGTTCGGTGGTGATGAGGGTTAGAGGTTGGAAAAGAGTAGTGAGGTAGAAGGGAATGTTTAGCTTAATGTTGTAAAGTGTTAAAAAAAAGATATAAATGTGATGTTTGGACAAGAAAGGATGAAAAGACGAAAAGGCCCCTTTAGCTAACCAAAAAACTAACGAGTGTTATAAAAAAAAGATCATGCGGGTAATATAAAATGTTGGACTATATTTGCGATTTTTTAGAATTTGATACGACATTCAAGAATCGGGCAAAGTTTAAGGACCACCCAATCTACTCTATCTTTTATATCATTTGAAGTGTTACCAACGACTAAAGTTTTAAAATAGCTAAATGATTGAAAAGAGAAGTAATTCAAGTAACTAAAACGAAATTTGTATAATTGACACATGAAATTATTTTCATCTACACATAACTTTGTGTAATTTTTCTTCTCACCGGAACTACACTCATTGCAATATTACTCTTATCATTGTGTACTTTATTATTTTTAGTACATATGTTTTGTCTGACGCCTACACGCAGTTGCATTTGTAGCTTCTGCAGTTACCCATAAGTTACAAAATTAAACCCTTTTCATCTTGAATATCATTCCAAAGCAAGAACGAAAAATACGATCGTGTTAGGAACTTAGTGTGAATTCTATAAACATCACGTACGCATATGACAGACAAGTTGCTGCATTGTGACAATATTTGATATTGAAACGCGAAGTATTACGATTTCATTATCCGAGTTTACAAGTGCCTGAAAATATGTGTTCCGTGTTAACCCAACCCAACCCAAAGTTTTGTAAACTGGTATTCGGATTGATCTCTATTAGTTACACTGTTGTGTGAATATATAATGCATGAATGGGCCTAAACGTAAATGCCAAACACAATTACAAATGAGACCATTGGGCCAATATAATCATCCGCTAACAAGTTTGTTCTTAAAAAAACTCACCTCATATGTTAAAATGTGAGTTCATTCAGAAAATTTTCAAAGTGAAGTATTGGTTACTACAAGAGATAACAAACTCAAAGTTCGTCAATACACTATGTTTAATCTATAGATTTCATCGTACTAATCAAAGTAAGTTGCGTTGAAGTCCATCATAATTCATCTAGTTCTTAGGTTATAATCACTCCATTGGGAACAACATAATCTGTATGCTACTACATATTATATTACCAAGACAACAATATTGTTACAATGTAGCATTTCATGAAACAATTTAAGTTCAGTATTGGAATTCTTTTTTTTAACCATGGTGAGTACAATTCTCGTTCAAGCTCAGGACCAGCTCTAAGCTATGTGAGGAATTGCAAAGTGCACTTGATGAACATTGGCTTGACGATGCTTGGAACTTACACGGACAACAAATGAATATGGAAGGGTTTCAAGGAACTATCGACTTATATCAATTAACTTGAGCTTTAAAACGTAACCAGTGACTTGGAGATTATTAAAAACAAACAAAACACCATAGGAAATAGCATATATAATTCATTCTTGATCTAAAGCACATATTGAAAGATTTTGCTTAGAATGAACTCAAAACACATATTGGAATGAATTGGGTTTTTGTTATCCCACATCACGCTATGAGGAAAAGTAGCTTAGAGGGATTTGATTATAAAATAGAAAGGGAAGGTAGTATGCAAAGCAGGCTTTTTGAAGTTTTCAAAAACCGTTGGTTACAAAGTTTTTTGGCTTATGATTTCTATTGCATGACCTATTAGGCTACCCATAGTCGTGACCTGGGTCATTGGCTATCACATCAGCTTTCTTTCTCCGGCGATCAGATACGATTAAGTTGTCACAGTCGATGACCTTTTTTTTTTATATTTTTTTATTATTATTTTTTTAATTTAAACATTTTAAACAACAAATTTAAATTCATTAAAATTAAAAATATTACAATATTAAATTTAAATAAACATTAAAATCATTACGTAAATTATTCAAATAACATTAAAAACATTACAAAAATTCTTTATCGTCTTCCTCATCGTCTTCGTCACTTCCGTCTTTATTCTCTTGATTGACTTGATTTCTACGATTTCTTCTAATGTGTTCGATCAAATCAGATTTTAAGTGTAGATGAGTTGATGAGTCCATTAGCTCCTGAGTAACTAATAACGATTCTTCATGCGATCTTAAGGGGTCGTGATCACGATGGCCCTCATCTTCGAACCATGTAAGACATATCGCCCGCTGCTTGTGTCGAATGATCATATTAGGTAATATGATACATGTACGCACAATATCTTGGAGATCCCGTTTATACAACCCTCGAACAGGAACTTTAAGCATTTTTAACTTCTTCTTCAACACACCAAAATCCCGTTCCACATCTTTCTTTGTTGCTTCGTGCTTCCTCTTGTAAAATATTCTTTTTTCATCACCCGTGGGAAGATTTGAAATGGACTTAATAAGAACGGACCATTGTGGATATATTCCGTTAGCAAGATAATATTCCTTTTTATAAAGGGTACATCTTTAGCCTCGAATTCAAGGTTTGGTGCTTTCGCAGATTTGATATCATTGAAAACAGGGAAACGATGTAAAACGTTTACGTCGTTATTCATTCTGGAGACACCAAAGAACGTATGTCAAATCCATAAATCTTGAGAAGCGACCACTTTCAATAAAATGAATGGATGTGGCCCGTGATCACCCCTAGCATATTGACCTCTCAAACTATTTGGGCAATTCTTCCACTCCCAACTTGTATAATCAATGCTTTCCATCGTCCCATGAAAATCCATGCTTATGCTCGTGATGAGCATATAATCTTTCAATGTCAGAATACGTGGGCTTTCGCAAATACTCAGCACCATATAACTCCATGATAACCGTGCAAAACTTACAGAGACATTCACGGGATGTTGTTGCAGCCAATGCCAGATTCTCGTTAAGAGAATCAGGAACGGCCGCGTATCCCAGTTGACGAATGGCCGCGGTACACTTGACTAATGGGCCAATACTAGGTACGCCCCTTTCATCAAGAGTTTGTTGAAAATAAGAAGAATGATCGGTTAGCTCTCGAACAATTTGTGTGAATAGTTCTCGACTCATTCGGAACCGCCGACAGAATGTTCTTTCATCGAATTGCGGGTTTTCGGAGAAGTATGCCGCCACTAAACTATTATGAGCACCCTCATGATCCCTACGTATGTACCTTCGTGGAACTTTTGGCTCTGATGCTTGGTAAGCCTTCCAAGCAAAATCCGCAAACTCCACAAACTCACTAAAAACTTCATCATCGTCGGAAGACGAAGAACCAAATAATAGCTCGTACGACATATTAAAAGAATGTGTTTGAATGTATTGATAGAAATGTTGTTTGAAATTGTGTGTTTAGAAGTGTGTTTGAGGTTAGTATTTATAGGATGTAAAGTGGTAAAGTTTAAAAAAAAAAAGTTTTTTTTTTTTTTTTTGTTTAAAACGGTAACATTTTGGAAATGGGAGAGTTTCAAAATCGGTTGAAAAACCAACCGATATTCAATTTGTGAACCTCGACCGATGTAAGACCCAAATACCACAGTGGTGTCGACCGACTTTAAAGTCGGTCGTTACCTTCGACCGACCGATTTGTTCAGTCCCACTGTGACGAGCCATATAAGCTTTTGTAAATTTATATGTCCAAAAACTCTTGTCAATCACCCTCTTTTTAAATCTCAATAGGTTAACTAGTCTTATAAAAAATAATTCTTTTTATAGCTACGTTAATGTGCACAGATTGAGAGCATCAAGACGATAAGCTTGATTAAACCAAACTGAATATTCTCATGCCGATGTGTCCTTTCAAATAAGAATGAGAACCAAACAATATTCACATTTGATGAGGATGTTTGGGTGTCTTTTACCTTAGCTTATCTTCTACATTTTAGAATCCTTATCAAACCAAAGCCGTAACAATCACCTTTCATGTTAACACTAAGCATCAACTGTTTTGTTTTATTATAAAAAATAGTAAAAAAAAATCTTCATCTTTAGTGGATTTAGCTGATAAGTGGTAAACAAGTGTTTGATATTTGGCTATTTGCCCCTTTGAGTATCAATATCTGCTAGTAACTTCAGCTGTGTTTTGGTCATCCCACATTGTTGTGTGAAGAAAATAACTATTAAAAGGAAGAAGAGGTGACTTACAAGGGTAGGCTTTTTGATATCTTCAAAAGCCACAATCTTTGTTTACTCCTAGGTTGGCCACAATCTTTGTTTACTCCTAGGTTGCACGGACACGGACACGGCGATACGGCAAAATCTAAAAATATAGGACACGGACATGGCGTGGACACGAGAATTAAATATTTATTTTATATATTAAAGGTGATCAATATGGAGCAACTTATGTCAGGCCAAAACCAATAGTCGGATCATTATTAAACACACAAGCCCGTTCCTGATTTTGATAGCAATCCAGCCCATCTTGACAGATGAATACCCGGTCCAATCAAATGAAATACCCGGTATTAAAGTTGAGATAATAACCCTAATTACTAGTCATTTCTCATAACCCTAAACACATATCTCTAAACATCCCTACCAATACTTCTCTAAACTCTCCAAACTCATCTAGCAGTCAAAAGCTCATCTCATCTTCATCATCATCATCAAACTCAGTTAACATATTTCGATTTCATCAATCATAACTGAACACCTAAAACATATATCCAATCGAATCAACACAAACACAAGTACAACCGAGCATTAATCTTTCTTGTTTCATCTTCGAAGAACACAAGGAGAATACTTATGGCTTTAAGATCTTGTGATAAAGGTCTCGGGTAGATTGATCGATTTTGACCGTGTCCAAATCCGTGTCCAGAAGTGTCCAAATCCATGTCCGGCCCAAACAGCACGTGGGACACGGCACATGCGTGTCGGACACGTCCGAGGCGTGTCCGTGTCCGACACTGCCACGCCGAGGTTTTTGCCGTGTCCGTGCTTCCTAGGTTTACTCGGACTTATAACTTTCTAAATCTAAGCTTTTTTAAGCTTGATGTTGTAGTTTTATATGGTAGGGTTAAACAAAGACATGTGCCTTTTTCCAATATCACTAAGCTGACTAATTATCAAGTTTAATTTAGCATTGTAAAACTTTTGCTATCTTAAATCACCTTTCATTTTACTGCTAATCATATACTTGTTGCACTTTGATTTAAAAAATCTAAATTACTTGATGGGCTTGATGATAAAAGTAAGCATATCTATTTCCCATAGAGTATTGATATAAAAAATGATGCATCAGTTTTGGTGACAAAATAATGGCTGTAGATATATTTTATTATCACTAGACGAGTACCCGCGCCTAGCGGCAGCGATGTCTAGTTTTCTGCAAAGTTCCGATGACCCATAAGTTTCTTTCAACAAACTGTATTTGTAGCATTAGAGAATCGTTTTCGAATAACTACAATTCTGATGCGTGGTTGCATAGCAGCATAAATATATAGTTTTTTAAAAAATTATGTGGAGTCGATCTAAGTGTGTGAGTATATTTTCTGATAGGATTGTTTTAAGTTATTAAGATTTTTAGTAATAATAGATTCAAGCATTACAAAAAGCAACGGTATTATGTAGTTGGCAATATTATATTGTAGTTTAGAGGTATAGCCAACATGTGTGACCGCTTTTTCTTGTTTTGTCAGTAATTTAGGCAGTGATAACTATTTTTTTTACATGTGTAACGTTTATCATTTGGTGTGTGGCTTTTAAAATTGTAACTTTGCAAATTGGATATCACCATATAAGACTATTTTGTACTATCAATTTGTATAGATATTTATGCATTGTTCAAAGCTATTTGTTTGAGGTACAAATAATTATGGGCAAATATAAAAAAAAAGTACTATACTTGCCACCCTTTCCTCTTCAGGGTAGCGAACAAAATTTTTTGCTTCTGCGGGTAATATACTTTCAAATTCATCCTCTTTAGGGTATTTTCATGAACAGTTGGACAATTTTGCCCCTATTACCCGGAAGAGGAAATGGAAAGTATGATACATTTTTTTTAAATAATAAATAATGTACTAGCCGTACGGAAAACGTGTTTTGGCTAAGAAAACGAAATAAGAATTAACAAGGGTAACGTATTTGTGATAGGGAAACGAATGTATTTTGGCCGGAATTTGATCGGCGACGATCAAACTCAATAGGTTTATGGGTTAAGATGCCGGAATTGACTGCTTTGATACCAGTTGATACACTCTTACAGGAATCAACGAGATTCAAATAAGAATTGAGCTCAAGAATTAGTTAATGGGATTTGTTATGGCTTACTGACTTGTAGAAGTTTATTACAAGAGAGAATTACAAAATCAAAACCGCTTACAAATGTGAAATGAATTGTGTTATATACAAATGAAATGATGAAATGGTCAGAACGGCTTTTCCCGCCTAAATGGTAAAGGGTTAAAAGTGCTTATTTGAACCCCACACGTGCCATGCACGCAAGATACTTTATTTAAACTCATGTCCTTTACAAATGGAAGTGCTGGTGGAACTAAATTATCTTAATAAGTAAATAGTGTAAACTTAAAACAAAACATTTTTATCATAGATTTAACACAATTATAAATCATTAAATAATTTATCTTAATACATATCCAAAATTTAACATAATAAAAAACTAGGGCAAATGATAAAAAAAGTATCATACTTTCCATTTCCTCTTCTGGGTAATAGGGGCAAAATTGTCCAACTGTTCATGAAAATACCCTAAAGAGGATGAATTTGAAAGTATATTACCCGCAGAAGCAAAAAATTTTGTTCGCTACCCTGAAGAGGAAAGGGTGGCAAGTATAATACTTTTTTTTTTATATTTGCCCAATAATTATCGCTAAAGATAACAATACTATTTATTTTTTGTGATTTTAATAAACTTATATAACATTATTGATAGACTGGACAAAGGGCTATACAATATATATTAACTTTTAAACGACGATTCATATATGATAGTCCCTTAAATGGTGCAAGAGCAACATTTTTTAAAATAACATTATACAAATGACAAATTACATGTGTCAAAGCAAAATAAACCAAAAACTACAATTACTTTGTCTCTCCTTTCAAAAATATTGTCACGGGTTCCACAACTACTTCATCATTTCTCATATAATTTTGTCAAATTTGAAACCCGATTTCACCCGGTGGTTCAACTGGTTGAACCGTTCCGATAAAAAATAGGTCGATTTAAACCGAGTCAAACCGATAGGTTGGGTCGAAAAAATGTCCAATTAAACCGGGTCAGCCCGCCGGGTTTGAAGCGTCCCTGGTCAACCCGGTATCGGTTTCATCGGGTAAACCCGGTATCGGTTTCAACGGGTCAACCCGGTATCGGTTTCAATTGGTTGTTTTTAATTTGGTAGATGTGCTTTTAATTGGGTGTACAATGTGAATAAATTATTGTACTTTTAAGTAATGGGGTGTTTTAATAAGAGTATTAATTATATTATTTATTTCTCTCTCCATTGACCATGTTTTCAACATTCAACATTTTTCACTTTTTCCACTTTGACCATTTTTCCATTTTATATAGTATAGATATGGAGAGATATTGTGTTTATACTTTCATAAATACATATTAAGAACATGAGATGCTTTTTTTAAGTAAAAATAAACTTACCTTTAGACAATATTAATGTTTATGTAAGTTAATATGTTGCGGATTGTGTGCCTGCGTCAAGACCACCATATGATATGTGCTTTTACAAATGGTGGATTTTCGGATAGAACATGATGTTAGTCATGAAACTGAGATATGAGAGATCATTGATTCGTTGTGAAGTGAGTGGTGAAAAACACAATATCAACGTATATCAAAATAACCGTAAAATTTAACAAATTAACCCTTTAGGAAAAAGGTCAACGTGCCAAACCTCACGGGTGTGATAAAAGTGATACCGGAAAAGTGATTTCCCGGGTCGTGTCCCAACGAGGTGTGAATGGAAGGATTCGTTGAGTTTCGTGATTTGAACTTGAATTGGTTTTTTAATGATTTAGGATTTGATTACGAATTCTACAAATTAATTAACGGGAAAGTAATTAAGGCAAGGGAACCCTAATAAACTAAAATTAAACTATCACTAAACCTAAGGAATGATAAAACGAAGTTACACTAAGTCCTAGGGTGCAAAAACGTAAAAACGTAAAAACGGGAAAACAACCCGAGCCATAAACGTAAAAATTTTGCAATTTAAGGGCTACGGGTGTGAAATCAATTTTCCTACGATCTATTCGACTAAAAATAATTTTAGGAAAAAGCGGAATATTTTTTCGACTTTTAAATTAATTTCTATGAATTAAAAATGATTTTACACTAATTAAATGATTAAAAATACTAAACTACTCAAGAAAAATCTGAAAATTTACAGAAAACTACTCTACATATTACTGATTCTGAGAAAATTAAAAAACGTGGGTGGTACTTTGGAAAATAAGCTGGAAATAAGCTCAAGAGAGCTTATTATACAAACTGCCAATTGACCTTATATATTAAGTGATGCAAAGGATAACCAATAAAGTCCCAAGGGCAGATGGTTAAGCGTGTGGTGTTGTGAGTTGTTGGTTTCTGAGTGAGGAGACCAGGGTTCGAATCCCTTGGCTCCCACTTTTTGCAAATGATTATTTTTATGATTTTTCTTTTTGAAACTTAAGGAGATTATCAAAGTGAAGACTTTTTGTAAAGACTGACTTTTTGAAAAACTTGAAACAAGCTTCTTGCCTCAGCTTAGTCTAACAGTAAGCACAACCAAACACTTTTTTTTTTTTTTTTACTTGCTACAGATTTTGAAAAGAAACAAACACCCCTTTAGCACATTTTTATAACACCAATAAAGCAAGAGAAGCAGTAAACCATTTGACAAAGAGACATCAATCAACTAAGGTGTGAATAAGCTGAACTTAAGCACAATAAGCTATGAGACTAAGGGGGGGCAGTAGGCAAAGAAACTAACTAGGAGATCCTAAGCTAAATTGGAAAATGTAAATCAAGCATTGCACTCCTATGATAAGCACTAAGGGAGATCTAATAAGCTAATCCTAGCTAAGCTATCCTAACAACACTAAGCACATGATATTCAATAAGAATCCTAAGAAGCTACTCAACTCACTGATAAGCTACTTAAAAAATAAAAACAGTGACCTGTGGTTGCAGGCTGCAAATCAGTTTGGAGGGCCTGTTCAAGCTTATTTTTAAGCTGTAAAAGTGAGCTTCCAAGCAAGGTAAAACTGCAAAGACAAAGTTAAGCCAGCATAGATTCAAGAAAAACAAAGTGATATCCAAGATTAAGCTGTTTAGAGCTTGAAAATAAGCTAAGATCAGCTAGCTTTTGCCACCTGTTTTACTGATGCAGGACAGATAGAAATGCAAAAACAGATTTTCAACTTAAAATTAAACTATGCTAGGGGTGATTTGAATGCATTTAACCTGAAACTAGAGAGAGTTTGGAATACTAGGAAGCAGGAAAAACCAAATTTGTAACTCAAGACTAACAACAAGTTATAAAAAGGGGTCATGAACAGCAGCTATAAGCTGCTGTTCTGCACAGGTTTGGAATGCAGAAAAAATTGTTATTGTACCAACCCAAATTGAGCAGAACTTATGCAAACCTTTTTCAAGCCTTTTAACTAGTCTAAGACTCTAAAAAGGAGTTTGACTTGGAAGGTCAAACGGGTGAAAAACAACAATTTGACCACTTTTCTTTGTGACCCAAACACTCCTTAGAATAAGTACAGATTCAGAACTTAATACTCTTTTGGTAAAAGCTGAAAAGCAACTTAATTCACACTTGTTTGGAGATCTTACTAAATACTGGAAAGCACTTGAAAAATAAATTGTGACAGAATAAAAAAGGTAGGCTTTTCATTAATAAAAAAAACTCATTACAAAGAAACTTAAAAACAGAAAAAAAATTTTGAAAACTAAGAAAAGGGTGCCTTTGAAGGCTACATTCCAGTCCTATTTATACTAGGTCTTCAAGGGTCTTCCATTCTTGGATGTGTTTCTTCTGTGAGACAAGCAAGCAAAAACCACATGTGTGCTTCTTTGAACCAATCCAAGCCATTGATCAATTAGGTACCCAAGAGAATATATCTGAGCCATCCACTGAAGCTTTTTTAACAAGGATTGCTGAGCTGGAAGCTTTGGGGAAGGGTGAGGGAACTTAGTGGGTTAGGGAGTTGGGTGAAACCGGTTAAAAGAGAATAAGGAGGGTTTTGGTTTTGATGAAGCTGGGTAAAAGAGAGAGGTGGGGGATGGAGTGTTTGGGGAGGTGGGATGCCTGGGAAGCAGAGAAAAGGAGGGTCTTGGGTATCTAGGGTTTGATTTGGGCGGGAATTGGAGAAGACAGAGGGGGTGGGTTGTGTTTATTCTTTGACCGGGTCTAGGTGTGGGTATGACCGGGTTTGGTTAAATGGGGTGGATTGGACCAGGGTATTAGTTTATTTTTGGGCCTTGGTGGTTATTTTGGGCCTAAGTTAGATTTGGACTAAACTTGAATCCATTAAGGCATTAAGGGACCAAAAGTGTAACATCCGAAAATCCAAGGACTATTCATGTAATTTCTGCAAAGTATTCCAAGGGCCTTTCTTGTGAATCTCAAATAAACCAAGGGACCAAATCTGTCATTTTTGAAATTCCAAGGACTAAACTTGACAATTTTAAAAATCCAAGGATCAAAACTGTAATTTCTCAAACTTTTGAAATTTTTCACCAAAGGACTAATTATGACAACTTATGATTTTAAAAGGACCTTTGGTGACTTTTCTTTTTAAATTCCGTGCTCAGGGACTATTTTTGCCAATTTTTGAAAGCCGGGGGACTGAAACTGCCAATTATGCAAACTTTGTTCGTTTTTCAATAATTTTGCATCTGAAACATATAAAACACAATTTTGAGATATTTTCAGTATTTTGATGCATTTCGGAGTGTTTTTAGATGTTTTGCAGTTCAGTTTTGACCAAAAATGATGAGTGAATACGCACTCATCAAATCCCCCACACTAAAACATTGCTAGTCCCTAGCAATCTTTTGAGAAAACTTAATGGATTTGAATCTCTTTACCAAAAGCCATTACTTCTGGAGTAGCCAAATGTTTTAGTTCAAGTAAGAACTATGGTACACTGATAACCATATGATTTTGAGCAAACCACCAACTTTCAACGGTTTTGATTTGTCTTTACCAGAAGCCGTTTGCTTCTGGACTAGCCAACTCTTAGATAAATTATCAATATTATCTTTGGTGAGTCGATTACCAATTATGGATTTCCAACTGCCTTTACCACAAGCCATAAACTTGCGGGCTAGCCAACTCTTCACTAATTAAAGATATGGTGAGTTGAACACCATACAATTTTGGGCAAATTGCAAGCCGTCAACGGATTTGATAAATCTTTACCAAGAGCCGTTTGCTCCTGGATTAGCCAATCCTTTTGTTTATTAGACATGGCGGACTGATAACCATAAGCTGAGTAAGTGCAAAACACTTACTCCAAAAAAAATTTGGCCAAAAATGGGGGAATAAGATGGTAAAACATATGATAAAATTCGCGAGAATTCCCCCCCACACTAGAAATGAATATTTCCCTCAATATTCAAAGTACCGGCGGTTATGCCGAAACTAAGAACGTAAAGGGAAATACTACGGCCATTATTTGAAATTTTAATTTTTTTTTTTTTTTTTTTTTTGAAAACCTTTATACAACAGTGGGGGGCAACTCCCCCACACTAGGGTGGTAGAAAGTAGAAAGAAGTCAGAAATACGGGTGAAAACCCATATAGTGTGCTACTGTTTTTGATTCCCGAGTCGCTAGCTTGACTCGATCCCCGCATTCATTGGTCCATGGGGAAGCAAGTGGAAGAGAAAATCTCCATCGGACTTTCATTCAAATAGTTTGGATAAACATTGAATGTGATGAAAGTTCCACTCCGATGAGATAAAACCGGCTCAAAAGAATGAGAAATGCCGGGATCAAAGATGGTATCTTCACTCCCGTAGGAGTTAAGACATGGAGAAGAAATGGGAGGAGAAGGCAAAGTGTCAATTTCTTGACAACGGGTGGGCAAAAGATTAGATTGATGAACATTAACGGAATGTTCAGAAATCTTATCCACCACAAGAGAAGTCACAACATTCGTGTTGGACTTAAGAAATATCCGAGAGTGAACTCCCTTAAAAGGTAAGATACCGGGTTTGAAAACTTTGTCCTCGGAGAGGAATGAAACGCAAGTATCAACCACGGTAAAATCCTTAAGGGTAGATGAGTTACTCATGGATGAAAGAAGGTGTGGAGCATTTTGCTCAAAAAGCTCATCCTCAATTCCCGGAGGAAGAGGATCGATGTGAGCGAGTTCACCGGCGAACTCCTCATGGAAAAGCCTACTCCTTTCGGAAGGAGGAAGCAATTCAAATGTGGACGACTCATACTCAGGAAGAGAAATATGAAAAGTGGGAATGCCACTACTCTCCTTTTCAGTATGATCGTCATCAAAGCGGAATACATCAAATTCCGGAAGAGAATCATTGGAGAAAGCCTCAAGTTCAGGAAATGTTTCGGGCTTTTCCAAGATAGAGTCACTATCCACAACGGGGATAGGAGATGAAGCTGGCTTAGCACAGAATGATTCGATCTTAGAAACGAGGAGATTTACATTGAACAATTTTTCACGAAGTATCTCGTCCTCAATTTCCAGATCATCAGAATCTCTCACTTCCTCTAAGCTAACTAGCTCAGAAGGTAACTCCTCGACATAATCGATGTGTGGGGGATTTTGATCAAAAAGCTCATCCTCAATTCCCGGAGGAAGAGGATCGATGTGAGCGAGTTCACCGGCGAACTCCTCATGGAAAAGTCTACTCCTTTCGGAAGGAGGAAGCAATTCAAATGTGGACGACTCATACTCAGGAAGAGAAAGATGAAAAGTGGGAATGCCACTACTCTCTTTTTCAGTATGATAGTCATCAAAGCGGAATACTTCAAATTCCGGAAGAGAATCATTGGACAAAGCCTCAAGTTCAGAAAATGGTTTGGGCTTTTCCAAGATATAGTCACTATCCACAACGGGGATAGGAGATGAAGCTGGTTTAGCACATAATGATTCGATCTTAGAAACGAGGAGATTTATATTGAACAATTTTTCACGAAGTATCTCGTCCTCAATTTCCAGATCATCAGAATCTCTCACTTCCTCTAAGCTAACTAGCTCAGAAGGTAACTCCTCGACATAATCGATGTCTCCATAAGATAAAGAATCGTCAAACGAAGTACAATCGTTGTCAGAATCGGAGAACATCTCGACATGATCGTTTGGGATGTCAAGAGAAGAATCATCATCAAGAGGCTCATCAAACATATTACCGGAGATAACCTCGGACTCACTTGGGGTTGGGACAAGGTTCTCAACACAAGACGGTTCCGTTTCCAGAATAGTGCTAAGATTTTCGTCCCCCATTAAAAGGTTATCCGAAGGTTCTACGGTAGATAAGCAAGATAAGGGCGGAGAGTGGACATGTGCGGTACTTTGTGGGCTTGAGATATGCACCTTGTCCTTTGTCATCTCCCAATCTTCCTCATCCTCGTCATCGAGACGGCAAGCCTCGTTAAATAGGAGAAGCTTTTGAGCTGTTCGCCCTCGCTATAAATCTTTCATTGAGAGCTGCTTGTTCCTCAGAAAGTTCTTCAAGGATACAAGGATATTGATCGATGACGGAAGTTGTGGGGTTGGACATTGTCAAAACTGGAAGTGTTATAACAAGGATCGGGTCCAAAGTAATTATGATTCCACGATTGACATTGATAATCATCATGAGGACCCCCACACTTAGCACAATGAGGGTATTGGGGAGAGAAATTTTGAAATGACGTTTGATCATTGAAATGATGAAAATACGGTTCTGGTTCGTATGAATTTTGTGGAGGGTAATTGAAATTGTTTTGAGGATAACTGAAAGATTCCGGGTTAGAATCATAAGCAAATGAATTCTCAGCGCAAATCGAACAGCATCCATTGACAAGATAGTTTCCACACCACTCGCACATACATTTGTAACAACGAAAACCTTGTGGTAACAAGTCTCCACAACCGTAGCAATAACTTTGATCAAACGAAGATATTTCGGGCTCGGGAATAGGAATCGAGGGTTCAACAACATCACATATGGTAGGCAAAGTGGTATTTCCCGAAGTTGAATCTTGACGAAGTTCAATCATGTCATTTCTGGCCCTAAAGAAGCCGTCGGTAAAACGTTCAGAAGATTCCGGAGGTGGGACAAGTGGTGTGCTCTTAGAGCTAGCAATTTCCACCATTTCCGTTATGGTCTCCGGTGTTTGAACGGGTTCATCGTAATCAATTCTAATTCTAGACCTTTTTTCATCGGCTTGAATTTGTTCAATTAGATTACGGGTTCTAGATTCAAAGAAAGTGTCCTCGGGACCCTCGGTGGGTGTCTGAGGTAGCTCCGACGTTTGAACGGGTTCGTCAACATTAGAACGTATTTCGGGTTATGGCGGGTGGTCAAAATAACCTTGAAAAGAATTTGTTATGGATAATTCGCACAAATTGCAAAATTCGCTTGAAGTAGGCCTTCCACACCGCTCACACACACTTGTGAAGATGATGTTGATGATTGTCGATATAAGAATTAAAACATATAGAGGGTTAAAAAGATAGAATTGAGTGATCGAGAGGATACGAAGGATAGAATTAAACGTCAAAAGAGGGTAAGAGAAATAGAATCAACGAATAAGAGGAATGAGAAGAATATTTTTGGTTTTTTCGGATTTTATGAAAAACGGTAACTTCACGAGAAAGGTTCTTCAAGTCACAAATCGCAAAAACTTCACGATATTGTCGCAACACACCTCCCCGGCAGCGGCGCCAAAATTTGATTCGTTGTGAAGTGAGTGGTGAAAAACACAATATCAACGTATATCAAAATAACCGTAAAATTTAACAAATTAACCCTTTAGGAAAAAGGTCAACGTGCCAAACCTCACGGGTGTGATAAAAGTGATACCGGAAAAGTGATTTCCCGGGTCGTGTCCCAACGAGGTGTGAATGGAAGGATTCGTTGAGTTTCGTGATTTGAACTTGAATTGGTTTTTTAATGATTTAGGATTTGATTACGAATTCTACAAATTAATTAACGGGAAAGTAATTAAGGCAAGGGAACCCTAATAAACTAAAATTAAACTATCACTAAACCTAAGGAATGATAAAACGAAGTTACACTAAGTCCTAGGGTGCAAAAACGTAAAAACGTAAAAACGGTAAAATAACCCGAGCCATAAACGTAAAAATTTTGCAATTTAAGGGCTACGGGTGTGAAATCAATTTTCCTACGATCTATTCGACTAAAAATAATTTTAGGAAAAAGCGGAATATTTTTTCGACTTTTAAATTAATTTCTATGAATTAAAAATGATTTTACACTAATTAAATGATTAAAAATACTAAACTACTCAAGAAAAATCTGAAAATTTACAGAAAACTACTCTACATATTACATTACGATTCTGAGAAAATTAAAAAACGTGGGTGGTACTTTGGAAAATAAGCTGGAAATAAGCTCAAGAGAGCTTATTATACAAACTGCCAATTGACCTTATATATTAAGTGATGCAAAGGATAACCAATAAAGTCCCAAGGGCAGATGGTTAAGCGTGTGGTGTTGTGAGTTGTTGGTTTCTGAGTGAGGAGACCAGGGTTCGAATCCCTTGGCTCCCACTTTTTGCAAATGATTATTTTTATGATTTTTCTTTTTGAAACTTAAGGAGATTATCAAAGTGAAGACTTTTTGTAAAGACTGACTTTTTGAAAAAAATCTTGAAACAAAGCTTCTTGCCTCAAATTAGTCTAACAGTAAGCACAACCAAACACTTTTTTTTTTTTTTTTTACTTGCTACAGATTTTGAAAAGAAACAAACACCCCTTTAGCACATTTTTATAACACCAATAAAGCAAGAGAAGCAAGAAACCATTTGACAAAGAGACATCAATCAACTAAGGTGTGAATAAGCTGAACTTAAGCACAATGAGCTATGAGGCTAAGGGGGAGCAGTAGGCAAAGAAACTAACTAGGAGATCCTAAGCTAAATTGGAAAATGTAAAACAAGCATTGCACTCCTATGATAAGCACTAAGGGAGATCTAATAAGCTAATCCTAGCTAAGCTATCCTAACAACACTAAGCACATGATATTCAATAAGAATCCTAAGAAGCTACTCAACTCACTGATAAGCTACTTAAAAAATAAAAACAGTGACCTGTGGTTGCAGGTCTGCAAATCAGTTTGGAGGGCCTGTTCAAGCTTATTTTTAAGCTGTAAAAGTGAGCTTCCAAGCAAGGTAAAACTGCAAAGACAAAGTTAAGCCAGCATAGATTCAAGAAAAACAAAGTGATATCCAAGATTAAGCTGTTTAGAGCTTGAAAATAAGCTAAGATCACTAGCTTTTGCCACCGTTTTATCTGATGCAGGGACAGATAGAAATGCAAAAACAGATTTTCAACTTAAAATTAAACTATGCTAGGGGTGATTTGAATGCATTTAACCTGAAACTAGAGAGAGTTTGGAATACTAGGAAGCAGGAAAAACCAAATTTGTAACTCAAGACTAACAACAAGTTATAAAAAGGGGTCATGAACAGCAGCTATAAGATGGCTGTCTGCAAGGTTTGGAATGCAGAAAAAATTGTTATTGTACCAACCCAAATTGAGCAGAACTTATGCAAACCTTTTTCAAGCCTTTTAACTAGTCTAAGACTCTAAAAAGGAGTTTGACTTGGAAGGTCAAACGGGTGAAAAACAACAATTTGACCACTTTTCTTTGTGACCCAAACACTCCTTAGAATAAGTACAGTTCAAACTTAATACTCTTTTGGTAAAAGCTGAAAAGCAACTTAATTCACACTTGTTTGGAGATCTTACTAAATACTGGAAAGCACTTGAAAAATAAATTGTGACAGAATAAAAAAGGTAGGCTTTTCATTAATAAAAAAAACTCATTACAAAGAAACTTAAAAGAAAAAAATTTTGAAAACTAAGAAAAGGGTGCCTTTGAAGGCTACATTCCAGTCCTATTTATACTAGGTCTTCAAGGGTCTTCCATTCTTGGATGTGTTTCTTCTCCGTGAGAGACAAGCAAGCAAAAACCACATGTGTGCTTCTTTGAACCAATCCAAGCCATTGATCAATTAGGTACCCAAGAGAATATATCTGAGCCATCCACTGAAGCTTTTTTAACAAGGATTGCTGAGCTGGAAGCTTTGGGGAAGGGTGAGGGAACTTAGTGGGTTAGGGAGTTGGGTGAAACCGGTTAAAAGAGAATAAGGAGGGTTTTGGTTTTGGGAAGCCTGGGTAAAAGAGAGAGGTGGGGGATGGAGTGTTTGGGGGTGGGATGCCCATGGGAAGCAGAGAAGGAGAGTCTTGGGTATCTAGGGTTTGATTTGGGGAAATTGGAGAAGACAGAGGGGGTGGGTTGTGGTTATTCTTTGACCTGGTCTAGGTGTGGGTATGACCGGGTTTGGTTAAATGGGTGGATTGGACCAGGGTATTAGTTATTTTTTGGGCCTTGGTGGTTATTTGGGCCTAAGTTAGATTTGGACTAAACTTGAATCCATTAAGGCATTAAGGGACCAAAAGTGTAACATCCGAAAATCCAAGGACTATTCATGTAATTTCTGCAAAGTATTCCAAGGGCCTTTCTTGTGAATCTCAAATAAACCAAGGGACCAAATCTGTCATTTTTGAAATTCCAAGGACTAAACTTGACAATTTTAAAAATCCAAGGATCAAAACTGTAATTTCTCAAACTTTTGAAATTTTTCACCAAAGGACTAATTATGACAACTTATGATTTTAAAAGGACCTTTGGTGACTTTCTTTTTATTCCGTGCTCAGGGACTATTTTTTGTCAATTTTGAAATTCCTGGGGACTGAAACTGCTAATTATGCAAACTTTGTTCGTTTTTCAATAATTTTGCATCTGAAACATATAAAACACAATTTTGAGATATTTTCAGTATTTTGATGCATTTCGGAGTGTTTTTAGATGTTTTGCAGTTCAGTTTTGACCAAAAATGATGAGTGAATACGCACTCATCAATCATCACAATTTGTTATGCTATTTAAGGAATGTTTTCTTGTAGTAATCTTAATGCTACTATAGTAACAAGATGACATCGTCGTTACAACATGGCGTTACATCAAACAGATGAAGTCCATTAGTGGAAACTTCTTCAACCATGGAGAGTACAATCCTCGTTCAAGTTGACATCGTTGTTACAACAAGGCGTTACATCAAACAGATGAAGTCCATCGGTGGAAACTTCTTCAACCATGAAGAGTACAATCCTCGTTCAAGCTCAAGATCCAGCTAAGCTAAGTGAGTAATTACAAGATGCACTTGATCAACATAGGCTTAAATGATGAATGATCTTAGATGATCATGAATTGTTTTATGAGGAAATTTGTTGTGAGCAAGCTTCGTGGAACTTCTGCGCGCGCAAAGTCTAAAACCCGAGTGGTTTGAGAGAGCTTAAGATTCAGGAAAAGCTCGCCTATATTTATCACAAACGACTAATGTGCTTACCTGGCTAATGAATGTTAGTTGAATATCTGTATAGGCCCGGTTGTATTATGTATGGGCTTTAATTAGGGTTTAGTCGGTTTAGCCTATACATAATACAACCGGGCCTATACAAAATGGGAGGGTGGACCCACATATAAATGTGTTTTGATTCTTAGCCTGCTTATGGAGCTTAATACAAGTGTTGTGAATGTTGCACCAAATGTGTGCAGTCAAAAGGTCAAATTTACTTTTGCGCCTAATACAATTGACGTGACCTTTTTAAGCAGCTTCATGAGCAGGTCCTATGCTCAGTAATATCGAAAGTCATTTGATAAAAATATGGGTCTTGAGCATCCCACATCGCCCTAGAAGGGAAAGTAGGTAGAGAACGGTGATTATAAATGAGGGAAATAAAGCATATAAGTTAGGGATGTTGAAGTTTTGAAAACTCACTATTGAGTATTGACACACTGTTTGACTTGTTTGCACATTAACCTTAATGTTATAAGTTTACAAGTCAATTATGTGTATAATTAGTATTGCTTAGTTTCAACAAAATATTGTTTTAGCTTTGGTTTTTACTAATTCACCAAGCTAATAACGTCTATATGGCTTGGCCTAAAGAAATTGAATTAGGTATGGTGTTTATCATAAATGAATTACTTTCCTGGTGCAAGCATAAGAAACAAGAAGCCATGGTGTTTAAAGTCGACTTTGCCAAAGCTTATGATTCCATAAGGTGGGACTTTTTAGAAGACTGGCTCCACGTTATCTAAATTGTCTCCGTTTCGTTTCTCGTCTTGGAATTCCATCATTCGGGAAATTTATTTGCTTAAAGATCGTGGAGTCGATTTGATTTCCCACTGTCATATTCGTGTGGGTAATGGTTTATGCACACAATTCTGGAACGAGGTTTGGATTGGTCATACTCCTCTACGTGTTTTGTTTCCTCGTGTCTATGCCTTGGAGATTAATAAAGATTGTACGGTGGCCGATAAACTACAGTACTCGGTTACCTCTTCTCTCCGTCGTATTGTTAGAGGAGGGGTCGAAGCTTTTCAATTAGACCTTCTTCAAAAGACTATTGAAAAAGCGATGCTGTCCAATATGGAAGATATATGGGTTTGGGATTTGAATGGGGAAGGTGTTTTTTGGGTTAAAGATGTGCGCACCCTCATTGACGAATGTTTCCTGCCGAAAGATCCTACCGCTACAAGATGGGTTAAATACGTTCCGATAAAAATTAATGTTTTCGCTTGGAAGGTCTTCCTAGATCGGTTACCAACTCGATCCAATTTGCAGCATCGTGGCGTCCAGGTTTCAGATTCATTGGTGCCGATTTGTTCCTCAGCTCAGGAAGACTCGTCACATCTATTTTTCAGTTGTAGTTTGGTACGGATGTCGCCAGGCTCGTATGTCGATGGTGGAACCTGTCTTGACCCCCTTGGTTCGTATTCTGATTGGCTTATTTGGTTCAATTCCATCAGGTTAAGTTCTAAAGTTAAAGGTTTGCTGGAAGGGGTCTTTTATGTATCTTGGTTGAGTGTATGGATGTTTCGGAATCAGCTGCTCTTCTCGTCGCAAGTCTCTCGTAAAGATGTTATTTTCGACGATATTGTTTCGCGCTCTTTCACTTGGTGCCACTCTAGATGTAATTGTATTTTTAGCTGGGACAGTTGGTTGCAACACCCCTATTTGATTTCTTTGTAATTTCGTTCTAGCTTCTTGCTAGTTCATTTTAATAAAAGTCAGCCGCTCTAAAAAAAAGGTATGAGTCTCGGTTGAATTAGCTAATCGCTATCGATAAATCAAAGCAAGATGTTATTCCCCTTAGTTATTTGAGGGTGCTTGGGATTGATTTTTTTTCTAGCTATAGCTTATTCACATTATTTTAAGCATATAAGCAGTTTGTACATTGTAATGTTTGGATCATTTAAGCTGATTTTGATTATTTTTTAGTTTAACGTACAATATTCAGTAATGACATTATTACATGTCTTCTTTTGATTATTCTATTACGTACTTATGTTTGCTAAGCTAACATAAACAACTATCAACCCGTTGTTCTTGCGGCATAACTGTAATTCAAATATGAAGTCAAATAAAGTACTATGATCTAAACACCTTAAATATGAAGCAGAATATCAACTCCATCAAATCAAGTCATCAATGAGACATGCGTTAAGCAACAGCCAAAGGGATTCCACCATTGGAGCCAATATGTTAGCCACTTAGCATAATTTGTTGCATTTGAGTTAATACATGTATTAATGGCTAATAAGTTGGGGTTATTTTAAAAAAAAAAATGGCCCTTAGTGTATGAATATAGAAATTGATGGCTTTTAGAAACTAGATACTTTAAAATATGGATAGAAGATGTTAGTCAGGAAACTCAAATATGGGAACTTAAAAGTTCGTTAGGCAGTACCAAGACGACAATATTGTCACATCGGCATTTCATCAAAAAGTTGAAGTTTTGGAAATCTTTTTCAACCATGGTGAGTACAATTATTGTTCAAGCTTGGGATCCATAAGCTAACCGAGGAATTACAAATGCGCTAACATAGGTGTGACGATGCTTGGGCTTACACGAACAACGAATTAGCATGGAAGGGTCTCCGAGGAACAATTGACTTGTATCAGTAACTTAAGTTTTGAATTCTTACCAATGGACTTGATAATCAAAGTTAAACAGAACACCATAGGGGAACAAAGTGTTTAGAATTATTTTGATTTGGTCATCCCACATCACGCTACGAAGAAAAGTAGCTAATTAAAGGGAGCTAATTATAAATAGAAAGGGAAGGATTGGATAGGCTTGTTGATATTCTCAAAAGCCATCAGTTACAAGTTTTCTTGGCTTACAACTTTTGAAATGAAAGCTTTCTTAAGCTCATTTATTTTAGTTTTGTTGGTCAAGGTATTCTGTAATTGGTGTCTTCTTAGATTTTTCATAAGTTGACTAATTTTATAAAATAGGTTGTCCCAGATTATATGTCTACTATTGACTTACACACAGTTTAAGTAAAAGTGAAAGTGTAATTTATGGTCTTGTTCACTAATAAAATGTCATTTTGACTATTTTATAAAATAGTGAAAGTGAAAATGGATGTAACTTTGGGATAAGCCAAAATAGTTGATCGGTCATCGGGGGGCCTTTGCGAAACAGACCAGGGTTCGAACCCAATCCATGGCTAAGTAGGTCACTGAGACAGGAGCTCATCAACTGGAGCCGGGTCCTTGGGAAAAGGTCCAATTAGCATCAAAAGATGCTTGAGATCGAAATGTTCCCACCAATATACACCTTTTTTGCGAAGAAAATAGTAGACATATAAATTGTAATGAAGGCAACAGAAATTAAAGATTAGTTTGAGAAAGTTTATTAGACTCTGATCTAAATCAAACTGACGGTTAAGCTTCTTAAATAACCTATTTTAAAAGTGCTATGATATAAATTCAAGATATATAGAATGTGGTTGCAATGATGTAAATCTAGTGATTTTGGTATTTAATTTTTTAATCAATATACACTAATTTTTATCAAACATGTCTCATTTTATTTTTATTTTTTTTAGATTTTTTAAGAGAATTACAATGTACACATGAGACGGCATTTCGAGGTTGGAAAACCACTCAACCGAATTACAATTTATTTATTATTATTATTAATTTTAACTCTATTAGAAATTCAATCAAAAGAAAAGGGTTTAACATGATTGAGGAGGAGCTATTTCTTTGGTCTTCTAATAGAATAGACAATACCTAGCTACAAAATTTTTAGACCGCACTATGGAAAAAATAAGTTTGTATAAAGGAAAAATGGAGAAACGGATATCTTGACTCGGCTTTCGATTTGGTTCTCGTTAATATCATTACGTATATTGTTACCGATAACAATCATTAATATATTTTGTTTAAACCAAATCATCGTTTTAGGCACAAACATTATAAGCATGAACTCAATACTAATGTAATATTTGCATCATTTTCAATGTTCCAATAGTAGATTTTACATTCGTTTTAAAGAATAAAATCACAAGTATTTATAACTACTTTTAATTGTTATCAACTAGTCAATTTATGAACAAAATATTAGACTAAAGTAATGTTTTAATTTTTTACTTAATTAAGTTAATATGAAAAAAACTAAAGTTCGATCAGAAAATCATATGATACTTGTTTGTTAATGACTTAATAGACAAAGATAACTGAAAATATAAAGTGATAAAACTGAGGTTGTTTTATTAAATCATCTATTACTTAAACATGACT
Organism: Chrysanthemum makinoi; assembly: GCA_910596185.1. NCBI lineage: Eukaryota > Viridiplantae > Streptophyta > Magnoliopsida > Asterales > Asteraceae > Chrysanthemum > Chrysanthemum makinoi. The sequence goes on from OU343221.1 coordinate 61,919,839, forward strand.
TAATATTTTCAGTTATCTTTCTCTATTAAGTCATTAACAAACAAGTATCATATGATTTTCTGATCGAACTTTAGTTTTTTTCATATTAAGTCAATTAAGTAAATAATTAAAACATTACGTTAGTCTAATATTTTGTTCATAAAGTGACAAGTTGATAACAATTAAAAGCTATAAATACTTGTGATTTTATTCTTTAACACGAATGTAAAATCTACTATTGGAACATTGAAAATGATGCAAATATTACACTAGTATTGAGTTCATGCTTATAATGTTTGTGCCTAAAACGATGATTTGGTTTACACAAAATATATTAATGATTGTTATCGGTAACAATATACGTAATGATATTAACGAGAACCAAATCGAAAGCCAAGTCAAGATATCCGTTTCTCCATTTTTCCTTTATACAAACTTATTTTTTCCATAGTGCGGTCTAAAATTTTTGTAGCTAGGTATTGTCTATTCTATGGTCATTTACATATATGTCCCTCCAAAGATGCAAAATTGCATATATATCCTTTGCATGCATAAAAATCATTGTACTATGTGCATCAAAAACTTGTAAGAAGGATATATATGAAATTATTCACCTTTGGAGGGATATATATGCAATTCCCCCGTCTATTATTATTATTTATTTCTATTAGAAGACTAAAGAAATAGCTCCTCCTCAATCATGTTAAACCCTTTTCTTTTGATTGAATTTCTAATAGAGTTAAAAATAATAATAATAATAATAATAAATAAATAAATTGTAATTCGGTTGAGTGGTTTTCCAACCTCGAAATGCCGTCTCATGTGTACATTGTAATTCTCTTAAAAAATCTAAAAAAAATAAAAATAAAATGAGACATGTTTGATAAAAATTAGTGTATATTGATTAAAAAAAAATTAAAATACCAAAAATCACTAGATTTACATCATTGCAAGTTTGCAACCACATTCTATATATCTTGAATTTATATCATAGCACTTTTAATAGCAGGCCCATTATTGCAGTTACGAAGATTTTTCAAATTTGGATATCTAAAATTTCGGATTGTGGTTTCATACATTCCGAAAATTGGGTAACCAATAATCCAATTTTTTGAAAATCTTTTTATAAATTCCGAATCTGAATATACCAATTCGTTAATAATTTCATATCAAGTTTACGAAGGTCCGAATACGGATATTGATGAAGCCCAAATTACACAAATTTCGTGCATTTTGAGGGCATTTTCAGCTCTATAAGTTTACTTGCACATTTATAATCTCTTAAGTTTCTTTCAAAGATTTTTACCCGTAAAAATTGGCACAAGCAAATTGAGAGATTAGAAACCGGTGTTTGTTTGTCTAGTTAGTGAAACTGACTTCGATAATGCCATTGTAAGTCGCTTGTCTAATTCATTTGTTTATCCAAAAATTAGCATTAATAAGCTTCTTAGGTATACCATGCATAAATCCTTTTGTTACATTATTTGATTAACATCTAAATATATGTTTTATTATATTTAACACAGGGTGCGGAAGATATGCCGAGAAGGTTTAATTGGTTGGGAAGAATAAGAAACAAAGGGCAAATAATCACCACCTTATAACGCACATTATACTAGCAAAATTTGTTTGGCTGGGAAGAATAAAATGCGGATACAAGTCATTGGGGATTTCAAATGGCATCTCGATACTGGAAATTTAGTTCTTAGACATACAAACGGGCATGCGCGTTTTAGATGTGCCATGCGTTACACATATATGTTCAATAAAAAATACGAGTTTGGAATGTGTGATCCGTACGTGAATCATTTGGTAGCGATCAATAATGTATGTACATTATATTATGTTATATCAATGATATATGTCATATTGATGAGATTTAGAGAGAACACGTATTGACAAATTGTGAAATGAATTTTATTAAGAGAAAATGAATTGTTATGTTAAATTATCCATCGGGTATTTATACTACTGATGTTACTTACAAGCTATACAAAATATCTTTATACAACAAGTAACTAACTAAGCTAAGCTAACTACATCTTGCTGCAATTGACCATACTTCTGTTGAGTAGAGTTCTCATCTTGTGCAAACTTGAAGGGTGTTTGATGTTTGTGTATTGAGTTGACCCTGCAAGTAAAGTGTTTGGCATTCTGTGTCACATCATCCCCCTCGTAAGTTGGCATTGTGTAAGGATTACACAAGCCTAACTTGGACAAACAATTGTAGTGAAGTGGTTTAGGAAGCCCCGTGGTTAGAATGTCTGCCACTTGTTGTTTGGTTGAAACATAGGTTGGTAGGATGAGACCCTCTTTGACTTTGTCCCTGACAAAATGGCAGTTAGTTTCTCTGTGTTTAGTCCTGTAACACCCCCAAAAATGGTTTGCAGCGGAAGAAAAGGTTTTTGGGATGCTACTCAATTGGATCATAACACAAAGTGAAAAATAAAAATTTTTCTTAAAAGATTTCATTTATTGAAGTAAAATAGAGTTTACAAAGTTTGAATTGTTGCGGAAAATGGCCCATTAGTAAAATATGGTCACAATAAGTAAATCAGAGTCATCTATAACCATGCCATGCCAATGCCCAAGCGTCTCAAGAGTTAACTATCGCCTTTTGAATACCTGAGATAAACATGCTTAAAAAGATCATCACAATGGTTGAGTGATATCCATAGGTTTAGTAAATGGTTAAACACAAGTTAAAGATAATAATTGCTTCGAAGACAATTACCATAGAAAACAGAGATTATTATTATGCACTAAGCTCATGACACCAATACTAACTGCATACACCTAATTACTGGGGTAAGTAATAAAATTTCCCCCCCAGATGTAATAGCCAATTACATAGAGATAATCAAATATGGTGCGCCCGATATTTTGGGATAACCGAAGTCGGGTCGTCAATTCCCATAGTACTATCCACAATATTTGCGTTCATCATGCAAGTGATTAATGGTTCATGATGAAGGGGACTTTTGGCAGGAAACTTAGGCTATAATAATAATAAACAGGCAAGCATACATTTTAAGAAAAGACTTGTGTTCTAGTTTATAGCATGTATTTCCCCCAAAGAGTTTATAAACCAGTTAAAAGAGTAAAAGTGGGGCTATGAACTCACCTTAGTGATACGGTAGGAAATGCACAACAATAGTAAGTACGATATGACAACGGCTTCAACACGAAACCTAGATATAATATGGCAACTCTTAGATAATATATTCCGTTTACGATCCTAATGGTAATGTTTGAAAAGTGATTTGTTGTGAGACACTAGTATCGTTTTAACTTGTGTGGTATTGCTTAAAGTTCAAAATTATATAATTTCAAATATTTTCTAAAGTGTTTGTGTTACGTAGCTTATGTGGACGTCATCGACGTTCATAAAATATAGCTGCAAAAATATTTCTTAAGTATTGGCTCTTGGAATAATGGAAGAATGATGTATACGAAACTTTCGTATAAGAGTTGACTCGAATATTGTCTCAAGTATTATCGATGTGGGAATAAATACTAGTCGAATTGTATTTATAAGTTTTGTTAGTCTTCGAGGGGTGAAAATTATATATACCATATATATTTATCAGAGTGGTGAGAAAAAAATATAATATTTATAGTTTACAGGGATGTGGTCGCCATATAAAGGCATGTGCTAAATATATTTACTTAAACGAAAAAGGTAGTAAATGATATAAGTTTTATCAAACTTATAAGAGTTTTAGGGTGACAAATGTCAAAGTGTCAAACTTATAGGGGTTGAAGTTGTAAAAATACTATAGGTTTTTCAAACTTATAGAAGGTTTTTAAATAAAGTGGCAAGTGGTGTAAAGTGGAGGGTTTGAAAGTGTCAAAATTAATATGAGTTACAAATTTACATGAGTTTTAAGAAAAGTGGCAAGTTATTCGAATTGGAGGGATTGAAACTGCCAATGGGTGAAAGCTTGCAAGGAGGGCTGAATCGCCAAGGGGGAGAAGTGGCAAAAAAATATAATAATATGGCAAAGTGCCACGCCAAGATTGGAACTTGGGAGCTCACGCTTAATAGGCCAACCAACCAACCATCTAAGCCAAGGGATCTTTTGTGTTTTATTTGGCAGTTTAATGTATTTAAGGGGTTCGTGACTGTTTTACATTTGTTATAAAATTTCATTCAGTAGTACACTGGGTAGATTGCATGCATGTATTCGGCATTTGTAGAAAATTTTTGTGATACAAAAAGGACACGTTTGGTTTGTAACTTCTGAAGTATATTTACGAGACAAGTGAGTTGAGTTTCGACGTTGTAGTTTATTCGTTCCGAGAGCTTATACCATAAATACTAACTTAACGTCGCGATAGATTCGAACAACTTAGTTTTTGTGTAGTGCTTCACATATGAACCCGACATGGTTTAGAAACAACAACAAGCCAATGTCTCAAGAGTTTAACTCGTATAGCTATGTGTTTGTCGAGTATGCATACATATAGCGAGTAGAATGAGTTCAAAGACGAGTACAAAACCGAAATAAACACGGACTACGCCAACAAACCGAGATGAGCATTAATCCAAGATGGAGCCAAGACTCAAGTTTTACGTTCAAACTATCACATAAGCAAGATGACATCTTTTTAAACTCTTTTAGTTCTTAATAGCCAAATATTTGTGACGTTATCATGTTGTTTTAAATATGCATATTTTGCATATTCATAAATAAGAATATGTGTGGTGTCTGCATAAATATTAACATGTGAAAGTGGAAAGAAGATGAGTTTGAGTAGCTTACAAAGCTTGTGAGTGTGAGATTGAGAGTGAATAAACAAGATCTAAGTAAACCCGTTTCTAGCTTCCAAGATTAACACCCCGTCACTTATATAAACACAACCCATTTTCTCTCATGGCCTCAACGATTATGGATCTATGATCTTACTAAGTCAATAATCAAAATATACCAATACAGATATTGAAACAAAGGTTCTGTAAATATGCTTTGTATTAATCAAATAATGTCATCATTAGTTATGTACTAGAATTGCTAACTATATATACAAGATGAAAGGGTATGTTGAAACGGTGTGTCGGTTAGGAGATAACTACCTTAAGGCAGTTATGTTGTAACGCAAATAGCAGTTATGTTTGTAATCACAAAGTTGACTTTTCTGTGTTTGACCCATTGGGTTTGACCGGGTCATATGGGGTAAACGGGTAGGATTGGGATTAGCCCAATATTCTCCCCCTTAATCACAATCGCTTTGTTGTAGATCCTTGACTCCGATTTGTTGTCTCATTGTTAGGAATCTGATCTTTGGTAGTGCTTTTGTGAGCATGTCGTCCTTATGAAATTCTCCGCTTATAAACTCGACTTGTAAATCTTCTCTTTCAACGCATTCTCGTATAAAGTTATATTTTATGTCAATATGCGCATTCCTTCCGTGAAATACGGGATTCTTTATTAGTTCGATGGCAGACTTGTTGTCGACCATTATCGTAACCTTTTCTTCTTGGGTATGTGTAAGCTTGCTAAGTAGTCTCTTTAACCATAATGCTTGTGTGCTGTCTGCGTTGCTGCAATGAATTCGGATTCACATGATGATAGAGCTACCGTGGCTTGTTTTTGTGTACTCCAACTGATTGGTGATTCACCGTAGTAGAAGATAATTCCAGTAGTGCCTTTGCCTTCTTGAGTGTTGACTCCGTAGCTACTGTCACTATAACCTTGTATCTGGTTTCCTCCGTTGTGCTTGTAGGTGATTCCATAGTCTTTTTTTCCTTTTACATAGCGTAGTACTTGCCTGATAGCTTTCATATGTTGTTCCTTTGGTTCTTGCATAAAACGACTAAGTAATCCAATAGAATAACTTAAGTCGGGTCTTGTATGTAGCAGATATCGTAAGCATCCAATTAAGCTTCTGTATTCAGTTTAGTTGACCGTTGTTTCTTTAGTATTCTTTGTTAGTCTTGTTCCTGGATCCATAGGTATTAGCGTTTCGTTGCAGTCTAGCATTCCAACTTCCTTTAGGATCTTGCTTGAGTACGCGGATTGCTTTATTGATATGTCACCTCCAGTTTGTGTGACTTCAATTCCTAAGTAGTAGGATAGTAATCCTAGGTCACTTATCTCGAATTTTTCTTCCATTTGAGCTTTGAATTTGTCTATCTCTTCTTTAGGTGTGCCGTGATGATTAAGTCATCTACATAGACTCCAACTAGAAGTATTGAATCTTTTGATTTCTTCGACTGCCTGTGTGACTTCCAAAGCGCATTTCTTGAAATCTAAAGACTTCAAGGTGTTGTCTAATTTTATGTTACAAGCACGTGGTGCTTGTCTTAAACCGTATAGAGCTTTTATCACCAGAGACTTTTCCATTATCTTTTATAAATCCTTCATGTTGTGTAACGTACACTTCTTCTTTCAAGTCTCCATGTAAATGCAGATTTGACGCCGAGGTGGTGTACTTCCCATTTATTATTAGCAGCATGGCTAATAGTAATCGGATCAAGCTTCCATTCTTGCTATAGGTGCAAAGACTTCTTCAAAAATCTATGCCATGCTCTTGTATGTAGCCTTTTGCTACGAGTCTTGCTTTATGCTTGACTATATTTTCATTAGCATCTTTCTTGGTCTTGAATACCCACTTTAATCCAATGGCTTTATGTCCTTTGGGTGAGTGGTTAGTTCCCATGTATTGTTTCTGTTGATGGAATCTAATTCGACCTTCATTGCTTCAATCTATTTTAGATCGATTGATGCTTCCTTGTAATTCTTAGGTTCATCTTCAGCTAGTAATAATTGCTCGGGTAATACTTCCTCGGTGTTTTCGTATATATCAGTTAACATTCTAAAACCTTGTAAAGGTGTATGATCAAAGTCTGGATGTAAATTCCTGGTTGTATTTGAGTTACTTTGATTGGTTGAACGTGCTGAGGTAGTTTGAGCGTTTACTCGCGATGAAATTGTAGATGGTGTGCGAAATGCTTGTGAGGGTGAGTTTGTTGTTGATGTTGGATTTTCATCATCATCTGTAGGGATATCATTGTCTTCTTCATTTGGTTGAATTTATTGTTCCTGATGATCATTTGTGGCTTCTAGGTTTTCAACTTCAAAGTCAAACCATTGTTCAGATCGTTGGTATGTTCATTCAAGTAATCCTTCCAGTCCCATGATTCATCCTCTTTAAATTTCACATCTCTAGTAACACAAATTCTTTGTGTTGTTGGATCAAATAGTCGATAGGCTTTTGATCCTTGTTCATTTCCTAAGTATACCATTTTGTTGCTTCGTCATCTAACTTTATCGATGTTGTGATGGTACCTTTGCATATGCTATGCAGCCTAAAACTTTTAGGTTTTCTAGGTTTGGCTTTCTTTGTTTAATCGCTTCATATGGAGTGATGTCTTCTAAGGCTTTTGTAGGACGCCGCTTAGAATGTATATTGAGTGTCTAATGGCTTCAGCCCAAAAAATTTTAGGCATGTTGGTTGCTTTCATCATGCATCTTGTTGTAGACATAATTGTCCTATTTCTTCGTTCAACTACTCCATTTTGTTGCGGTGAGTAAGGTGCGTAAGTTTTCGTGCTATGCCATTTCTTTGCATATTGAGTGAATTCGTTAGATGTGAATTCTCCTCCACGATTAGTTCTGAACATTTTTAATGTTGTCCTTAGCTCTTTTTCTATTGTATTCTTGTATTCCTTGAAAGTATCAAATGCTTGATCTTTCGTGTTTAGGAAATACGCCCACATATATCTTGATTAGTCATCGACTAGTAAGAATATGTATCTTTTTCCAGATGATTTTGGTGGTGTAATTGGTCCACATAAATCTCTGTATACTAAATCTAAAGGTGAGGTTGATCTAGTTTTTGCTTTCTTGGGAAATGGTGCTCTGCTTTGTTTACCAACTAAACATACATCACAATATGTATCTTCAAGCTTAGTTAATCGAGCTTCTTGAGATGACATGAATTTGGACACCATTACCTTAAGACTAGTAGAAGTTCCGGTGTTTGGAGGGTTGTTGTAAGAGGTGTGGTTTGGTAGGGACCTATTGGGTGGACTAGACGAGTTGTTTTGGGACGGGTTTGAGTTTTGGCTCTACCTAAGGTTAGGGTGATTCCTCCATGAGGGGTTGTAGGAATTTCCTAGGTTGTTTTGCTCGGGCTTGAAAGTGTACCACTTCTCTCCCACCCTGTCGGTACGCGTGGAGGCGTAGTCCGCAAAAGCTTGTTCGGGGAGTCTTGTGTGTTAATACAAATAAGCCATAAAAACGTTTATTTATATTTTACGATCTTCTAATGTTTTGTCGATAACAAACGTGAAATCATTTTAACAAAACAAATAAAATACGTAAATGGTTTGAGCCAATAGTTTACTAACACACTTACATTTTCATATAAAACACTAAACAAGTAATATTGTTTACATCTTATATAAATGCATATGTATAACAACCAGTGTTTATATAATATGGAAATGTGCATATATATTGTAATGGGTAATGTAATAGGTAAAAATCTAAGTCCTTGACCCATTGACTTGGTACAATGAATGTAGTTGGGTAAAACCCAAAGTCCATGATCGATACCCATGGAGCTTGACCAATTGCATGACATCATGCATGAAGTCATGTTGGGTATTATCCATGATCCATGACTCAAGATCCATGACCAATGTCTAGATACATTGCATCTTGTATAACCTATTGTTCATAACCCATAACCCGGTTTGCAACCCAAAATCCGGACTTAAGCTGACCCAGCTGCCGAATCCCTTGGATTGCACTAGCCAGATCCCTCTAGGGAGGGATCCGTGGGAACCAGGGAACAGTAGAGAATTTTTCCTATAAATAGTGAGCCATTTCTCACTTGCTACTCATCCATTTTACACATACTCTCTCTTAGTATTGTAAACTCTCTAACCTCATATCCAAAGGATCTTTCTATTTAGTTTTGTGTTTGTGTGATTCTCTAGGTTCCTCTTAAAGGTGAGATCATCACCTCTTGAAGTCGTGCAAGCTCAAGTCCATGAGTTGCCAAGCTTCATCATCATCAAGACTACTGAAGTTATCTTGTTGATAGTTCTTTCCTCCCTCTATAGAAGTGTTGTGTTGAAGGCACTAGTGAAAGGTGCCAAAGGGTCGAGTCGAAGGCATTAGTGAAAGGTGCCGAAGGGTCGAGTCGAAGGCATTAGTGAAAGGTACCGCGGGTCGAGTCGAAGGCATTAGTGAAAGGTGCCGAAGGGTCGTATCGAAGGCATTAGTGAAAGGTGCCGAAGGTTGTGTCAAAGGCATTAGTGAATGGTGCCAAGGGTGTACATTCGATATGGTGCATCGATGTACAAGATAGATCGTTTGGGTTAAAGGATATTGATGTCCTTCTAGTATTGTAATAAGGAGTGGGTCTCCTTTGGGATAGTTGTGTTGTTGTGTAGTGTTGGGTAGTAGTTCCTCCTTTGTAATGGAACTCGGTATCTAGCCTGTACCGGATAAATTGTAAGAGACGTTGTGATAGTGTGGTTCTACCTCGTGGAAGAACTCAGCGTCTAGCCTTGTACCGGATAAAGAGTAGGCGATGTTGTGAGGGCTTCTCCGCCACATTAAGGAGCTTATGTTGTGTGTAGTGCTTAACTCAACCTCTCGAGTGGGGTACTCAGAGAGTGGAGTAGGGCAAGGAAGGTGTCCTTGTAGCCGAACCACTATAAACACTCGAGTCGTGGTTTTTTGTTCCTGTACTCTTTATCTTTGCATTACTTATTTATATGCTTATTTATCATCATCCAACACACACACATGTAATAGATTGACATAAGTCGATCTAAATAGTCTAAAACAAAGTTTTAATCGGTAAAACTATTCAACCCCCCATTCTAGTTTTCCACAATTGGTATCAGAGCTTCGTTACCAATTTTCTTAGAGTATATTGTACTTTAAAAACTTGATACGATCCGTGTATGGTTGAAAACTACAAAGAAGGAAACTTTCTAAAAACAAATACAATGTTTTAAGAACACTTGTGTTGAATGTTGATTGGATGACAAACATCATTTTTTTTCTCTACATCTTATTTTGTTTTACAAAATGCACTAACCTTTTTTGTCATTTTTGTTTAGTTAACTTCTTAATAAGTAACATTAGCTAAGAATAAGTATGCTTGCTGATCTGTGCTAAACCGTCAAGTCTAACAGACTTAAAACAGCTTAAACACAAATGCAATGAAGATCAGAGAATACAATGGATTCCCGGGTCGTTAAGTCCCACGGAGACTCAATGGTGTGTCAAAACCAATTCAGACGATAGAATGATCACCAATGATAGTGATCAGAAAAGGGTATTGATGGATACTACACTACTAAAAAGATAATACAAAAAGTCGACTTAAATACAAATTAATAAGATTAAAAAGATAAAAGATATTAAATAAACGCTATCACTATATTTAAAATGATGAACGTTTATGATATTTATAAAATAAAATGACTCAAATAAACTATATTAACTAAAACGTAGACTCAAATTATTTAAAACGTGACTTAAAATGAAAACGAGCGATATGTATAATAATTACGCTGGAGCGCAAGACAAAACGTAAAATTTATGAAATAAAAGGCCCACAAGTGTAAAAATAATATTTTTACAAAATATATGACAAAAAAAAATTTGAAAAAAGAATTATACTTTTTTTGACTTTTATATTTTTTATTATGAATTAAATAAGATTTTACACAAATTAAATGTTTAAAAATACTAAAACTATGAGAAAAATCTGAACTTTTATAGAAAATACTTTATACTAATACGCATTTATGAAAATTAGAAAACTGAAAAGCTACTTAAAATAAGCTCGAAATAAGCCAAATGAACTAAATAAGCTATATAAGGCAAAACGTATATAAAACATTGATTGTGCAAACCATAACCGAGAAAGACCCAAGGGCGCAATGGTTACAGGTACACACACTATCACTCTTCCAAAGGGGGAGGTCTCAGGTTCGAGCCTGCCTACCCCCTTTTTGCAAAACATTTTATTTTTCGATTTTTCTTTTTGCAACTTATTAAATACAAGAAAACAAGCACTTTTCTCAACTGTGACTTTTTACAAAAATGACCAATAAGCTCAGTTTGAGCTTAAGTTTCTAACAGTGGCAAGAAAGAAGAAAAATAAGCACAAGCTATTATCCAAATGGCTATTAAGCTACTAAATAAGCAAAAGGAAAATGGAAATAAGCTAGAGCAACTAAATTGAAGCTAAGAGACACAAACAATCATACTGAAAAGCTCTAATAAGCCAATAAGCACTTTGATAAATCTGACAAACCAAACAGATTTACACAGATAAACAAGAGCAAAATAAGCTAAGCAAATAAGCTCCTAAAACCAAAATAAGCACTGATCAAACAAGTAGGCTAGGTGGGGTATCCAAAAAGTCCAAGCTCACACTGTGGGGGCCACTGTAGAGCTTGTGGTGAGCTTATGAAGATGAGACCAAATCAAAGCTTAGCTAAACTGACTCAAGATCAACCGAGTAGTGACAGAATAAAAGCTGCTAGCAGCCCTAGCAAACAAGCTTAACAATGGAAATCTAAAGTTGGAACCTCAAGATAGCTTGGTTGGCTACCTAAAGAACCAAAAATCACAAAATTTGTCAACTAATAAGCTCTATGGGAGCTTATAAAAGTAGCCATGAAACTGGTGCACAGGGCACCCTTTTCAAACAGGTATCCATAATAAGCAGTAAAATAAGCACTTAAAAAGCTAAGAAAAGATAAACTATTATTTTTGTATTTTTCTTTACCAACTATACTTTAATACCTTAAGAGCTTTTAAACTAAAACTTATTATTAAACACACAATGAAATTCCAAAGTTTATTCAAAAACGACCCATTGAAAATTTGACTTTTTATCAAAACCAAAAGAGTTGACTAATCTGAATTTACAAGCTAATCTATGGACATATTAAGTTATAATAAGCTATAAAAACTTAAAATAATCAAAGATACACAACATTTATACACATATTAGAGATTTGGACTTGTAATTTTACACAGACACATAATTAGACAGATTAGAAGGAAATATTGACTAAAACATAAGTAAAGACTATATGACTGAGTTATAAGATCATTAGATATGCACCATCAAACAAGAACATCATTTATAACAGCCTATATCACAAATCAGACAGCAAAACCATTTTATAAAACTTAAAATTACCACAGTGAACACTGAGATGGAATCGAGGTGAATTTGACCATATACAAGCACCACTGAACTTAAAGGGGTGTCAATCCCTCAAATGGCCTAATGGATCATGCATACACAGAAATAAACAACTCAAACAACCTCATGGTCTTAAATCATAGCAAATCAAAACAGTCCCTCAACTTCCACTTGTCACATGAATTTCAAGGTTTTCAATGAATCTGTCTATGAACCTGATTCTAAACTTAATATTATCACATAATAAGACCAAATGAGCATAAATATCAAGAACACAAGCATAAAACACAAACTTGTCACAATAGTATTCAACACTGTGTGGTTTTTCAATTTTAAGCACAAGTGATTCTAATGAACAAACACTAATAATACACTCTAATAACGCTTAATATCAACAATTTAACATAATCAAACAGTTAAACAACAATAATAACAACAACATACAAGAATCATTAGATTTCAATTTTCACAGTTAAAATGCAATTTCAAGCAACTTTAAAATTTAAAACATAAACAGACAATTTTAAACTTTAAAAAACATTTAACAATAACAAATAAACATAGAAACACAAAGATCATAGCATATAATATACTTTAAAACAAGTAAATGAAAGATTAAGGCAAAAAGCTTACAATTAGAGTGTCCATGATGAATGCAAGTGACAAGAACCATTCTTAGGACAAGGTTACACCTATTAGCTTCCCAATAAGCTCCTAATATCCCTTAAGCAATCCAGACTTCACCCTACTCCACCTTGTTCTTTTGAGTAAACCCATTTCTTCAATCTTTCTTTTTGTATTTTTGATTTATGTGTTGCAACTGATTTTAAGGTTTCTAAAAGCCTTAGAGCTTTTGTCAGGGAGTGCCTAAGTGACCTATAGAGTCATATATCAACTACAAACAACAAGGAAATGTAAATGACATGAAATTAAAAGACAGTTATGAAAAACATAGATTTAAAAAAACTTGCATTAACTGTAGAATTAAGGTCCATTACACTACTGAAAGTTTTAAAA
>OU343221.1:61933129-61994238 GCA_910596185.1 Chrysanthemum makinoi
AAAAATATAACCATATAAATTTCCATTTAGAGATATGCAAGCATACTTATTCTTAGCTAATGTTACTTATTAAGAAGTTAACTAAACAAAAATGACAAAAAAGGTTAGTGCATTTTGTAAAACAAAATAAGATGTAGAGAAAAAAAATGATGTTTGTCATCCAATCAACATTCAACACAAGTGTTCTTAAAACATTGTATTTGTTTTTAGAAAGTTTCCTTCTTTGTAGTTTTCAACCATACACGGATCGTATCAAGTTTTTAAAGTACAATATACTCTAAGAAAATTGGTAACGAAGCTCTGATACCAATTGTGGAAAACTAGAATGGGGGGTTGAATAGTTTTACCGATTAAAACTTTGTTTTAGACTATTTAGATCGACTTATGTCAATCTATTACATGTGTGTGTGTTGGATGATGATAAATAAGCATATAAATAAGTAATGCAAAGATAAAGAGTACAGGAACAAAAAACCACGACTCGAGTGTTTATAGTGGTTCGGCTACAAGGACACCTTCCTTGCCCTACTCCACTCCCCGAGTTCCCCACTCGAGAGTTCGTAAGCACTACACAACATAAGCTCCTTAATGTGGCGGAGAAGCCCTCACAACATCGCCTACTCTTTATCCGGTACAAGGCTAGACACCGAGTTCTTCCACGAGGTAGAACCACACCTATCACAACGTCTCTTACAATTTATCCGGTACAAGGCTAGATACCGAGTTCCATTACAAAGGAGGAACTACTACCCAACACTACACAACAACACAACTATCCCAAAGGAGACCCACTCCTTATTACAACACTAGAAGGACATCAATATCCTTTAACCCAAACGATCTATCTTGTACATCGATGCACCATATCGAATGTACACCCTTGGCACCATTCACTAATGCCTTTGACACAACCCTTCGGCACCTTTCACTAATGCCTTCGACTTGACCCTTTGGCACCTTTCACTAATGCCTTCGACTCGACCCTTCGGTGCCTTTCACTAATGCCTTCGACTCGACCCTTCGGCACCTTTCACTAATGCCTTCGACTCGACCCTTTGGCACCTTTCACTAGTGCCTTCAACACAACACTTCTATAGAGGGAGGAAAGAACTATCAACAAGATAACTTCAGTAGTCTTGATGATGATGAAGCTTGGCAACTCATGGACTTGAGCTTGCACGACTTCAAGAGGTGATGATCTCACCTTTAAGAGGAACCTAGAGAATCACACAAACACAAAACTAAATAGAAAGATCCTTTGGATCTGAGGTTAGAGAGTTTACAATACTAAGAGAGAGTATGTGTAAAATGGATGAGTAGCAAGTGAGAAATGGCTCACTATTTATAGGAAAATTCTCATCGTTCCTCGGTTCACGGATCCCTCCTAGAGGGATCTGGCTAGTGCAATCAAGGGATCCGCAAATGGGTCACTTAAGTCCGATTTTGGGTTGCAAACCGGGTTATGGGTTATGAACCATAGGTTATACAAGATGAAATGTATCTAGACATTGGTCATGGGTCTTGAGTCATGGATCATGGATAATACCCAACATGACTTCATGCATGATGTCATGCAATTGGTCAAGCTCCATGGGTATGGATCATGGACTTTGGGTTTTACCCAACTACATTCATTGTACCAAGTCAATGGGTCAAGGACTTAGATTTTTACCTATTACATTACCCATTACAATATATATGCACATTTCCATATTATATAAACACTAGTTGTTATACATATGCATTTATATAAGATGTAAACAATATTACTTGTTTAGTGTTTTATATGAAAATGTAAGTGTGTTAGTAAACTATTGGCTCAAACCATTTACGTATTTTATTTGTTTTGTTAAAATGATTTCACGTTTGTTATCGACAAAACATTAGAAGATCGTAAAATATAAATAAACGTTTTATGGCTTATTTGTATTAACACAAGACTCCCAACAAGCTTTTCGGACTACTCCACGCTGCACCGACTGTGGTGGGAGAAGTGGTACACTTTCAAGCCCGAGCAAAACAACCTAGGAAATTCCTACAACCCCTCATGGAGGAATCACCCTAACCTTAGGTAGAGCCAAAACTCAAACCCGTCCCAAAACAACTCGTCTAGTCCACCCAATAGGTCCCTACCAAACCACACCTCTTACAACAACCCTCCAAACACCGGAACTTCTACTAGTCTTAAGGTAATGGTGTCCAAATTCATGTCATCTCAAGAAGCTCGATTAACTAAGCTTGAAGATACATATTGTGATGTATGTTTAGTTGGTAAACAAAGCAGAGCACCATTTCCCAAGAAAGCAAAAACTAGATCAACCTCACCTTTAGATTTAGTATACAGAGATTTATGTGGACCAATTACACCACCAAAATCATCTGGAAAAAGATACATATTCTTACTAGTCGATGACTAATCAAGATATATGTGGGCGTATTTCCTAAACACGAAAGATCAAACATTTGATACTTTCAAGGAATACAAGAATACAATAGAAAAAGAGCTAAGGACAACATTAAAATGTTCGAACTAATCGAGGAGAATTCACATCTAATGAATTCACTCAATACTGCAAAGAAAATGGCATAGCACGAAAACTTACTGCACCTTACTCACCGCAACAAAATGGAGTAGTTGAACGAAGAAATAGGACAATTATGTCTACAACAAGATGCATGATGAAAGCAACAACACTCAAAATTTTTGGGCTGAAGCTGTTAGACACTCAATATACATTCTAAACAGCGTTCCTACAAAAGCCTTAGAAGACATCACTCCATATGAAGCGATTAAACAAAGAAAGCCAAACCTAGAAAACCTAAAAGTTTTTGGCTGCATAGCATATGCAAAGGTACCATCACAACATCTGATAAAGTTAGATGACAGAAGCAACAAAATGGTATACTTAGGAAATGAACAAGGATCAAAAGCCTATCGACTATTTGATCCAACAACACAAAGAATTTGTGTTACTAGAGATGTGAAATTTAAAGAGGATGAATCATGGGACTGGAAGGATTACTTGAATGAACATACCAACGATCAACCTGAATGGTTTGACTTTGAAGTTGAAAACCTAGAAGCCACAAATGATCATCAGGAACAATAAATTCAACCAAATGAAGAAGACAATGATATCCCTACAGATGATGATGAAAATCATTTCGCACACCATCTACAATTTCATGAAGTAAACGCTCAAACTACCTCAGCACGTTCAACCAATCAAAGTAACTCAAATACAACCGTGAATTTACATCCAGACTTTGATCATACACCTTTACAAGGTTTTAGAATGTTAACGATATATCACGAAAACACCGAGGATGTATTACCCGAGCAATTATTACTAGCTGAAGATGAACCTAAGAATTACAAGGAAGCATCAATCGATCTAAAATAGATTGAAGCAATGAAGGTCGAATTAGATTCCATCAACAGAAACAATACATGGGAACTAACCACTCTACCAAAAGGACATAAAGCCATTGGATTAAAGTGGGTATTCAAGACCAAGAAAGATGCTAATGAAAATATAGTCAAGCATAAAGCAAGACTCGTAGCAAAAGGCTACATACAAGAGCATGGCATAGATTTCGAAGAAGTATTTGCACCTATAGCAAGAATGGAAACAGTCCGATTACTATTAGCCATAGCTGCTAATAATAAATGGGAAGTACACCACCTCGACGTCAAATCTGCATTTCTGCATGGAGACTTGAAAGAAGAAGTGTACGTTACACAACATGAAGGATTTATAAAAGATAATGGAAAAGTCTACAGACTGATAAAAGCTCTATACGGTTTAAGACAAGCACCACGTGCTTGTAACATAAAATTAGACAACACCTTGAAGTCTTTAGATTTCAAGAAATGCGCTTTGGAACAAGCTGTCTACACGAAGAAATCAAAAGATTCAATACTTCTAGTTGGAGTCTATGTAGATGACTTAATCATCACTGGCACACCTAAAGAAGAGATAGACAAATTCAAAGCTCAAATGGAAGAAAAATTCGAGATAAGTGACCTAGGATTACTATCCTACTACTTAGGAATTGAAGTCACACAAACTGGAGGTGACATATCAATAAAGCAATCCGCACTCAAGCAAGATCCTAAAGGAAGTTGGAATGCTAGACTGCTAAAAACGCTAATACCTAGGGATCCAGGAACAAGACTAACAAAGAACACTGAAGAAACAACGGTCAACTAACTGAATACGAAGCTTAATTGGATGCTTACGATATTTGCTACATACAAGACCGACTTAAGTTATTCCGTTGGATTACTTAGTCGTTTTATGCAAGAACCAAAGGAACAACATATGAAAGCTATCAGGCAAGTACTACGCTATGTAAAAGGAACAAAAGACTATGGAATCACCTACACGCACAACGGAGGAAACCAGATACAAGGTTATAGTGACAGTAGCTACGGAGTCAACACTCAAGAAGGCAAAGGCACTACTGGAATTATCTTCTACTACGGTGAATCACCAATCACTGAGTACAAAAAACAAGCCACAGAGCTCTATCATCATGTGAATCGAATTCATTGCAGCAAATGCAGCAAAGAACACAAGCATTATGGTTAAAGAGACTACTTAGCAAGCTTACACATACCCAAGAAGAAAAGGTTACGATAATGGTCGACAACAAGTCTGCCATCGAACTAATAAAGAATCCCGTATTTCACGGAAGGAGTACGCATATTGACATAAAATATAACTTTATACGAGAATGCGTTGAAAGAGAAGATTTACAAGTCGAGTTTATAAGCGGAGAATTTCATAAGGCTGACATGCTCACAAAAGCACTACCAAAGATCAGATTCCTAACAATGAGACAACAAATCGGAGTCAAGGATCTACAACAAAGCGATTGTGATTAAGGGGGAGAATATTGGGCTAATCCCAATCCTACCCGTTTACCCCATATGACCCGGTCAAACCCAATGGGTCAAACACAGAAAAGTCAACTTTGACAGTTACAAACATAACTGCTATTTTGCAGTTACAACATAACTGCCTTAAGGTAGTTATCTCCTAACCGACACACCGTTTCAACATACCCTTTCATCTTGTATATATAGTTAGCAATTCTGTAACATAACTAATGATGACATTATTTGATTAATACAAAGCATATTATGAACCTTTGTTTCAATATCTGTATTGGTATATTTTGATTATTGACTTAGTAAGATCATAGATCCATAATCGTTGAGGCCAACAGAGAAAATGGGTTGTGTTTATATAAGTGACGGGGTGTTAATCTTGGAAGCTAGAAACGGGTTTACTTAGATCTTGTTTATTCACTCTCAATCTCACACTCACAAGCTTTGTAAGCTACTCAAACTCATCTTCTTTCCACTTTCACATGTTAATATTTATGCAGACACCACACATATTCTTATTTATGAATATGCAAAATATGCATATTTAAAACAACATGATAACGTCACTAATATTTGGCTATTAAGAACTAAAAGAGTTTAAAAAGATGTCATCTTGCTTATGTGATAGTTTGAACGTAAAACTTGAGTCTTGGCTCCATCTTGGATTAATGCTCATCTCAGTTTGTTGGCGTAGTCCGTGTTTATTTCGGTTTTGTACTCGTCTTTGAACTCATTCTACTCGCTATATGTATGCATACTCGACAAACACATAGCTATACGAGTTAAACTCGTGAGACATTGGCTTGTTGTTGTTTCTAAACCATGTCGGGTTCATATGTGAAGCACTACACAAAAACTAAGTTGTTCGAATCTATCGCGACGTTAAGTTAGTATTTATGGTATAAGCTCTCGGAACGAATAAACTACAACGTCGAAACTCAACTCACTTGTCTCGTAAATATACTTCAGAAGTTACAAACCAAACGTGTCCTTTTTGTATCACAAAAATTTTCTACAAATGCCGAATACATGCATGCAATCTACCCAGTGTACTACTGAATGAAATTTTATAACAAATGTAAAACAGTCACGAACCCCTTAAATACATTAAACTGCCAAATAAAACACAAAAGATCCCTTGGCTTAGATGGTTTGGTCGCTGGCCTATTAAGCGAGAGCTCCCAAGTTCCAATCTTGGCAGTGGCACTTTGCCATATTATTATTATTTTTGCCACTTTCTCCCCTTGGCAGATTCAGCCCCTCCTTGCAAGCTTTCACCCATTGGCAGTTTCAATCCCTCCAATTCGAATAACTTGCCACTTTTCTTAAAAACATGTAAATTTGTAACTCATATTAATTTTGACACTTTCAAACCCTCCACTTTACACCACTTGCCACTTTATTTAAAAACCTTCTATAAGTTTGAAAAACCTATAGTATTTTTACAACTTCAACCCCTATAAGTTTGACACTTTGACATTTGTCACCCTAAAACTCTTATAAGTTTGATAAAACTTATATCATTTACTACCTTTTTCGTTTAAGTAAATATATTTAGCACATGCCTTTATATGGCGACCACATCCCTGTAAACTATAAATATTATATTTTTCTCACCACTGATAAATATATATGGTATATATAATTTTCACCCCTCGAAGACTAACAAAACTTATAAATACAATTCGACTAGTATTTATTCCCACATCGATAATACTTGAGACAATATTCGAGTCAACTCTTATACGAAAGTTTCGTATACATCATTCTTCCATTATTCCAAGAGCCAATACTTAAGAAATATTTTTGCAGCTATATTTTATGAACGTCGATGACGTCCACATAAGCTACGTAACACAAACACTTTAGAAAATATTTGAAATTATATAATTTTGAACTTTAAGCAATACCACACAAGTTAAAACGATACTAGTGTCTCACAACAAATCACTTTTCAAACATTACCATTAGGATCATAAACGGAATATATTATCTAAGAGTTGCCATATTATATCTAGGTTTCTGTTGAAGCCGTGTCATATCGTACTTGCTATTGTTGTGCATTTCCTACCATATCACTAAGGTGAGTTCATAGCCCACTTTTACTCTTTTAACTGGTTTATAAACTCTTTGGGGGAAATACATGCTATAAACTAGAACACAAGTCTTTTCTTAAAATGTATGCTTGCCTGTTTATTATTATTATAGCCTAAGTTTCCTCGCCAAAAGTCCCTTCATCATGAACCATTAATCACTTGAAGTGAACCAAATATTGTGGATAGTACTATGGGAATTGACGACCCCGACTCGGTTATCCGAAATATCCGGGGCGCACCATATTTGATTATCTCTATGTAATTGGCTATTACATCTGGGGCAATTTTATTACTTACACCAGAATTAGGTGGTGCAGTTAGTATTGGTTTTATGAGCTTAGTGCATAATAATAATCTCTGTTTTCTATGGTAATTGTCTTCGAAGCAATTATTATCTTTAACTTGTGTTTAACCATTTACTAAACCTATGGATATCACTCAACCATTTTGATGATCTTTTTAAGCATGTTTATCTCAGGTATTCAAAAGGCGATAGTTAACTCTTGAGACGCTTGGGCATTGGCATGGCATGGTTATAGATGACTCTGATTTACTTATTGTGACCATATTTTACTAATGGGCCATTTTCCGCAACAATTCAAACTTTGTAAACTCTATTTTACTTCAATAAATGAAATCTTTTAAGAAAAATTTTTATTTTTCACTTTGTGTTATGATCCAATTGAGTAGCATCCCAAAAACCTTTTCTTCCGCTGCAAACCATTTTTGGGGGTGTTACAGGACTAAACACAGAGAAACTAACTGCCATTTTGTCAGGGACAAAGTCAAAGAGGGTCTCATCCTACCAACCTATGTTTCAACCAAACAACAAGTGGCAGACATTCTAACCACGGGGCTTCCTAAACCACTTCACTACAATTGTTTGTCCAAGTTAGGCTTGTGTAATCCTTACACAATGCCAACTTACGAGGGGGATGATGTGACACAGAATGCCAAACACTTTACTTGCAGGGTCAACTCAATACACAAACATCCAAACACCCCTTCAAGTTTGCACAAGATGAGAACTCTACTCAACAGAAGTATGGTCAATTGCAGCAAGATGTAGTTAGCTTAGCTTAGTTAGTTACTTGTTGTATAAAGATATTTTGTATAGCTTGTAAGTAACATCAGTAGTATAAATACCCGATGGATCCAATTTAATGATAACAATTCATTTTCTCTTAATAAAATTCATTTCACAATTTGTCCAACTATTGTTCTCTCTAAATCTCATCAATATGACATATATCATTGATATAACATAATATACATACATTATTGATCGCTACCAAATGATTCACGCATCGGATCACACATTCCAAACTCGATTTTTTATTGAACATATATGTGTAACGATGGCACATCTAAAACGCATGCCCGTTTGTATGTCTAAGAACTAAATTTCCAGATCGAGATGCCATTTGAAATCCCAATGACTTGTATCCGCATTTTATTCTTCCCAGACCAAACAAATTTTGCTAGTATAATGTACGTTATAAGGTGGTGATTATTTGCCCTTTGTTTCTTATTCTTCCCAACCAATTAAACCTTCTCGGCATATCTTCCGCACCCTGTGTTAAATATAATAAAAGTATAAAACATATATTTAGATGTTAATCAAATAATGTAACAAAAGGATTTATGCATGGTATACCTAAGAAGCTTATTAATGCTAATTTTTGGATAAACAAATGAATTAGACAAGCGACTTACAATGGCATTGTCGAAGTCAGTTTCACTAACTAGACAAACAAACACCGGTTTCTAATCTCTCAATTTGCTTGTGCCAATTTTTACGGGTAAAAATCTTTGAAAGAAACTTAAGAGATTATAAATGTGCAAGTAAACTTATAGAGCTGAAAATGCCCTCAAAATGCACGAAATTTGTGTAATTTGGGCTTCATCAATATCCGTATTCGGACCTTCGTAAACTTGATATGAAATTATTAACGAATTGGTATATTCAGATTCGGAATTTATAAAAAGATTTTCAAAAAATTGGATTATTGGTTACCCAATTTTCGGAATGTATGAAACCACAATCCGAAATTTTAGATATCCAAATTTGAAAAATCTTCGTAATCTGCAATAATGGGTCTAGAAAGTGCTATGATTGCAATGATAAATCTAGTGATTTTGGTATTTTTTTTTTTAATCAATATACACTATCAAACATGTCTCATTTTTTTTTTTTAGATTTTTTTTTAATTATTAATGTACAATGAGACGGATTTTGTTGAAAACCACTCAACCGAATTACAATTTATTTATTTATTATTATTATTATTATTTTTAACTCTATTAGAAATTCAATCAAAAGAAAAGGGTTTAACATGATTGAGGAGGAGCTATTTCTTTAGTCTTCTAATAGAAATAAATAATAATAATAGACGGGGGAATTGCATATATATCCCTCCAAAGGTGAATAATTTCATATATATCCTTCTTACAAGTTTTTGATGCACATAGTACAATGATTTTTATGCATGCAAAGGATATATATGCAATTTTGCATCTTTGGAGGGACATATATGAAATGACATAGAATAGACAATACTAGCTATTTTAGACCGCACTATGGAAAAATAAGTTGTATGGAGAAATGATATATCTTGACTTGGCTTTCGATTTGGTTCTCGTTAATATATTGATATAACAATTTAATATATATTTGTGTAAACCAAATCATCGTTTTAGGCACAAACATTATAAGCATGAACTCAATACTAGTGTAATATTTGCATTTTCAATGTTCCTAAGATTTTACATTCAGTGTTAAAAATAAAATCACAAGTATTTATAGCTTTTAATTGTTATCAACTTGTCACTTTATGAACAAAATATTAGACTAACGTAATGTTTTAATTATTTACTTAATTGACTTTATAAAAAAAAAAAGATCGTGAAAATCATATGATACTTGTTTGTTAATGACTTAATAGAGAAAGATAACTGAAAATATTAAGTCATGTTTAAGTAATAGATGATTTAATAAAACAACCTCAGTTTTATCACTTTATATTTTCAGTTATCTTTGTCTATTAAGTCATTAACAAACAAGTATCATATGATTTTCTGATCGAACTTTAGTTTTTTTCATATTAACTTAATTAAGTAAAAAATTAAAACATTACTTTAGTCTAATATTTTGTTCATAAATTGACTAGTTGATAACAATTAAAAGTAGTTATAAATACTTGTGATTTTATTCTTTAAAACGAATGTAAAATCTACTATTGGAACATTGAAAATGATGCAAATATTACATTAGTATTGAGTTCATGCTTATAATGTTTGTGCCTAAACGATGATTTGTTTAAACAAAATATATTAATGATTGTTATCGGTAACAATATACGTAATGATATTAACGAGAACCAAATCAAAGCCGGTCAAGATATCCGTTTCTCCATTTTTCCTTTATACAAACTTATTTTTCCATAGTGTCTAAAATTTTGTAGCTAGGTATTGTCTATTCTATTAGAAGACCAAAGAAATAGCCTCAATCATGTTAAACCCTTTTCTTTTGATTGAATTTCTAATAGAGTTAAAATTAATAATAATAATAAATAAATTGTAATTCGGTTGAGTGGTTTTCCAACCTCGAAATGCCGTCTCATGTGTACATTGTAATTCTCTTAAAAAATCTAAAAAAAATAAAAATAAAATGAGACATGTTTGATAAAAATTAGTGTATATTGATTAAAAAAAAATTAAAATACCAAAAATCACTAGATTTACATCATTGCAACCACATTCTATATATCTTGAATTTATATCATAGCACTTTTAAAATAGGTTATTTAAGAAGCTTAACCGTCAGTTTGATTTAGATCAGAGTCTAATAAACTTTCTCAAACTAATCTTTAATTTCTGTTGCCTTCATTACAATTTATATGTCTACTATTTTCTTCGCAAAAAAGGTGTATATTGGTGGGAACATTTCGATCTCAAGCATCTTTTGATGCTAATTGGACCTTTTCCCAAGGACCCGGCTCCAGTTGATGAGCTCTCGTCTCGTGACCTACTTAGCCATGGATTGGGTTCGAACCTGGTCTGTTTCAAGAAAGGCCCCCCGATGACCGATCAACTATTTTGGCTTATCCCAAAGTTACATCCATTTTCACTTTCACTATTTTATAAAATAGTCAAAATGACATTTTATTAGTGAACAAGACCATAAATTACACTTTCACTTTTACTTAAACTGTGTGTAAGTCAATAGTAGACATATAATCTGGGACAACCTATTTTATAAAATTAGTCAACTTATGAAAAATCTAAGAAGACACCAATTACAGAATACCTTGACCAACAAAACTAAAATAAATGAGCTTAAGAAAGCTTTCATTTCAAAAGTTGTAAGCCAAGAAAACTTGTAACTGATGGCTTTTGAGAATATCAACAAGCCTATCCAATCCTTCCCTTTCTATTTATAATTAGCTCCCTTTAATTAGCTACTTTTCTTCGTAGCGTGATGTGGGATGACCAAATCAAAATAATTCTAAACACTTTGTTCCCCTATGGTGTTCTGTTTAACTTTGATTATCAAGTCCATTGGTAAGAATTCAAAACTTAAGTTACTGATACAAGTCAATTGTTCCTCGGAGACCCTTCCATGCTAATTCGTTGTTCGTGTAAGCCCAAGCATCGTCACACCTATGTTAGCGCATTTGTAATTCCTCAGTTAGCATATGGATCCCGAGCTTGAACAATAATTGTACTCACCATGGTTGAAAAAGATTTCCAAAACTTCAACTTTTTGATGAAATGCCGATGTGACAATATTGTCGTCTTGGTACTGCCTAACGAACTTTTAAGTTCCCATATTTGAGTTTCCTGACTAACATCTTCTATCCATATTTTCGAGTATCTAGTTTCTGTAAAAGCCATCAATTTCTATATTCATACACTAAGGGCCATTTTTTTTTTAAAATAACCCCAACTTATTAGCCATTAATACATGTATTAACACAAATGCAACAAATTATGCTAAGTGGCTAACATATTGGCTCCAATGGTGGAATCCCTTTGGCTGTTGCTTAACGCATGTCTCATTGATGACTTGATTTGATGGAGTTGATATTCTGCTTCATATTTAAGGTGTTTAGATCATAGTACTTTATTTGACTTCATATTTGAATTACAGTTATGCCGCAAGAACAGCGGGTTGATAGTTGTTTATGTTAGCTTAGCAAACATAAGTACGTAATAGAATAATCAAAAGAAGACATGTAATAATGTCATTACTGAATATTGTACGTTAAACTAAAAAATAATCAAAATCAGCTTAAATGATCCAAACATTACAATGTACAAACTGCTTATATGCTTAAAATAATGTGAATAAGCTATAGCTAGAAAAAAAATCAATCCCAAGCACCCTCAAATAACTAAGGGGAATAACATCTTGCTTTGATTTATCGATAGCGATTAGCTAATTCAACCGAGACTCATACCTTTTTTTTTAGAACGGCGACTTTTATTAAAATGAACTAGCAAGAAGCTAGAACGAAATTACAAAGAAATCAAATAGGGGTGTTGCAACCAACTGTCCCAGCTAAAAATACAATTAAATCTAAAGTGTCACCAAGTGAAAGAGCGCGAAACAATATCGTCGAAAATAACATCTTTACGAGGGACTTGCGTCGAGAAGAGCAGCTTATTCCGAAACATCCATACACTCCACCAAGATACATAAAAAACCCCTTCCAGCAAACCTTTAACTTTAGAACTTAACCTGATGGAATTGAACCAAATAAGCCAGTCAGAATACGAACCAAGGGGCGTCAAAGACAGGTTTCACTATCGACATACAAGCCTGACGACATCCATAACCTAACTACAGCAGAAAAATAGATGTGACGAGTCTTCCTGAGCTGAGGAACAAATCGGACACAACGAATCTGAGACCTGGATGCCACGATGCTACAAATTGAATCGAGTTGGTAACCGATCCAGGAAGACTTTCCAAGCGAAAACATTAATTTTTATCGGAACGTATTTAACCCATCTTGTAGCGGTAGGATCTTTCGGCAAGAAACATTCGTCAATGAGGGTGCGCACATCTTTAACCCAAAAAACACCTTCCCCATTCAAATCCCAAACCCATATATCTTCCATATTGGACAGCATCGCTTTTTCAATAGTCTTTTGAAGAAGGTCTAATTGAAAAGCTTCGACCCCTCCTCTAACAATACGACGGAGAGAAGAGGTAACCGAGTACTGTAGTTTATCGGCCACCGTACAATCTTTATTAATCTCCAAGGCATAGACACGAGGAAACAAAACACGTAGAGGAGTATCACCAATCCAAACCTCGTTCCAGAATTGTGTGCATAAACCATTACCCACACGAATATGACAGTGGGAAATCAAATCGACTCCACGATCTTTAAGCAAATAAATTTCCCGAATGATGGAATTCCAAGGCGAAAGCGAAACGGAGACAATTTAGATAACGTGGAGAGTCTTCTAAAAGTCCACCTTATGGAATCATAAGCTTTGGCAAAGTCGACTTTAAACACCATGGCTTCTTGTTTCTTATGCTTGCACCAGGAAAGTAATTCATTTATGATAAACACCATACCTAATTCAATTTCTTTAGGCCAAGCCATATAGACGTTATTAGCTTGGTGAATTAGTAAAAACCAAAGCTAAAACAATATTTTGTTGAAACTAAGCAATACTAATTATACACATAATTGACTTGTAAACTTATAACATTAAGGTTAATGTGCAAACAAGTCAAACAGTGTGTCAATACTCAATAGTGAGTTTTCAAAACTTCAACATCCCTAACTTATATGCTTTATTTCCCTCATTTATAATCACCGTTCTCTACCTACTTTCCCTTCTAGGGCGATGTGGGATGCTCAAGACCCATATTTTTATCAAATGACTTTCGATACGAGCATAGGACACGCTCATGAAGCGCTTAAAAGGTCCGTCAATTGTATTAGGCATAAAAATAAATTGACCTTTTGATTCGCACACATTTGGTGCAACATTCACAACACTTGTATTAGCTCCATAAGCGGGCTAGAATCAAAACACACATTTATATGTGGGTCCACCTCCCATTTTGTATAAGGCCGGTTGTATTATGTATAGGCTAAACCGACTAAACCCTAATTAAAAGCTATACATAATGCTTAGGGCCTATCTGAAAATATTCAACAACATTCATTAGCGGGTAAGCACATTAGTCGTTTGTATTAAATATAGGCGAGCTTTCACGAATCTTAAGCTCTCCGAACCACTTTCGGGTTTTAGACTTTATTGTATGAAGTTGCCTGAAACTTGCTTTGAACAAATTTCCTCAAAACAATTCATGATCATCTAAGATCATTCATCATTTAAGCCAATGTTGATCAAGTGCATCTTGTAATTACTCACTTAAGCAAATTTGGATCTTGAGCTTGAACGAGGATTGTACTCTTCATGGTTGAAGAAGTTTCCACCGATGGACTTCATCTGTTTGATGTAACGCCTTGTTGTAGCGATGTCAACTTGAGCGAGGATTGTACTCTCCATGGTTGAAAAGTTTCTTAATGGACCATCATTTGATGTTCGTATTTGTAGAACCCGATGTCATCTTGTTACTATAGTAGCATTAAGATTACTACAAGAAAACATTCCTTAAATAGCATAACAAATTGTGATGATCTCTCATATCTCAGTTTCATGACTAACATCATGTTCTATCCGAAAATCCACCATTTGTAAGCATATCATATGGTGGTCTTGACCTTAAGCACACAATCCATAACATATTAACTTACATAAACATTAATATTGTCTAAAAAGGTAAGTTGATTTACCTCCCAAAAAAGCATCTATTCTTAATATGTATTTATGAAAGTATAAACACAATATCTCTCCATATCTATACTATATAAAATGGAAAAATGGTCAAAGTGGAAAAAGTGAAAAATGTTGAAAGTTGAATGTTTAAAACATGGTCAATGGGAAGAAATAAATAATATTAATAATACTCTTATTA
This sequence comes from Chrysanthemum makinoi, assembly GCA_910596185.1. Classification (NCBI taxonomy): domain Eukaryota; kingdom Viridiplantae; phylum Streptophyta; class Magnoliopsida; order Asterales; family Asteraceae; genus Chrysanthemum; species Chrysanthemum makinoi. The sequence continues at coordinate 61,948,131 of OU343221.1, forward strand.
AAACACCCCATTACTTAAAAGTACAATAATTTATTACATTGTACTTAGCGATTAAAAGCATCTACCAAATTAAAACAACCAATTGAAGCCGATTAGGGTTGACCACGTTGAAACCATACAGGGTTTACCCGATGAAGCAGATGTTGACATTGGCAGCTTCAAACCGGCGGCTACCTGGTTTAATTGGACATTTTTCGACCCAACCTATCGGTTTGACTCGGTTTAATCGACTGTTTTTTTTATCCCGGAGCGGTTCAACAGGTTGAACCAGTCAAATCGGGTTTAATTTAACAAAATTATATGAGAAATGATGATTTGTGGAACCAGTGACAATTTTTTTGAAAGGAGACAAAGTAATTGTAGTTTTTGGTTTATTTTGCTTTGACACATGTAATTTGTCATTTGTATAATGTTATTTTAAAAATGTTCTCTTGCACCATTTAGGGACTATCATATATATGGGCGTCGTTTAAAAGTTAATATATTGTATAGCCCTTTGTCGATCTATCAATAATGTTATATAAGTTTATTAAGAATCACAAAAATAAATAGTATTGTTATCTTTTATGATAATTATTTGTACCTAAAACAAATAGCTTTGAACAATGCATAAATATCTATACAAATTGATAGTACAAAATAGTCTTATATGGTGATATCCAATTTGCAAAGTTACAATTTTAAAAGCCACACACCAAATGATAAACGTTACACATGTAAAAAAATAGTTATCCTTGCCTAAATTCGACAAAACAAGAAAAATCGGTCACACATGTTGGCTATACCTCTAAACTACAATATAATATTGCCAACTACATAATACCGTTGCTTTTTATAATGCTTGAATCTATTATTACTAAAAATCTTAATAACTTAAAACAATCCTATCAGAAAATATACTCACACACTTAGATCGACTCCACATATTTTTTTAAAAACTATATATTTATCTTTGCTATTCAACCACACATAAATTGTAGTTATTAAAACGATTCTCTAATGCTACAAATACGGTTTGTTGAAAGAAACTTATGGGTCATCGAACTTGCAGAAAACTAGACATCGCTACGGCTAGGTTACTAGATCTAGTGATAATAAAATATATCTGACCATTATTTTGTCACCAAAACTGATGCATCATTTTTTATATCAATACTCTATGGGAAATAGATATGCTTACTTTTATCATCAAGCCCATCAAGTAATTTAGATTTTTTAAATCAAAGTGCAACAAGTATATGATTAGCAGATGAAATGAAAGGTGATTTAAGATAGCAAAAGTTTTACAATGCTAAATTAAACTTGATAATTAGTCGACTTAGTGATATTGGAAAAAGGCACATGTCTTTGTTTAACCCTACCATATAAAACTACAACATCAAGCTTAAAAAAGCTTAGATTTAGAAAGTTATAAGTCCGAATAAAGCCAGGAAGCAAAACCTCGGCGTGGCAGTGTCGGACGGACCGCCTGGTGTCCGGTACGCATGTGCGTGTCCCACGTCTTTGTTTGGGCGGACATGGATTTGGACACTTCTGGACACGGATTTGGACACGGTCAAAATCGATCAATCTACCCGAGACCTTTATCACAAGATCTTAAAGCCATAAGTATTCTCCTTGTGTTCTTCGAAGATGAAACAAGAAAGATTAATGCTCGGTTGTACTTGTGTTTGTGTTGATTCGATTGGATAGATGTTTTAGGTGTTCAGTTATGATTGATGAAATCAAATATGTTAACGAGTTTGATGATGATGATGATGATGAAGATGAGATGAGCTTTTGACCTAGATGAGTTTGGAGAGTTTAGAGAAGTATTGGTAGGCAGATGTTTAGAGATATGTGTTTAGGGTTATGAGAAATGACTAGTAATTAGGGTTATTGTCTCAACTTTAATACCGGGTATTTCATTTGATTGGACCGGGTATTCATCTGTTAAGATGGGCTGGATTGCTATCAAAATCAAGAACGGGCTTGTGTGTTTAATAATGATCCGACTATTGGTTTTGGCCTGACATAAGTTGCTCCATATTGATCACCTTTAATATATAAAATAAATATTTAATTCTCGTGTCCACGCCATGTCCGTGTCCTATATTTTTAGATTTTGCCGTATCGCCGTGTCCGTGTCCGTGCAACCTAGGAGTAAACAAAGATTGTGGCCAACCTAGGAGTAAACAAAGATTGTGGCTTTTGAAGATATCAAAAAGCCTACCCTTGTAAGTCACCTCTTCTTCCTTTTAATAGTTATTTTCTTCACACAACAATGTGGGATGACCAAAACACAGCTGAAGTTACTAGCAGATATTGATACTCAAAGGGGCAAATAGCCAAATATCAAACACTTGTTTACCACTTATCAGCTAAATCCACTAAAGATGAAGATTTTTTACTATTTTTTATAATAAAACAAAACAGTTGATGCTTAGTGTTAACATGAAAGGTGATTGTTACGGCTTTGGTTTGATAAGGATTCTAAAATGTAGAAGATAAGCTAAGGTAAAAGACACCCAAACATCCTCATCAAATGTGAATATTGTTTGGTTCTCATTCTTATTTGAAAGGACACATCGGCATGAGAATATTCAGTTTGGTTTAATCAAGCTTATCGTCTTGATGCTCTCAATCTGTGCACATTAACGTAGCTATAAAAAGAATTATTTTTTATAAGACTAGTTAACCTATTGAGATTTAAAAAGAGGGTGATTGACAAGAGTTTTTGGACATATAAATTTACAAAAGCTTATATGGCTCGTCACAGATGGGATTTGAACAAATCGGTCGGTCGAAGGTAATGACCGACTTCAAAGTCGGTCGACACCACTGTGGTATTTGGGTCTTACATCGGTCGAGGTTCACAAATTGAATATCGGTTGGTTTTTCAACCGATTTTGAAACTCTCCCATTTTCCAAAATGTTACCGTTTAAACACACTTCTAAACACACAATTTCAAACAACATTTCTATCAATACATTCAAACACATTCTTTTAATATGTCGTACGAGCTATTATTTGGTTCTTCGTCTTCCGACGATGATGAAGTTTTAGTGAGTTTGTGGAGTTTCTGGATTTTGCTTGGAAGGCTTACCAAGCATCAGAGCCAAAAGTTCCACGAAGGTACATACGTAGGGATCATGAGGGTGCTCATAATAGTTTAGTGGCGGCATACTTCTCCGAAAACCCGCAATTCGATGAAAGAACATTCATGCCGGTTCGATTCATGAGTCGAGAACTATTCACACAAATTGTTCGAGAGCTAACCGATCATTCTTCTTATTTTCAACAAACTCTTGATGAAAGGGGCGTACCTGGTATTGGCCCATTAGTCAAGTGTACCGCGCCATTCGCAACCGATGCTGGATCTGCGGCCGTTCCTCGATTCTCTTAACGAGAATCTGGCATTGGCTGCAACAACATCCCGTGAATGTCTCTGTAAGTTTTGCACGGTTATCATGGAGTTATATGGTGCTGAGTATTTGCGAAAGCCCACGTATTCTGACATTGAAAGATTATATGCTCATCACGAGCATAAGCATGGATTTTCATGGGACGATGGAAAGCATTGATTATACAAGTTGGGAGTGGAAGAATTGCCCAAATAGTTTGAGAGGTCAATATGCTAGGGTGATCACGGGCCACATCCATTCATTTTATTGAAAGTGGTCGCTTCTCAAGATTTATGGATTTGACATACGTTCTTTGGTGTCTCCAGAATGAATAACGACGTAAACGTTTTACATCGTTTCCCTGTTTTCAATGATATCAAATCTGCGAAAGCACCAAACCTTGAATTCGAGGCTAAAGATGTACCCTTTATAAAAAGGAATATTATCTTGCTAACGGAATATATCCACAATGGTCCGTTCTTATTAAGTCCATTTCAAATCTTCCCACGGGTGATGAAAAAAGAATATTTTACAAGAGGAAGCACGAAGCAACAAAGAAAGATGTGGAACGGGCTTTTGGTGTGTTGAAGAAGAAGTTAAAAATGCTTAAAGTTCCTGCTCGAGGGTTGTATAAACGGGATCTCCAAGATATTGTGCATACATGTATCATATTACATAATATGATCATTCGACACAAGCAGCGGGCGATATGTCTTACATGGTTCGAAGATGAGGGCCATCGTGATCACGACCCCTTAAGATCGCATGAAGAATCGTTATTAGTTACTCAGGAGCTAATGGACTCATCAACTCATCTACACTTAAAATCTGATTTGATCGAACACATTAGAAGAAATCGTAGAAATCAAGTCAATCAAGAGAATAAAGACGGAAGTGACGAAGACGATGAGGAAGACGATAAAGAATTTTTGTAATGTTTTTAATGTTATTTGAATAATTTACGTAATGATTTTAATGTTTATTTAAATTTAATATTGTAATATTTTTAATTTTAATGAATTTAAATTTGTTGTTTAAAATGTTTAAATTAAAAAAAATAATAATAAAAAAAAGTCATCGATTGTGACAACTTAATCGTGATCGATCGGAGAAAGAAAGGCGATGTGATAGCCAATGACCCAGGTCACGACTATGGGTAGCCTAATAGGTCATGCAATAGAAATCATAAGCCAAAAAACTTTGTAACCAACGGTTTTTGAAAACTTCAAAAAGCCTGCTTTGCATACTACCTTCCCTTTCTATTTTATAATCAAATCCCTCTAAGCTACTTTTCCTCATAGCGTGATGTGGGATAACAAAAACCCAATTCATTCCAATATGTGTTTTGAGTTCATTCTAAGCAAAATCTTTCAATATGTGCTTTAGATCAAGAATGAATTATATATGCTATTTCCTATGGTGTTTTGTTTGTTTTTAATAATCTCCAAGTCACTGGTTACGTTTTAAAGCTCAAGTTAATTGATATAAGTCGATAGTTCCTTGAAACCCTTCCATATTCATTTGTTGTCCGTGTAAGTTCCAAGCATCGTCAAGCCAATGTTCATCAAGTGCACTTTGCAATTCCTCACATAGCTTAGAGCTGGTCCTGAGCTTGAACGAGAATTGTACTCACCATGGTTAAAAAAAAGAATTCCAATACTGAACTTAAATTGTTTCATGAAATGCTACATTGTAACAATATTGTTGTCTTGGTAATATAATATGTAGTAGCATACAGATTATGTTGTTCCCAATGGAGTGATTATAACCTAAGAACTAGATGAATTATGATGGACTTCAACGCAACTTACTTTGATTAGTACGATGAAATCTATAGATTAAACATAGTGTATTGACGAACTTTGAGTTTGTTATCTCTTGTAGTAACCAATACTTCACTTTGAAAATTTTCTGAATGAACTCACATTTTAACATATGAGGTGAGTTTTTTTAAGAACAAACTTGTTAGCGGATGATTATATTGGCCCAATGGTCTCATTTGTAATTGTGTTTGGCATTTACGTTTAGGCCCATTCATGCATTATATATTCACACAACATTGTAACTAATAGAGATCAATCCGAATACCAGTTTACAAAACTTTGGGTTGGGTTGGGTTAACACGGAACACATATTTTCAGGCACATGTAAACTCGGATAATGAAATCGTAATACTTGCTTTCAATATCAAATATTGTCACAATGCAGCAACTTATGTCGTCATATGCGTGCGTGATGTTTATAGAATTCACACTAAGTTCCTAACACGATCGTATTTTTCGTTTTTGCTTTGGAATGATATTCAAGATGAAAAGGGTTTAATTTTGTAACTTATGGGTAACTCACGGAAGCTACAAATGCAACTAGGTGTAGTCGAGACAAAACATATGTACTAAAAATAATAAAGTACACAATGATAAGAGTAATATTGCAATGAGTGTAGTTCCGGTGAGAAGAAAAATTACACAAAGTTATGTGTAGATGAAAATAATTTCATGTGTCAATTATACAAATTTCGTTTTAGTTACTTGAATTACTTTTTTTCATCATTTAGCTATTTTAAATTTTTAGTCGTTGGTAACACTTCAAATGATATAAAAGATAGAGTAGATTGGGTGGTCCTTAAACTTTGCCCGATTCTTGAATGTCGTATCAAATTCTAAAAAATCGCAAATATAGTCCAACATTTTATATTACCCGCATGATCTTTTTTTTATAACACTCGTTAGTTTTTTGGTTAGCTAAAGGGGCCTTTTCGTCTTTTCATCCTTTCTTGTCCAAACATCACATTTATATCTTTTTTTTAACACTTTACAACATTAAGCTAAACATTCCCTTCTACCTCACTACTCTTTTCCAACCTCTAACCCTCATCACCACTTAGAACACCACCACACTATCACTTTACCACACCGCAAACACCACCATATTATAGATCAAATAATATCTACTTTTGCAAGCTCAAAATAAGTAAGATGGTAATATCTTGAAAAATGAGATTTTGCTTTCTAATATTATAAAATATTTTTGACTTTTTGCTTTCTAACAACTGACATATTTTTGTTTGTGTTATATAATATTTGATGCAATATATATGAATTGATTGGGTTTTAAATGTATTTTCATTGGTATAATTTAAATTATTGTATATTAGAATTATTGGTCAAGTTGAAACAAAAAGTCAATATAATTTTAAGTAATGATTTTGTTGTGTTTCTAAGAAAGACTATTGTTTTCAGTTGAATGGGAAAAAAATCCTTTATATTAACACCATCACCTCTAAGCATTAAATTTTGTAAATTAATTGAACTATTACTACACTTGTAATCTCAAAGTTTTTTACACATATTTTTTTGAGAATTTTTTTTAAATGAACCGTTTAGAGTACTACTTTACGAATTTAAACTTCGCACATACATTTTTCCAAAATGAACTTTTGATCAGTAGATTACTTTTTAACCATACATGTGTATGACACGAGTGTTGGGCGAGTCTTAAGCCCGCGAGGGCTGGGCGAAGTGTTAGGCGAGCCTTGAAGCTGGACGAGGGTTTGGCGAGTGGTAGGCCAGGGTTGGGCAAGGATGGGCGAGTGCTGGGTGAGTGGGTTAACGTTGGGCAAATGACACAGTAGTTGTGTATAGTTGGGTGCAACTTTTGATGCACATGTTACTGTTTGACACAGTAGTCTTCCTCTGGTAGGAGAAAAAGTTCCCATGCAACCACTTTTGTGTATATATATATATATATATATATATATATATATATATATATATATATATATATATATATATATATGGAAGGGATCCAAGAAGAAGAAAAATAAAAATAGGAAGAATAAGAAGAATTTCTAGCCTCACATTTCAAATAGGAGGGAGAAATTTAAGGGGAGATGCATCTATTTTTATAGGTGCATCTGAAATGAGTGGTTGTGATTTCTTTATCATTTTATTTTAAATTTTCTTCTTATTTGATCCTAACTATATATATATATATATATATATATATATATATATATATATATATATATATATATATATATATATATATATATATATATATATATATATATATATATATATATAATAAATTCTATCTCCGTCTTTATAACCACTATTTGAGTGAGTAAAATGAATTTATTGTAAGTTTGTAATAGTTTTTAAGCTGGCGAATGATTTGGGCGTGTACATATATGTGGGCGAGTTTATATGGAGTGTGTACATATATTGGGGCGAGTAAATATGGGTAGAATGGTTTTTTGTGTATATACAAAGTTTAATTGGGCAAACATTTTTGAGTAATGCTAAGAGAATGAAAAGTATGATTGTGACATATTTTGATAACTTGTGTAAAACATATGAAAATAATTCACTCTCGTAAAACCGCTGTCTAAAAGGATTATTTAAGCAATTAGCGCTTTTTTTTTTCAAACATACCAGTTTCAATATTCTTGTTTACATTTCTAAATCAAACACACAAGACATACACCAACTAACAATTCCTTTCAAGTTTGGAAGAACACAAGTCAAGATAAAACTCCAAAAGCATATCACCAAATTCAAGATTATCCTAAATCAACAAAATTATGCCCACAAAATTGAACAAGGAGGCCGGTGGCGATGACTTGGTGAAGCGGTGGCGGGTGATGACGGCAAAGCAGGTGATGGAGGTAGGTGATGGGACAATGGTGTTATGCGTTTGTTCTCGAGGTGTATTTGAAATAAATCTAGAGTTGTTTATGGATTTTTTTTTTAAGATATGGTTAAATCTAGAGATGTTTAAGAAGTAGCTAGTGGTAGAAGGTGGTGGTGTTCAAGCTGTGTTCATGCTACCTAATAAAAAAGATTTATAGAATTTCAGTACTTGACCATGGTGACCAATGACCATATTGCCCTACATCAAGTTCTTAAATGATCCACCCGTTGGCCGCAACAAATAAATATATAGAACCATTGTTCCATAAGTTTCATTATTTTGATATGTGGTACGGTGGTTGTGACGGTGTGGTGAAGTGGTGTGGTATGGTGGTGTTCGATGGTGATGAGGGATGGTGGTGTTCGGTGGTGATGAGGGATAGAGGTTGAAAAAGAGTGGTGAGGTAGAAGAAAGGGTGTGTGGGGTTAATGTTGTAGTGTTAAAAAAAATATATATAAAGGGTGTTTGGACGACCATACTTGCAATTTTTAAGAATTTGAGACAATATTCGAGAATTGAGCAGAGTTTGGAGACAACCAGTGTAATTTTTTAAAGATAATACAAGATGCTACCAAAGTATAAGAATTACAAATATTTAAACTAAACTTATTTAATCAGCTCAAATCTTAAAAACACACCTGAAAAAAGATTTCCTTGGCACATTGCCAAGAAAATCATTCTATGATGAGTATTAAAGATATTAGCCTACCTATCAGCCTTACCTTCCTATTTATTAAAAACTTCCTCTAGCTACTCCCCTTCAGATAGCGATGTGGGATGACCAAAACCCAAATGATTTTAACAAAAATAGAAATTTCCATTTTTTGCACAAAACAATCACGAAAAAATTCTAGGAATTGAGATAGAATATAATACAACCGAAGCCAATTATCATGTGTGCCTAATCCAAAATAAAATAGTGAAACCCAACTTAATTATCATTTGTCAACAGGCCCACTACGAAATGAAGATTTTTAAATCAAATGCAACAAACTATGCTTAACATGAACGTTTATAGTTACTTGTTTGGTGTGATTACAATATACTAGAATGTAAATTAAAAGATAAAAGGAGGTCATTTGGTAACAACGGTTGAACTTTTAGGCTGCTGCTACATATTATGCGTTCCATTGATTCGACGGGGTTGATGTTGTGCTTCAGTTATAGGTGTTTATCATTCATTAATTGACTTCATGATTGAGCCTCCGCTATGGCGCAAACACAAAGGTTTGATATTTGTGAATGTTAGCTTAGCAAATATAAGCTCATTCTAATGTTTGAATAAATGTATAAAACCTTTTTCTTGTAACATCAAGCCAATGTTCATCAAGTAAATTTTGTAATTATATACCTCACTTGAACAAGGAATGTACTCGCCATGGCTGAAGAAGATTACCGTTGATGGAATTTGATCAACTATTTTATGATACGCCACGTCGTAACGACAATGCCATCTTGTTACTCTAGTAGCATTAAGATTACTGCAAGAAAGTATTCCTTGAATAACATAATGAACGATTGGGTTCCATATGTGAGTTTCTGACTAACATAATTTATATTTACAAATCTACTATTTGTAAAAGCCCATTTCACATGGTGGTCTTGACATAGTCAATAACATAATGAACGATTGCCGTTCCATATGGTGAGTTTCTGACTAACATAATTATATTTAAATCTATATATTGTAAAAGCCCTTTCATACATAACATATTATATTAACTACCTACATTCAACGATGGCATAAGCAAAACCACCTTTGTATAGTGAAATTAACTAAAATAAACGTGAATATCATCTAAAGCTAGGTACCTAACCAGATATTGATACTCAAAGGGGCAATTATCAACACTTGGTGGGCAATAATCAAACACATAATTACCAGTTATTAACATGCAAGGTTATCATTACCTTTTAGTTAGTTTTGGAGAGTTTGGTAATGCAGTAAACTTGAACAATATAATTAATCAATTTATTAATTTTGAAAAAAATCGCAGCTACTGTATAATTTTAGCTAATTTAAACATGAAACTTTGAAAAGTTCATGTATTGAGATTATAAGTCTAAATTCAACTAATGAACCTGACTTTTGTCAAATTCAACAAGCCTACAGTGATTTACCCTTCCCTTCCAATTTATAATGAGCTCCCTCTAGCTACTTTCCATCACACAAGCGATGTGGGATGGCCAAAGGCACAACTGAAGTCACTTTGTATTCTTTTTACTAGTGTCGACAACACCAAAGTTGTTGAGTATTTAGCGATTAACATACTTAAAAGTCGTCGAAAACATGTGTGTTGCAGCAAGGATGACCGAACTAAGTGCTTAATCTAGAACAGGAATCTTATTTTCAACATTTAACTTGACACATTAATTTGTGATTACTGCAAGCATACCAATTAAAAGAAAGAGTTCAGCAAAGAAAGCTTAGGAACTACTAGAAGCGAAATTCAAGTTAAACTTTGCAAAAAACAACAAAAAGCTCCCTTTTTCCGCAAAACAATCACAGACAACTGGAATTGAGATGGAACAGATACAACCGAAGTCAAGTATCATTTGTGTTTAATCCCAAAAAATATACAGAAACGCAATGTTATTATCATTTGTGTTTTATCTCAAAAAAATATAAAAGTATTCTCTATTACAGTATCACACATTTAATTCATTCTATAACCAACAATCTATGCCGAAATGGTTTTCAAAATTGGGTCAGCGTGTTCAACCAATAAGCTATACACAATACAGATATTAGGTTCTTTAGACCGTTTAAACCACTAACAAAACAGTATAACTTTCGTAGTTAATTTGATTTTAGCAATTAATCAGCTTATTCATGTTGTTAAAAAACAACCAGATAAGATTTATATATGCTATGCTTTTATACTTCCATTAGTTCTATTCCTATGATCTTTTGTTTGTTTTTAATTATCTTTTAGTCACTGGTAACAACATTTCAAAACACAAGTTACTGACTATATAAGTCCATATGTCTTATTTACGAGTTACTAAATTACATATGAATACTAGAAGTTTGAAAAATACGAAAGGCAAAGAAGATTGAATGAAGTAAGATAATCACCCGATGCTTGTGACAGGCCAAAAACAGCCGGAACGGTTGAACCACCGTACTGATTGGTCGGCTAGCTTAATGCCCAGATATATCTTTCGCATAGCCAAAAAAAGAATGGAGTATGTATATATATCATGTAGTTTGTATTCTTCTAACTAGTGCTTTAGTGGAAAATAGGATTCGGACCTGCTCATGAACCTGCTTAAATAGGTCACAACAGTTGTATTAGGCGCAAATAGTAACTTTGACCTTTTGATTGTACACATTTGGTTCAACATTCACGGCACTTGTATTAGGCCCCATAAGCATGTAAAGTGGGAATATTGTTGATTGATTTGATGATTCATACGTACAAAAGATACATCTATAAGTAGGGGCTAGCATTCCTCTATTTTAGGTAAATTGCAATAACCCTTTAAAGCCTAGCTAGACAATATCAATTTACAACTAATAGCCTAGTCATCTATCCTATCTATACACAAAATACACTGCTAACACTCCCCCGCAGTTTGAGCGGAGGACTCGAACACTCAAACTCGGCGAAATTCTTCAAACAAAGTGAAGGCAATCCTTTAGTGAAAATATCCATAAACCGATATCGAGAAGGTACATGAAGGACTCGACTTGACCAAGTAGCCACCAAATCACGAACAAAGTGAATGTCAATCTCAATATGCTTGGTCCGTTGATGTTGAACCGGGTTCGAGGACATGTAGACAGCACTAACATTATCGCAGTAGACTAGAGTTGCAGAAGATACAGGAGTATGTAGCTCTCGAAGAAGATTCCGCAACCAACATGTTTCAGCAACTGCATTGGCAACCCCACGATATTCTGCCTCTGCACTGGAACAAGAAAGTGTTGGTGTGCGCTTAGCAGACCATGAGAGTAAATTGTTGCCAAGAAATACACAATAGCCAGAAGTGGACCTCCGAGTAGTTGGGCAGCCAGCCCAATCAGCATCAGAATATGCAACCAATGATGTAGTGGAGGAAGAATACAATTGTAACCCATAATCCAAAGTGCCTCGAATGTAGCGCAAAATCCGTTTGAGTGCAGAGAAATGGGGCTCTCGTGGATCATGCATATGAAGACACACCGCATTGCATAAGAGATATCGTGGCGAGTGAATGTGAGATACTTGAAGTGACCCTGCAAGACTCGATATAATGTGGGATACGAAGGACCGTCATCCCCGTTTAGACTCGGTGTCAACCGAGTCCGACGGAATTACAATCAATCATGCGAGCACGTTCAAGGATCTCTGTAGCATACTTGCTTTGAGATAAAACATACCGAAGAGTCACGTGTATGAGATATACCCAAAAAATAATTAAGTGATCCCAAATCTGTCATAGAGAACTCCGTATGTAAAGATGCAATAATACGCTGTAGTAAGCTATTAGAAGAAGCTGTCACTACAATATCATCAACATATAATAAAAGATAAGCAATACCAGTCCCCTGGTGATAGATAAACAAGGAGGAGTCACAACGACTGATTAAAACCAATCCCAAGAACAAAGGTGGCAAATCGCTGAAACCAAGCTCGAGGAGTTTGTTTCAACCCATACAGAGATATGCGTAACAAACATACATAATCCGGATGCTCAGTATCACGAAAACCAGGGGGCTGGTGCATGTAAACAGATCTCGAGATAAATCCCGTGCAAAAGGCATTCTTAACATCAAGCCTGGTGAATCGGCCAATGTCCGAAGCGCCAAACCGAGAACTGTGCGTATAGTGCCGTTTAACAACGGGCTAAAAGTCTCATCAACATCAACTCCCTCTATCTGAGAGCTGCCATTCGCGACAAAGCGAGCCTTGTAGCGACTGAGAGTACCATCTGCCAAGTAAATAACCACATACATCGAACAATGTTGGCATCTGTAGGACGGGGTACAAGAATCCAAGTGTTGTTTTTAATAAGAGCATTAAATTCATCATACATAGCATTTAACCAATTATGGTCATGGAAAGCAACATTATAGGATCGTGGTAAAGGAGAAACCGAAGACACATGACAAGCGTAACGAGGATTGGGACGGGTAGTCCCGACACGAGAACGTGTAACCATGGGATGAACTGACGTCGTGGTCGGTGTAGGGTTAGCAATAGGGGGAGTTTGGGAAATGGAAACGGGGGCGAGGGGCTGTATAGGAGGGTTGGTGATTGGTGGGGAGGGAGGTATGTCTGAGGATGCCATAGTGGGAGAGGGTGAAGGGTCGAATAAGGGTGAAATAGGGGAGGTAGGTGGGGTTCAAAACACATTTTTATATGGGCCCACCCTCCCATTTTGGAGCATGACACGAGTCTCAATAACCAATTCATTAGCCAGTATAGCAAACCAAACAGTAAGCGGAGGAAACTGTTTGGTTTCAAGTAACTTCCATATATATAATAGTTGATGCATTCATTGGTCAATCGTGTAACGTAAAGACAGCGATAAATATATGAAAACTTTTTCTTAATCATAAGCTCTATTAAACCACTGAGGCTCTAAACTTTGCGGAGAAGTTGCACTAAGCTTGCTCACAGCAGATTTCCTCCGAAAACCATCCCTGTTCATCTAAGTTGCATTCATCATTTAAGCCTATGTTCATCAAGTGCATCTTGTAATTACTCACTTAGCTTAGCTGGATCTCGAGCACGAACAAGGATTGTACTCACCATGGTTGAAGAAGATTACCACTGATGTACTTCAGCTGTTTGATGAAACATCATATTGTAACAACGATGTCTTCTTGTTACTCTAGTAGCATTATTAAGATTACTGCTAGAAAAGATTCCTTAGATAGCATATATTTTTTGAATTCAGGCATTTCTGTTTCCTGACCATCATAATGTATATCCGAAAACACACCATTTGTAAAAAGCTCGTATCATATGGTGGTTGATCTTGACACAGTCACACAATCTTGACAACGTGAATATTGTCTAAAGGTAGTTCATTTTTACTAAAAAAAGCATCTCATGATCATGATCTGCACTTATGAAAGTATAAAACTACAATCTCTCTCCATATGATAATAAATATCTACAGTAATTATTTTGTCACCAAAACTGATGCATACTTGGTGGGCAAATGCATAACCCAACTTGTTTACTTTTATCAGGCAAGCCAATCAAAAAATTAAGATTTTTTTATAGTCAAAATGCAACAAATATTAGATTAGCTGTAACAATGTTATTATCATTTGTCAACAGGCCCGCTACGAAATGAAGATTTTCTTTATTCAAATGAACCAAATAAGCACTTTGGAATAACACATGTATGAACCTGTTTATTGACAACTGTTTATTTTACGTCAAAATATGCAATGAGCAGTTTGATGATCGATAATTTCATATGTTACTTATGTTTAGAAGTATTCTTTATTGCATTATCACACGTTTAATTCATTCTATAATCAACAATTTATGCCGAAATGGTTTCAAAATTGGGTCAGCATGTTCAACCAATAAGCTATACACAATTCAGTTATTCAGCTTTTTTAGACGGTCCAAACAAGTAACAAAACAGTATAACTTTCGTACAGTTAATTTGATTTTAGCAATTAAACAGCTTACTGATGTTGTTATAGAACAACTAGATATGATAAGCTCCCTTTGGATACTTTCCGCCACACAGCTTGACGGGATGACCAAAACATAACTGATTTTAAACAATTTGATTTTTGTGGGTATGTGTTTGATTTTATCTAACTGCAAATCACATATTTTAGATCAAGAATGAATTATCTATGCTATGCTTTTATAGTTTTATACTTGCATTAGATCTGTTCCCTATGGTGTTTTGTTTAATTTTAATTATCTTCAAGTCATTGATAAGAATTCAAAACTTAAGTTACTGATATAAGATGATTGTTCCTCGGAAACCCTTCCATGCTCATTCGTTGTTCATGTAAGTCTAAGCATCGTCATGCCTATGTTCATCAAGCGCGTTTTGTAATTCCTCGGTTAGCTTAGCTGAATCCCGAGCTTGAACAAGAATTGTACTCACCATATTGTAACGACGATGTCATCTTGTTACTCTAGCAGCATTAAGATTACTGCAAGAAAAAAAAATCCTTAATAGCATAACAATTTTGAGCTCTACTATCTCAGTTTCCCTGACTAATATCATGTATATCCGAAAATCCACAATCTGTAGCATATCAACTTGAATAAACGTGAATATTGTGTAAAGGCAGTTCATTTTTACTTAAAAAAAAGGCATCCCATGATCTTGATCTTAACTTATGTTAAGTATAAAACTACAATAAATGAAAGTTTTGTTGTTCTAAATTTAAACTTGACAATTAGGCAGCTTAGTGATTTTTTAAAAAGACACATGACTTTGTTAACCCTGCCTTATAAAACTACAATTTCAAGCTTAGAAAAGCTTAGATTTAGAAAGTTATAAGAGCATGGGGTATGGTGGAGAGCTCAAAGCTCTTCATTTAGGCCCCACGTGTGCCACCTCACCTTCACATCACTCCAAAACACTCACTTAAAAATACCCCAAATCACAACTAACTCACTCCTCTTCATTTGGGCCCCACCCACCCTCTTTTCATTTAAAGATACTAAATACAATAATATATTTCTCTGCCATCTACCTTGTCATCTTCCATGTCGTTGAACAGGCGAACAACCAACCGGCGAAGGGTGATGGTGTCGTGGCGGTGGGCGGCGGCCAATGGCGGGGCTGCCACGTTGGGAACGGCGAGCCATCTCGCCACCGTACTATGCTCTAAGACTAGAAAACAAAGGCAGTGTGGCTTTTGAAAATATCAAAAAGCATACCCTTGCAATCCACCCCTTCCTTCGATATAATAGTTATTTCCCCTTAGCTACATTTCTTCACACAACGATGTGGGATGACCAAAACACAATTGAAGTTACTAATGGATATTACGTAATAGTCAAAGGGGTGATGGTATGCACATCATTTTATTTGATAAATACACCGTCATGTACAAGCTATATAACACACCGTACAACACTGTAATGCACAAAATGTCGTGTGTGCATCAAAAGGAGTGGTGTATGTATCAACGCCCTACTCAAAGAGGCAAATAGCCAAATATCAAACACTTGTTTACCACTTATAAGCTAAGTCCAACACATATGAAGATATTTTTTATTTTTAATAATCAAATGAAACAGATTATGCTTAGTATTACCATGAAAGGTGATTATTACGGCTTTGGTATTATAACTATTCTATAATGTAGAAGATAAGCTAAGGTAAAAGACACCCAAACATCCTCATCAAATGTGAATATCGTTTGGTTTAAATTTCATTCTTTTTTGTAAGGACACATCGGCCAGCTAAACCGAGAATATTCAGTTTGGTTTCATCAAACTTATCATCTATATGGTCTCAAGCTATGCAAAATAACGTAGCTAAAAAAAGAATTATTTTTTATAAGATTATTTAACTTGTTGAGATTAAATAAAAAAGGTGATTGACAAGAGTTTTTTGACATAGAAATTTACCGGAGCTTATAAAAGCTCATGCTATAAAAGTTCTAAGCCAAAAAGCCTTGTAACCAACGGTTTTTGAAAACTTCAAAAAGCCAAAAAACCTTGTAATCGACTCTCTCTAGCTGCTTTTCTTCAAAAACCCATTCACTCTAAAGCAATTTCTTGCAGTGCAGCGTGTCGATTTCATTCCAACTAGAAATTCATGCTTTAGATCAAGAATGAATTATATATGCTATGCTTTTATAATTGCATTAGTTCTATTTCCTATAGTGTTTTGCTTGTTTTTAATAATCTCCGAGCTAGTCATTGGTTACGTTTTAAAGATTAAGTTAACTGATATAAGTCGATAGTTCTTCGAAACCCTTCCATATTCATGTGTTGTTCGTGTAAGTTCAAAGCATCGTCAAGCCTATATTCATCAAGCGCGTTTTGTAATTCCTCAGTTAGCTTAGCTGGATCCCAAGCTTGAACAAGAATTATACTCACCATGGTTGAAAAAGATTCCCATTAAGGAACTTCAACTTTTTGATGAAATGCTACAGTGTGACAATGTTGCCGTCTTGTTACTGCATAACGAACGTTTGAGTTCAACCTTCTTATTTTATTATTATTATTATTATTATTATTATTATTATTATTATTATTTTCTTTTTTGTGAACAACAAATTATATTAAAAGAAAAACTAGCAAAAAGCTTGCAAATTACAAAGGCGAGTTTAACTAATCGTTCCAACTACTACTGTTTTTTCTATATACTTAAGCCAAGAGAGAGAGTTATGACAAATGTTATAAAAAATGTCACACTTCCTCAAACATTGAGAGTTGAAAGTGACATTATTTTGATATCGCCATAACACCCAACAAGTCGCAGCAAAAATGATGTATGCAGGATCTTTAGACTCCTTTGAAGCTTGCTAAGACACAATCCAATTATCTCAGTCCCCAAGAGAGTTCAAAGCCGAGATCTTTGAGCCACTCCATAATCTTTTTTTTTTTTAAAGATCGGTATTATACGGAGAAACCAAATGCGAGGACCTCGCAAACCAAGGAGAACACTACAAGGAAACCAAACGGGCCAAAAGCCACAACCCGCTAAAAGAAGAGAGCATACTATCTATCTACTATATAATGCATTTAAGTTGTGGGCTCCACAAAAATTAAGATAAGGAGCTCCAATCATTGAGTGACATGTGTCACTTTTCAACTAAAAATAACAAAATGGATGATCTCTAACAAACTAAAATAAGGAGCTCCAATAATGGGGTGACACGTGTCACTTCTTAACTAATTAATCACCTTTATTTTTAAATTTAAATATCTTTTAATTCGTTTAATTTTTATATGATCTAATTTCACCATATTTTTTAAAATTTTATGCTCTTTAATTCAACATCCATTTTGATATATTTTTATGAGTTTTTAATTTTTACATTTTTAGTAGGTTTATTTTATTTTGATTCAAATTTTTATAACTTTAACATTTATTTCAATCAATACAAACTTGATGTATCAAAATCATTTACTTTTGGGAGAGTGTTTGACGGGTAAGAGATTGTTAAGGTCTTTTTATATTCGGGAATAATGATGTCACGGGAAATATATGAAAAACTCAAACAAACACATACAACTAACACATATACATTTGGAGTGTTAGTGAAATGAATTCATTAAGCGGGTAGGGAATTGCGAGGAGAGTTGAGTTAGCAATTCATTTACTATATTTATTATGTAACTATATTTATCGCCGCCGCTGTGCGCGGGTATCCAACTAGTACTATACAAAGCAACAAGATATTAAGAAAATAAGTCAAAGGGTCTAGCAACCCAACAATTCCAATCCGTCTTCAACTTTGAGCTTATACGAGCGGACATCCACAACTTCACCAACCGTTGGATACCCGGAAAGATGTCTTCGTTCTTGATTGCATCTATGTCGTCACCAGTGGCATGAATGAGACGATTACGCCAATTCCAAATGGCCCATATAGAAATCTGAAGAACCCCATTCGTTGCTTTGGAGAGGAAATTGTCACCAGGAATATTGACATTCCCGCTAGCAATCTCAATAGCAGGAAACAAAAAGAAAGATGCCGGGGGAGGAAGATTCCACCAACTCCACACCTTTCTCCAAATCCCACTAACCATTTGGCAGCTAACCAAAACATGATTGATGTCCTCGATATCCAACCCGCAAAAAGGACAATTGTAAGTAGGGAGAGACACACCACGAGCCATAAGGTTAGAACACGTTGCAAGTCTATCCAGAGAAGCCTTCCAAACCACAATATTTACTTTCTTGGGGATCCAAGAATTCCATCTATGATGAGACCCCAAACTGTGAACGCCAAGGAGGGAGTTTTCAATAACTTTGGCCAGGATATTGACTTTAAAATGCCCGGAAGGTGCGTAAGACCAACCCCGTCACTGGCTACCATTGGGGTTTAGCACAACCATATTCAAAGAATTAGATACAGTATTGATATCATCGAGAGCTCGACCCCTAGGAGGTATACGCCAAGCCCATGAGCTAAACCACGACCCATTAATAACATACCCTCTATCCTTAACCTTACAATCTTTGATGGATTCAAGCGCAAAAAGTCTTGGAAACTTATATTTAAGACACAACCCTTCGCCACACCACAAATCAGTCCAAAAATAAGTATCAGCACCATCTCCCACCTTTCGAACAAACGAGCTTTTGAAATTAGGATCTATATCCTAGATGTGTTTAGTAGCCTTGATAATATCCAACCAAACCCCACTGCCATGAGAACTAGATTGCGAAGAGAAACCACCATCCTCCCCGTATAATTCCTTGATAACATCATGCCAAAGAGCATTTTTTTCAGTAAGGAATCGCAACTTCCATTTTCCCAAAAGACTAAGGTTCTTAGATTGAAGATAACCCACCCCTAGCCCCCTTGATTCGAACCCAGGAGAATGGACTTCCACTTGACCCAATTTATTCCCCTCTCGCCCTCTTTGTGACCCCAAAAAAATTTGCATCTAATTGAATCAAGAACCTTTAAAATGCTCGAGGGAGCTTTGAAGAGAGAGAGATAGTACACTGGAAGGCTACCAAGAACGGATTTGATTAGAGTAAGTCTACCACCCACCGAAAGGGTTTTAGCCTTCCACAGGGAAAGGCGGTCCCGAAAACGATCAATGATTCCATGCCACCCATCACATAGCCGCATTTTTCTCCCGACAGGAAGTCCAAGATAAATAAAAGGTAGAAAACCATGGGCACAACCAAGCAAAGAAGCAACAGAGATCACATCATTATCCGACACCCCAAGCCCAAACAACCTACTTTTATCCAAGTTAACTTTGAGACCCGATCCCAATTCGAAGCATTGAAGAATGTTAATAAGATTAGAGACGTTTAGTCTAGACCAATCGAAAAAGAGCGTCGTCCGCGATGCGCGAACGTAAGAAGCGAAACATTTACACCACTCTTAACAAGACTCACTCCTTTGTAAATGCCTATATTGCAAGAATTAAGGATGGTAACCTGGAGAGCTTTAGCTACAATAAGAAAAAGGAAAGGGGATAACGGGTCCCCTTGCCTTAACCCACGTTCCATATGAAACTCATTTGACGGATCCATTACGAGGACAAATGGAAGCAAGAAAGGCATGAGGCGATCCACTTTCTCCACTTGTGACCAAAACCCATTTGCCTCATAACATCAAGGAGAAAATTCCATACGCTAATAATTTCATCCACTTTGAAAAGCAGAGCTTTTGAGGCCATAATAATTCTTTGCTTAGCAACCGTTTTTTCCTACCTTTAATGAACGCCGATTGATTATGACCGATAACGGTGCCAATAACTTTCGCAAGACGAGAGGCAAGGAGAGTCTATCGAGCAAGTAGACTCTACTTGCTCGTTACATATCAAACACATAATCGATTGAATATCCAATCCCCGAGAGGACAAGTTTAAACGATGGGGCAACATATCCAAAAATAAACACCATATAAAAACATTTACCTTCCTAGGAATAATCTTACACCATCTCATATAGCCGTTAGCTGGGTGAATTAAAAAAAAAAAAAAAAAAAAAAAAAAAAATAGCTAAGAGTACAGGGTGAAGTGTACATGTCATACGCCATAGGGCGCCATCAAAAAATTATTAAGGAGTGTTTATGTTATGAGAGTTTTTAGGGTACAAGACGACACCTGTAAAGTTTATTGATGCCTTGTGCACCTTGCTCTCCCAAGTCATTTAAAGTGGTGTACAAATGTAACATAAACTTATTTTATAGAATTGTAGGGGTTGTTTTGATTTAGAAAAGCCAATAGCGATACACATCATTGACTTGTAAACTTATATAATCTTATGGTTATTGTGTTTTCAAAACTTCAACATCCCTAACTTGTATGTTTTATTTCCCTCCTTATTTATAATCACAACTCTCTATCTACTTTCCCCTCCAGAGCGATGTAGGATAATCAATACTACTAATACTAAGCATAGGACCTGCTCATGAACCTACTTAAAAAGATCACATCAATTGTATTAGGGGCAAATGGTAAATCTGACCTTTTGACTGCGCACATTTGGTGCAACATTCACAATAATTGTATTAGGCTCCATAAGCAGACTCAAAATCAAAACACATTTTTACGTGGGTCCACCCTCCCACTTTGAAGCATAACACAAGTATCAACTCTCAGTGACCAATTCATTATTCAGGTAAGCACATCTGTCGTTTGTGACATGTAAGCTAGTATAGCAAACCAAACAGTAAGCGGAGGAAATTTTTTGGTCTCAAGTAACTTCCTTATAACAGTTGATGCATTCACTGGTCAATCATGCATCATAAAGACATAGTGACAAATATATGAGAGCTTTTTCTAAATCTTATTAAATCACTGAGGCTCTAAACTTTGATGCATCCATGTTCATCTAAGTTCCAATCATCATTAAGCATTTAAGCCTATGTTTATAAAGTGCATCTTGTAATTACTCACTTAGCTTCGCTGGATCTCGAGCGTAAACGAGGATTGTACTCGCTATGGTTGAAGAAGATTACCACTGATGGACTTCAGTTGTTTAATGAAACACCATATCGTAATGACGATGTCATCTTTTTACTCTAGTAGTATTAAGATTACTGCAAGAAAAAAAATCCTTAATAGCATAACAATTTCGAGCTCTACTATCTCAATTTTCCTGACTAATATAATGTATATCCGAAAATCCACAATCTGCAGCATATCAACTTGAATAAACGCGACTAAAGGCGGTTCATTTTTACTTGAAAAAAAAAACATCTCATGATCTTGATATGCACTTATGAAAGTATAAAACTAAATATCTCTCCATAGGATAATAAATACGGAGTATCTGATTATTTTGTTGTTAGTCTGATCTTCTATCTATGAACAATCGGTTATGAAAGGTATACTAAGTTTATTTGATATATAACAATCGTTAAGTACAAACTTGGGTTTTATGGGTATTTATAACCCATCAACCGACACAACAAAAGCAGAACAACGGTTCACTAAACTACCATAACCGTTTTAAGCGTATTTGGTTATAAACTTTACTTTTGACACACTAGACCCTTTAACTTATATACATACATAAATACTACACTAATCTTGACTTTCATGGATTAATAAGTTAGTATCCAATACTCCTCCCTAATTTATTAATCCATGCCTTTGATATCTTCAAGCTCCTTTATCTTTATCTTTGAACTTTGGCTTATTTCCACTTCCTTTGTCTTGATCTTCAACGCGAACTATGTCTTGAACTTTCTTTTGGTCCGACTTCTTTCTTCCTTGTCTTTAATTTCATCTCGATCATCTTTGTCACTTTTGTCACTATCTTCCTTCATTTGTATCATTTCATAATCTTGCGTCTCCAATAATCTGTTTCTCGTATCACGATCTTACGGTTCAACTTTCTTGTTGCATGATTTAATGTCTTTCTCAATCTGGCTTTCCTTTTGAACTCTTGATGGCGTCTCTTGATGCTTCTTGCATTCGCCTTTGTCAACTCTTTCTTCTTCTAGATGTTTCTCATTTGAAACAACTTCATGGTTCTCTTTCTCAAACAATTCTCTTATTGTCTTTAACTCTTTCATCTCTTTGCTTGTGCAATCTCTCAACTTCTTGAGGTTCTCTAACTCTATCTGCATTTGTTTTTCAAATGCTATTTCTCTATTTCTTATTTTCTTCTCAAACTCTTGTTTTTCAATCTCTAACTCTTGAAGCATTTCAAACTTCCAAAACTCTAATTTACTCTTCAAATCAATTTCTATCTCGACGCATATCTTCTAACTTTTCCTTTTGAATTTCATCCTTCTCAATGACAATTCCTTTCCTTCTCGATTCTTCCTTTAAGGATGTTATCTCCTTTTCATCTTTACTAGTAACCATCAATAGTCTTTGGTTCGTCATCTTGAACACAGGTTTGCTTTTCTTCTCTACGGTTTGGTTTTGGACAATTTACAGCAAAGTGTCCAAACTCATGACAATTATAGCACTCTATTTCTCTAAAGTCTCTCCTATGGTAGTTTTGATCTCCATGGTTTCTCTTGTTTCTATCATAACTATCTCCATTCTTACTATCTCTTATGAATCTTCCTTGGCCTCTTCCTCGTGTCTGATTACCACCTCCTCATCTATCATTTCCATAGTTGCGTTCATAATTTCTATTATTCCCTTGACGTGTGAACAACAATTTCTCACTATTATCTTCCTCACTTCCTTTTCTAAACTTAAGTCTTTCTTCATAAGTCTTAAGTTTCCCAATAATCTCCTCTAATTTTGCTTTCTTAAAATCAACAACCATTTCAATGGTTGCTACTTGTCACACCCCCAAATTACCTGTTTTGCAGCTGAATGGAATTCCTGAGGATTGACTGTCATAGCATCACAATCACAGTTATATTGAACGACCTAAAGTGTCGTTTGGAAAATACATCGCTTGATTTAATAAAATAATCAGAGTTTACAGAGTATAGGTCCCAATTGAAAATCAATTTGTGTGGAAATAAGATTGTTACAAGCCAAACGATGTTTTAAAGTTTATAAAACCCAAGTGAGACGCGTCGTCACCGCGACTCTATGTTATGTCCACATGCATGCCATGAAGTGAATGCCTTAGATACCTGAGATAAAACATGCTAAAAGTGTCAACACAAAGGTTGAGTGAGTTCATAGAGTTTGAGTTGAAATGTAAAGCCTTTAAATAATGTTCATGCAGCAAAGGCATTGCAAATCCACTCAGTTCCAAGTTCCGCCCATACAAAACTTGCAGCTTGTGTGTTTACAACCCATTGCCAAAATATGTATAGTTTATGTTCAAACGCATGATGTCAAATGAAATCACATAATAGCGCATAACTTAATGTATCAATAGTTACTTGACATAACACATAATTCGTATAGTTTAAATCGTTCCAAGGCCGTTAGTTCATGTTTGTACCAAGACCTTTAGTTCAATGATTATACCAAGACCTTTAGCTCAATGATAATCCCAAGACATTTAGCTCAATGATAATCCCAAGACATTTAGCTCAATGATAATCCCAAGACATTTAGCTCAATGATAATCCCATGACATTTAGCTCAATGATAATCCCAAGACATTTAGCTCAATGATTTATGATATAGAATATGACTAAACATTCAGTTCAGATAAACATATAGTTGCAAATAATCATGAATGTCATAAAAGTTGATGAGCATGTATCTCCCCCAAAGAGTTTAATAAAAGTATTAAAACAATTGAAACTGGGGCTATGGAACTCACCTGTTGCAATGATTATGATGACAAAAGTGGATACACCGAAATGTAAGGTGAATCTCTAAACTTGACCTACTATGAATGATGTGATACATAATAAGTTATGATGTAATGTTATGCATGCAATTCGGATGATATCTATACCACTTGTGAATTTTTGAAAATAATATTTCTCGTCGAGAAATAATCTTTTAACGTCGTGACCATTTTTAAATTACTTTACATGTATTTACGTTGAAATGATATCCTACGATAATCATTTAATGATTTATTATGAAATTATAACTTTTCGTCGTAAAATAATGTCGTTGAAATTTTCATGAAAGTGACTAAACAGCCTCAAAAAGCTAGTCGTAAAATGGTGTACGTCGAGTGTTAAGAAACGAACTCAACGGTTTTGGGAAGCTTGTATCATTATCTCAAAGTTTTAGTGTTTAAGTTTTCGTCATTGAGGTTCCGATCATAGAGAAAAATATAACTAAAGTATGGTACTTTTGCCCAAGATATAGTTTAAAGATGGTTTTCGGCAAAGTTTGAGTAACCGTATATAATTCATTACAACTTCGCTTGACAAATGGTTGGACATTTTGAAAAATATGCTTGGCGAACTTACTTTTACTAGAAGACATCACTTTATATAAAGTTCTACATCAATGTTAAAAACGTCCTCCAACTTGTTGCCGTAATACTTGCCTATTAGAAATTTAATAGTTTTTCTTATATAATAAAGTTACGACAACTTTTTGTAAACGTGTATAATTTAATCGTTACAAATCCGTTTTATATGTCCTTAGCTTTGTATAAAAGTATACTAATATATTTTTGATAAGTCGACACAATTTATAACGCCTAAGCTTCATTTTTGACTCGTACAAATTAGACGTAACATGCTGAAATTTCCAGAAAATATAGTTTTCGTCGCCTAACTTGAAAAATTCATAACTTCTTCGTTATATCTCCGTTTTAATCCGTTCAAGCGGCCACGTTTTCGTTTTAAAGTATATTTTCCAAATATCTAGCCCAAAATATTTTGCAAACTGTCGGATTTTCCAGATTTTCAAAATAAGGACAGACCCTTTAGGAAACTTGTCGAAATGAGTTTTTCTCGCGCCAAACCTATTCTAACCAATTCAAAACAACTCCGAAGCTATTCTAATCCTACCATACACCTTCTTAGGGTGTCATTGGTTCCTAGACATCACCAAGAGTGATATATAACAAGGAGTAATTATAGGATGACTTAAATATATATAACTCTTAAAATCAATGAAAAAGTGGTATAAACATCATATGACTTGCATGTTTTCTCAAATATGATGAAATGAATATAACAATGAATATGAAATATGATCATGAATATGGATGCTTACTAGTTAACTTGATGAGGTTTATGAGAACAAAGGATTTTTCCTAATCACCCAAGGTTTTTATTGCACAACCTTAATCAAGAGTGATACTAGAGTGTAAAAATCTTGTCTAGAAAATATTTGATGATCTTCTTCTTGGTCCCTAGGTGTGGCCGGTTTTGTGAGAGGAGAGAAAGATGAGATATTTGATTTTTATCTTTGCAAGAATGAGGTGTAAGTGTTGTGTATGAGTATAATACATTATACTTGTAGATATTATGCAAACATAAGTGACTCACCCATGTGAATGTCGACCAAGCCAAAAAAAATAAAAGAGTTTGTATTTTGAGTAGATAGGTACTTGTGTGTAGAAGCAAAAGTGTGTTACTTAATAATAATTAGTAACTTGTGTGTATAATTAAACATTTAGGGTAGCGTTAGCTAAAAATATATTTTAACGGAACAAAATAAAATATATTGAAGTCATAAAAATTATAAAAATACATTTCTTACTAAAATTGAGTGAAATAATAATTATTGTGTAGTATTTACTTAAAACCGTAAGTAATTATAAATATAACAATATAGATACAAAATAAATTTAAAACACTGGGTAAACTCATAATATTATTTTATAATCTTAATATGAGTATAAAAATATATTAGGATAATTTTTGGAATTGTTGGATCAAATATTCAAAATAAATGATTACGCGATAGCGTTTATTTAATATGAAAATTACGCGTTTAAGGTAAAATGCAAAACCATGCATGAACTAATTTGATGATAATGATGCCAATGAAATGTAGACTAAACCTAGCCTATATGAAATGCCCTTGATGATATGATCATGAATTCACAGCTAAACCATTACGGTTACGTGAATTTGATACTCGTAAACCTAGTTTACGATAATTGATGAAATAGTGAAACTTTTAAAGTTTGTAAAATGACCTGAAATTACGAGTTGTCACACTACTACTGGTACAAACTTATCTGGCACTGCATTCAGTAATTTTCGTACTTTTGTTTGTTCATCAAACGTCAATCCACATGTAGCAGCCTTTGTAATAATACTCATCAACCTCCGAGCAAATGAATCTATTGATTCATCTTCTTTCATCACAAGTCTTTCAAATTCAGATTTAAGTTGTTGCGGTGTACATTTGTACATCTTCGTTCCAATAAATCGGACTTTAGAGAGTCCCAAATTTCTTTTGCTGTTTCACATCCTGCAACTTGCATTTGCAAATCTTACGGTAACCCTTGAAATAGGTATCTTCGCCGAACTATCCTTTTTTACATCAATCTCTTTTGATGTACCTGTACCTTCTACTAAATCCCATACTCCATTTGCCGTTAATATCTTCTTCATTCTTAATGCCCATAATGTATAATTTGTGTTGGTTAAAAGCGGGCATTGATATGATAGTAACGATGTGGTGAAAACAACTCTGTTTTCGTTTTTATCTCCCGTCATATCTTTCGATTTGGTTTTCTTCTAAGACCAATATAATTCTAATAATAGTTGAATCTTAAATTCTTCTTTCTAACCACAATAATTAATATGCAACTTCTAAAACCAATATAATCTTAATACTTCTAAACTTTCTGCCTAATAATGGTCGAACTTAAACTTTCTACCTAATCACAATAATTCTCAAGCAATTCTAAATGTTTTCTAATACGAATTGTAATAGAAAAAAATATATTCTACTAATAGAGAAATAAAACTATCACAGGAAAAAAATGGAACCTGTGTATAACTGTATATTTCCCTTGGGCCTTTTAATTCTTGTGGGCTTTTGAAAGGTACGCTTTTCTATTCCCAAATAAGGACCGGCTTCTTTCTTCTTTCCCCCAATTTAACGCTTCTTCTGCTACCTTATTTCTTCCACACCCAATTAGGGCAAACCTAGGTCGCCCCCTCTTTCTTCAAAAATATGCTCCTTCCTCTGGTTCTAATCAAACAGTGGTTAATCGGTGTTTCAATTTTCTTCTACGGTAATGATGGTTACTGTGGTATGGTTTCTCTTCTTCTCCGTCGGTGGTTTCTTGTCTGTTCTCGTTTCAAGCCACACGGTGGTGGTTCTTGCACAACCGGGTACGTTTCTTTCTCTTCTCTTTCTCTTGATTGATTCCCTGAATCAATCTCTTCTTTTCTCTTTTTCGGAATGATTCCACTGAATCGTTAGTACTTCTTCTCGTCTCTCGGTTCCACTGAACCTTTTGGTTTCTTCTCTAAAACAATTCCACTGAATCGTTGTCTTTCTTTTTACGTCTTTGGTTGATTCCACTGAATCAATCGGTTCTATTCTCTTCTCACGGTTCGAATCCTTTGGCTCTGATGCCAATTGTTAGTCTAATCTTCTATGAACAATCAGTTATGAAATATACTAAGTTTATTTAATATATAACAATCGTTAAGTACAGACTTGGGTTTTATGGGTATTTATAACCCATCAACCGACACAACAAACAGACACAACGGTTCACTAAACTACCATAACCGTTTTTAACTGTATTTCGGTTATAAACTTTACTTTTGACACACTAGACCCTTTAACTTATATACATACATAAATACTACACTAATCTTGACTTTCATGGATTAATAAGTTAGTATCCAATATTTGTCACCAAAACTGATGCATCAGTTTTGATATCAATACTCTATGTGGGCGTTTGGTTGGGGCAATTTGAAGGATATTGGGGGCATTTACATTTTAATTCCCTTCAAATGTTTTGTTTGGTAACTCAAAATAGGGCATTTGAAGTAATTTACAATTCCCCGAATTGCCAAAACGGAGAGAATCAGAATGCCTTCAAAAAGTGAGGAATTTTAATTTACTTGAAAAAAAAAATTATAAACTTTTTTTCTTATTGTTTTTTTTATAAACTTTAAAATAGAATATTTATGAATTTTTTTTATAAACTCTTTTTATAAATTTTTTATAAACTTTTTTTATAAATTTTTATAAACTTTTTTTATAAATTTTTTTTATAATTTTTTTTTATAATTTTTTATAAATTTTTTATAAACTTTTTTTTATAATTATTTTTATAAATTTCTTATACATTTTTTATAAACTTTTTTTATAATTTTTTTATAAACTTTTTTCATAAATTATTTATAAACTTTTTTTATAAATTTTTTATAAACCTTTTTTTATATAAATTTTTTATTAATTTCTTATAAATTTTTTATACACTTTTTTATAAACTTTTTATATACTTTTTTTTTATAATTATTTTTATAAATTTCTTATAAATTTTTTATAAACTTTTTTATAAATTTTTAATAAACTTTTTTTTTATAATTATTTTTATAAATTTCTTATAAACTTTTTTTATAAATTTTTCATAAATTATTTATAAAAATTTTTTTATAAATTTTTTATAATGTTTTTTTTAAATGTTTTATAAAAAAAAAAATTATAATTTTTTTTATAAACTTTTAAATAGAATATTTATGAAATTTATATTAAAAAAATAAAAAAATATTTATAAATTTCTGTCAACCAAACATGAGAAGGTATTTTAAATTCCAGAATTTTAAATTCTCAAGAATTTAAATTTTCTAGAATTTAAAATTTCGGAATTTCAAATTACTCCAACCAAACACCCCCTATGGGAAATTTATAAAACGAATTAAGATAAGATGAAAGGTGAATTAAGATAACTAAGTGAATTAAGATGAAAGGTGAATTAAGATAACA
The DNA here is from genome assembly GCA_910596185.1 of Chrysanthemum makinoi. Taxonomy (NCBI): domain Eukaryota; kingdom Viridiplantae; phylum Streptophyta; class Magnoliopsida; order Asterales; family Asteraceae; genus Chrysanthemum; species Chrysanthemum makinoi. The sequence goes on from OU343221.1 coordinate 61,977,590, forward strand.
AAGTTTTATTGTGTAAAATTAAACTTGATAATTAGTCAACTTAGTGATGCTGAAAAAAGTCACATTGACTTGGTTACACTGCCTTATAAAACTAGAATATCAAAGCTTAAAAAAGCTTAGATTTAGAAAGTTATAAGGCAAGTTAAACTAGTCCAAGTGGCTTTTGAAAGTTTCTTGCAAGCAACCCCTTCCTTTATTTAATAATCAGCTAAAAGTATAAAATATGTTGTTATACTTCATGGACTAGTTTAACTTGCCTTATACTAGTAGGGACAACACCAAAGTTGTTAGTTTTGCGATTAACATATCTAAAAGTCAAAACCTTGTTTGTCGCAGCAAGGATGATCGAAATAAGTGCTTAATCCAAAACAAGAATCTTAATTTCAACATTTAATTTGTGAAAGCATTCACAATATTGTTTAGTATTACTTTCATGAAGAACATTGAAACACTTGTAATGTGATTACTGCAAGCATACCAATTGAATGAAAGAGTTCAACAAAGAAATCTTAGGAACTAAGATTAAGTCACAAACACAATACTAGAAACCAATTTTAAGATAAACATGAAGAAAAAAAAGTATATCTATACAAAATAAATATAAAAATAAATAAAAACGCTTTTTTTCAGCAATACAATCACAAACAAGTTTAAGGAATCGAGATAGGAAAAATACAGCCGAAGTTAAGTATCAATTGTGCTTAATCCAAAAAGATATACAGAAACACAATGTCATTATCATTTCTCCAACACGGGCTACCACGAAATGAATATTTCCTATATTCAAATGACTAAATTGTGCTTAGTGGCTAAAACGAGCATTGTAAAGGTAAGAAGGGCCAGTGTTGCTGAGTGGATGGGTTGACATTGTGCTTAAGAATTTGTATATAGTATATACACAACTAACAAAATGACAAATAACACCATAAGAATGCCTTGTACGGATACAACAAAATTAACCACATTCTAGACTACAATCTATACTAGGGGAAGAAACAATAAAGACTATGAAATAGATACTTGCATTACTTTTGCTTTTATACGATCACTTGATTGTTTTTAGTATCCTAGTTATTACTGGTAACACTTCAAACATACAAAAGGTAACAGAAAATGCCATGAAGTATAAAATCACAAACTGTTTAACTTGACTTTGTTTAATAATCAGCTAAAATCTGAAAAACACACCAAAAACAAGTTTCTCTCCTTCAAAGAGCGATGTGGAGGGAAACTTCTTGTTGGGTGAGTTTAGAAGATTCCAACCGACCTACTTGTAAGAAACCCTTCCCTTCCTATTTATTAAAATCTTCCTCTAGCTACTCTCCTTCACAGAGTGATGTGGGATAACCAAAACCCAATTGGTTTTAACAAAAATAGAAATGTCCATTTTTTTCTTTACAAAACCGTCACGAAAAACTTCAAGAAAATGAGACAGAATATAATACAACCGAAGCCAATTATCATGTGTGCCTAATCCAAAAAAAAAAAAGTGAAACCCAATTTAATTATCATTTGTCAACAGGCCCACTACGAAATGAAGATTTTTAATCAAATGCAACAAACTACGCTCAGTGGCTAACACGAACGTTTATAGTTACTTGTTTGGTGTGATTACAATATACTAGAATGTAAATTTAAAAGATAAAAAGGAGGTCATTTGGTACCACGGTGGAACTTTTAGGCTGCTGCTACATATTATGCGTTCCATTGATTCGACGGGATTGATATTGTGCTTCAGTCATAGGTGTTTATCATTCTTTAATCGACTTCATGATAGAGCTTCCGCTATGGCGCAAACACAACGGTTTGATATTTGTGAATTTTAGCTTAGCAAATAAAAGCTCATTCTAATGTTTGAATAAATGTATAAAACCTTTTTCTTGTAACATCAAACCAATGTTCATCAAGTAAAATTTGTAATTATATTCCTCAATTAGCTTTGTTGGATCGCCAGCTTTTTTTTTTAGAAAGGCAACATATATAAAAGAGACCAAAGACCAAATACAAAAAAAATGGCATCCCCCCTCCTCAACAAGACCATTGAAGAGAAGGGGACCCAAGGAAATAAAAAAACACCACATACGGTGCGTACATCTGAACTATTAAAAGAGAACCAAACACTAACAAAAACTAAACATAGCAAAAGGAACACTCTCACCCATGACCCACCTTCTAAATGACAAAAAGATACCAGGTGGAAAAATAAAGTGGGCAAAAGCCACGCTGACACTACAATAACATACCAAAAACAGATGATGCAGAACATGTATTGCAGCCCCACTGATCACAAAAAAACCTGAAGCACAACTAACTGACCTCACTGAAAAAATTGCAGCAGAAACTGAAATTACTGACCCCGCTGATAATTTGTAGAGACTATCGAATTTGACTAGATAAATTCCAGACCTTATTGTAACCGAATCTTGAGTGGTTCCCGTAACCATTGTTGCCAATCTAACTCCTTATGTTGTTTTGATCTTCTCACTATACATTCAAAGGATTTAAGTTGGATATCTTGAACAATCTTATTAGTACTTGAAACTTTTTTACCGAACACACGAGCATTTCTTTCCTTCCAAATGAAATAGCCGGAAGTCCAAATAACCGCTTGCCAAACACGAGATAGAACGTTGGGAACATTAACACCACCATTGGATGAAAAGAATTCATCAATAGTAAAAGCATCAACGCTCCCCACCTTCCACCAGATGAATATATTTTCCCACACACTCATTGCTAGATCACAATTGACCAAGCAATGAGCACAAGTTTCCACCATATTATTACAACATGGACAAAGAACCGAGTCTAAGTCAATGCCTCTTCTATCTAGCTCCACACGAACCAGAAGTCTTCCTTTTATAGCCCTCCACACGAAAATGTTAACTTTCTTAGGAACCAATTTATTCCAAAGCGTCTCATGGTCTCCACTTCCCACATGTAACTTCTCCTCCAACAATCTTGCTAGCTCTTTAACCTTGAACTCGCCGTCTTCCACAAGCAACCACCTCCATTTATCCCTACAATTAGAATGAACAACAATATTTTGCACAACACCTAAAAGCTCCTCTAAATCCCTACTTACTCTCCCCCTAATACTTCTAACCCACTCCCATTCCCAACACCACACATTATTAACCCACGATCCCTTATCACACACGAACCCCTCCTTTCTCCTATCTAAATGATATAACCTAGGAAATCTATCACAAAGTCTCCGATTATCAACCCACCTATCTACCCAAAACATAATGTCCCTCCCGTCCCCCAACACCCCAAGACAAGATGGAGAAAAATCAACCCCTGTAACATCAATCTCCGCACCAATCCGCACAATATCATTCCAAATACCACCCCCACCCCCACCCGATGCCCTAACATCACCCAACCCCCCACTACTATCATGGATGCTTTTAATTACCCTAACCCACAAGCTCCCACCCTCCCTCCTAAACCTCCACCACCACTTCCCTAATAATGCTAAATTTTTTACTCTTAACAACCCAATATTAAGCCCCCGCCTCAAATGGTGCAAGAACAGTTGATGGACTTCGATCAACTATTTTATGATACGCCACGTTGTAACGACAATGCCATCTTGTTACTCTAGTAGGATTAAGATTACTGCAAGAAAGCGTTCCTTGAATAACATAACGAACATTTGGGCTCCATATATGAGCATCTGACTAACATCATTTATATCCGCAAATCTACCATTTGTAAAAGCCCATTTCACATAGTGGTTTCATGATCTTGACCAGCACATATGATAATAAGTAGTAGTTACGGATATTGATACTCTAAGGGGCAATTATCAAACACATGTCTACTAGTTATTAGCAAGCCCGCCATGAATGAAGATTATTTATTATCAAATGCAATAGATTATGCGTAGTGCTAATATGAAAGGTGATCATTACAATTTTGGTTTGATTTCTATGCTATTAATCTATACTAATATATAAAGCATTTAGGCCATTTTATAAATAGAAAGGCTTAAAAATTCAGCCTCAACACTTGCCTATTAGGGAAAGAGTAACCGACATATTCTTAAAAATGAAATTAAATTATGTAATTAATAATATAAATGATTGTAAATGAAAACATTTAAAATACAAGTAAATAACCATTATTAAGTTTTGGTTACATAATTTTAAATTCACATTGAATTATAAGTTATTTGTTTTAGTATAAAAAAGACTATGAAAATATGATAGATTCGTTTTAGGGAGTAATTGAGTATAATTTTTAAAGTGTTGAAAGAAGAGATGTTGTTAGATTGAGATGGTAAAGTCATCCCCGATGTTTTTGCAATATCAAAAATTGACATTGCTTTTGTTTTCACATTATCACTAAGTACGACGTGTCATCACTATTACCGTGTACCAATACACCATAATTGTTGCTTTCTACCTTTTTGGTTACAATGCATTGCGGATGAACTACTATAATGTATAAAGATGATTTTGATGCTTCAATTGTATGCTATTGTGGGTTAATTGGTTACACGGGTACCCGCCGCCGCATAACGCGGGTACCCGTCTAGTGTAAAATAAATGTATAAGTTAAATTTAGGGGAGTTCGGTATTAGATGATAAATAAGGCCTAAGGCCGGTATGTGGGGTTGGGTCCATTAGGGTTTCATTATGTATTGTCTCTATATATATCATATTAATAAAAGGTATTACCCACGGGTTTTATCATTGTCTTACATGGTATCATGAGCAGGTGTCGAGACCTAATTGGCCGTCATAAACCGCTACCTCTATGCCACCCCGTCATACCTTAACTCAAACCCTAAATTCTTTCATTCTCTCTTCTCTTCCGCTGCCGATTACAACAACAATAACATATCTTTATTTACGTTTGACCACCATCTGTTGTATAAATGGATTTAATTTTGTTGTGACGTCAGTATCCACTCTCCACTAATTGAGCATAGTAATTTTTTATTTTTATTTTTCCTTTTCGAAGATCTCAATGTCTTACATTTGGTAACGCAGCAAGCTTGAACTATGTAATTAATCAACTTGTTGATGTTGAAAAAAATCATAGCTACCGGAAAACTACAGCTAATAAAAAATGAGCTGTATTAAACCAAGTAACTTGACTTTTCTTAAAGCTAGTACCACACAAATATAATGCTATTAGTTACTATTACTCAATATGATGACACCGCACCAATTATATCATGAGGCTGATTAGCGTTTAACAAAGTTATCTAATCATTAGCTAAATTCACACACCTATGTACATTTACACCATTTCAAGACAAAAGTAACACGTCTATTTCAAAGAAAAAATCTTCTTTTAACGTTAACCAAAATACTAGTGGACTTTAATTAGCACCAAAGAATGTTTAGCAAAACAGATAATTACCAATAAGATAACCAACTCGGGATACATTATACTTTACTAAAAAAATCTAGTGCCTAACTTGCATCATTTCACATTACTTGAATACTTGTATATAGCAATATTTTGTATTGTCAGAGATTTTACCAACACATTTTTTGGAGAAAAGATACAGATATTTACCTACTCGTTTTTTTAGTAAAACTTTTATGAAAAAGACTAACTTGTACTCTAAAAGATTATTAGGGAAGAACAACATCCTGCCATTGGTAAAATCACGGCCACTACAAACCCAACCAAGAAAAAGACGAAGAAACTGTTGAGTTTATAATACATGATATACAATAAAACATGTAGACATCAAGAGTACACAGCGGAAGACTAAAGATCATAACAAATAAATTAATTAACTGAATAGATGCGTAACACACCTCTTGCAATTGGTAGATCTCTTCAATGAATGTGACAAAGTGGTTTAACGAGTTATCCCTTACCGTTTAATAACTCAAACCAATTGGTGTAAAAATAGTGTCTTACTACCACGTTCTTGTACACCGAATTAACAAATTAAAAGATTGCTAGATCTACAAAACTTTTTTTAGAAAAACAAACCCAAACACAATAAGAATGTGTGGCGATTTATGCAAGAGAAAGACAAGAAACTTTAGGATAATGTGTGTGCACAAAAGCAATGGAAAACCATTAACCCTAGCCTTGTTTATATAGTGTTCTAAAATCTTTGGGAACAAGTTAGGGTTAGGGTTGTGAAACCCCCCTTATGGCCAGCCATGAGAAGCCCCAAAAGAGATTCCCGTATCTTTTCCTTTTTAAGATTTTACACTATAAGTCCTTCTCTTTACAGTTAACGGTCGTTAGTTATTTTCCGTTAAATATTTAACGATTGTTAGACGAGTTTTGTGTAACAATTAATCGTAATAAATTAACATTAATTATTAACTTTAATTCTCAAGTAATGTGCAATCTCGTGGTCACGAGTTCGAATCCGGACATTTACGTATTTGTAAATTATATACATTTCCAACAGCTCCCACTTGGATATGTTTATAAAACGTGAAATGATATTGGTTAGCGTCTAGCAACACGCCAATGCCCCCGGTAACTCGTGTGGTTTTCTCGGAGAAAAACCAAGTTTTTGATGATTCATCATCATATTCATCATTTTGTTTCTAATACCATGTTAATAAGAACATGGATCTCACTCATTTCTTAATTAAATATTCTGTTTCTCGCTTTATGTGATTGATCAAGATTACCAAATCTTCGAACATATTCCGAAGACCTTGGGCATGGCCATGCAAACATCTTAACAACCCTACGAGGGGCCAAAGATATTATACTTAAAATAAATTTGAAGGAAACAAATCCGTTTTGACTACAAGCGAAATCATAAATTTACAAACACTTCGAAAACAACCCTATAACTACCATTCACGATATAGCGTTAGATTGCTTCACAAAAATGCACTACATCCATGACATATCTCACGGTATCTAAAGTCGAGGAGGATAAACATTCATGATATACTTAATGACTAAGATCCATAAAGTATTATCATGTGGGTGGGATAAGTCCTATACTCAATTTATTGAATATCATCTGAAATTAGTCATGCTACGCATCAATATACTTTCAAGTATATTCTAACTAATACTCAGATTTGTCTTAATTCAATATCATTCTCATGTTATTGATTGACAACAGACTATTTAGAATAACTTAAGTTATTCAAGGATTTAAACATGCAAATATAGGATAACATCATAATAAATGAATAATAAACATAAAAAAATACTTTATTTCATTTCAATAATAATGTTTACAATATCCTTTTATCTAAAATACTTAGTCACAGATGGGCATGAAACTACTAGCTAAATGAAGTCCAAACTTATCAGACAAATGATTAAGTTTTTCACCAGGTAAGGCCTTCGTTAAGGATCGCTAGGTTATCATCTGCGTGAACTTTGAGCAACTCAATTTCACCTATCTCGACTTGTTCTCGAACATAGTGATATTGTATAGGATAGTGTCTGGTGCCCTTCATGACTCCAGGTTCATGGGCAAAAGTAATTGCGGCTTGGTGTCACAATATACTTTAATAGGATTTTCAATCGACGGCATAACACCAAGCCCGAAACAAACTTCCTTATCAAACAGTTTCCATGGCAGACCTCGGGCGCGCTATGTACTCACTTTAAGTAGCGACATGCAAAGTGTTGTTTGCTTTCTTGCTCTTCAATCCAGCACCTCCATTGATGACAAATATGTAACCCGTTTGAGACTTCGTATCATCTTTGTCACACTTCTAGGATGCATCGCATAACTTGTAATAAGAAAGTTCTGCTCGGATTTCCCCATACACTATGAACATATCTCTTGTAGCCCTAAGGTACTTGAGAATATTGCCAGCGATCCATTGAATTTCACCGGATTCTGTTGATATCATTGGTCGGTTTTGAGCAAACGCCATCAGGCCTTGTGCATCGCAGCGCCATGATAGATCCTAGGAAGCATAAGGAACTTTCTTCATACGCGCCACCTCTGCAGGTGTTGAAGCACAACCTTGGTTGCTCAAACCATGATTTACTTGCATTGGCAAAAATCCCTTCTTGGAATTTTGCATATTGAATCTCTTCAATATTTTGTCAATGTAAGCACTTTGGCTTAAACAATTAGCGCCTTGATCTATCCTGTAGATCTTGATTCGAGTATGTATCTTTGCTTCCCTAAGTCCTTCATCGAGAAACATTTACCAAGATAGGCTTTCACCTCATTTAGACTTGGTATATGATTTCCTATGATTAATATGTCATCGACATACATAACAAGGAAAGTAACATGACTCCCACTAGCTTTGTGATATACACACGGCTCATCAAGATTATGAGTAAATCCAAAACCTTTGATTTCTCCATCGAATCTTTTATTCCATTGCCTTGATGCTTTGATCCATAAATGGACCTCTTAAGCTTGCATACGGTTAGGAAATAATGGATTCACAAACCCTCCATATGCCATATAGATGTCTTCATCTAGGCCATTGAAAAGCGGTTTTGACTTCCATTTGCCAAATCTCATAGTCATAGTGTGCAGCTATAGCTATGAGAATCTTAATAGTTCTTATGTCCGCTACAGGAGAGAATGTCTCCTCGTAGTCAATGCCATAGGTTTGAGTAAAACCTTTAGCCACGAGACGAGCCTTGTAGGTGTGTACATTGCCATCCATGTCAGTTTTCTTATTGAAGATCCACTTACTTCCAGATTTTTAGCATTGGGAGGAAGGTCAACTTCAATTCAAACATCATTATCTTTCATGGATTGCATTTCCCCATTCATAGAAATCTGCCATTTATCCTTTTCGGGATCAGCCATGGCGACCTTACGATAGCGAGTTCATTAAGATCCCCAACCATATTTTCCTCCACCTCTACGTTAAGACATAGACGGTCGGTGCGCGTATAGTCCTTCGGACCTCTGAATGGGAACAACTTCGGAGGAACGCCTAAGCTTTAGGGCTCTTCTTGAAGTTGGCTAGTATTTTCAGAAGGTGTTGTATCTTCTTGATCATATTCGGATCATATACTCTCAAGCTGAGTTCTTGAGATATAAGATTCCTTTCAAGGAAATCTCCATACCTAGCCACGATGACTTTGTTCTCACTTGGGTAGTAAAAGTAGTAACCCATAGTTTCCTTAGGGTATCCTACAAAGATACACTAACAGATCGGCTTGGAGCTTATCAAGTGTGTCACGTTTAACAAACGCTTCACATCCCCAGACCTTTAAGTAAGAAAAGTTGGGAGCTTTTCCTGTCCATATTTCATATGGAGTTTTAACAACCTTCTTTGTTGGAACCATATTCAAAATGCGAATAGCAGCTTCAAGGGCATAATCCCAAAAGTAAAAGGAAGATTCGTAAGTTCAAATTGATCATACCATGTCAAGTAAGGTACGATTTCTCCTTTCAGATACACCATTTTGTTGTGGAGTATAACGAGATGTGAGTTGCTGGATAATTCCACACTCAGCTAAATAATCTTTGAACTCTTGACTTATATACTCACCACCTCTATCGGATCGAAGAGCTTTAATCTTCTTACCGAGTTGTAATTCTACTTCACTTTTGAAAACCTTAAATGTTTCAAAGACTTCATGTTTATGTTTAAGTAAATAAACATAACCATAACGACTGAAATCATCCGTAAAGGTTAAGTAGGAAGCACCGCGTTTTGACACATGTCTAAGTGGACCACACACATCAGTGTGTATCAATCCAAGTAGATCGGAAGCCCTTTCCACTTGTGGTGAAAAAGGTTTCCTTGTCATCTTCAGCTATGCAAGCTGGCATTTGTCAAATGATTCATCATTGACCGTTTGTAAAAGCCCATCATGTTGCAGCTTTTCCATGTGTTTCTTGCCTATATGGGCAAGGCGACAATGCCAAACATAAGACGAATTCAACTTGCTATTCTTATTTCTAATGCTATACAACGAATTATTTTCATTGGATATACAACCATCCATATCAATTTCAAATACACCAAGCATAGGAATTGCATTAAAGTAAAAAACATTATTTAAAGAAACTGAAATTCCATAACTGGTAAAAGTGTACACAAAACCAATATCTTTTAACAAAGAAACTGAAATAACACCCCTAACAATGGAGGGTGCATAATGACAATTATTTAGTTCCAAAATTAAGCCCGAAGGCAACACTAAATCAAAAGTCCCTATGGCCGACAAGCTGCATGCTTTCCATTTCCAACGTACAAGTATCTCTCTCCACAGGTCAACTTCCTTGCTCCTCTAAGTCCCTGCGATGTATTACAGATGTGAGTACCACATCACGTATCATATATCCGAGAATTTTTCTTATGAGGAAGAGAAAATAATTCAAACATAAAAATACCTGATGAGCTAGGCACCATCTTATTTTTATTCGAAGGCACTCATTCAGATAAACTAGACAATTCGCTTCGATTGGCACGGTGAGTTGCAGTGGCGGCAAGTTAAATCCTTCTTAGGATTCTCCTTTTTCTTTGCAGGGTTCTTCTTAAGAGCTGGTGGGATGACAACTTGTTTCCCCTTTTCTTTTCCTTTCCTTTCTTATCGCTGCGGCTTTGGCTTATTCACTACCACCTGTATTGCTAGTATAGCAGGTGTAGGAGCCTTCTTTGGCAATCTCTTCTCGAAGTCTACAAGCATTGCATGTAACTCATTCACTGTCTTCCCCGTGCAATGCATGTTAAAATTTCGAACAAAATCACCAAATCGTTCCTGATTAAGGGAGTGATTGATGAGGCCGACACATACATCATTCGAGTAACCACAGTAGAGCTTCTCAATTGGTCCAAGTGATGTTTCATCGAGGGGCGTGGTGAAGACATTTGCCAACCTCACTGCACAGCTGTGAACCTTTTCAATTAGTTCATACAGTTCATGTTAGGTCACTAGATTTACAACACAAGCTTACAAGAAAGATAGAGAGACGATTGAACAATAAACCAAACACACACACACGAAATACAATGACGGTTATCGTAGATGTATGTGAAAGGAAATAAATTTGAACAACCAACCTTCAAATGAAGGTTATTACATAGTATTTATAGGAGGGAAGCTAGGGCAACACTCCTAGTCCCTTCCTTTCTCCTATGAGCTTGGGCCTAAGCTCATGGGCCTTCTACATAAGCTTAAGGCTAATGACAAACATAAAGGCCATAATAAGCTAACTATTACATATGAGTAACTAACACTTGAATAAGGTTTAGGAGTGATTCAACAATCTCCCCCTCAAGTGTTATTACATATGAGAGTAACAAACACTCAAGTGTTGGTGATGAAAAACGGTGAAGGCGTTGATGTAATAGTAGCTTTGACGTCTTCGGACATTCTTCTTTCTTGTGAGAAGAATTGCCTTGATTTGAACCATCTCCCGAGTGTAGCGAGATAGTTTTCTTTGAACACTTATGCTTTGACGTCATCTTTAACTTTGTTCTTTGATCATTGTTCTTTGTGATGAAAGTGATAGTATGTTGTTATTGTGCATCAAGTCTGCACCAGTGCAGCCGCGTATATAGTGCTCCACGCTCTTTGACGTTGGAATTGATCTTGATGAAGTTCTTTAAGTCTTTAACCGTAGATTCTTTGATTTGATGAAGAATCATTACATTGTGTTGCTTTTGAATAAAACTTCCATTAGTGATGATGTTGGCGTGAGCATGAGAAGAATCTGCACGATCATTCCGCTCTAGAGCTTCCATAAGAAGTAAACATTATAACGGTTAGTAATAAGCGGATTCTGGCACTTACAAGTTTGAACTTCGAGAGTGTTAACGGCATAGTGTGAAAACACAACTCTAATTCTTACAAAGGCGTTCCGAATCAGTCCCACAAGTGAGATAACGATGTGTAGAAGTACACCTACGATTCGATGAGTCGCTGAGGTACACCGAAGCATCACCTCACGACTGTAGACCGTTTAAGACCACTAAGCGCAATCCACGGGGAGTTGCCGGCGACTTCTTTGTCGAAACTGTTTGATGTTTGCCTCTCATAAATGTTCTCGACAGTTGCTAAGATCGTGAAGGACTCGATAATGTATCACAGAAATTCTTATTGTTGAATATCAAGTGATGAAATGTCAAGTGTACCTAAGAGATCTTTTGATGAATCTCGTGGCTCTAGACTCAATTGTGCGTTTTGGTTTTCTGGCGGAGACTAGGAGAGGTCTCCTTCAATACCGCAATCTCTAGAGAAAGCCGATAGTTTACGTAGGGTTCCCTGTGAGAATGAAACAAGCTTCTTGAGAGAAACTTGAGTGGATAAGAAGGTTTAGTGCATGCGTCCTTTGGGTCCATGACGACTTTTAATCTTCAATACCGGCGTCACTAAGTGACAACTAGTAGCATATGAATTGAACCCGGTTTCTGCCCTAAGTTGAATAATCTGGAGGGCTATTTCTTTTCACCCTTTTCTTTGCATTTCTTTTAATTCTTCAACTCCTTCTTTCTCCGATTCTCATTTTCTCCTTTTTACAATCATACCTAAGGACTTCTAAATACTAACTATTTGTGTTGTCCTTGGGTAGATCCATCCGGATCTGGCGGATCATAGGACGGTTATTCCTAACCTTAGTCACCTTATAACTCCATGACTAACCTATGTTGCCATAAAACCCATTTGTTGTGAAAAATCTCTCAAGGTGTTTGTGAATGAAAAACATTTTAGTACCACTGTTGAGATAAGATTTTGCATAAATACTCCCCTCCACATGTGCTTAAGAGTTTTAACGGTTAAAATGCACAGATGAGGAAAAGCATACATTTTAATATGAAAATTACAGCGTTTAAGGTAAATGCAAAACCATGCATGAACTAATTTGATGATAATGATGCCAATGAAATGTAGACTAAACCTAGCCTATATGAAATGCCATTGATGATATGATCATGAATTCACAGCTAAACCATTACGGTTACGTGAATTTGATACTCGTAAACCTAGTTTACGATAATTGATGAAATAGTGAAACTTTTAAAGTTTGTAAAATGACACGAAATTACGAGTTGTCACACTACTGGTACAAACTTATCGGCACTGCATTCATAATTTTCGTGCGTTTGTTTGTTCATCAAACGTCAATCCACATGTAGCAGTCTTTGTAATAATACTCATCAACCTCCCAGCAAATGAATCTATTGATTCATCTTCTTTCATCACAAGTCTTTCAAATTCAGATTTAAGTTGTTGCGAGTAGTGTACATTGTACATCTTACGTACCAATAAATCGGACTTTAGAGAGTCCCAAATTTCTTTTCTGTTTCACATCCCTAACTTGCATTTGCAAATCTTACGGTAACCCTTGAAATAGGTATCTTTGGCCGAACTATCCTTTTTACATCAATCTCTTTTGATGTACTGTACACTTCTACTAAATCCCATACTCCATTTACCGTTAATATCTTCTTCATTCTTAATGCCCATAATGTATAATTTGTGTTGCTTAAAACTGGGCATTGATATGATGGTAACGATGTGGTGAAAACAACTCTGTTTTCGTTTTTATCTCCCGTCATATCTTTCGATTTGGTTTTCTTCTAAGACCAATATAATTCTAATAATAGTTGAATCTTAAATTCTTCTTTCTAACCACAATAATTAATATGCAACTTCTAAAACCAATATAATCTTAATACTTCTTAACTACTTATAATAATTAGAACTTAAACTTTCTACCTAATCACAATAATTCTCAAGCAATTCTAAATGTTTTCTAATCACAATTGTAATAGAAAAAATATATTCTACTAATAGAAATAAAGCTATCACAGGAAAAAAATGGAACCTGTGTATAACTGTATATTTCCCTTGGGCCTTTTAATTCTTGTGGGCTTTTGAAAGTTACGCTTTTTATTCCAAATAAGGACCGGCTTCTTTCTTCTTTCCCCAATTTGCGCTTCTTACGCTACCTTATTTCTTCACCCAATTAGAGGCAAACCTAGGTCGCCCTTTCTTCTAAAAATATGCTCCTTCCTCTGGTTCTAATCAACGATGGTTAATCGGTGTTTCAATTTTCTTCTACGGTAATGATGGTTACTGTGGTATGGTTTCTCTTCTTCTCCGTCGGTGGTTTCTTGTACGTTTCTGCGTTTCAAGCCACACGGTGGTGGTTCTTGCACAACCGGGTACGTTTCTTTCTCTTCTCTTTCTCTTGATTGATTCCCTGAATCAATCTCTTCTTTTCCTCTTTTCTGGAATGATTCCCTAAATCGTTAGTACTTCTTCTCTCCGTTTTCGAACCTTTGGTTTCTTCTCTAAAACAATTCACTGAATCGTTGTCTTTCTTTTCGTCTCTTGGTTGATTCCCTGAATCAATGGTTCTGTTTCTCTTCTCGGTTCGAATCCTTTGGCTCGATGCCAACCTGTTAGTCTAATCTTCTATCTATGAACAATCGGTTATGAAAGGTATACTAAGTTTATTTAATATATAACAATCGTTAAGTACAGACTTGGGTTTTATGGGTATTTATAACCCATCAACCGACACAACAAACGAGCACTACGGTTCACTAAACTACCATAACCGTTTTTAAGCGTATTTCGGTTATAAACTTTACTTTTGACACACTAGACCCTTTAACTTATATACATACATAAATACTACACTAATCTTGACTTTCATGGATTAATAAGTTAGTATCCAATATTTGTCACCAAAGCTGATGCATCGGTTTTGATATCAATACTCTATTGGGAAATTTATAAAACGAATTAAGATAAGATGAAAGGTGAATTAAGATAACTAAGTGAATTAAGATGAAAGGTGAATTAAGATAACAAAGTTTTATTGTGTAAAATTAAACTTGATAATTAGTCAACTTAGTGATGCTTTGAAAAGTCACATTGACTTGGTTACCTTTCTTATAAAACTAGAATATCAAAGCTTAAAAAGCTTAGATTTAGAAAGTTATAAGGCAAGTTAAATCCAAGTGGCTTTGAAAGTTTCTTACAAGCAACCCCTTCCTTTATTTAATAATCAGCTAAAAGTATAAAATCTGTTGTTATACTTCATGGACTAGTTTAACTTGCCTTATACTAGTAGGGACAACACCAAAGTTGTTAGTTTTGCGATTAACATATCTAAAAGTCAAAACCTTGTTTGTCGCAGCAAGGATGATCGAAATAAGTGCTTAATCCAAAACAAGAATCTTAATTTCAACATTTAATTTGTGAAAGCATTCACAATATTGTTTAGTATTACTTTCATGAAGAACATTGAAACACTTGTAATGTGATTACTGCAAGCATACCAATTGAATGAAAGAGTTCAACAAAGAAATCTTAGGAACTAAGATTAAGTCACAAACACAATACTAGAAACCAATTTTAAGATAAACATGAAGAAAAAAAACCCACATGATGACAGGGAAAACTACAGCTAATAAAAAATGAGCTGTATTAAACCAAGTAACTTGACTTTTCTTAAAGCTAGTACCACACAAATATAATGCTATTAGTTACTATTACTCAATATGATGACACCGCACCAATTATATCATGAGGCTGATTAGCGTTTAACAAAGTTATCTAATCATTAGCTAAATTCACACACCTATGTACATTTACACCATTTCAAGACAAAAGTAACACGTCTATTTCAAAGAAAAAATCTTCTTTTAACGTTAACCAAAATACTAGTGGACTTTAATTAGCACCAAAGAATGTTTAGCAAAACAGATAATTACCAATAAGATAACCAACTCGGGATACATTATACTTTACTAAAAAAATCTAGTGCCTAACTTGCATCATTTCACATTACTTGAATACTTGGATATAGCAATATTTTGTGTATTGAGAGATTTTACCAACACATTTTGGAGAAAAGATCTGATATTTACCTACTCGTTTTTTTAGTAAAACTTTTATGAAAAAGACTAACTTGTACTCTAAAAAGATTATTAGAGGAAGAACAACATCCTGCCATTGGTAAAATCACGGCCACTACAAACCCAACCAAGAAAAACGAAGAAGCTGAGTTTAGTTATAATACATGATATACAATCAAACATGTAGACATCAAAGTTACGTGGAAGACTAAAGATCATAACAAATAAATTAATTAACTGAATAGATGCGTAACATACCTCTTGCAATTGGTAGATCTCTTCAATGAATGTGACAAAGTGGTTTAACGAGTTATCCCTTACCGTTTTATAACTCAAACCAATTGGTGTAAGAATAGTGTCTTACAACCCGCTTCTTGTACACAGAATTAACAAACGAATTAAAAGATTGCTAGATCTACAAAACTTTTTTTTAGAAAAACAAACCCAAACACCCAATAAGAATGTGTGGCCGATTTATGCAAGAGAGAAAGACAAGAAACTTTAGGATAATGTGTGTGCACAAAAGCAATGAAAAACCATTAACCCTAGCCTTGTTTATATAGTGTTCTAAAATCTTTGGGAACAAGTTAGGGTTAGGGTTGTGAAACCCCCTTATGGCCGGCCATGAGAAGCCCCAAAAGAGATTCCGTATCTTTTCCTTTTAAGATTTTACACTATAAGTCCTTCTTCTGATTAACTTGATCGTTAGTTATTTTCATTAAATATAACGTCGTTAGGCGAGGGATTTTGTGTAACAATTTCGTAATAAATTAACATTAATTATTAACTTTAATTCTCATTAAGTAATGTGTGTGCAATCCAGGTAGTCCGCGAGTTGAATCAGGACATTTCACGTATTTGTAAATTATATACATTTCC
>OU343221.1:61994338-62029146 GCA_910596185.1 Chrysanthemum makinoi
TTTAAATGTCTAATATATGTCTTTTTGATATACGTGGCTTTATTAGAAATCCTTTATGCATACGTGTTTTCTTCCGTGTAAACCTAGGTATATCATTATGTGTTGTCTAATTCCTAATAAAATCAAATCTTTCTAAAATCTAATAAAACAAAACACAAATCTCAAAAATTCCTCCTTCCCCATAAATCTCCTCTGATCGTCCAATATCACCAAAAAACTCCAATTCTTTAAAATCTTCCACTTTGAAATTTACTCTCATTCAAACTTCATCTTCATCATCTCACTTTGAGAAATCTAAACCAAGAAAGATCTCCATCACCATGGTTTACATCGCTTTCGTGCTCATCGTCGTATCGCTCATCGCTCTCGTGCTCATCGTCGTATCACTCATCGCTCTCGTATACCCCATGATCAAGTTTTCTCATGGAGACATGTACTTTGTCTTGTTGATCTACATTTGTATCATATATCAAATCCTTTGTATTGCTCTAAGTGCTGAAATGAAATATTATTAATATCGTAGTTTATCTCGTTTATTTGTCATAATGTGTTTGTCATATTGGTTTTTCTTCTTTCGCACATTTCAAACCTTGACATGTTTTCGAAATCAACAATGCATGCTTAAGTAGTAACATTGGCTAAAACACATTCCTCCTTATAAAAGATGCAAAAATCATTTTACTTCAAAATCATTTTTCTGTCAAAACTGCAGATCCACGGATCCCTAACTTTTAACTAGCCGAATCCCTTTTAAAAGGGAACCGGCAGAACCGTAGACCAGGTAACAGAAACTCATGCAACATAAAAACTACTTCATAAAACTTACCATAAAAGTAAAAACCCTACTAGAATGTTAGAACAAAGTAAGTTAATTATCATTGTTAATAAAAATAGAATAATAAATAAAAACATTCGGAGATTATTTCTTTTCAACATTAAAATAGGATCGTACTAAGATGTCACCAATAGAAAATGTCCTCACTCTTGAAGCATCACTCTGTCCTAACTTGCTCATGTAAATTATTCATTTCATGTCTATAGGTCTCATCATGACTCATGAGTATGAATTCGATCATCAACTCACTTGTGTCTACATTCCTAATATTTATCTTGAGCCTAACACACCTGGAAATCATGTCCATGGGTTCAATAATCTCGAAACTCGTTGCTTTCATGAAGGACGTACTATTGACTCACCTCTATTACACCAAGAAGGTATCAATACCTCATTCCGCACCATAGGACTAGAAGGTCTTCTCGGAATTAACGAGAAAATTTGTCCTCGGTTTGTGTTGGAAATCTTTCGTCAAGTTGAACTCATTCGTAACGAGGATCGCTCTCTATCACTATCGTTTTGGATCAAAAACCAAAAGTTTGTCTTGACTCTTGAGCAATTTTCTCACATTCTTCGAATTCTAAATCATGGACAATGTGCCTTCACTGAAGATTGGTCTCTTGATTCTCTCTTTAACTACCGTGAAGAAAACAGTCCATATTGCTCATACATACCCTCTCCTCAAGAAATAACTCGCATTTTATGCACTCCTCAATCCAACTACACAAACCCAAACATAATCCTTACGTGAGATTCCGAGATGATCTTAAACCTCTCGCAATCATTCTACGTGAAAATGTTTGGAGTCTTAGAAATCGGAGATATTTCCGCTTGTTGTGCTCACATAATGTCCGTCTCTAACTCAACAATCATACAATCTGCCTATTTCTTCTAAGGCAATTGTAAACCTCCAAGGCAACAAGAACAAACTAATTCCATATGGAATGTTCCTAACACGCCTTTATCATCATATCATGTACTTTCATCCTCAATTTCAAAGTCCTTTATATGTACTTGTGAATAAAATGATGGAAACTTTGAACACATCTCTCATCACTTCCTTCTTCATTCCTGAATCATCAACTACTCACAACCCACTTGACGATCCATCAAACGAAAACGCATGAGAAATTTAGTCTTTTCTAGAATCAACCCTTAGGATTCATATTTTGTCTACCTTTGTAACATGATCGTTCCTATGAAATAAAACATTTGTTGATCACTTGATGTCTTGTTTGTATATGTGTTTAGTTACTATGGAAATCATTAGTTTCAAAATTGGACACCCAAAACAAAATAGTCCACGTTCTCTGTGGAGTAACCTGTCTCAGAAGCCGGGTCCCTGATTTATAACTAGCCGGATCCCTCAAGTAAGGGATCCGTGGGATCTGGGCATACAGAAGTAGATTTTTAAACACCCTCATATCAATCCAATACTCCAGACCTTATTATACTAGTTAAACATGGTACCTTAGGATCACTTAAGTCTTCCTCAAGCTCAGTTGGTCTCACATTCACTCCTAGCTAACTTAGGATCACATTCAAGGTGTTTTTGATTTTTCACCTCATCAAAAACTCACCATAGTTCCGCTCCAATGAGCACACATGGTTTATCTCATCTCAAAACACCTAGCTTGATATTTCTCTTAATTTTAGCAAATTGATTTTAGTCATCCTTACCTCAAAATAGGCTAAAAACTAGTTTTTCATTTCTTATGATTTTTAAGGAATTCTTAAAATTTATTTTAAGTTACCATCTGATCTTTAGGATCATTTGACTCCACTTGACACTCTCAAATTTCTTAGTGTCATCCTTGATCACCCATTGGTGCTCATAAAAACCCATTTCTTTCCATAAAAGACAATCATTAGCTACCCTCACTCATTTTACTTGATCATTTAAGTCTCATATCATTTAAGACACTGAGAAACTGAAACACTCAAGATGTGTAGGTACTAGACCTTACAAAACATCATCTTCCTTTTCTTTGGTTCTTGAGTCGGATCCTAGATTTAGCCTAGAAGGATCCTCATTTGAGAGGAACTGTGGGATTTTGCCTGAACTAATCTAAAACAATCATTTCAAGCTCTCCTTTGCTTGAGCACTCCACCTTGTCTTAATTAACTTCCTAGATTAGTGCAACTCTGTATTTGACTCTTATGCATGCAAATCATTGCAATTTAAAGGATTTTAGTGGCTTAAGCTTTAAATTATCTTACCAATTCCTTCCCTTTATAAACCTCTTTTGTTAGTACTTCCAAGCCACCATTCACAACCTCATTCTCAGAAACTAAAAACTTTCCTTTCAACTATCCATTCATCATTTCATCATGAGGAAAGCTCCTAGTGCTAACTCATCCACCAAATGACCTCCTAAGAAACTTGCTCGGGTTGTTCACGAAATCTCTTCAACCGAATCATAACCCGTTAAAGCCCCAAACACTAGAATTCCATCACAACCAACTCTACCAATCAAACCAATTCCTAAAAGGATTGTTCCCACAAAACTACCCTTGCCAAACACTACTTCCACTAAACCATCACCTCTATTACCTAGAGCTATCTCGTTCACCACTCTACTCTCATCTCCACACCTCTACAACTTAGAGGACTTGCCTTCTAGGCCATCTCATCCACCACCATTGCCCACATTTTCCTCAATTGAGAAAATGGCGCAACAACAAAACTTTGGTGTTGAAACAACACTAGCACCCGTTTCCTTTTCTCCATCACCCTCAAATAGTCTATTTTGGATTATGAGGAATCCTCAAAGTCAACAACCCGATCACATGGAAGTAGACACCTCTTTACCACCATCATCGACATATATTCCACCACCTACATCCTTAGTTGAACCACCTCCAAATGTGCCTCCACAAATCCCTCCATCTTTTGTGGATCCTCCACCTTCTTCATCCAACCTTCCACCTCAAACCACTCCATTCCTACCACCACCATTTCCTAGCCATGACAAAGATTGTTATCATTGTCAACATGTTGAAGGTTTAGTACATGAAGTACGTGACGAGCTACGTTTCATGTTTTATCACCTCCTTGAACGTTTCGATGAGGTCAACAAACCTAAACATCCTTAAGCTTAGGAATTCAAGTGATGTTCTAGTTTTTAGGAATCATACTTCGTGTTTTGATCATTTTCTTAGTTTTTAGAGTTATGTACATCATCTCTCAAGTTTTATTGAATGATAGTACAAGTTGTATGCTATTTGGTTATGAAAATATGTTTGAGCTATAATTCATAACTCTTGTTGATGTTAACATCGCATTTTACATCCACATTGCTGTCAAAAGAATGCAGGTATACGGATCCCTGACTTTTGCCTAGACGGATCCCTCCCATGAAGGAACTATGAGATCCGTGCAACAGAAGCAAATTTTATCACGCATTTAAATCTCATTTGCAGGAAATTATGCATCATATACTTGCTTTCTAATCCTTGTTTTGTAGATTTTCAAAATACACATGAAGACTTTGATACCTTCAACTAGGGGGAGCTTTTCAAAGCAATTGCAAAAACGCTTGCAATACTTTCACTTAGGATTACATTACTACTTGACATCCTCCTCACAAAGGAGCACTCATCAAGGGGGAGCATTTTTGTCATAGACGAAACCATTTGCAAACATAATTGCAACATACTCGCTTAGTTTTCCTAATTACTTGATGCCCTCACAAATGGAAGCATCCGTCAAGGGGGAGCTAAGACGAGAATCCTTCTCTTCTCTTACTCTCTATCTTTTATTATTACTTTTTACACATTTTTTTTTCAAAACAATGTTTTAGTTTCTTTTCGACGTTCTTTTCGTTTCAACAAAAAGGGGGAGAAGAGAGTAAAAAACTCCAATTCAAATTTTTACGAATTTTATTTTTTCCTTAAAATAATCTTATGTTTTGTCATCAATAAAATGGGGGAGATTGTTAATACAAATAAGCCATAAAAACATTTATTTATATTTGTTAGTATCCAAATATTATTGTGTTTGATGATTCGGGTGGTCTTGGATGATCAAAATACATGTTTGCCATTAGAGAGAGAAAGTAGATGAGAGGGAGTTTCTTGGTAGAGACTTGCTTTGGAAATTATCAAAGGTTAGATTAAGAAAAGCTCCACCCCTTCCAAGGATGGAAGGGGTATTTATAGTTACAAATACACGACCTCCTGACGGCCTGTGGATCGGGTATACAGTGGGTAAAGACCCGTCCTTCCTCCACGGTGTTACACTAGACTAAGCTACGCTACAAACTAACTAATTAACTACTACAAGACATAAATAACGACACGTTTACGAGCTAACATATGCTAGACCATAATTGGGGTGACCGACACTTTAACATGGAATTTCCAATTCCTAACAATCTCCCCCTAAGGGAGGTCACCCCATGAAATACATGTTGCATCCTAGCATTCTATCTTTGTCTTTAGTTCTCGAGCTCGTAGACTTCAATTCTTCAAGTTCCACAATCTTTGTGCGTTTGTAGCGATTCTTCAAAGTCCGCATTGATTTGTACTTTGAGTGGAGGTCTTTGAGCTGATCCACATCTTTGATGATCTTCGAGCTTTCTTTGAGATCATCAGCCACAGTAAATCTCTGGATCACCCTTCATTGTGTTGCCATCATGTGATGTTGTGACTTTTGGACCGACATGCTCACACTTCCTGGATCATGACATCTTTCCATCAGAGTAGCGGAAGCTTTTGCTGGTTCAAGATATTTGCAGCAGTAGCGAAGCATAGTATAGAAATATCGAGCGGGTTATGTAGATATGCACGTCATGATTTCTTTAATTAAGTGTGGATCTTTGTGAGCATGCGGCTTTGGATTGACTCCTCAATTCGATGGTCAGCAACCGTCCAAATGTACCCGCAAACAACAGTTAGCAATAAAACACACGAAAGTGTCTTTGATCACTTTCGTTGAATCGAGGTACACGGCCCACGGTTCCCCGTTGATCATACAAGAACTGCCTCGATCGGTAGGATTCCTAAGAATCTCCTTGACGAGGTTTCGCAGTGTTCTTAGCTGTTCTCAAACCGGACGTCTCAAAGAAGACAACACGGAGTGAGTGAACCGGTAATTGAGATTCACGATTGATGAAAAATGATTTGAAAAACAATCGCGTATTGCTTGAAGAAAGAGTTTTGCAATCTGACGAAGGTTTTATGAGAAAGATCAATTTTCAATCAAAAATACTTTTTGTATTTAAAAGAGTACACATTCGATGTGCTAGAGAAAAGAAGAGATTTACACATCGAATGGTTTTTCCTAAAGTATTTTTCAATCAGAGATACTTTTTGTGTTTGAAAATGAATACACATTCGATGCGCTAGAGAAAAGAAGATTTGCACATCGAACGGTTTTTCCAAAAGTATTCGTCAAATCCAATCCTGGACCAAGGTTGATTCAAGAGTGAATCGCCCCATCGTTTCTGTCCAGTTGTCACAAGCTTGATCTTACTAGAATATCTCACATGTCACCTACCAAGAGCTTGTTTGATGTTGGCTCTAGAAGGATTTCCATCTTCATCGTGAATATTTAACATATCACTCGGATGTTCTGGCAATACCACAAGGATAATGCGTAGGACTCTTAATATATACTTACTTTCCACATTGTGTGAAACAGCAAGTCTTCAAGAATTTTGTATCCTAATGAGATATTGTGAATGATCTCTTGGCTCTAGACTCAATCGTGCACATTTGGTTCCTATGCCGGAGACTAGGGAGAGGGTCTCCTTCTTCAATATCAACAATCTCTAAGAGAAAGTCGATAGATTATGTAGGTTCCCCGTGAGAATGAAACAAGCTCTTTTAAGAGGAACTTGAGTAGCTTGGGAAGTTTAGTGCGGTGCATCACTGGGTCCATGATGTCTTGTCTTCAATACCAGTGTTACCTTAGTAAAAACCAATAGCATATGTATTGAACCGGTTTACGCCCTAAGGTTGAATTAATGGAGGGCTATTTCTTTTCACCCTTTTCACATTCAATTCTTTTTTATTCTTCAACCCCTTTCGATTGCTTACGAGACTTCATTACTAGAACCTTGTTGGGTTTATTCCAGTTCTAGCTCTATCTCAGTCCGCACTCTTCCCATATCTCACTTTTCTCCTTTTTTCAATATACCTAAGGACTCTACACTATCTAGTGGATTGTCTCTAGGTAGATCCCTCCGGTTTTGGCAGATCGTGGGAACTAATACCTAACCTCACCATCCTTATAACTCCATACATAAAGTAAAATGGTCGGTCTTTTGGTACAGTTCATTCTTCCTTGAAACCAATTGAAAAATCATTTGGAAAAACAATCAAGGTACTTGTGATACGAGATCAAAGCATTTTGTACCTTAATAGTTTTGATCATTTAGAAACCCCCCCTCAACATGTGCATATGATTTAGAAATTGTTTAGCACATGGAAGCAAGAGGACTTTGAAATATTTTCTTTGATCACAATTTTCATAGAAAAAACCATTTGATTTTCTTTGGTAAATTCTCCCCCTCAATATGTGCATAGGATATTTGAAATCATTTTATCACATAGAGGAAATAGTTTTTTTGAAGCACATCCAAGATCACAAAAACCATTAAGAAACAATTTCAAACTCAATCAAGGTACATATGATAAAACGTTGAAACCTTTGTACCTTGATAGTTTAATTTCTTTAGAAATGTTCCCCCTTAATATGTGCTTGAGATTGGCGTTTTTAGCACATATGGGAGAGCTGCACTTTGAGTCAAACGATCACTTGTTATCAAATTTCATATATAAATCACATTTTCTCCCCCGATCAAAAATATCAAATCCTTTGAGATTTTGGATCCCAAATGATTTAAATAGGTTTAGAAAACATGGGAGAAAAGCGTGTTGATTAATTTAAACACGATAGTGGAAAAAATTTAGACATTAAAAGATTGTTAGTGTCAGGTGTGATAATTTTTTAAGAGATCTTTTAGGTAAAATAAAACAATTTTACAATCAAATAAGAACAGAAAAAATTTCATTTTGAAAGACCTTTGACATTTGAAGAAAATCATACCATGACATAACATTAAATCTTTATATCACCACTTTTTGTTGTACAAAACGGACTTGATAAGAAGAAATATCGTTTGAAAATATGTTATTATAAATCACTCTCCCCCTCAATCGATGACGTGAGTCGTTGATTGAGTGACTTAAGTTTTGATAAAATGAAGTCCGTTGATTTCCAAAATTAAGTCCAATTTATTTTCAAAAAAATATTTTTCCATTTTTCAAAACAATATTATTTGAAAATTGTTTTAAAAAAATGGTATCAAATTTCCTGCACAAAGATACGTTAGGTGGTTGAGAAGCTTATGTTGTTGGTGTAGGGCTTGGAAGAAAAACCGTCTGCTGATGCAGTGAGACTTCGTACGTTGCATTTTAATGCCAACTCTCCATAGAAGTCCAATTAAGCTCCGTTTCTTCATTTGTCAACCCAAGATATAGTTACCCTTTCCTTTCGGCATCCAATCATTTTGTTTTGTGGGATCCGGATCGGGAACATTCTTATATACCAATATACCTGCATACGTTAGTGAACACACATCAGATATATGGTGGTCGACATCACCCAAACAACAATCGACTAATAAAAGTCAATGCAACATAACAATCAGATCATATAAGGTATGGGAATAATGTGTTAATCAATCTATAATCATCTAATCCTAACAATCACATCTTAGAAACCTAGTCCTTCAACATAGGCAATTATATTTTTTTAGATAAGCACGTAGGATGATTAAGAAAGTCCGTTAGATGATGTAAATTTGAAAACATTCTCCCCCTCAATCAATGACTCTTTCTTTGAAAAGTTTAAAACCGTTGAAGTCATTGATTGAGTTTTCAATTTTACGAAAACTCGAATCGATTGATTTACAAGCAACTCATTTTCCACCATTTTGTTAAAACCAATATTTTTCTGCAGAATTATAGAAGGAAAAATATTTAAGTAGGAACAGCAGTCCTTCGACATACTTTCCTCAAATTTGTTTTAGGATAAGTGCACGAATTTTGTGAAAATCGTTTAAGCGTAGCACTTTACTTTCTTGAAAAACGGGTTGCTATCAGAAATAATAGCAAACCATGGTTTTAGCGCGGGTTACAGTATGAAGTAACTGCAAGCCATATTTTGAGACATAATTTGGAAAAAGAATATTTACACCTCCTGCTCGAACTTCATCTATGGTCCCGTGCCATTATTGAATGACATTTCTAAGACCGCAGATGTTATCGATACCAGAAGACATGTCTTGAGAAAATAATATTTTTGGTATTTTTAAATTTTTATGATTTTTATGGATTTTTGTTGATTTTATATTTTTCTATTTTGTTTTGTTGGTTTTATATTTTTGTATTTTGCTTTTTGATAGATATATACACAGATAGAGTAGATGACATAGTTTAAGAAGATGATGATACGAGTACCAAGAAGGATATCGAGCAGCCCCGTTGTAGAAGATAGAAGTCATCATCCCTAAAACTTTCACCACCAAAGCTTCCGAGGCTCTTGCATTGAAGAAAGAAATTGAACCATCTGAAAGTGTGACTTTGGCAGCTTCCTCCCAAACTGAAAATCCTTTAGCTGAGCAGATTCCAAGCTTTCTTTAAAGCTTCCATTAGCCAGGTGCACAAAGAAGCACACCATTATCATCGATCTTGCTGCTCCTTTTAAGAATAATCACCGTGATTCTTCGTTCGAGGTTATATCATCAACAAGAAGAACAGCAACGTATCATCCCACATTTGAATAGCTCATCTCAAATTCCTTTTCCACTGAAGTCTGAAGCAGTCCATTCCAAAAGGTGTCACGAGAAAACTTCCCCCACGTAGTTGAATTGATGCAGTCAGTCTCTTAGACTAGAGCTCATGAACCCGAATACACATATACCCGAAGACAGAGAAACTTATACCATCGAAGTAGCAGATTAAGTCCAATAGCCAAAGAATAACCTCGATGTATACTTTTCTCTCCCCCGATGATAGTGTATGAAGCTCAAGAACCCGAAGTACCCGAATGCCCAAGGAGAGAATAACCGATAACATTGGAGAAGTAGGCTGAATCACTGATTATCTCTGCGGGTGACAATCTATGCGGATGTCAACACCGGAATAAGTGATTATATCTCTGACTCATTGATTAAGCCCTCAAGTAAAAAGCGGTGAGCATCCCCAATGTACACAATCTCTCTCACGATGATTGTGATAACATCAAAATCATCACACACTTGTGTACCTCTTTCATCTTCAGAAACTAACTCTTCCATCTCTTCCCCCACATAGTTGGAATAAGAACACTAGATGCCATGAGTCAAACCTTGAGTTTCTCTGCGGTAATGACAATAGTCTTCTCGGGATATCTTCAATCACTTAGAAGAATTAAGCTCATCAAGATTACTCGTGTTTAGATACGTGTCTCCTTCCCCCTTGCTGGTTTTGATACTTCAGAATCGCAATACATTAATAACCCATATACTTGAAATCTTTTGAGAATGTCGCTTGAATTCTTTGTGAGAATCAATTTCTTTGAAGAATGTGAGCAAGTCTAATTAGGGATTAAATCTGACATTTCACTCTCCTCTAATTAGTGCTCTCCCTAAATCGACAATCTGTTTGATAAGTGCCGATTAAGAAGAAGTCTTTAGATCGTTAAATGCAACTCGTCTTTAGTCTTCTAACATGCATCAGAAAATGTGGAACAGACTGTAGACTCGACCTTCTTCAAGATTGTCCAGTTGGGGAATAGAAAGTCAACATCTTTAACACACCAAATGCATTCCCGTTAACTTTGAAATAGTAAATCCCCTTAACTAAAATCCCTCCCAATCAAACAAGAACAGAAAGATGTTCATCAAGGAAATCAACTCAGTAACTAGAAGCACTTTGTCATTAAACTCATATCAGCTTGTGAAGATGTCAACCAACGGCTCTTAGATGAAACTCCATGTGAAGATGACCCGATAAGAAGAAGCTCGGTTCTTACATGAGTTTGGAGCCGTTTGAACATTTATTCTCATATATCAATCACCATGCAGTAGTTTCACGCTTCTTCTCCCCCTCAAGAATTGCATACGTAGTTGCCATTCTTGATTGAATAAGTGAAAATCATCCAAATGTATTCTATTCACACTTCTCCCCCGCAAAATTAGCACATGATGTCGCCATCTTCATTATATTGAGCAAGTGGAATGAGAAAACAATCAGTGGTAGCCCGGTTCACTTGATGACTGAAGCGCATGGAAAAAGTATGAAGCATGTGGATGAGAATGGTCATAAATAAGAAGATTTCTCTTCTTCCGAAGATAATGCGCACTGAAGCGTACACATTTCTTTTCTTTAAGGAACGAGGCATGAACTGTTGTGTTCATACGTCATAAGAAGATTTCTCTTCTTTCAAAGATAAAGCGCACTGAGACGTACACTTTTCTTTTCTTTAGAGTACGAGGCATGAACTGTTGTGTTCATACGTCATAAGAAGATTTCTCTTCCTTTTGAAGATAAAGCGCACTGAATCGTACACTTTTCTTTTCTTTAGAGTACGAGGCATGAACTGTTGTGTTCATACGTCATAATCTCTCTCTTTTCAGCTCTCTTTGCAAAACATGTAATCAACCCCATTATCATTCAGTAGGCTCTTTGTCGTGACAGCTGATGGAGAAAACCCAATATGATGAATTTGACCCTGAAGTAAACTAACCCGACTTCGTGACTTAAACTTGCACATATGTAACAAAGAGCGGTGCCGATTTCCATTAGCATCTCTAAGTACTCTCTATGTACTCTATACTCTTCAACCAACCAACCATCAAGTATAAGACGTATGTTACCTCTTGAAAATCCACAATTAAATGTGACACTGAGCACTACAATGTAACTCCTTAAAGTGATAGTTATTTTGTGGTGGTAAAAGCCCAATTCCCCCAAGTGGTAAAAGAAAAGGTAAAAGACACCCAACAATAACTAGATTTCCATGTCTTCGTTTTTTATAATAAGCTTGAACAAGGATCTTGAAGAATCTTCATCCATCCATCCCCGATACCTTCAGATACTAAGTACACTCGCCTATGATATTTCACTTCAACCTCAAATAGATAATATTGAATTAACGCCGTTGTCACATCTTCTGGTTAACAGCTCAAATCTAGCCTCCTTTGACGTTTTAAGTGAACTATGATAATGGTTTTCATCCCGACCATGGTTGAAAGCACATAACCCCGTAAAACCTTGTAACAACCAAACTGCCATGAAGACAACCCAAACACACACCCAATTCATGAAGTACACCCTTTTATCCCTTCTTTGAAGCAGAAACCGTAGCACCAGCATCAGATAAGATCCCGAAATACACTTTCCATTCTCCAGGATGGTTCCATCAATACGGGATTTTAAAATTCTATGGTTTAAACCGAAAAATAGTTTCTTTCGCGGGATTTTACAAAACCAAGAATAAACCGTAAGAAAGATCCGGAAATGCACTTTACTTTTACCATGATGTTTCCATTGTTACGGGATTTTACAAGTTTATGATTTAAACCGAGAAATATTTTCTTTCGCGGGATTTTACAAAACAAAGACTAAACCGTAAACAACGTCAGCTTGAATGTGTTATGACAATTTTGGTTTCGGTGAATATCTGTTTTAGGGGAACATGCAGTGGTTCATCAACGGTTCATTATCCAACATCAACAACATCATCAACCATCCAATAAACACTTTGGTAAACACATCATTCACGCATTTGTCGGCTATCGTAGTGACAACATGGTGAAGTAAACCCGATATGCCAAACTTGATCATGAAGTGAAATTCCCCAGATTTGTTACTTAAACTTGTACTAATCCTTGTGAAGAAGAAACAGTGTACACAATGTACAAAACCTCTTGACGTATCCTCAACTGCGTGAGACACCGAAGTGATAGTTACGTTGTGGGTTAGTCGAGAAAGAATCACAAACGTAACTAAATAGCCAAGTCTTTATCACCCTCTATAAATGCCCAAACAAGTCATCTTCACGAAAGGGTAGAAAGAAAGAAGACGAAATAAGTAAACGCGCCCGAAAAACCTCACTTCATATCCAAATAAGAAATACCGTACAATCATCCCCGTAGTCAACAAGTTCCAATAACCATTATAGCCGTGACCTATAATTTTCCAAGAAAATGTATAAACCAAAGTAATCACATATCACAACGAATTTCATCATCTCCCGAAATCTCATCAACAAATCTCATCATCAACTCTCATAAGTATAACAAGTCTCCTTATCCAACCTCGTCAAATCGCAAGACTCATTGTCAATCCGCATTTGTCCAGTACAATCATCCGATCCATAAACAAATTTGCCTCAATAACAAATCATTAAACCCGGTCCATATAATTACCCAATACCATGCTTAAGAGACCTACCATTCAACACAAAAACATTTATCTCATACATTTTTCCTCCATGGGTTTCGTCAAATTGATAAACGTTTTTAAGGCAAATGTTAAGAGGCCCAAGTGAAGTGTTCGGTCCACTACTGAATGTGAATATCCGGCCCACTACCATATAGGATCCAATACCATGTTGCCCTAAATATCCGGCGTATAAAACACACACTAATATCACATTAGTACCTAATATCTCTCAACAAAACCCTAAAGTCTCTCCCCAAATTAAATCAGCCTCCACTCTACTACATTTGCTCTTCTAAACACATCCCTCCTCTGATCCATTGATCCATTGATCAAATCGAAACCTTAAAGTCTCTCCCCAAATACTCACAGATCCATTGATCAAATCGGATAAAAACAAACCCTAATAATTTACTTATCAAATCTCAGACACAAATAACACCATTAAATCCATTCTAAACGCATCCCTCCTCTGATCATACATCAATACGATGGCATTTAGAGCAAGCTTGATCTTAGAATATCGTGATGACCTTGCCACAGGGATGGCATGAGGTGTAGAGACCGCCTTTTCATTAGCGCCACAGGGACGGTGTGATTCACATGGACGTAGCTTCAAACGTAGCTTCAAACGAAAACCAAGGTAGGTTTTTATCTTTCCATATTGTTTTGAGTCATAACCGAACCAAACGAAGTTTTAATCGGTAAAACTATACAACCCCCCCTTATAGTTTTCCACATTGTGCAATCACGAGTTTCGTAGGGACCACTATATAATTCACAAGGTAGAGTAATTTTGTTCAATTGGTGTGAAGGCTTAGGAGTTTCGTAGGAGATCATTAGGAATTTGACTTGATCTTCAAGTTAGAGCATCCTACGATTGGAAGGTTGTGAGTTAATGGGAGACAAGGAGATTGCCTTGATGGTTTTGGGCAACTCACAGGGGTCATTACAAAATTTGTTTTCATAGAGGGCAAGGTTCTTTATTGTACCCCACGATTCTTCAGCGGTAAGTTCACTAAGTTTTTCACCGACCGCTTGGTCGATGGTTTGCCTAGTTGAAAGGTTGACATGATCATAAAAGATTTGGAATTGAAGCTAAAGATCGTGGCCGTGATGAGGGACTTTATGGAGCAAGTCCTTGAATCGAGTCCACGCCTCGTAGAGAGTTTCGCCTTGATGTTGTTGGAACATCAAAATGTCATTCATTAGCTTGGTAGTTCTCCCCGGTGGGAAAAATTCGGCGAGAAAACAAGTGGTGAGATCATCCTAACTTGAGATGGATCCGGCGGGAAGTCGCTCCAGCCAATTACTAGCTTGGTCCCGTAGAGAGAATTGGAAGAGACGCAAGCGCGTGGTCTCTCGTGTGGTAGCATCAAGGTCGATAAAGTCAACGATTTTAAGGAAGTCCTTGAGATGCTGATTAGGATATTCAGAACGAAATCCATGGAATGCACATCCGTTTTGCACCAACCGGATAGTGTCGGATCGCAGGTCTGTAGTTTGAGCTTGAATTGGGAGCTCAATGGTGTACCTATAGCCTTAATGGCTCGGTCTAGAGTTTTCACCAAGAGTACGGCCTCTTGGCGGGTCAAGTGGTGGTGGGTTGAGTGGAAGTGGTTGATGTGGTGGTGGATCATTTTTTGGTGGTGGATTGTCACCCATGGTGATAAGTGACAAGGTTACGAACAAAAACACAAATAAAGAGGATAAACTACAAGAAAGCTAATGAAAAAGAGAAAAAATCTTACTTGATAGGAATCAAGCAAGGGAACATAAACGAGATAGAAGTCTAACTAGTTACTCTATTCCCCAGAAGCGGCACCAAAAACTTGATAGCGTGGGTTCGGGGTCGAGAAAACCTCCTTTTCTACGAGCAAGTTTTTCAACCCTCTAGGCAATGAACCTAATCGTTGTAGTGTAGTATGGGGTCAGCCTCGGGGATTGATATCGTTCTCTAAGGGAATAGGAATGCTAGAAAGAAATATATGACGAGAAGGTGGGGTTGAGGATGATTCTTTTTTTTTTTTATCTTTTTTATGGTTTTTTAGAAAGCAAAGGTAAATATCTTGGGGTATATGATTGGAGGGTGGTACTTCTACCGATTTCACTACTTAAATAATTATCTAATTTAACTACTTAACTATTGGATAGATTATGTTTAATTGAGGAATGCTCGTATGATGACTAAAGATGTGTTCACTTAGATACTATTACTCCCTAGTTATCTTTTATTGGTCAGTTAAATTGTCACGTCCTTTATCTTAACGATTTGTATTCCTGTTAGTCGTAGGGGGTGCGTATTCTCTAGTTCTATGAATGTGTCTCTCCTATAGAATACACGGGTTTGGCAAGTGCAACGCTATATTCCCCGAATATTGTATCGTCTTAAAGCACATTCACGCAATAAACACAACGATAGCCTAGGTGCACTCGTATGGCTTCTATCAATTAAAACAAGAGACAACCTAACAACAATCAATAAGTAGGTTTCATAGATCTAAGCAAACACACAAGTAATTTAGCTAGACATGTTAAACAAGCAAGCATACACACAATCAATTGAACATGGGATAGACATGATGATAAATTAGAATAACAAACTTATCTTGATGTGTAAAATAGGGTACGGGACCATAGAATACTGTCCAAGTTGGACTACAACTGAGTTAGGGTTTGCTCTCCAAAATTCTACCTCTTAAAATACAGAAAAATTGAATTCTATATATAGATTTACAATCATGACGGCGTCGCCTTTTTCTAGCAACGCCGTCAGGTCATCGTTATTAGGGTTCCGTCTGGGCCAAGTCATCGATGGGATGGCGTCACTTGAGAGATGTGAAGCCGTCGATCTTTAGTTGCGACATCGTCTGAATCTTGGATCTGGGGCGTCTGGAGTGAAACTTGTGAGTGACGCCTTTCATATTTTAGGCGTGACGCCGTCAGGTTTTAGGACCAAAAATTCCGCTGAGCCGTCGCGTGCACTTTTTGATCAAGTCTTCATAGAGGGACGGCGTCGCCCTTTGGATGGGACGCCGTCAGGTTCTGCTGAGCAGCTTTGAGTGTCTTCGATATTGACTTTGCCATTTTTTTCATGTTTTCGCTCCTTTTCGTCCAAATATGCTTCATTCCAGCATTTTGCTTCCAAAAGACCTAAAAAGTGAAAAGGAACGATTTTAAGCAGTAACGGATATAAAATATGGCGATTTAGGGCTTAGATGACCCGTTAAAAGCGTACGTTTTAAATCCTTATCACGTATTTTGTCTCTGTTACAATGACTACTTTGGGTAAAGACAATGGTGCTTTCTGAATAGCAGTGATGACACTACTCTTGGTCTTTAGCCTTTCAGGTAAAGATTGACATTTGCTTGATAAGGACTCCCCCTTATTCGTTTCATACTTATCTCGCCTTGTTCTGCCTTTACTTCAGTCTTTAGCCTTCAGTAAGTCTTCAGTCTTCATAGTTGTTGAGGAGACTTGGGGTTCAGTAAGTTATTGTCATCACTCACTGAACCCATCATCTTTTTCTTTGGCTCAGGTATCATTCACTGAGTCCCGCCTCATTGAATGGAAAGTCTTTTTCTTAGGCTTGTCCTGAGCTTCCTGAAGATGACTCACTGAGTGACTGTTCACTCAGTGACTTAGTAGATGTTCACGGATATTTAATACTTAGGTATTTTCTATTTAAATCCTAGTTTAAGGTTACTTGGGTACTGAGTGAACCCAAGAGTCTCCCCCTATTTGGATATAAATATAGCCTAAGTGTTTGTGATCATTGTAAGTAAGCAAATGTCTTCTTCTTACACTGATGATACAAGAAAGCAAGTAAAGAACACTGATTCAACATAAAACATTCTTTATTCATAGATTACATCATTCCTAAACTTTTCTAAAAAAAAGGATAGTGTGTACAATATTCTCAGTCCAAATAGTATCTCAAGACTTCAAGCTTTACTCTCTTTGACTTGAGCTTCTCTTAATCAACATGATCAGTGATCTTTTTCCTCAGGCCCATGCAGAACTTTGCATTCTTAGTGGTCTTGACATTTGATGCCATTACTAGATATCCAATCAAGGCATCAATCCATGCAAGGTTAACATCACTTCATCTTTGGAAAGGCTAGATTCCCATAAGCATCAACGAAGAACAGTCCATACTCAAGTTCTTCTATAACCATGTTGTTGACAAAGGGAATTCCTTCTGGAGGGACACGATTGCAATCAAGTCCAGACACCTTGATTTCAGGTTCAGGCTCAATCTATTTCCTCTTTCTCCCTAAAGATTCAACTTGAGACTGTTGAGAAGGAGCAAGAAGGGCAGATTGAATTCCAAGATCTTCAGGCATTTTCTTCAGTCTTGCATACCTGTTGCTCAGTAATGTCATCAGGTCCTTGACAATGATGTTCCTTTTATTCTTAATAATTGGATCCAATTCATATAGCTCAGTGATCCCAAAGTCAGAGAACTTGAATGGATCATGTACTTCAAATTCCCTTTTGTTACTGCTCCTATAGACCCAGAGAACTGTAGGCTTGGTCTTTGGTTGAATCTTTACATCTGTGAGTCTCTGTGTCATAGTCCAGTTGTACTGCTCAATTGTTTTCTTCCTCAGCTCAGCCATTCTCTTGACCTTCTCTGAATGCTGTTTCCTAAGAGCCTCTGAATCTTCATCTTGAGCCATTAGGAACTTGACTCCAGCATTGTCAGTGATGACCTTCTTTGGGTCAATTCCAAGTGTCTCAACATCTTCTTGAACAATCTTGATCACTTCAGTCTTAGTTAAAGCCAATCTCCTTTCTTCTTCAACAACACTTTTTAGTTCCTCCTCTTTCTCCAAATGAGTATTGATTTCATCATTTGTCAGAAGGAAAATCTTCCCATTAATTTCATAAGGTACCCTGATAGGTGCATCAAGGTCCTCACGGAAAATAGATAAAGCTTTTACAAGTTTGGGATTCTGAGGCTTTCAAGTTGTTGCAATCCCTTTGCCTTTTATTTTGGAGACAGTTGGTTGTTCAGGGATCTTTTGTTCAGGCTCTGGCTTAAAGGAAGAGATAGGCACAACTACCTTTGGGTTTTCAGTCTCCTCCTAAGTATGAAAAAGAGTTGGTCTTTCAGTGCCTTTCTCCCCCTCCCAACTGTTGCAGGAACTTCAGTGAGAACAAGAGTTGGCTCTGGCACTGAAGCTGAGGGGGTGGATTGACCCTTAAATGCCTGATAAATTTCAGACATCATGGACTTGATGTCTGAGGTGTCCTTCCTGAGAATGGAGAAGTCTGAACAAATAGAAGCCTGAGAATTCTCCAAAGCAGTCATCTTTGACCCAAGATTCTAGGCCAAGGGGTTTGTAGTTAGCCCAGACTGCCAGATTCTTTCCCTGAGTAGTAAGCCTAGACTGAATCTTAGTAACTGAGAAATGAAGACCCTGAATATCAAGGCTATTGATCATCTTGATAAGCTTAATGAGGCTGGTTGAGTTCTGAATGTACGCCTCAGAAGCCTTAAGAACCTTCTTGTTCAGTACAAGATCATCTTTCACAGCTTCTTGAATTGTTGCAATGCCCTGATAAAACCTTTTAAGAGATTCAAGAAAACCAGCTAAGTGTTGATCCAAAGTATTCATGGAGTATTCAACAGCTGTGCGGTGATCAACATGGGCATCACTCTTCAACAGAGGTCTTGAGGTCAGCATAGCTAATAGTTGCCTCAGTGTGCTGATCCCATTGTTCATTGGTAAGCTCACTAAATAGGCGATTGTTGGCTTTGAGTAGGAACTTGAAAAGTTTCCTTTGAATGAGTGGGAGAATGTTGTCATACTTCTTCAAAATTTCTGGACAAGAAGAAGTTGTTGTGTCAGAAGAACCACCCTTATGAAAAAGAGAGTCTTTAGGATTTGAAGGTGGTGGTGGTGAAGATTGATGCTCTTGTTCAGTGTTGTGAGTATCAGTGTCCAGATCTTTCACAGCTGCAAAGATTTCTTCATCACTTTCAACAAGTTCATCTTTAGATAGGAGAAAAGACTAAACATCTGCCAAAGTGTTGAGCTACAAAAGAGGGTTATCCAGCTCCCCTTCATAAGAAGACTTGCCTTCATTTTATGTCAGGGTCCGGTACTTCAATCTAGTGGAGTGGGCCTCTTCCACCTGGTACTTAGCACCAAACCCTGATTGATCAGCTCCAGTGGGGGTTATTGGTTTCGTATCAGCGGGTGGTTTTTGTCCCCCTAAGTCTTTGTCCCCAAATGGCCCTTTAGACACTGGTGGGAATTTCTCAGTATCATCCTTAGGAACCATGGAATTTAAATCCCTATTAGTGGGTTGTATGTTTCCCCCTAAGTCTTTAGGATCAGATTTTGAGCCCTCAAACAAAATCTTTAATGTACGGACATCCTTATCAGGCGTTGAAGGCGCTCCCCTACCAGCGGATTGTTTGTTTCCCTCTAGATCTTGGGGAGTAGTAGTTGAGGCCAAGGACACTGATTGTGATTTGTCAGTTCCCTTCGCTGCCTCAGGGGGTGGTGGAACTTGATATCCCTTGTGTGGTCTGGTAGATGGGTCTTTTTTCCTCTTTTGAGATGGTATTCCTAAAGCCTCAGGGCCCTATGACTTAGGTAAGGTTGAAGTCACAGTCTGAGACTTCCCTCTTTTCTTCTTTTTATGAGGAAGAGGCGGGGACAATGAGTCCCTATGATTGTTTACAGCAATCATGTGCGTTGTCAATTCAATTTCAGAGACTTGGGCTGGGTCCTTTTTAAAATTTGTTGAACTCAGGATGGCAGGTAAAAACCCAAGAGATACATCCTGAGTATAGTCGGAGCCCAGTAACCTTTCAAGGGCACAAGAAATAAACCTAGGGTAAGATACATAAGTTACCTTAGTTTTAGTCTGAGCCCGGTTACAAGATCACTGTAAATGACCTTGCCTATATCGACCTCAGTCCCAGTGATGAGACTGTAGGCCATCATCAGTTGAACAGAATTAACATGTTCAGTCGATGAGTAGTTCCCGCCAAGAACCTGAATTACAAAAGTGAATAAGATTCTCCAAGCCACAGGAAAGGAGTTTTTAGTCACTAAAATTTTATCCAAGTAACTTGGTTGTAGAGCTATTTTGGCTCGCTCAGCCTTTACAGCCTCAGGTTCAGGGTGAGCAGTATACTTACCCTTTTTGTAGGCCAACCCAGTTGATGAACAAAAGGTGGCAAAGTCAAGGGTCACTGGCCTTTGGCCGGTCATCACTGAGAACTTGATGAGGTATTCTTTGAGTAGGCCTACCTCAGACTCATCAGTGGGTGGTTTTGGGCCAAAGGCTTGTGCAGTGCACTAGAAATCCCCGAGGAAGTTTTGGTAGTGCATTGATGGACATTTTGTAAAGGCCATTTTCAGAGGACATTTGTACAAAAATGTTGTAATTTCTTTGTAGGCAGGGACATTTTTTGGGTAGTTAAAATTTACTACAATGTTGTTTATTTGAAACTTGACATGGTCAAGAGTCATGCCTGCCCATTGAGGTGCATACACGATTCCTTGGTCAGCTGACATTTTTGGTCTTTGAAGATTTTTTTAAAGTTTTAATGGCAGTATATCAAACACCAGATGGTCAAAAGTTGAATCCAAATTTGATCGTTGTCGTGAAATGATTGATATGTTATCAAGAAAGTTAATAAGAAGATGTATATCTTAATATGAATTTCCTTGACCAAGAAAATTGGGAAAATACACAAAACTTTGCTATGAGAAAACATTTTAGCAGAGTTTTTGTAAAAGATTTGTGTGTGTGTTTTGTGTTTTTGAGTGGGGTGTTTATAGATTGCTGGTGAAGCATTTTTTGGGATATCAATTTTTTTTTGAAAACAATTTTGAATGAACCATTTGATATCTGCATTTAATGCCACCACTCCATTTACCTGTGTCTTTCGCGACTGTCATAGTGAATAGTTGCATAGCTCTGTAACATCACTTTTGATGGTGACATCATCACATAAAATATCCTTTGGATATTGTTTGTGAGTGAAGGCATTTCAGTGGGGATGAAGTTTAATTCAATGTCTTCTTTCATAATGTGGTGTCTAATGAAATGAAATCTGATATCAATGTGTTTGGTTCTTTGATAGAGCACTGTATTGTTAGAGATAGCAATTGCACTTGTGTTGTTACAAAAGATGGGAGCCATTTTGTAATGGATATCATAGTCACTGAGCTGACTTTTCATCCAGAGTACATTTGCACAACAACTAGCAGCAGCTACATATTCAACCATAGCCACTGACTGTTGTTTCTTGGTGCTCCAACTGGCAAGTTTGCCTCCAAGAAATTGACAGGAGCCTGATGTGCTTTTTTTGTCCATGTTGCAGCCTGCATAGTTTGAGTTTGAGTACCCTTTGAGGTCAAAGCCTGAACATTTGGGATAGTAGAGCCCAAGGTTTGGAGTACCTTTTAGGTACCTAAGGATTCTTTCGGCTGCAGTGAGATGAGACTCTCTTGGATCAGACTGATATCTTGCACACAGGCACACTTCAAATAAAATGTTAGGCCTTGAGGCAGTTAGGTACATCAGTGAGCCTATTACTCCTCTGAATAAAGTCTCATTCACTGATTTTCCTGTAAGGTCAGGCCCTAAGTTGTTTGGAGGAACCATGGGTGTTTTCACTGAAGAGCAATCAGAAATCTCATATTTCTTTAGGAGATTTCTAGTAAACTTCTCTTGACTGATGGAGATTTCTTTATCAGTTTGTTCGATTTGAATTCCAAGGAAGTATGTGAGTTCTCCCATCATACTCATTTTAAATTCCTTTGTCATCAGTTTCTCAATCTGCTTACAAAATTTGTAAATTGTTGAGCCAAATATGATGTCATCAACATACACTTTGACTAGTATCAACATCTCCTTTAGTCCTATAGATAAACATAGTATTGTCTATCTTTCCTCTAACAAATTTGTTCTGAATAAGAAAGTTTGAGAGAGTTTCATACCATGCTCTTGGAGCTTGCTTTAGTCCATAGAGAGCTTTGTCAAGCTTACAAACATAGTCAGGGTACTCACTACTTTCAAAACAGGGGGTTGTTGAACATAAACTTCTTCCTTGAGTTTACCATTGAGGAATGCACTCTTGACATCCATTTGGTATACTTTGAAGTTCATGTAGGTTGAATGGGCAAGGAATATCCTGATGGCTTCCATTCTAGCAAGAGGAGCAAATGTTTCTTCATAGTCAATTCCTTCTTGTTGATTGTATCCTTTTGCAACAAGTCTAGCTTTGTTCTTAATGACTATTCGATTTTCATCAGTTTTATTCTTGAAGACCCATTTCATGCCAATGAGTAGAACATCTTTTGGACATTTTACTAAAGTCATGACTTTATTTCTGTTAAATTGTTCTAGTTCAGCTTGCATGGTTTGTACCCAACTTGGGTATTTCAGGGTTTCTTTGATTGATTTTGGTTTAGCATCAGAAAGAAAATCAACAAACAGGTATTCATTTGCTAATGTTGTAGTCAGTTTTGCAGCCATGCTTCTGGTAAGCATGCCTTCAGTGGGTTCACCAATGATGTTTACAAGCTCAATGTCCTGAGATCTTGTCCATCTATCCTAAGGTCTAGGATAAAGATCAGGACAAGTAGGAGTCTGAGAGGAGAGTTAAACTTCAGGTGATTAGTCTTAGTGACTGTAACTTAAGGTTCATCAAGGTGTTCTGTTTGAATAATGGTCACAGTTTCCTGATCATGTTGTTCAAAGGGAGTGTCCCTATAAGGTACTTGATTTGCATCAATGTATTCACTGACGGTTGGTTGAGGAAGGTTATGAGGGATGATGTAGTAGGAAAGGTCTGTATTAGCTTGATACTGTGTGGAGGGGTTAGTAATAAGATGATATTCATCAGGTGCATACCTTGATGAGTCATCAATCCCAATTTACTCAACTGAGGTATTTGAGAACCTAATTGCATCAGTGCTCTCATCAAAGGTGACATGGAAGGTTTCCTCAGTCTGTTGTCTCCTTGTATTAAAGACCGTGAAGGCTTTAGAGACAAGATAATATCCAAAGAAGTATCCATCATCTGCCTTAGCATAAAATTTTCCTAGGTGATCCTTGTGATTATGAATAAACACATGACACCCAAACACATGAAAATAGCTTATGTCGGGGATTCTTCTTTTGAATATCTCATAGGGTGTTTGTTATGCCTCCTGAGACACATGATGGTTTCAGCAGCCTGACTCATTTTTGTGAGAAAGTAAACCCAAATGTATCTTGAGTATTCATCAACTATGACTAGGGTATACTTCTCATGATGGATGGACATTGGACTGACAGGTTCAAAGAGATTCATATGAAGTAGATGAAGGCAGCTTCTTATAGAGAAATTTTGTTTTGTTTTGAAGGATGCTCTGTGATGTTTTCCTTTTTCACAAGCAGAGCACGGTTTATCCTTTGAAAACACAAGAGATGGTAGGCCAAGGACTTTGTTTTTTTTGGCAAGGTTGTTTATGTTTTTGAAGTTTAAATGGGAGCGTCTTTTTTGCCAAAGTCAATTCATAGTTTCAGTGGCTTTAGCAAACAGACATGTTCCATTTTGAGTCAGCGTTGACATGTCTAATACATAAACATCCTCTCTTCTAGAGGCTATCAGAACAATTTCTTTGTTAGCATTGAAGATTGTTCCTTACCTATCATCAAACTGAACTATGTACTTATCATTACATAGTTGACTGACACTTATCAAATTGTACTTAAGACCATTTACATAAGCAATTCTAGTAAAAACTCTTCCATTACAGTTTACTGAACCATAACCTTCAGTAGTACATGATGAATTATCATCAAATACTACCTTTAGTCTTGGCTCTTCCACGTATTTGTGCAGATATTCTTTTACACCAGTCATACTCATTGAGCATCTACTGTCTAGATGCCAAACATGCTCCCTACATGTATGTGCACAAATAGTAAATTAAGTTAGTTTTTCTTATGGACCCACTTTCTGGTGGGTTTAGCTTTGTAGGTCTTTTTAAATCTTTCAATTGATTCATAGTCAGTGGTTGAGTGAATAGTGGTTCCACATGCTTTGCATTTTGAGTTAAACGAGGACTCATTTGTCTGAGAGGATTTAGTGGAAAATCCTCTTCTGGCATGGATAATCATGTCATGTCCTGAGGTGTCATGTGTTGGGTCACCACAAATATCACAACAAGGATACATTAGACAGTCATCAGTATGATGGTCATTGAATCCACCCTGTATGACTTAACCTTTTGTCTATGTTAGGTCACTAGATTTACAACACAAGCTTACAAGAAAGAGATAAAGGCGATTGAACAAGTAAACCAAACACACACACACGTTATGATAAGGACGGTTACGCATAAGATGTGAATGAAAGAAAAACTTGAACAACCAACCCTCAAGTGAGGGTTATTACATAGTATTTATAGGCAAGGAGCTAGGGCAACACTCCTACTCCTTCCCTTTTCCTTATTGGACATGGGCCTAAGCTTATGGGCCTTCTACATAAGCTAGACCTTAAACAAACATAAAGGCCATAATAAGCTACCTATTACATATGAGTAACTAACACTTGAATGAAGGTTTAGGAGTGATTCCAACAATCTACCCCTCAAGTGTTATTACATATGAGTAACAAACACTCAAGTGTTGGTGATGAAAAACGGTGAAGGCGTTGATGTAAAAGTAGCTTTGGCGTCTTCGACATTCTTCTTTCTTGTGAGAAGAATTGCCTTGATTTGAACCATCTCCCCGGTGTAGCGAGATAGTTTTCTTTGAGCAGTTATGCTTTGACGTCATCTTTAACTTTGTTCTTTGATCATTGTTCTTTGTGATGAAAGTTATAGTATGTTGTTATCGCATCAGTGCACCCAGTGCCTTCTTTGCTCCATGTCTCCAAGTCATTCTTCAACATGCTCACATGCTCTTTTGGCGTTGGAATTCATCTGATGAAGTTCTTTAAGTCTTTAACTTTGTAGATTCTTTGATTTGACGAAGAATCATTCTTACTGTTGTGTTGCTTTTGGATAGAACTTCCATTAGTGATGAAGTTGGCGGGAGCATGAGAAGAATCGCGATCATTCGCTCCGAGCTTCCATAAGAAGAAAACATTAAAACGGTTAGTAATAAGCGGATTTCGGCACTTACAAGTTTGAACTTCGAGAGTGTTAACGACATAGTGTGAAAACACAACTCTAATTCTTACAAAGGCCGTCTCACGAATCGGAGTCCCACAAGTGAGATAACACGATGTTTCGAAGTACACCTACGATTCAGATGAGTCGCTGAGGTACACCGAAGCATCACCTCACGACCGTAGACCGTTTGAGACCACTAAGCGCAATCCACGGGGAGTTGCCAAAGCAACCTGCTGTCGGGGCATTTGATGTTGACCCTGGCAGGAGTTTCCATTCAATCACTAAGGATCGCAAATTTGAACCTCTCATAAATGTTCTCGACAGATTTCTAAGATCTGTGAAGGTCTCGATAATGTACCACTAAAATTCTTATTGTTGAATATCAAGTGATGAAATGTCAAGTGTACCTAAGAGATCTTTTGATGAATCTCGTGGCTCTAGACTCAATGGTGCATTTTGGTTTTCCTGAGCGGAGACTAGGGAGAGGGTCTCCTTCTTCAATACCAGCAATCTCTAGGAGAAATCCGATAGTTTATGTAGGGTTCCCTGTGAGAATGAAACAAGCTTCTGTTGAGAGAAACTTGAGTGGTTAAGAAGGTTTAGTGCATGCATCACTGGGTCCATGACGACTTTTAATCTTTAATACCGGTGTCATCTAGTGACAACCAGTAGCATATGAATTGAACCCGGTGTCTGCCCTAAGTTGAATAATCTGGAGGGCTATTTCTTTTCACCCTTTCTTTGCATTTCTTTTTAATTCTTCAACTCATTCTTTCTCCGATTCTCATTTTCTCCTTTTTACAATCATACCTAAGGACTTCTAAATACTAACTATTTGTGGAGTCCTTGGGTAGATCCATCCGGCTCTGGCGGATCATAGGACGGTTATTCCTAACCTTAGTCACCTTATAACTTCATGACTAACCTATGTTGCCATTAAAACCACTGTTGTGAAAAATCTCTCAAAGTGTTTGTGAATGAAAAACATTTTAGTACCCCTGTTGAGATAAGATTTTGCATAAATACTCTCCCTCCACATGTGCTTAAGAGTTTTAACGGTTAAAATGCACAGTGAGGAAAGAGCGAGCACATTTTGAATTGATCAACTCAAGATAGACATTCCCCCGCGAGACACAGTTATGTGGCATAGTTAAAGAGTTGCATTATCAGCTTTTAGGTGACAACTAACTCTAATAACTATCTTGAAGGTGTGGACAACCCCGAAAGGTTGTCAAACCCGTCAAGGTTCATATCTACCAAGAGTTTCTCGAATGGTACATTCTACTCGGACAAGTCCTTTGCGAGACACGTTTACATCACTAGCGAACTAGCTTGAAATTATTACCCGTCCCGGACAAGTCTTTTCGAGTTACTAACAGTAAATATCTCGTCAATTCATGAGTTAAGTCTATAGCACAAAGATTCATTTGCATTGACACAACATATTTCTTATCACTTATTTTCTCCCCCTCAAAAATGGCATATAAAATGTTATTTTTGAAAAGTTGAGAATAAATATGACCATTTCGAGTGTTGCGGGAAGAATGACCACTGTGAACAATTTTTGAACAAAGTTTTAAGTCAAGTACTCCCCCTCAACAAGTGAT
Organism: Chrysanthemum makinoi; assembly: GCA_910596185.1. Taxonomy (NCBI): domain Eukaryota; kingdom Viridiplantae; phylum Streptophyta; class Magnoliopsida; order Asterales; family Asteraceae; genus Chrysanthemum; species Chrysanthemum makinoi. The sequence continues at coordinate 62,021,357 of OU343221.1, forward strand.
ATAAACGATTGAGATTTTGAAAATCATAAGGGAAAGTACTTGTTTTTTTGAGCAAAACCTTGAAAAATGAAAGGTTTGATAGGTTTTACTCAAAAGTAAGAAGCTTTCGCTCCTTATATAAGGATTGTGGCACTAAAGCGTACCACAGGGTCCTTTATTTACAAGTACGGGTTGTACACTGTTATGTGTGCACAAGCCATCAACATAATTAGATCATACATCCAAATTAATAATGAAAGAAGCAGTTCAAGGGGTACGGGTAGTCGGAGATGTCGCCGGGAGTGTGAATCGGGCGTTGAAAGCCGATGATGTTTCTCCTGGGTCAACCACCAACATATCTTTCAGTCTTACGGAACGATCCCTTCTATACAACCGTTCATCAATCATGGTGATGATCCTCTTCACGTCCCTTCGATCCCGAGAATTCCATCGCTTAGGAGACCCGATCTTTTGGTGTATATCCTTCAACCGGTAAGCCAATCCGTCCCTAACCATCTTCAAAGTGTGATCTCTAAACTTATGAAGATCTCTGCACGCCATCAAGCAATTTCTTTGGAGTTCACTGCGGTAAAGCGGCGAAAGGTTTGCGATGGCGTATATTGTGGAAGCTGGTTGATGTCGGGTAGATCAAGCTGCGGTGGAGTGAAGTTGACAGGTCCGATAAGATTCAACGCCCGGTGGAGATCTTCTACGTTCTTGGATAACTATGCGTCGATGAAGATGAGCAGCGACTTGATGAATTCACGTTGTACTGCAGTGGAGAATTGTCTCATACGACCCCGTACTTTGGCAAGGTACATGTCTTCGATGTCGTTGATAAACAAATTCTCAAAGTCGACGAGAGAATGCATAATCCCTTTCATCTTGTCGTTTGACCACGATATTCTTTAGGAAGGTGTAGTCCAACTTAGATGAAAGATAGCGTGTTTGATGGCAACGATACTTTTAGAACGAATCTGCATGTTGAGACTTTTGAACTGGCGGCTTACGTAGTAGATTCTTGGCGTTACGGCCAATGATGAATCCCGTACAGTGCATCTCGGTCGTATGCTTCCACTTTGTTAGAGAACAAGTGATTATCTCTTTCCTCGATAGCTATCTGTTTGAGTATTATTTGGGAATGGAAGTGTCAGAGATGTAGCATACTTCCTTGAACCATCGCCACCATGAAGAAGAAATTCCAGGTATTTGTTGAAGAAATGTCGGAAAGGAATTCTAGGCTCATCGGTTGGCCGATCGTTGGTAGTGGTTTAGACCGTCGGTGTAATAAGGAGGGTTGTCCCGTAAAGTCGATGTTTGCTTTCGGGTTGAGCCAATCCATGTTATTAGACATAGCTCGAGCAATGTTATCAAGGTGATATTCGACCTCGATGGCACTTTCTGAGCTATCTTTCCATAGTTGAAAAGCTTTATTCTTGATTCGCCGCAACTTTCGATTCGTAATCTTCTTTACGTGGAACTTTTCTTGCAGAATATTAGCATGCTCCATAGTATTACCGTCTACCAGATCTTGACCTTCTTCGAGGTAGGGAGTTAAGTTAACAAGTGTAGAGAACCATTCAAATTCCTCTGTTTTATCGTCATCTAGCCATGATCGACGTCGATCGAGGTGTCTTCTTCTTCTTTTTCGAAGGCCTAGATGATGATTACGGTTTCGTACTTGTTTGGGAGAGGTGGGTTGTTGTAGGGACTCATGGTGTTCTTCATCGTCACCACCTGTATACTCAAAGTAATCACCGGTTTTTGAGTGGGGGTGGTGTCTTAGAATCATGAGGTTTATCGATAGAAGAACGAGGAGGAGACCTTTGTTGAGCAGGAGGCCGTTGGGTAGGTGGTGGCATAGAAGATGATTCACCGGACTTCTTCTGTCGTTTAGCTTCATCATTCTTATCCTGATCCTTATCTTCATCGTCTATAGGACTTTTAGACCTTCACTTGAATCTGCATGCTTCTTGGAGTTGGTAGTCCAACAATGCTTGAAACAGCTTTCCTTCATCGAAGTAAATGTCCCGAGAACATTTAGACATTTGTGTGACAAGCTTGGCCACCAATTCATTATCCGAGAAAACTACAGGATCGGATGGATTGATTGTGACGGTTAAGGGTGTTGATCTTATAGTTTGCTTGGCTATCTGCATAAGGTTCGGATATAGTTGTGCGGTAAACAACTCCTTTGTGACTTTAGGAACGATATCTAGAAGGTACTTGTGAGTGTAGCCTTCGATCATTCTATCCATTTTCCCTTGTAGATCATCGCATGAGCTTACGTATGTATTCCCTTTCATTACGCATCTTGTCATTCTCATCATGTAGATCTGCATTTGGTCGACAAACCAATTAGGTTTTCGTAGAGCATGTCCTTCTTTCTGACTTGTTGGACAACTTTCACAATTCTTTCATGAGTATAAGAAATCCAAGATCGAGGTGGCTTCTTCACGATTTGGATGATGATTTGGTTGATCTTTTTGATGGTGGTGGTGAAGAGTGAGAATAAGAATCTGATGATGATGAGATGTGAGGAGTCTCCGGGTCCTTTGGTGGTTCAGAAGTTTCTTCCTTTGATCGTGCAGGACTATCTAGAAGAAACGTATCGTACTCAACATCTTCATCATTGCCAGTTTTAGCTTGTTCATCAGCTCTGCCTTTGGCTGCAGCTTCTTCATCAGCTTTTACCTTCTCTAGCTTCTCGGATTACGGTTCTTCAAAATCATACTCAATAGTATCTTCGACGCGTTTGTTGTTGTACCAAAGTGGTGGCACGGATCCCTTATCGGGTTGATTAACGCATCGGGACTGGTGAAGGTTGGTGTACCACTTGACCCTCCGGGGCCACCCATTTGGTCTTTTTAAAATTCTTTTGCCACGTGTTGGAGTCTAAGGAATTTGAACTTCTTCCTGTATGAGGTATCCGGTTGCTCTTCATCACTTTCTGAGCTTTCATCATATGGCACAAGTACAGAGTCTTTCCTTTGCCATGTTCAGCTATTGGACTAGGAGGTTTTGGTATTGATGGAGTTTCATCCTTTGCGGTTTGAGTAGTGGGCCTCCTCGTGCGATTGTGTATCTTCAGAGCTTTCGTCCAATAGCTTTCTTTGTAGTTCAGGTGTAGGAATAGGAGCAGCTTCCTTGGAGGGAAATTTCTTCCTTGGAGTAGGTTTCCTCTTTGGGACCTTCCTTTGACTCTCTGTGCTTATTGCTCTTCCAACACTTCCTCTTACGGTTCTCCGAGTAGGAGTTCCGAAGGCTTTTCATCGAGATGACCAACTTTACCTTCTCCTGCTACTCGATACCGTTTATGCGTTTCAAGCTTTTAATTTCATTTGTCGAGGTGATCGGGCACGCGGCACCTTGTTTCTTTGTTGTTGATTCCTTGATTACGATAGAAAGGATAGGTTCGGACAACACGTCGTGATTGATAGGGTCATTGAGCCTCTTGGGAATATCGAGATTAAGCCCAAGTGCTCTCTGGATCAAAAGCCGTGTATCGACATAGGGAATCTTTGAGCCAAGCTTCTTGTGAAATGTCATCATGTCATCCCATATCAGTGATTCGATTTCAATGTCCTTCTTATTGATCAATGACCAGAAGACTTGCGGTTCCATGAGCTTGGGATGCTCATAGCCTTTATCACGACCGAGAGAGACTTAGTGATGATGATGTAGAGGGTTCTCCACGGTTGAGGAATGTTCTTAAGCTCCACGTGAGAGTGCTTGTTAATAATTCCTGGCGCTTCATCATAGCCAATCTCAAGTAGAAATTGCGAAGCTGTCTCTTGAGGTGTGGCAAAGAAGTCGGTTGGCACGATGCGGAATGATAAGTACGACCGTAAGTCTGCAGGAGTGATAGTGACTTGTTTGTGATTAAGTGTCACTTTGTCACGCACTTTGACTGTGACCCTCGCATTGAATTCGAATTTTGAATGTAGATTTATGGTGCTGTAGCGAGTGTGAGAGCATGTTACGGTAGGGATGATTCCTTAGAATATCCACAACAATGAGACAAGAAGATTCCGAGCATGTGAGGGTTTCAAAGTCAACCCTAAGGTTGTTCTTTCCAATCTTTCTCGGATAGCCATTTGGGAAGATATCAACAATAGTGAGAACCTCGGTGCATCCAAATTCATTTGAGCGACCATGTCGTGATCTGAAATAACATTAGCCAAAAGAACCAACATATCGAAAGACATAATGTTAGTCAACAGAAGGTCTTATTGTCTAGTTATTGAATGTAAAGTGACAATGATTGTTAAGAGTCCTAAGTCACTTGTTTGTCCAATAGTCCAATGGCGTCGTGAAATGTTTCGTGAGTTAGTTAACTTTAAGTTTTAAAGTTTATGTTATCACTTATTGTTCACAACATATCAAGCGATTAAGTTTATTAGTGACATTATTGGATTCGTGACGCTATGATTAGTTTATTTACAAGTTTGTACACGTAACAATTCATAATGAAGGTCAATCAAGGCTTAGGCATAGTTTTGGCAAAGTTAAGCGTAAGCAGTAATAACATGCGCGTAGGCAAGCTTATGCGAAGGATTCTAACTTACGCGTAAGAAATGTTACGCGTAGGAAAAGGGGACCTTATGCGTGGAGCTTACGCGTAGGCGTATATAAACCTTACGCGTAAGGCTTACTCGTAAGAGTAGACCTTATGCGTAGAGGTCACTGTTTATGCATATCCTTTACAGGATACGCTACGCGTAAGATTACTCTTACGCATAACCTTATGCGTAGACGCTACGCGTAAGATTACTCTTACGCATAACCTTCTACGCATAAGGTGATCCTTATGCGTAGAGATTCAATGACCTTGATTACGAGTTTTACGGTAGCAAGTCACGAAATAAAATCATCATAACATCAATCTTAACACATATATTCATTCTAAAATCAAATAATGGCATGAAAGCTTGTTAAACATTTATGCGAAGAAACACTTATGCGTAGGTAAAAACCCTAAGGGTTATGAATTACGCATAAGAGTTTTAACCATAGGATTAGCACCAATTCAATTCTGGTAGGTCATGGATGTTATGAGAGTCTAATAACGGAGTTATAACATCTAAATCGTGGTGAATCAAAAATACCCAAACTCAAGAACTTTAAACCCTAACATCTAATTTTTAATCAATAAGAGTTTCTGGGTGGTTATAGAGCCTGGAAACCTTTAATTCAACATGATATGAGTATCACACAACAATCTTTTTGACCAAAAACAACCAACAAATGATTATATGTTCTAACCCTTATGCGTAAAACACAAAATTCAATGAATCTTAAGTTTTAACCGTTGGATTCGTGTGAAATTCAAAACCATTGTTTAAAATTACGTTAAGAACACAAAACAACTTACAAATTAGATGATCGAGAAACACGATTTCTTGAATGGTTTTAAGCATTAGGATCTTTTAGGTTTATGTAATAAATGTGAGGGTAATGTTAGGTGGAAGATGTTTTTATTAAAAGTAACTTTAACATTTTGACAGTTTTGGTCCCTCCACCTTTTTTCTTTTCAAACAAAGCCTTTTAACTTCCATTTTGGTTACCAAACAAAGATTTTAAGAAAGAAACTTGACGACACTCCCCCTCGACTTAATAAATGATGAAAGGTTATAAATTTTAGTCCGAGGAGTGTCAGTTTAACCAGAAAAGTTTACCACCATTGATAAAAGAAACAACCGGGATATGACAACATGTAAGTACACGGATGATTTGAAACGGTTAAGTATTTATTTTCGGTTAAGTATTTATTTTCTCCCCCTCAACACTTGATTGGAAAAAAAATTGAATTTTGAAAGATTAGAGTGTTGATGGAAGAACTGTACTTGCCATGTTGAAAGAAAAAATAGATTAGAAGAATATTTTTGTTGTTTTATCAGATTTTATATTTTTGTATTTTGTTTTTGAAAAATTATTTACAAAAGAGATTTTGGTGTTTGACAGGTTTTAAGACTGTTTTAGGAGGTCATCCAATTCCTCTTGAGTCAAACACCTCATACCAATCCGGTGGACCAACTCATTAAACCTAGCGGGAGGCAAGGCTTTGGTGAGAAATTCTGCCAATTGGTATTACGTACCCACAAAATATAATTCAACGGTACCACTGTTCCAGCGTGATCCTTGATGAAATGATATCGAAGATCGATGTGCTTTGATTTCGAGTCTTTGAGCGAGTTGCGAGATCGCAATGGCACTCCTATTGTCGCGATACATCGAGATTACGTCAAATACGTAACCATAGTCTTTGAGTTGTGTTCTCATCCAAATGACTTGAGCACAACACGCCGACATGGCTACATATTTCGCTTCGGTTGAGACGGCGATGTACAATCCGATTCTTTGATTGCCATGACACCGGTTTATCACCAAGAAATTTTAAAGCTCACGAAGTACTTTTCCTTGAGTCTAAGCATCCTGCGTGGTCGTCAAAAGCGATTAGTTCAAAACCGAATCCTTCGGATACGGATCCCCAAGTTAATGGTTCCCTTTATGTATCGGAGGATTCTTTTAGCCTCAGACATGTGGGTTTCAGTTGGTGCGGCCGATGCGAGAGCAAAGATATCGGCAAAGACAATATCAGTCCGCTACTGTTAGATACATGAGAGACCCAATAATACTACGGTATTTTGTAGGGTCCACCAATTTCCCATGTAAATCAGCGTCTAGCTTCTTGGTATGAGCCATTGGTGTGGCATAAGTGTCACAGGTATTCATTCCAAATTTGTTTAACAATTCAAGGGCATATTTGGGCTGACTCAAGAAAATACCACGGGGTGATTGATGAACTTGCGGTCCGAGAAAGAACGTGAGTTCACCCATCATGGACATTTCAAAATTTTGCTTCATTAGTTTTGCAAAAGCGATTGAAAACTTTTTATGTGTAGACCCAAAAATGATGTCATCACGTAAATTTGAACAATTAAGATATGTGCCCCGTGATATTGTATAAAAGAGTTGGGTCAACCGAACCTTTGGTGAAATTATTAGCAATGAGGAAAGATGATAGCTTATCGTACCATGCCGAGGAGCTTGTTTGAGACCATCTGAGCTTTGTTCAGGTTTGTAGACGTGATTGGACTTCGGGATCAACGAATCCATCGGTTGGTGACATAAACCGTTTCTTTAAGTTGTCCATTGAGAAGCGCAGTTTTGACATCCATCTGATAGACCGTCATATTCATATGAGCCGCGAAGGCGAGAAATATCCGCTGCCTCAAGACGGCGGCGAGCAAAAGATTCTTCAAAGTCAATACCCTCTTCCTGACGATAACCCTTAGCCACCAGACGTGACTTATTTCTGATAACATTTCCTGTAACATATTGGATTTCACAAACACATCACATAACAATATATGATTCGAATTATGTAAAGTTTAGAGAGAGAAAGTGGGATCCTTTCTAGAGAGAGAAGGTGAAAACTTAGAAGGTTAGATTAAGATGAATGAAAGGTCCAACCCTCTACCTTGGGAGGTAGAGGGTATTTATAGTTACATACTAAGCGTCCTCCTTGGATTGTGGATCGGGCATACGATTGGGTAAAGACCGTCCTTCCTCCACGGTGTTGCTCTAAACTAAATAACTAACTAATAAAACAGTAAATAACAATATGTCTACGAGCTAACTTATGCTAGATTATATTTGGGGTGACCGACCCTTCACTATGGAATTTCTAATTCCTAACAATCTCCCCCTAAGGGAGGTCACCCCATATTTTACATTTTGAATCCTAGCATTCTATTTAATCTTCAGTCTTGAGCTCGTAGACATTAATTCTTCAACATCTGCATCTT